>CAWUFW010007583.1:0-600000 GCA_963921515.1 Calotriton arnoldi
GAGTGACCCACTCCCTGACCTGCTCTCACAGAACCCTGATGATGGGTCAGTGGATGGTGTAGCCTTGGCATGCAGCCTCACTGCCCAGCAGCAAACTGATTGCAGACAGGTGCTCAATCAGTTCAGGCACATATTCTCACTGACACCCAGTCAGACCACCTGGTGCACTCATGAAGTGGACACTGGGGACAGTCTGCCTATTAAAAATAAGATTTATAGGCAACCTGACCATGTCAGGGACTGTATCAGGACAGAAGTCCAGAAGATGTTGGATTTGGGAGTTATTGAACCCTCAGATAGCCCTTGGGCTAGTCCAGTGGTCCTTGTGCCAAAACCTCACACCAATGGTGGGAAAAGAGAGATGAGGTTTTGTGTGGACTACAGGGGTCTCAATGCAGTCACTAGGACTGATGCCCATCCAATACCTAGGGCAGATGAGCTAATAGACACTTTGGCCTCAGCCAAGTATCTAAGCACATTTGACCTGACAGCTGGCTACTGGCAGATCAGACTAGCTGATGCTGCAAAGCCAAAGACAGCATTCTCAACCCCTAGTGGGCATTATCAATTTGTGGTGATGCCCTTTGGTCTGAAGAATGCACCTGCCACTTTTCAGAGGTTGGTGAATACAGTCCTTACAGGTCTGGAAGCCTATAGTGCAGCATATCTAGATGATATTGCTGTCTTTAGCTCCACCTGGGAGGATCACCTGGTCCACCTCAGAAATGTTTTGCAGGCCCTGCAGAAAGCAGGCCTGACTATCAAGGCCACCAAGTGCCAGATAGGGCAGAGTCAGGTTGTGTACCTAGGCCACCTTGTGGGTGGAGGCCAGGTTCAACCACTGCAGAGCAAGATCCAGACCATCATGGACTGGACTGCTCCAACTACCCAGACTCAGGTGAGAGCCTTTTTAGGCCTGACTGGGTACTATAGGAGATTTGTCAAGGGGTATGGATCAATAGTGACACCCCTGAATGACTTAACTTCCAAGAAAATGCCCAAATAGGTTCAGTGGACAGTTAGCTGTCAAAAGGCATTTGATGACCTAAAGCAGGCCATGTGCACTGCTCCCATTCTACAGAGTCCTGATTACTCCAAGAAGTTCATTGTCCAAACAGATGCATCTGAATTGGGGGTAGGGGCTGTACTGTCACAATTGAATGATGAAGGTCAGGATCAGCCAGTAGCTTTTATTAGCAGAAGGCTGACCCCTAGAGAGAAACGTTGGTCAGCCATTGAGAGGGAGGCCTTTGCTGTGGTCTGGGCTCTGAAGAAGTTGAGGCCATACTTGTTTGGTACTCACTTCCTTGTTCAAACAGACCATAAGCCCCTCTTATGGCTAAAACAAATGAAGGGTGAAAACCCCAAACTGCTTAGGTGGTCCATTTCCCTACAGGGGATGGACTTCACAGTGGAACATAGACCTGGGAGTAACCATGCCAATGCAGATGGACTCTCTAGGTACTTCCACTTAGAACATGAAGACTTAACTGGGCAAGGTTAGTTTAATGTCCCTACGTTTGGGGGGTTGTGTAGGAGAGTAGGATCTGCTTCACATGGGTACCCCCACTTTTTGCTGATGCTTCACTGTTTTTCGACTTTAGTCTGGCTGGGGCCCTGCTAATCAGAACCCCAGCCTAGCTGCTTCCTCTCTAAAATGGTTTCCATGTGCCTTAGGCACATCTCTGATTGGAATCTGGAGTGCCCTTATAAGTCCCTAGTATATGGTATACTATGTACCCAGGGCATAGGTACCTCAGAGGCCTACCAGGGGCTGCAGGCATGTATTGTGCCACCCCTGGAAGGCCATCCAAAGTGACACCACAGGTCTGCTACTGCAGCCTGGGTAAGGTGGTGCATGCACCCCTTACTGTGATATAGGCTACCTATATCACTACATACATACACACATATAAACCTATAAGTCACTCCTATGGCAGGCCTTATCAATCCTGGAGGCAGAGTGCGTGGTTCCTATGTGAGAGGGTGCCCCTGCATGAGCAGGGCCCCTCTGCAGCGTTCGGAGACCCTTCTCTGATGCTGTTTGTAGTGCAGCCCGACCATATACTCTTAAGCGCATTATAACCTCGCGTTAAATGCTAACTTTGGGATGGCTGCACGGAAACATGTCGTGTTTGGTGTCAAACATCTTGGAATACTACCCCCCGCCAGTTCTGGCGGCGGGGTAGCATTCCACCCTTCTAGAGGAGAGACATGTACACACCGGCCTGCCCGGTAACTTCTTTCAAGCCCTGGCATCACAAAATGGATGCCGCTGCCACAGACACGAGTCTGGCCTCCTGCTGCTGACCGAAACTCCGGCAGGGGAGGCCTGGACAATAGGTTTCCTGTCCCAGGGAGGTGTAACCACCTCCCCAGACAGGATAGTGTGTATTGGGGCTGGGCGGGAGCACTCTCTGGTGCTTTGAAGTCCTGCACTGGGGGCACATTTGGTGTCCCTGTGCATACCCCAGTTCAAACCGGCTCAGGGGCTTCCAGCCCCTGCTCTGGCGTGAAACTGGACAAAGGGAAAGGGGTGTAACCACCCCTCTGCCCTGACCCTCCCATAGGTGGGTCCCAGAGTATGTCCAACCCCTAACTTGGTATAAGTATGGGACCCCAGTCCTTAGGACTTTAGATTTACCTGGACGAAACTCTGACACAGAATCCTGGACCTTCGACGCTCTACTTCAAGATTAGAGGACTGAAGAATCTCCCTTGGGGTCAAGGAGTGACTCCCCTGCTTGGCAGGCACCAAAGAAGCAATTGTCCGGTCTGCATCGCTGAAGCTCCCGCCGGACGCCGAAGTCTTTGCATCACCAGAGGTGGATTGACAGACTTCCCCAAATCTGCACTGAGTCCCCAGCAAAGCTGAGGCCCATAGCTGTCGTGAGTAACGTGGAACTGTGACCCCTGGACACCGATCGCATTTGCAAGTGCATCCTCTTCTGGGTCTCCCACGAAGTTGTGCTTTGGGCTCCGAGTAGCCCCAGCCTCCAGCACCGACTGCACCGAAGATCACTGGCCTCCACTCCACGAGTGTCCTGTGAGCCAGCTCCAAGTGCATCCACTCGAGGCTCCTTCGCGGTCGCTAGTCCGTTGGCTAGTAGGCCCTCCCGAAGGCCAATCTTCTTCTGCTTGGGCTCCATGGTTGCTCCAGGCGTGCCCTGACTTACCCTTGCTGGATGAGTCCCACAGACCTTGCTGGTCTGCACTATCGTCCTTCTTCTATTTCCATGAGACTTGCCGTTGCCAAGGCTTGTTGGGTTCAATCTGGTCGCCAACACCCCTCCAATCGACAGACGTTGAGGGACAACTAGAATCCAGCTCCTGGTCGTCATCGACGCCTCCTGGACCTCGTGGTTGAAGAGTCAAGACGACTGTCAACCTACCTGAAGCACTCGACATCGGTGGGCATCTGCTCATCGCCTTCCTGGTAACTGGCTAGTGACCCAGACTCTGTCCCCTCTGCTTTCAGGTTCTTCAGATCTTCGATCCACCTTTGGATCCACCCGAACACTTTCGACTTGGCCGCCAGCAGCACTTTGCAGCAGATCGCCATTGAAAGCGACGACGAAACCCGACCCGAAAGACACCTATGCACCCGGCTCCCCTGGGTGAGGTGACTCGAGTACTCCGGTGCTCCCGTGGGTATTGACACTAGAACAGCCCTAGTTCTAAAAGGGTTTGCTCCAAGTCCTCCTCTAAGTGTCCCTTTTCTTTAAACTTCCAACCGCGACTTTCCCCATAGAAGTCAACGGCGATTCGCGGCTGTGTTCTCACACTGCACGCGTCCCCGTGGGTCCCCTGTGTCACTACCTTGGGTGGTTCCTTGTGGTCCAAGCACTTCTACAGGCTCTAGGCCTTGTGTCTAGCTCAGTCGTGGTTCTTATACCACTTTATTGGTATATGGTTTGAGTACGCCCCTAGGGCTCAAACGTGTATTTGTGCTATTACTGTAGATAACTAACTTATAACTTATGTACTTCGAACTCTAGCCTCATAAAGAGACTAGAGGGGTGTGTTTAGCAATAAATACATATATTTTGAATATATACCTGGTGTGGTCCTCTTTCATTTGGTCACTCAAGAGATTATAGACTGGTAAAACAAGCTGCTTTACATTCCTTCAAGACTTAGCCTGAAGGCTGCTCTCCATAGCTACCACTAGGATAGCTTTCAATAAAGGTTGTCTTTAACCTATCTCCAATAAGGGGTTGTTTGGACTGTTGCAAGGTGCCCACTATATTTAGTGGACAGCATATGCCAGGCCAACTTCTCACAAGAGAGATGCAGAAAGAGGGAACAAGGGTGCAGAAAAGCAAGAGAGGTGCAGAAAGAGGGAAGAGGGGTGTAGAAATAGGCAAGAGGAGTACAGAAAGAAGGAAAGTGAGGTGCAGAAAGATGCAACGAGAGGTGCAGAAAGTGGCAAGAGAGGTGCAGAAACTGACAAGAGAGAGTGCAGGAAGAGACAAGAGAAGTGCTGAAAGAAGCAACAGAAGTGTAGAAGGAGGCAAGAGAACTGCAGAAAGAGGCAGGAGATGTGCAGAAAGAGGCAAAAGAAGTGCAGAAAGAAGGAAGAGGGGTGCAGAAAGAGGCAAATGAGGTGCAGAAAGAAGCAAGAGAAGTGCAGAAAGAAGCAACAGAGGTGCAGAAAGAGGCAAGAGGGTTGCAGAAAGAGGCAAGAGTGGTGCAGAAAGAAGCAAGAGAAATGTAGAAAGAGGCAAGAGAAGTGCAGAAAGAAGCAACCGAAATGCAGAAAGAGGCAAGAGAGGTGCAGAAAGAAGCAAGAGATGTGCAGAAAGAGGCAAGAGAAGTGCAGAAAGAGGCAAGAGAGGTTGCAGAAAGAGGCAAGAGAAGTGCAGAAAGAAGCAACAGAGGTGCAGAAAGAGCCAAGAGGGTTGCGTAAAGAGGCCAGAGAAGTGCAGAAAGAAGCTACAGAAATGTAAAAAGAGGCAAGAGAAGTGCAGAAAGAAATAGCAGAAGTTCAGAAAGAGCCTATAGAAGTGCAGAAAGAAGCTACAGAGATGCAGAAAGGGCAAGAGAAGTGCAGAAAGAAGCAAGAGAGGTTCAGAAAAAGGCAAGAGAGGTGCAGAAAGAGGGAACAGGGGTGTAGAAAGAGGCAAGAGAGGTGCAGAAAGAGGGAAGAGAGGTGCAGAAAGATGCAAGAGAAGTGCAGAAAGAGACAGGAGAGTTGCAGAAACAGGCAAGAGAGCTGCAGAAAGAGGGAACAGGGGTGCAGAAAGAAGCAAGAGAGGTGCAGAAAGAGGGGAAGAGGGGTGCAGAAAGAGGCGAAGAGGAGTACATTAAGAAGAAAGTGAGGTGCAGAAAGAGGCAACAGAGGTGCAGAAAGAGGCAAGAGAGGTGCAGAAACTGACAAGAGAAGTGCAGAAAGAGACAAGAGAAGTGCTGAAAGAAGCAACAGAAGTGCAGAAGGTGGCAAGAGAACTGCAGAAAGAGGCAGGAGACGTGCAGAAAGAGGCTAGAGAAGTGCAGAAAGAGGGAAGAGGGGTGCAGAAAGAGGCAAGTGAGGTGCAGAAAGATGCAAGAGATGTGCAGAAAGAAGCAACAGAGGTGCAGAAAGAGGCAAGAGGGTTGCAGAAAGAGGCAAGAAAGGTGCAGAAAGAAGCAAGAGAAATGTAGATATAGGCAAGGGAAGTGCAGAAAGAAGCAACCGAAATGGAGAAAGAGGCAAGAGAAGTGCAGAAAGAGGCAAAAGGTTGCAGAAAGAGGCAAGAGAGGTGCAGAAAGAAGCAACAGATGTGCAGAAAGAGGCAATAGAAGTGCAGAAAGAAGCAACAGAGGTGCAGAAAGAGGCAAGAGAGGTGCAGAAAGAGGCAAGAGAAGTGCAGAAAGAAGCAACAGAAATGTAGAAAGAGGCAAGAGAAGTGCAGAAAGAAATAGCAGAAGTTCAGAATAAGCCTAGAGAAGTACAGAAAGAACCTACAGCAATGCAGAAAGGGCAAGAGAAGTACAGAAAGAAGCAATAGAGGTGCAGAAAGAGGAAAGAGAAGTGCAGAAAAAGGCAAGAGAGGTTCAGAAAAAGGCAAGAGAGGTGCAGAAAGAGGGAAGAGGGGTGCTGAAAGAGGCAATAGAGGTGCTGAAAGAGGCAATAGAGGTGCAGAAAGAGGGAAGAGGGGTGCAGAAAGAGGCAAGAGGGGTGCAGAAAGAAGCAAGTAAGGTGCAGAAAGAGGCAAGAGAGGTGCAGAAAGAGGCAAGAGAGGTGCAGAAACAAGCAAAAGAAGTGCAGAATGAGGCAAGTAGAAGTGCTGAAAGAAGCAACAGATATGGAGAAAGAAGCAAGAGAACTGCAGAAAGAGTCAAGGGAGTTGCAGAAACAGGCAAGAGAGATGCAGAAAGAGGGAAAGAGGTGCAGAAAGAAGCAAGAGAGGTGCAGAAAGAGGCAAGAGATGTGCAGAAAGAAGGGAAGAGGGGTCCAGAAAGAGGCAAGATGTGTGCAGAAAGAAGCAAGAGATGTGCAGAAGGAAGGAAGAGAAGTGCAGAAAGACCACCCTAGGTGCAGAAAGAAGCAAGAGGGGTGCAAAAAGAGGCAAGAGAAGTACAGAAAGTAGCAACAGAGGTTTAGAAAGAGGCAAGAGAAGTGCAGAAAGAGGCAAGAGTGGTGCTGAAACAGGCAAGAGAGGTGCAGAAAGAGGGAAGAGGGGTGCAGAAAAAGGCAAGAGAGGTGCAGAAAGAGGGAAGAGGAGTGCATAAAGAAGCAGGAGGGGTGCAGAAAGAACCAACAGAGGTGCAGAAAGAGGCAAGAGGGGTGTAGAAAGAGGCAAGAGAACTGCAGAAAGAGGCAAGAGAGGTGCAGAAAGAAGCAAGAAAGGTGCAGAAAGAAGCAAGAGTAGTGCAGAAAAAAGCAAGAGAAGTGCAGTAGGAAGCAAGAGAAGTGCAGAAAGACCAACCTAGGTGCAGAAAGAAGCAAGAGGGGTGCAGAAAGAGGCAAGAGAAGTGCAGAAAGATGCAACAGAGGTGCAGAAAGAGGCAAGAGAAGTACAGAAACAGGGAAGAGCGGTGCTGAAACAGGCAAGAGAGGTGCAGAAAGAGGGAAGAGGAGTGCAAAAAGAAGCAGGAGGGGTGCAGAAAGAACTAACAGAGGTGCATAAAGAGGCAAGAGGGGTGCAGAAAGAGGCAAGAGAAGTGCAGAAAGATGCACCAGAGGTGCAGAAAGAGGCAGGAGAACTGTAGAAAGAGGCAAGAGAGGTGCAGAAAGAAGCAAGAGAGGTGTCAGAAAGAAGGATGAGGGTGCAGAAAGAGGCAAGAGTGGTGCAGAAAGAAGCAAGAGAGGTGCAGAAAGAAGCAACAGAGATGCAGAAAGAGGCAAGAGGGATGCAGAAAGAGGCAAGAGAAGTGCAGAATGAAGCAACAGAAGTGTAGAAAGAGGCAAGAGAAGTGCAGAAAAAGCAACAGAGGTACAGAAAGACACAAGAGAGTGCAGAAAGATGCTGAGAGAGTGTGCAGAAACAGGCAAGAGAGATGCAGAAAGAGGCAACAAGAGGTGCAGAAAGAAGCAAGAGAGGTGCAGAAAGATGGCAAGAGAGGTGCAGAAATAGGCAAGAGGAGTACAGAAAGAAGCAAAGTGAGGTGCAGAAAGAAGCAACAAGAGGTGCAGAAAGAGGCAAGAGAGGTGCAGAAATGACAAGAGAAGTGCAGAAAGAGGCAAGAGAAGTGCTGAAAGAAGCAAAAGAGGTGTAGAAAGAGGCAAAGAGAACTGCAGAAAGAGACAGAGAGATGTGCAGAAAGAGGCAAGAGAAGTGCAGAAAGAGGCAAGAGGGGTGCAGAAAGAGGCAAGATGAGGTGCAGAAAGAAGCAAGAGAAGTGCAGAAAGAAGCAACAGAGGTACAGAAAGAGGGAAGAGGAGTGCATAAAGAGGCAAGAGGGGTGCAGAAAGAAGCAAGAGAAATGTAGATAGAGGCAAGAGAAGTGCAGAAAGAAGCAACCGAGAATGCAGAAAGAGGCAAGAGAAGTGCAGAAAGAAGCAAAGATGTGCAGAAAGAGGCAAGAGAGGTGCAGAAAGAGGCAAGAGAGGTTGCAGAAAGAGGCAAGAGAAGTGCAGAAAGAAGCAACAGAGGTGCAGAAAGAGGCAAGAGAGGTGCGTAAAGAGGCCAGAGAAGTGCAGAAAGAAGCTACAGAAATGTAAAAAGAGGCAAGAGAAATGCAGAAAGAAATAGCAGAAGTTCAGAAAGAGCCTAGAGAAGTGCAGAAAGAAGCTACAGAGATGCAGAAAGAGGCAAGAGAAGTGCAGAAAGAAGCAAGAGAGGTTCAGAAAAAGGCAAGAGAGGTGCAGAAAGAGGGAACAGGGGTGTAGAAAGAGGCAATAGTGGTGCAGAAAGAGGGAAGAGGGGTGCAGAAAGATGCAAGAGAAGTGCAGAAAGAGGGAAGAGGGGTGCAAAGAGGCAAGAGGAGTACATTAAGAAGAAAGTGAGGTGCAGAAAGAGGCAACAGAGGTGCAGAAAGAAGCAAGAGAGGTTCAGAAAAAGGCAAGAGAGGTACAGAAAGAGGGAACAGGGGTGTAGAAAGAGGCAAGAGAGCTGCAGAAAGAGGGAACAGGGGTGCAGAAAAAGCAAGAGAGGTGCAGAAAGAGGGAAGAGGGGTGCAAAAGAGGCAAGAGGAGTACATTAAGAAGAAAGTGATGTGCAGAAAGAGGCAACAGAGGTGCAGAAAGAGGCAAGAGAGGTGCAGAAACTGACAAGAGAAGTGCAGAAAGAGACAAGAGAAGTGCTGAAAGAAGCAACAGAAGTGCAGAAGGTGGCAAGAGTACTGCAGAAAGAGGCAGGAGAGGTGCAGAAAGAGGCTAGAGAAGTGCAGAAAGAGGAAGAAGGGTGCAGAAAGAGGCAAGTGAGGTGCAGAAAGAAGCAAGAGAAGTGCAGAAAGAAGCAACAGAGGTGCAGAAAGAGGCAAGAGGGTTGCAGAAAGAGGCAAGAAAGGTGCAGAAAGAAGCAAGAGAAATGTAGATAGAGGCAAGGGAAGTGCAGAAAGAAGCTGTGAGAAGTTGGCCTGGTATATGCTGTTCACTAATTAAAGTGGACACCTTGCACCAGAACAATTCGACTCTTATGGTAGATAGGTTTAAGACAACCTTTATAGAAAGCTATCCTAGTGGTAGCTGTGGAGAGCAGCCTTCAGGCTAAGTCTTGAAGGAATGTAAAGCAGCTTGTTTTACCACACAATCTCTTGAATCACCAAATGAAAAGACACCACACGGTATATATATCAAATATATATGTATTTATTAATAAACACTCTCTACTAATCTCTTTATGAGATTAGAGGTCAGGAACATATGTACAAGTCAAATATTATCAGAATAAGTTTAGCACAATCGAATATCACAATCTTAGTTTGCTAGACCTAGGTCTAGGGCATCTAGAATCGAGGGACCCCAAGAACCACCCCGGGTAGTTGTAGGAGACCCACAGGGGACGGACGCGGTGACCTGGCACTGGTGCGAATCCTGTACGAGTCTACGCACTCAGACGCGATTGAGATATCAATGTTAAGGTCCCTTGCGTGTTCGAGGCGAACACACCGATCGGTCCTTGTACGAGTCGAAGGACGCGGTCACAGATAGAGATGCAAGGGAGATGGATGCGCTGTGTCTAACACAGACGCGAACCTTGTGCGAGTCAGTGCAATGGAGATCTCAGAGTTACAGGCCCTTTGTGTGTTCGAGGCGAACACCGATCGGACTCAGTACGAGTCGAAGGATACAGTTTTAGATAGTGTTGCAAAGGAGTTGGACGCGGTGTGTCTAACACAGACGCGAACCCTGTATGAGTCAGCGCAATTGTCGCACTTGGAAAGTTAGAGTTTTAGGACACTTCTAGGGAAGCTACAAGCAAGTCACTTACAGGGTAAGTAGTTCTAGGGCCCACACCCACAGGAGCACCGTAGTGCTGAAGTTACCTCACCCAGGGAGCCGGGTGCATAGGTGTTCTTTGGTGTCGGGTCGCGGCGTCGTTTTCAATGGGAGCCAGTGAAGACTTGCTGCTTGCGGCAACAGGAGAAGTGTCCGGAGGAATCCAAGCCTGGATTCGGAAGATGGAAGACCTGAAAGCAGAGGGGACAGTGTTCAAAGTCACTTGGCAGTGACTCGGGGCAAGGAAGATGGATGCCCACCGTCGTCGCAAGATTCAGGTCATTCGCAGTTGCCTTGACTCTTCAGCCACTAGGTCCAGGAGGTGTCGACGATGACCAGGAGCTGGATTCGGCGTGTCCCCCAATGTCTGCAGCTTACTGCGGTGTCGGCGACTCGATCGGAGCCAACAAGCCTTGGTAATAGCAAGTCTCGGGGAAAGTGTGAAGAGGCAATGGCGCAGACCAGCAAGGTCTGGGGGACTCACCCAGCAAGGGTAAGTCAGGGCAGGCCTGGAGCAACCAGGGAGCCCTTCGGTTTCTTTAGGAAGTCTTCTGGGGACCCACAAGCCGGCTGGCAAAGGATCGTGAAGATGCCTCACGAGGATCCGCTCACAGGGGCCCACGGTCTCTCGGGATGTGGTAGGCCTCTGATCTTAGGAGGGTTCCTGCTGGAGACTGGGACCACACGTGGTCCAAAGCACAAGTTCGTGGAACGTTGTGAAGGGGTTGCACTCGACAATAGTGCACGGTACCCAGGGGTCGCGGTTCCTCATTACTCTTAGGGTCCACTGGCCTCAGCTTCGCTGGGGACTCACGATGGCCTTTGAGAAGTCAGGAAATCTACTTCTTGAGCTGCAGGGACTTCGTACTCTGGCAGGAGCGGCGTAGTTTGCGACCGTCGTTTGTAGTTTTTGGTGCCTGCCAAGCAGGGGAGTCACTCCTTGACTCCAAGGGAGATTCTTCAGTCTTCCAAAGGTAGGGGAACATCGAAGGTCCGGGATTCTTCTTGTAGAGCGCCGTCCAGGGAAATCTAGGGTGCTATGCACCGGTTCCCCTCTTATACTAAAAGAAAGGGGAAGGACTAGCTCTATGACCCTACCTATGGGAGGGTCAGGGGAGTGGGTGGCTACACCCACTTCCCTTTGTCCAGTTTCATGCCAGAGCAGGGACAGGTAGCCCCTGAGCCGGTTTGAACTGGCATATGCACAGAGGAGCCTTCTGCTCCCCCAGTGCAGGACTTCAAAGCACTCTAAGAGTGCACCCACCCAGCCCCAATACACTAAACCCTGTCTGGGAGGTGGTCACACCCCCTTGGGACAGGATATCTATTGTTGGGCTTCCTCCACTGCGAGTGTTGGTCATCAGCAGGAGGGCAGCCCAGTGTCTGTGACTGGTGGCATCCATTTTGTGATGCCAGGGCTCTGCAGGATTCTACCGTGTTTCCACAGTAGGTACATGTCTATCCCTCTAGAAGGGTGGAATGCTACCCCCGCCGCCAGGACTGGCGGGGGGTAGTATTCCAAGATGTTTGACACCAAACACGACATGATTCGATGCAGCCATTCCAAAGTTAGCATTTTACCGCGAGGATATAATGCACTTAAAAGTATATGGTTTAACCGCATCCACAAACAGCACCAGAGAATGGACTCTGAGAGCTGCAGAGGGGCCCTGCTCAGGCAGAGGCACCCCCTCACATAGAAGCCAAGCACCCTGCCCTCAGGATTGATAGGGCCTGCCTTAGGGGTGACTGATAGGTTTATATGTGTGTGCAGGAGAGATATAGGGAACCTATATCTCAGTGAGGAGTGCTAGCACCACCTCACCCAGGCTGCAGTAGCAGGCCTGTGGTGTCAGATTTAGTCTGCTTCCCAGCTTGGCATAATTCATGCTGCAGCCCCTGGTAGGCCTGTGAAGTACCTATGCCCTTGGTACCTAAGGTACCATATACTAGGGACTCATAAGGTACCACAGTATCCAATCACTAGTGCACCTAGAGTGCACTCCAAATCGTTTAAAGAGAAAGCAGATAGGCTGGGGACCTGAATAGCAGGTTCCCAGCCAAACTAAGTCAAAAACCAACAAAGCACCAGGAAAAAAGTGGGGGCAACCATGTAGTCAGATTCCACCTTCCTACAGAAGCAACCGAAATGCAGAAAGAGGCAAGAGAAGTGCAGAAAGAGGCAAAAGGTGTGCAGAAAGAGGCAAGAGAAGTGCAGAAAGAAGCAACAGATGTGCAGAAAGAGGCAAGAGAAGTGCAGAAAGAAGCAACAGAGGTGCAGAAAGAGGCAAGAGGGTGCATAAAGAGGCCAGAGAAGTGCAGAAAGAAGCAACAGAAAAATGTAAAAAGAGGCAAGAGAAGTGCAGAAAGAAATAGCAGAAGTTCAGAAAGAGCCTAGAGAAGTGCAGAAAGAAGCTACAGCAATGCAGAAAGAGGCAAGAGAAGTACAGAAAGAAGCAATAGAGGTGCAGAAAGAGGCAATAGAGGTGCAGAAAGAGGGAAGAGGGTGCAGAAAGAGGCAAGAGGGGTGCAGAAAGAAGCAAGTAAGATGCAGAAAGAGGCAAGAGAGGTGCAGAAAGAGGCAAGAGAGGTGCAGAAACAAGCAAGAGAAGTGCAGAATGAGGCAAGTGAAGTGCTGAAAGAAGCAACAGATGTGGAGAAAGAAGCAAGAGAACTGCATAAAGAGTCAAGGGAGTTGCAGAAACAGGCAAGAGAGATGCAGAAAGAGAGAAAGAGGTGCAGAAAGAAGCAAGAGAGGTGCAGTAAAGAGGGAAGAGATGTGCAGAAAGAAGGCGAAGAGGGGTGCAGAAAGAGGCAAGAGGTGTGCAGAAAGAAGCAAGAGGCGTGCAGAAGGAAGCAAGAGAAGTGCAGAAAGACCACCATAGGTGCAGAAAGAAGCAAGAGGGGTGCAGAAAGAGGCAAGAGAAGTACAGAAAGTAGCAACAGAGGTTTAGAAAGAGGCAAGAGAGGTGCAGAAAGAGGCAAGAGTGGTGCAGAAACAGGCAAGAGAGGTGCAGAAAGAGGGAAGAGGGGTGCGGAAAGAGGCAAGAGAAGAGCAGAAAGAGGGAAGAGGAGTGCATAAAGAAGCAGGAGAGGTGCAGAAAGAAGCAACAGAGAGTGCAGAAAGAGGCAAGAGGGGTGCAGAAAGAGGCAAGAGAAGTGCAGAAAGAGGCAAGAGTAGTGCAGAAAGAAGCATCAGAGGTGCAGAAAGAGGCAAGAGAACTGCAGAAAGAGGCAAGAGAGGTGCAGAAAGAAGCAACAGAGGTGCAGAAAGAGGCAAGAGGGATGCAGAAAGAGGCAAGAAAATTGCAGAAAGTAGCAACAGAAATGTAGAAATAGGCAAGAGAAGTGCAGAAAGAAGCAACAGAAATACAGAAAGTGGCAAGAGAAGTGCAGAAAAAAGCAACAGAGGTGCAGAAAGATGCAAGAGAAGTGCAGAAAGAGGCTAGAGAGGTGCAGAATGAGGCAAGAGAGCTGCAGAAACAGGGAAGCAGAGGTGTAGAAAGAAGCAAGAGAGGTGCAGAAGGAGGTAAGAGGGGTGCAGAAAGAGGCAAGAGGTGTACAGAAAGAAGCAACAGAGGTGCTGAAACAGGCAACAGAGGTGCAGAAACAGGCAACAGAGGTGCAGAAACAGGCACCAGAAGTGCAGAAAAAGGCAAGAGGAGTGCTGAAAGAAGCAACAGATGTGCAGAAGTATGCAAGAGAACTGCAGAAAGAGGGAGGAGAGGTGAAGAAAGAGTCAAGAGAAGTGCAGAAAGAAGCAACAGAGGTGCGGAAAGAGGCTGGAGCAGTGCAGAAAGAAGCAAGAGAGGTGCAGAAACAGGCAAGAGAGGTGCAGAAAGAGGGAATAGGGGTGCAGAAAGAGGCAAGAGAGGTGCAGAAAGAGGCAAGAGGGTGCAGAAAGAAGCAGGAGGGGTACAGAAAGAACCAACAGAGGTGCAGAAAGATGCAAGAGGGGTGCAGAAAGCGGATAGAGAAGTGCAGAAAGAAGCAAGAGAGGTGCCGAAAGAGGGAATAGGGGTGCAGAAAGAGGCAAGAGAGGTGGAGAAAGAAGCAAGAGAGGTGCAGAAAGAAGCAAGAGTAGTGCAGAAAGAAGCAACAGAGGTGCAGAAAGAGGTAAGAGGGGTGCAGAAAGAGGCAAGAGAAGTGCAGAAAGAAGCAACAGAAATGCAGAAAGAGGCAAGAGAAGTGCAGAAAGAAGCAACAGAAATGCAGAAAGAGGCAAGAGAAGTGCAGAAAGAGGCAAGAGAGGTGCAGAAACAGGCAAGAGAGCTGCAGAAAGAGGCAACAGAGGTGCAGAAAGACGCAAGAGAGGTGCTGAAAAAGGGAAGAGGTTGCAGAAAACGTGAGAGGGATACAGAAAGAAGTGAGTGAGGTACAGAAAGAGGGAACAGAGTTGCAGAAAGAGGCAAGAGAGGTGCAGAAATAGGCAAGAGAAGTGCAGAAAGAGACAAGAGAGGTGCTGAAAGAAGCAACAGAGGTGCAGAAAGAAGCAAGAGAATTTATGAAAGAGACAAGAGAGTTGAATAAAGAAACAATAGAGGTGCAGAAAGAAGCAAGAGGAAGTGCAGAAATAGGCAAGAGAGGTGCAGAAAGAGGCAAGAGAGGTACAGAAAGATGCAAGTAGAGGTGCAGAAACAGGCAAGAGAGTGTACAGAAAGAGGCAAGAGAAATGCAGAAAGAAGCAACAGAGGTACAAAACGAAGCAAGAGAACTGCAGAAAGAAGTCAAGAGAGGTGCAGAAATAGGCAAGAGAAGGTACAGAAAGAGTGAACAGAGGTGCAGAAAGAGGCAAGAGGGGTGCAGAAAGAAGCAAGAGAGGTGCAGAAAGCAGCAAGAGAAGTGCAGAAGGAAGCAAGAGAAGTGCAGAAAGAGCAACCGAGGTGCAGAAAGAAGCAAGACGGGTGCAGAAAGAGGCAAGAGACGTGCAGAAACAGGCAAGAGAAGTGCAGAAAGAGGCAAGAGAGGTGCTGAAAGAAGCACAGAGGTGCAGAAAGAGGCAAAAGAACTGCAGAAAGAGGGAGGAGAGGTGACAAAAAGAGAGAGGCAAGAGAAGTGCAGAAAGAAGCAACAGAGGTGCAGAAAGAGGCTAGGAGCAGTGCAGAGAAGAGGCAAGAGAGGTGCTGAAACAGGCAAGAGAGGTGCAGAAAGAGGGAAGAGGGTGCAGAAAGAAGCAGGAGGAGTACAGAAAGAAGCTAACAGAGGTGCAGAAAGAGGCAAGAGGGGTGCAGAAAGAGGCAAAGAGAAGTGCAGAAAGAAGCAACAGAGGTGCAGAAAGAGGCAAGAGAGGTGCAGAAGAGAAGCAAGAGTGATGTGCAGAAAGAGGCAAGAGAGGTGCAGAAAGAAGCAAGAGAAATGTAGATAGAGGCAAGAGAAGTGCAGAAAGAAGCAACCGAAATGCAGAAAGAGGCAAGAGAAGTGCAGAAAGAAGCAAAAGATGTGCAGAAAGAGGCAAGAGAAGTGCAGAAAGAGGCAAGAAGGTTGCAGAAAGAGGCAAGAGAAGTGCAGAAAGAAGCAACAGAGGTGCAGAAAGAGCCAAGAGGGTTGCGTAAAGAGGCCAGAGAAGTGCAGAAAGAAGCTACAGAAATGTAAAAAGAGGCAAGAGAAGTGCAGAAAGAAATAGCAGAAGTTCAGAAAGAGCCTAGAGAAGTGCAGAAAGAAGCTACAGAGATGCAGAAAGGGCAAGAGAAGTGCAGAAAGAAGCAAGAGAGGTTCAGAAAAAGGCAAGAGAGGTGCAGAAAGAGGGAACAGGGGTGTAGAAAGAGGCAATAGTGGTGCAGAAAGAGGGAAGAGGGGTGCAGAAAGATGCAAGAGAAGTGCAGAAAGAGGGAAGAGGGGTGCAAAGAGGCAAGAGGAGTACATTAAGAAGAAAGTGAGGTGCAGAAAGAGGCAACAGAGGTGCAGAAAGAAGCAAGAGAGGTTCAGAAAAAGGCAAGAGAGGTACAGAAAGAGGGAACAGGGGTGTAGAAAGAGGCAAGAGAGCTGCAGAAAGAGGGAACAGGGGTGCAGAAAAAGCAAGAGAGGTGCAGAAAGAGGGAAGAGGGGTGCAAAAGAGGCAAGAGGAGTACATTAAGAAGAAAGTGATGTGCAGAAAGAGGCAACAGAGGTGCAGAAAGAGGCAAGAGAGGTGCAGAAACTGACAAGAGAAGTGCAGAAAGAGACAAGAGAAGTGCTGAAAGAAGCAACAGAAGTGCAGAAGGTGGCAAGAGTACTGCAGAAAGAGGCAGGAGAGGTGCAGAAAGAGGCTAGAGAAGTGCAGAAAGAGGGAAGAAGGGTGCAGAAAGAGGCAAGTGAGGTGCAGAAAGAAGCAAGAGAAGTGCAGAAAGAAGCAACAGAGGTGCAGAAAGAGGCAAGAGGGTTGCAGAAAGAGGCAAGAAAGGTGCAGAAAGAAGCAAGAGAAATGTAGATAGAGGCAAGGGAAGTGCAGAAAGAAGCTGTGAGAAGTTGGCCTGGTATATGCTGTTCACTAATTAAAGTGGACACCTTGCACCAGAACAATTCGACTCTTATGGTAGATAGGTTTAAGACAACCTTTATAGAAAGCTATCCTAGTGGTAGCTGTGGAGAGCAGCCTTCAGGCTAAGTCTTGAAGGAATGTAAAGCAGCTTGTTTTACCACACAATCTCTTGAATCACCAAATGAAAAGACACCACACGGTATATATATCAAATATATATGTATTTATTAATAAACACTCTCTACTAATCTCTTTATGAGATTAGAGGTCAGGAACATATGTACAAGTCAAATATTATCAGAATAAGTTTAGCACAATCGAATATCACAATCTTAGTTTGCTAGACCTAGGTCTAGGGCATCTAGAATCGAGGGACCCCCAAGAACCACCCCGGGTAGTTGTAGGAGACCCACAGGGGACGGACGCGGTGACCTGGCACTGGTGCGAATCCTGTACGAGTCTACGCACTCAGACGCGATTGAGATATCAATGTTAAAGGTCCCTTGCGTGTTCGAGGCGAACACACCGATCGGTCCTTGTACGAGTCGAAGGACGCGGTCACAGATAGAGATGCAAGGGAGATGGATGCGCTGTGTCTAACACAGACGCGAACCTTGTGCGAGTCAGTGCAATGGAGATCTCAGAGTTACAGGCCCTTTGTGTGTTCGAGGCGAACACCGATCGGACTCAGTACGAGTCGAAGGATACAGTTTTAGATAGTGTTGCAAAGGAGTTGGACGCGGTGTGTCTAACACAGACGCGAACCCTGTATGAGTCAGCGCAATTGTCGCACTTGGAAAGTTAGAGTTTTAGGACACTTCTAGGGAAGCTACAAGCAAGTCACTTACAGGGTAAGTAGTTCTAGGGCCCACACCCACAGGAGCACCGTAGTGCTGAAGTTACCTCACCCAGGGGAGCCGGGTGCATAGGTGTTCTTTGGTGTCGGGTCGCGGCGTCGTTTTCAATGGGAGCCAGTGAAGACTTGCTGCTTGCGGCAACAGGAGAAGTGTCCGGAGGAATCCAAGCCTGGATTCGGAAGATGGAAGACCTGAAAGCAGAGGGGACAGTGTTCAAAGTCACTTGGCAGTGACTCGGGGCAAGGAAGATGGATGCCCACCGTCGTCGCAAGATTCAGGTCATTCGCAGTTGCCTTGACTCTTCAGCCACTAGGTCCAGGAGGTGTCGACGATGACCAGGAGCTGGATTCGGCGTGTCCCCCAATGTCTGCAGCTTACTGCGGTGTCGGCGACTCGATCGGAGCCAACAAGCCTTGGTAATAGCAAGTCTCGGGGAAAGTGTGAAGAGGCAATGGCGCAGACCAGCAAGGTCTGGGGGACTCACCCAGCAAGGGTAAGTCAGGGCAGGCCTGGAGCAACCAGGGAGCCCTTCGGTTTCTTTAGGAAGTCTTCTGGGGACCCACAAGCCGGCTGGCAAAGGATCGTGAAGATGCCTCACGAGGATCCGCTCACAGGGGCCCACGGTCTCTCGGGATGTGGTAGGCCTCTGATCTTAGGAGGGTTCCTGCTGGAGACTGGGACCACACGTGGTCCAAAGCACAAGTTCGTGGAACGTTGTGAAGGGGTTGCACTCGACAATAGTGCACGGTACCCAGGGGTCGCGGTTCCTCATTACTCTTAGGGTCCACTGGCCTCAGCTTCGCTGGGGACTCACGATGGCCTTTGAGAAGTCAGGAAATCTACTTCTTGAGCTGCAGGGACTTCGTACTTTGGCAGGAGCGGCGTAGTTTGCGACCGTCGTTTGTAGTTTTTGGTGCCTGCCAAGCAGGGGAGTCACTCCTTGACTCCAAGGGAGATTCTTCAGTCTTCCAAAGGTAGGGGAACATCGAAGGTCCGGGATTCTTCTTGTAGAGCGCCGTCCAGGGAAATCTAGGGTGCTATGCACCGGTTCCCCTCTTATACTAAAAGAAGGGGAAGGACTAGCTCTATGACCCTACCTATGGGAGGGTCAGGGGAGTGGGTGGCTACACCCACTTCCCTTTGTCCAGTTTCATGCCAGAGCAGGGACAGGTAGCCCCTGAGCCGGTTTGAACTGGCATATGCACAGAGGAGCCTTCTGCTCCCCCAGTGCAGGACTTCAAAGCACTCTAAGAGTGCACCCACCCAGCCCCAATACACTAAACCCTGTCTGGGAGGTGGTCACACCCCTTGGGACAGGATATCTATTGTTGGGCTTCCTCCACTGCGAGTGTTGGTCATCAGCAGGAGGGCAGCCCAGTGTCTGTGACTGGTGGCATCCATTTTGTGATGCCAGGGCTCTGCAGGATTCTACCGTGTTTCCACAGTAGGTACATGTCTATCCCTCTAGAAGGGTGGAATGCTACCCCCGCCGCCAGGACTGGCGGGGGGTAGTATTCCAAGATGTTTGACACCAAACACGACATGATTCGATGCAGCCATTCCAAAGTTAGCATTTTACCGCGAGGATATAATGCACTTAAAAGTATATGGTTTAACCGCATCCACAAACAGCACCAGAGAATGGACTCTGAGAGCTGCAGAGGGGCCCTGCTCAGGCAGAGGCACCCCTCACATAGAAGCCAAGCACCCTGCCCTCAGGATTGATAGGGCCTGCCTTAGGGGTGACTGATAGGTTTATATGTGTGTGCAGGAGAGATATAGGGAACCTATATCTCAGTGAGGAGTGCTAGCACCACCTCACCCAGGCTGCAGTAGCAGGCCTGTGGTGTCAGATTTAGTCTGCTTCCCAGCTTGGCATAATTCATGCTGCAGCCCCTGGTAGGCCTGTGAAGTACCTATGCCCTTGGTACCTAAGGTACCATATACTAGGGACTCATAAGGTACCACAGTATCCAATCACTAGTGCACCTAGAGTGCACTCCAAATCGTTTAAAGAGAAAGCAGATAGGCTGGGGACCTGAATAGCAGGTTCCCAGCCAAACTAAGTCAAAAACCAACAAAGCACCAGGAAAAAGTGGGGGCAACCATGTAGTCAGATTCCACCTTCCTACAGAAGCAACCGAAATGCAGAAAGAGGCAAGAGAAGTGCAGAAAGAGGCAAAAGGTTGCAGAAAGAGGCAAGAGAAGTGCAGAAAGAAGCAACAGATGTGCAGAAAGAGGCAATAGAAGTGCAGAAAGAAGCAACAGAGGTGCAGAAAGAGGCAAGAGGGGTGCATAAAGAGGCCAGAGAAGTGCAGAAAGAAGCAACAGAAAAATTAAAAAGAGGCAAGAGAAGTGCAGAAAGAAATAGCAGAAGTTCAGAATGAGCCTAGAGAAGTACAGAAAGAAGCTACAGCAATGCAGAAAGGGCAAGAGAAGTACAGAAAGAAGCAATAGAGGTGCAGAAAGAGGCAATAGAGGTGCAGAAAGAGGGAAGAGGGGTGCAGAAAGAGGCAAGAGGGGTGCAGAAAGAAGCAAGTAAGATGCAGAAAGAGGCAAGAGAGGTGCAGAAAGAGGCAAGAGAGGTGCTGAAACAAGCAAAAGAAGTGCAGAATGAGGCAAGTGAAGTGCTGAAAGAAGCAACAGATATGGAGAAAGAAGCAAGAGAACTGCATAAAGAGTCAAGGGAGTTGCAGAAACAGGCAAGAGAGATGCAGAAAGAGGGAAAGGGGTGCAGAAAGAAGCAAGAGAGGTGCATAAAGAGGGAAGAGATGTGCAGAAAGAAGGGAAGAGGGGTCCAGAAAGAGGCAAGAGGTGTGCAGAAAGAAGCAAGAGGCGTGCAGAAGGAAGCAAGAGAAGTGCAGAAAGACCACCCTAGGTGCAGAAAGAAGCAAGAGGGGTGCAGAAAGAGGCAAGAGAAGTACAGAAAGTAGCAACAGAGGTTTAGAAAGAGGCAAGAGAAGTACAGAAAGAGGCAAGAGTGGTGCTGAAACAGGCAAGAGAGGTGCGGAAAGAGGGAAGAGGGGTGCGGAAAAAGGCAAGAGAAGAGCAGAAAGAGGGAAGAGCAGTGCATAAAGAAGCAGGAGGGGTGCAGAAAGAACCAACAGAGGTGCAGAAAGAGGCAAGAGGGGTGTAGAAAGAGGCAAGAGAAGTGCAGAAAGAGGCAAGAGTAGTGCAGAAAGAAGCATCAGAGGTGCAGAAAGAGGCAAGAGAACTGCAGAAAGAGGCAAGAGAGGTGCAGAAAGAAGCAACAGAGGTGCAGAAAGAGGCAAGAGGGATGCAGAAAGAGGCAAGAAAATTGCAGAAAGTAGCAACAGAAATGTAGAAAGAGGCAAGAGAAGTGCGGAAAGAAGCAACAGAAATTCAGAAAGTGGCAAGAGAAATGCAGAAAAAAGCAACAGAGGTGCAGAAAGATGCAATAGAAGTGCAGAAAGAGGCTGGAGAGGTGCAGAATGAGGCAAGAGAGCTGCAGAAACAGGGAGCAGGGGTGTAGAAAAAAGCAAGAGAGGTGCAAAAGGAGGTAAGAGGGGTGCAGAAAGAGGCAAGAGGTGTACAGAAAGAAGAAAGTGAGGTGCAGAAAGAGGCAACAGAGGTGCAGAAAGAGGCAAGAGAGGTGCAGAAACAGGCAAGAGAAGTGCAGAAAGAGACAAGAGGAGTGCTGAAAGAAGCAACAGATGTGCAGAAGTATGCAAGAGAACTGCAGAAAGAGGGAGGAGAGGTGAAGAAAGAGTCAAGAGAAGTGCAGAAAGAAGCAACAGAGGTGCGGAAAGAGGCTGGAGCAGTGCAGAAAGAAGCAAGAGAGGGGCTGAAACAGGCAAGAGAGGTGCAGAAAGAGGGAATAGGGGTGCAGAAAAAGGCAAGAGAGGTGCAGAAAGAGGGAAGAGGGTGCAGAAAGAAGCAGGAGGGGTACAGAAAGAACCAACAGAGGTGCAGAAAGTTGCAAGAGGGGTGCAGAAAGCGGATAGAGAAGTGCAGAAAGAACCAACAGAGGTGCAGAAAGAGGGAAGAGGGGTGCAGAAGGAAGCAAGAGTGGTGGAGAAAGAAGCAAGAGAGGTGAAGAAAGAAGCTAGAGTAGTGCAGAAAGAAACAACAGAGGTGCAGAAAGAGGCAAGAGGAGTGCAGAAAGAGGCAAGAGAAGTGCAGAAAGAAGCATCAGAAATGTAGAAAGAGGCAAGAGAAGTGCAGAAAGAAGCAACAGAAATGCAGAAAGTGGCAAGAGAAGTGCAGAAAGAGGCTAGAGAGGCGCAGAAACTGGCAAGAGAGCTGCAGAAAGAGGGAACAGGGTGCAGAAAAACGCAATAGAGGTGCTGAAAAAGGGAAGGGGTTGCAGAAAACGTGAGAGGGATACAGAAAGAAGTGAGTGAGGTACAGAAAGAGGGAACAGAGTTGCAGAAAGAGGCAAGAGAGGTGCAGAAATAGGCAAGAGAAGTGCAGAGAGAGACAAGAGATGTGCTGAAAGAAGCAACAGAGGTGCAGAAAGAAGCAAGAGAATTTATGAAAGAGACAAGGGAGTTGAATAAAGAAACAATAGAGGTGCAGAAAAAAGCAAGGGAAGTGCAGAAATAGGTAAGTGAGGTGCAGAAAGAGGCAAGAGAGGTACAGAAAGATGCAAGTGAGGTGAAGAAACAGGCAAGAGGTGTACAGAAAGAGGCAAGAGAAATGCAAAAAGAAGCAACAGAGGTACAAAACGAAGCAAGAGAACTGCAGAAAGAATCAAGGGAGTTGCAGAAATAGGCAAGAAAGGTACAGAAAGAGTGAACAGAGGTGCAGAAAGAGGCAAGAGGGGTGCAGAAAGAAGCAAGAGAGGTGCAGAAAGCAGCAAGAGAAGTGCAGAAGGAAGCAAGAGAAGTGCAGAAAGACCAACCTAGGTGCAGAAAGAAGCAAGACGGGTGCAGAAAGAGGCAAGAGACGTGCAGAAACAGGCAAGAGAAGTGCAGAAAGAGACAAGAGAAGTGCTGAAAGAAGCACAGATGTGCAGAAGGAGGCAAAAGAACTGCAGAAAGAGGGAGGAGAGGTGAAAAAAGAGAGAGGCAAGAGAAGTGCAGAAAGAAGCAACAGAGGTGCAGAAAGAGGCTGGAGCAGTGCAGAGAGAGGCAAGAGAGGGGCTGAAACAGGCAAGAGAGGTGCAGAAAGAGGGAAGAGGGTGCAGAAAGAAGCAGGAGGGGTACAGAAAGAACTAACAGAGGTGCAGAAAGTTGCAAGAGGGGTGCGGAAAGAGGAAAGAGAAGTGCAGAAAGAACCAACAGAGGTGCAGAAAGAGGGAAGAGGGGTGCAGAAGGAAGCAAGAGTGGTGGAGAAAGAGGCAAGAGAGGTGCAGAAAGAAGCAAGAGAAATGTAGATAGAGGCAAGAGAAGTGCAGAAAGAAGCAACCGAAATGCAGAAAGAGGCAAGAGAAGTGCAGAAAGAAGCAAAGATGTGCAGAAAGAGGCAAGAGAAGTGCAGAAAGAGGCAAGAAGGTTGCAGAAAGAGGCAAGAGAAGTGCAGAAAGAAGCAACAGAGGTGCAGAAAGAGCCAAGAGGGGTGCGTAAAGAGGCCAGAGAAGTGCAGAAAGAAGCTACAGAAATGTAAAAAGAGGCAAGAGAAATGCAGAAAGAAATAGCAGAAGTTCAGAAAGAGCCTAGAGAAGTGCAGAAAGAAGCTACAGAGATGCAGAAAGGGCAAGAGAAGTGCAGAAAGAAGCAAGAGAGGTTCAGAAAAAGGCAAGAGAGGTGCAGAAAGAGGGAACAGGGGTGTAGAAAGAGGCAATAGTGGTGCAGAAAGAGGGAAGAGGGGTGCAGAAAGATGCAAGAGAAGTGCAGAAAGAGGGAAGAGGGGTGCAAAGAGGCAAGAGGAGTACATTAAGAAGAAAGTGAGGTGCAGAAAGAGGCAACAGAGGTGCAGAAAGAAGCAAGAGAGGTTCAGAAAAAGGCAAGAGAGGTACAGAAAGAGGGAACAGGGGTGTAGAAAGAGGCAAGAGAGCTGCAGAAAGAGGGAACAGGGGTGCAGAAAAAGCAAGAGAGGTGCAGAAAGAGGGAAGAGGGGTGCAAAAGAGGCAAGAGGAGTACATTAAGAAGAAAGTGATGTGCAGAAAGAGGCAACAGAGGTGCAGAAAGAGGCAAGAGAGGTGCAGAAACTGACAAGAGAGGTGCAGAAAGAGGCTAGAGAAGTGCAGAAAGAGGGAAGAAGGGTGCAGAAAGAGGCAAGTGAGGTGCAGAAAGAAGCAAGAGAAGTGCAGAAAGAAGCAACAGAGGTGCAGAAAGAGGCAAGAGGGTTGCAGAAAGAGGCAAGAAAGGTGCAGAAAGAAGCAAGAGAAATGTAGATAGAGGCAAGGGAAGTGCAGAAAGAAGCTGTGAGAAGTTGGCCTGGTATATGCTGTTCACTAATTAAAGTGGACACCTTGCACCAGAACAATTCGACTCTTATGGTAGATAGGTTTAAGACAACCTTTATAGAAAGCTATCCTAGTGGTAGCTGTGGAGAGCAGCCTTCAGGCTAAGTCTTGAAGGAATGTAAAGCAGCTTGTTTTACCACACAATCTCTTGAATCACCAAATGAAAAGACACCACACGGTATATATATCAAATATATATGTATTTATTAATAAACACTCTCTACTAATCTCTTTATGAGATTAGAGGTCAGGAACATATGTACAAGTCAAATATTATCAGAATAAGTTTAGCACAATCGAATATCACAATCTTAGTTTGCTAGACCTAGGTCTAGGGCATCTAGAATCGAGGGACCCCAAGAACCACCCCGGGTAGTTGTAGGAGACCCACAGGGGACGGACGCGGTGACCTGGCACTGGTGCGAATCCTGTACGAGTCTACGCACTCAGACGCGATTGAGATATCAATGTTAAAGGTCCCTTGCGTGTTCGAGGCGAACACACCGATCGGTCCTTGTACGAGTCGAAGGACGCGGTCACAGATAGAGATGCAAGGGAGATGGATGCGCTGTGTCTAACACAGACGCGAACCTTGTGCGAGTCAGTGGAATGGAGATCTCAGAGTTACAGGCCCTTTGTGTGTTCGAGGCGAACACCGATCGGACTCAGTACGAGTCGAAGGATACAGTTTTAGATAGTGTTGCAAAGGAGTTGGACGCGGTGTGTCTAACACAGACGCGAACCCTGTATGAGTCAGCGCAATTGTCGCACTTGGAAAGTTAGAGTTTTAGGACACTTCTAGGGAAGCTACAAGCAAGTCACTTACAGGGTAAGTAGTTCTAGGGCCCACACCCACAGGAGCACCGTAGTGCTGAAGTTACCTCACCCAGGGGAGCCGGGTGCATAGGTGTTCTTTGGTGTCGGGTCGCGGCGTCGTTTTCAATGGGAGCCAGTGAAGACTTGCTGCTTGCGGCAACAGGAGAAGTGTCCGGAGGAATCCAAGCCTGGATTCGGAAGATGGAAGACCTGAAAGCAGAGGGGACAGTGTTCAAAGTCACTTGGCAGTGACTCGGGGCAAGGAAGATGGATGCCCACCGTCGTCGCAAGATTCAGGTCATTCGCAGTTGCCTTGACTCTTCAGCCACTAGGTCCAGGAGGTGTCGACGATGACCAGGAGCTGGATTCGGCGTGTCCCCCAATGTCTGCAGCTTACTGCGGTGTCGGCGACTCGATCGGAGCCAACAAGCCTTGGTAATAGCAAGTCTCGGGGAAAGTGTGAAGAGGCAATGGCGCAGACCAGCAAGGTCTGGGGGACTCACCCAGCAAGGGTAAGTCAGGGCAGGCCTGGAGCAACCAGGGAGCCCTTCGGTTTCTTTAGGAAGTCTTCTGGGGACCCACAAGCCGGCTGGCAAAGGATCGTGAAGATGCCTCACGAGGATCCGCTCACAGGGGCCCACGGTCTCTCGGGATGTGGTAGGCCTCTGATCTTAGGAGGGTTCCTGCTGGAGACTGGGACCACACGTGGTCCAAAGCACAAGTTCGTGGAACGTTGTGAAGGGGTTGCACTCGACAATAGTGCACGGTACCCAGGGGTCGCGGTTCCTCATTACTCTTAGGGTCCACTGGCCTCAGCTTCGCTGGGGACTCACGATGGCCTTTGAGAAGTCAGGAAATCTACTTCTTGAGCTGCAGGGACTTCGTACTTTGGCAGGAGCGGCGTAGTTTGCGACCGTCGTTTGTAGTTTTTGGTGCCTGCCAAGCAGGGGAGTCACTCCTTGACTCCAAGGGAGATTCTTCAGTCTTCCAAAGGTAGGGGAACATCGAAGGTCCGGGATTCTTCTTGTAGAGCGCCGTCCAGGGAAATCTAGGGTGCTATGCACCGGTTCCCCTCTTATACTAAAAGAAGGGGAAGGACTAGCTCTATGACCCTACCTATGGGAGGGTCAGGGGAGTGGGTGGCTACACCCACTTCCCTTTGTCCAGTTTCATGCCAGAGCAGGGACAGGTAGCCCCTGAGCCGGTTTGAACTGGCATATGCACAGAGGAGCCTTCTGCTCCCCAGTGCAGGACTTCAAAGCACTCTAAGAGTGCACCCACCCAGCCCCAATACACTAAACCCTGTCTGGGAGGTGGTCACACCCCCTTGGGACAGGATATCTATTGTTGGGCTTCCTCCACTGCGAGTGTTGGTCATCAGCAGGAGGGCAGCCCAGTGTCTGTGACTGGTGGCATCCATTTTGTGATGCCAGGGCTCTGCAGGATTCTACCGTGTTTCCACAGTAGGTACATGTCTATCCCTCTAGAAGGGTGGAATGCTACCCCCGCCGCCAGGACTGGCGGGGGGTAGTATTCCAAGATGTTTGACACCAAACACGACATGATTCGATGCAGCCATTCCAAAGTTAGCATTTTACCGCGAGGATATAATGCACTTAAAAGTATATGGTTTAACCGCATCCACAAACAGCACCAGAGAATGGACTCTGAGAGCTGCAGAGGGGCCCTGCTCAGGCAGAGGCACCCCCTCACATAGAAGCCAAGCACCCTGCCCTCAGGATTGATAGGGCCTGCCTTAGGGGTGACTGATAGGTTTATATGTGTGTGCAGGAGAGATATAGGGAACCTATATCTCAGTGAGGAGTGCTAGCACCACCTCACCCAGGCTGCAGTAGCAGGCCTGTGGTGTCAGATTTAGTCTGCTTCCCAGCTTGGCATAATTCATGCTGCAGCCCCTGGTAGGCCTGTGAAGTACCTATGCCCTTGGTACCTAAGGTACCATATACTAGGGACTCATAAGGTACCACAGTATCCAATCACTAGTGCACCTAGAGTGCACTCCAAATCGTTTAAAGAGAAAGCAGATAGGCTGGGGACCTGAATAGCAGGTTCCCAGCCAAACTAAGTCAAAAACCAACAAAGCACCAGGAAAAAAGTGGGGGCAACCATGTAGTCAGATTCCACCTTCCTACAGAAGCAACCGAAATGCAGAAAGAGGCAAGAGAAGTGCAGAAAGAGGCAAAAGGTTGCAGAAAGAGGCAAGAGAAGTGCAGAAAGAAGCAACAGATGTGCAGAAAGAGGCAATAGAAGTGCAGAAAGAAGCAACAGAGGTGCAGAAAGAGGCAAGAGGGGTGCATAAAGAGGCCAGAGAAGTGCAGAAAGAAGCAACAGAAAAATTAAAAAGAGGCAAGAGAAGTGCAGAAAGAAATAGCAGAAGTTCAGAATGAGCCTAGAGAAGTACAGAAAGAAGCTACAGCAATGCAGAAAGGGCAAGAGAAGTACAGAAAGAAGCAATAGAGGTGCAGAAAGAGGCAATAGAGGTGCAGAAAGAGGGAAGAGGGGTGCAGAAAGAGGCAAGAGGGGTGCAGAAAGAAGCAAGTAAGATGCAGAAAGAGGCAAGAGAGGTGCAGAAAGAGGCAAGAGAGGTGCTGAAACAAGCAAAAGAAGTGCAGAATGAGGCAAGTGAAGTGCTGAAAGAAGCAACAGATATGGAGAAAGAAGCAAGAGAACTGCATAAAGAGTCAAGGGAGTTGCAGAAACAGGCAAGAGAGATGCAGAAAGAGGGAAAGGGGTGCAGAAAGAAGCAAGAGAGGTGCATAAAGAGGGAAGAGATGTGCAGAAAGAAGGGAAGAGGGGTCCAGAAAGAGGCAAGAGGTGTGCAGAAAGAAGCAAGAGGCGTGCAGAAGGAAGCAAGAGAAGTGCAGAAAGACCACCCTAGGTGCAGAAAGAAGCAAGAGGGGTGCAGAAAGAGGCAAGAGAAGTACAGAAAGTAGCAACAGAGGTTTAGAAAGAGGCAAGAGAAGTACAGAAAGAGGCAAGAGTGGTGCTGAAACAGGCAAGAGAGGTGCGGAAAGAGGGAAGAGGGGTGCGGAAAAAGGCAAGAGAAGAGCAGAAAGAGGGAAGAGGAGTGCATAAAGAAGCAGGAGGGGTGCAGAAAGAACCAACAGAGGTGCAGAAAGAGGCAAGAGGGGTGTAGAAAGAGGCAAGAGAAGTGCAGAAAGAGGCAAGAGTGGTGCAGAAAGAAGCATCAGAGGTGCAGAAAGAGGCAAGAGAACTGCAGAAAGAGGCAAGAGAGGTGCAGAAAGAAGCAACAGAGGTGCAGAAAGAGGCAAGAGGGATGCAGAAAGAGGCAAGAAAATTGCAGAAAGTAGCAACAGAAATGTAGAAAGAGGCAAGAGAAGTGCGGAAAGAAGCAACAGAAATTCAGAAAGTGGCAAGAGAAATGCAGAAAAAGCAACAGAGGTGCAGAAAGATGCAATAGAAGTGCAGAAAGAGGCTGGAGAGGTGCAGAATGAGGCAAGAGAGCTGCAGAAACAGGGAGCAGGGGTGTAGAAAAAAGCAAGAGAGGTGCAAAAGGAGGTAAGAGGGGTGCAGAAAGAGGCAAGAGGTGTACAGAAAGAAGAAAGTGAGGTGCAGAAAGAGGCAACAGAGGTGCAGAAAGAGGCAAGAGAGGTGCAGAAACAGGCAAGAGAAGTGCAGAAAGAGACAAGAGGAGTGCTGAAAGAAGCAACAGATGTGCAGAAGTATGCAAGAGAACTGCAGAAAGAGGGAGGAGAGGTGAAGAAAGAGTCAAGAGAAGTGCAGAAAGAAGCAACAGAGGTGCGGAAAGAGGCTGGAGCAGTGCAGAAAGAAGCAAGAGAGGGGCTGAAACAGGCAAGAGAGGTGCAGAAAGAGGGAATAGGGGTGCAGAAAAAGGCAAGAGAGGTGCAGAAAGAGGGAAGAGGGTGCAGAAAGAAGCAGGAGGGGTACAGAAAGAACCAACAGAGGTGCAGAAAGTTGCAAGAGGGGTGCAGAAAGCGGATAGAGAAGTGCAGAAAGAACCAACAGAGGTGCAGAAAGAGGGAAGAGGGGTGCAGAAGGAAGCAAGAGTGGTGGAGAAAGAAGCAAGAGAGGTGAAGAAAGAAGCTAGAGTAGTGCAGAAAGAAACAACAGAGGTGCAGAAAGAGGCAAGAGGAGTGCAGAAAGAGGCAAGAGAAGTGCAGAAAGAAGCATCAGAAATGTAGAAAGAGGCAAGAGAAGTGCAGAAAGAAGCAACAGAAATGCAGAAAGTGGCAAGAGAAGTGCAGAAAGAGGCTAGAGAGGCGCAGAAACTGGCAAGAGAGCTGCAGAAAGAGGGAACAGGGGTGCAGAAAAACGCAATAGAGGTGCTGAAAAAGGGAAGGGGTTGCAGAAAACGTGAGAGGGATACAGAAAGAAGTGAGTGAGGTACAGAAAGAGGGAACAGAGTTGCAGAAAGAGGCAAGAGAGGTGCAGAAATAGGCAAGAGAAGTGCAGAGAGAGACAAGAGATGTGCTGAAAGAAGCAACAGAGGTGCAGAAAGAAGCAAGAGAATTTATGAAAGAGACAAGGGAGTTGAATAAAGAAACAATAGAGGTGCAGAAAAAAGCAAGAAAAGTGCAGAAATAGGTAAGTGAGGTGCAGAAAGAGGCAAGAGAGGTACAGAAAGATGCAAGTGAGGTGAAGAAACAGGCAAGAGGTGTACAGAAAGAGGCAAGAGAAATGCAAAAAGAAGCAACAGAGGTACAAAACGAAGCAAGAGAACTGCAGAAAGAATCAAGGGAGTTGCAGAAATAGGCAAGAAAGGTACAGAAAGAGTGAACAGAGGTGCAGAAAGAGGCAAGAGGGGTGCAGAAAGAAGCAAGAGAGGTGCAGAAAGCAGCAAGAGAAGTGCAGAAGGAAGCAAGAGAAGTGCAGAAAGACCAACCTAGGTGCAGAAAGAAGCAAGACGGGTGCAGAAAGAGGCAAGAGACGTGCAGAAACAGGCAAGAGAAGTGCAGAAAGAGACAAGAGAAGTGCTGAAAGAAGCACAGATGTGCAGAAGGAGGCAAAAGAACTGCAGAAAGAGGGAGGAGAGGTGAAAAAAGAGAGAGGCAAGAGAAGTGCAGAAAGAAGCAACAGAGGTGCAGAAAGAGGCTGGAGCAGTGCAGAGAGAGGCAAGAGAGGGGCTGAAACAGGCAAGAGAGGTGCAGAAAGAGGGAAGAGGGTGCAGAAAGAAGCAGGAGGGGTACAGAAAGAACTAACAGAGGTGCAGAAAGTTGCAAGAGGGGTGCGGAAAGAGGAAAGAGAAGTGCAGAAAGAACCAACAGAGGTGCAGAAAGAGGGAAGAGGGGTGCAGAAGGAAGCAAGAGTGGTGGAGAAAGAAGCAAGAGAGGTGAAGAAAGAAGCTAGAGTAGTGCAGAAAGAAACAACAGAGGTGCAGAAAGAGGCAAGAGGAGTGCAGAAAGAGGCAAGAGAAGTGCAGAAAGAAGCATCAGAAATGCAGAAAGTGGCAAGAGAAGTGCAGAAAGAGGCTAGAGAGGCGCAGAAACTGGCAAGAGAGCTGCAGAACTGGCATATGCACAGAGGAGCCTTCTGCTCCCCCAGTGCAGGACTTCAAAGCACTCTAAGAGTGCACCCACCCAGCCCCAATACACTAAACCCTGTCTGGGAGGTGGTTACACCCCTTGGGACAGGATATCTATTGTTGGGCTTCCTCCACTGCGAGTGTTGGTCATCAGCAGGAGGGCAGCCCAGTGTCTGTGACTGGTGGCATCCATTTTGTGATGCCAGGGCTCTGCAGGATTCTACCGTGTTTCCACAGTAGGTACATGTCTATCCTCTAGAAGGGTGGAATGCTACCCCCGCCGCCAGGACTGGCGGGGGGGTAGTATTCCAAGATGTTTGACACCAAACACGACATGATTCGATGCAGCCATTCCAAAGTTAGCATTTTACCGCGAGGATATAATGCACTTAAAAGTATATGGTTTAACCGCATCCACAAACAGCACCAGAGAATGGACTACTGAGAGCTGCAGAGGGGCCCTGCTCAGGCAGAGGCACCCCTCACATAGAAGCCAAGCACCCTGCCCTCAGGATTGATAGGGCCTGCCTTAGGGGTGACTGATAGGTTTATATGTGTGTGCAGGAGAGATATAGGGAACCTATATCTCAGTGAGGAGTGCTAGCACCACCTCACCCAGGCTGCAGTAACAGGCCTGTGGTGTCAGATTTAGTCTGCTTCCCAGCTTGGCATAATTCATGCTGCAGCCCCTGGTAGGCCTGTGAAGTACCTATGCCCTTGGTACCTAAGGTACCATATACTAGGGACTCATAAGGTACCACAGTATCCAATCACTAGTGCACCTAGAGTGCACTCCAAATCGTTTAAAGAGAAAGCAGATAGGCTGGGGACCTGAATAGCAGGTTCCCAGCCAAACTAAGTCAAAAACCAACAAAGCACCAGGAAAAAAGTGGGGGCAACCATGTAGTCAGATTCCACCTTCCTACAGAAGCAACCGAAATGCAGAAAGAGGCAAGAGAAGTGCAGAAAGAGGCAAAAGGTTGCAGAAAGAGGCAAGAGAAGTGCAGAAAGAAGCAACAGATGTGCAGAAAGAGGCAATAGAAGTGCAGAAAGAAGCAACAGAGGTGCAGAAAGAGGCAAGAGGGGTGCATAAAGAGGCCAGAGAAGTGCAGAAAGAAGCAACAGAAAAATTAAAAAGAGGCAAGAGAAGTGCAGAAAGAAATAGCAGAAGTTCAGAATGAGCCTAGAGAAGTACAGAAAGAAGCTACAGCAATGCAGAAAGAGGCAAGAGAAGTACAGAAAGAAGCAATAGAGGTGCAGAAAGAGGCAATAGAGGTGCAGAAAGAGGGAAGAGGGGTGCAGAAAGAGGCAAGAGGGGTGCAGAAAGAAGCAAGTAAGATGCAGAAAGAGGCAAGAGAGGTGCAGAAAGAGGCAAGAGAGGTGCTGAAACAAGCAAAAGAAGTGCAGAATGAGGCAAGTGAAGTGCTGAAAGAAGCAACAGATATGGAGAAAGAAGCAAGAGAACTGCATAAAGAGTCAAGGGAGTTGCAGAAACAGGCAAGAGAGATGCAGAAAGAGGGAAAGGGGTGCAGAAAGAAGCAAGAGAGGTGCATAAAGAGGGAAGAGATGTGCAGAAAGAAGGGAAGAGGGGTCCAGAAAGAGGCAAGAGGTGTGCAGAAAGAAGCAAGAGGCGTGCAGAAGGAAGCAAGAGAAGTGCAGAAAGACCACCCTAGGTGCAGAAAGAAGCAAGAGGGGTGCAAAAAGAGGCAAGAGAAGTACAGAAAGTAGCAACAGAGGTTTAGAAAGAGGCAAGAGAAGTACAGAAAGAGGCAAGAGTGGTGCTGAAACAGGCAAGAGAGGTGCGGAAAGAGGGAAGAGGGGTGCGGAAAAAGGCAAGAGAAGAGCAGAAAGAGGGAAGAGGAGTGCATAAAGAAGCAGGAGGGGTGCAGAAAGAACCAACAGAGGTGCAGAAAGAGGCAAGAGGGGTGTAGAAAGAGGCAAGAGAAGTGCAGAAAGAGGCAAGAGTGGTGCAGAAAGAAGCATCAGAGGTGCAGAAAGAGGCAAGAGAACTGCAGAAAGAGGCAAGAGAGGTGCAGAAAGAAACAAGAAAGGTGCTGAAAGAAGCAAGAGGGATGCAGAAAGAGGCAATAAAAGTGCAGAAAGTAGCAACAGAAATGTAGAAAGAGGCAAGAGAAGTGCGGAAAGAAGCAACAGAAATTCAGAAAGTGGCAAGAGAAATGCAGAAAAAGCAACAGAGGTGCAGAAAGATGCAATAGAAGTGCAGAAAGAGGCTGGAGAGGTGCAGAATGAGGCAAGAGAGCTGCAGAAACAGGGAGCAGGGGTGTAGAAAAAAGCAAGAGAGGTGCAAAAGGAGGTAAGAGGGGTGCAGAAAGAGGCAAGAGGTGTACAGAAAGAAGAAAGTGAGGTGCAGAAAGAGGCAACAGAGGTGCAGAAAGAGGCAAGAGAGGTGCAGAAACAGGCAAGAGAAGTGCAGAAAGAGACAAGAGGAGTGCTGAAAGAAGCAACAGATGTGCAGAAGTATGCAAGAGAACTGCAGAAAGAGGGAGGAGAGGTGAAGAAAGAGTCAAGAGAAGTGCAGAAAGAAGCAACAGAGGTGCGGAAAGAGGCTGGAGCAGTGCAGAAAGAAGCAAGAGAGGGGCTGAAACAGGCAAGAGAGGTGCAGAAAGAGGGAATAGGGGTGCAGAAAAAGGCAAGAGAGGTGCAGAAAGAGGGAAGAGGGTGCAGAAAGAAGCAGGAGGGGTACAGAAAGAACCAACAGAGGTGCAGAAAGTTGCAAGAGGGGTGCAGAAAGCGGATAGAGAAGTGCAGAAAGAACCAACAGAGGTGCAGAAAGAGGGAAGAGGGGTGCAGAAGGAAGCAAGAGTGGTGGAGAAAGAAGCAAGAGAGGTGAAGAAAGAAGCTAGAGTAGTGCAGAAAGAAACAACAGAGGTGCAGAAAGAGGCAAGAGGAGTGCAGAAAGAGGCAAGAGAAGTGCAGAAAGAAGCATCAGAAATGTAGAAAGAGGCAAGAGAAGTGCAGAAAGAAGCAACAGAAATGCAGAAAGTGGCAAGAGAAGTGCAGAAAGAGGCTAGAGAGGCGCAGAAACTGGCAAGAGAGCTGCAGAAAGAGGGAACAGGGGTGCAGAAAAACGCAATAGAGGTGCTGAAAAAGGGAAGGGGTTGCAGAAAACGTGAGAGGGATACAGAAAGAAGTGAGTGAGGTACAGAAAGAGGGAACAGAGTTGCAGAAAGAGGCAAGAGAGGTGCAGAAATAGGCAAGAGAAGTGCAGAGAGAGACAAGAGATGTGCTGAAAGAAGCAACAGAGGTGCAGAAAGAAGCAAGAGAATTTATGAAAGAGACAAGGGAGTTGAATAAAGAAACAATAGAGGTGCAGAAAAAAGCAAGGGAAGTGCAGAAATAGGTAAGTGAGGTGCAGAAAGAGGCAAGAGAGGTACAGAAAGATGCAAGTGAGGTGAAGAAACAGGCAAGAGGTGTACAGAAAGAGGCAAGAGAAATGCAGAAAGAAGCAACAGAGGTACAGAAACGAAGCAAGAGAACTGCAGAAAGAATCAAGGGAGTTGCAGAAATAGGCAAGAAAGGTACAGAAAGAGTGAACAGAGGTGCAGAAAGAGGCAAGAGGGGTGCAGAAAGAAGCAAGAGAGGTGCAGAAAGCAGCAAGAGAAGTGCAGAAGGAAGCAAGAGAAGTGCAGAAAGACCAACCTAGGTGCAGAAAGAAGCAAGACGGGTGCAGAAAGAGGCAAGAGACGTGCAGAAACAGGCAAGAGAAGTGCAGAAAGAGACAAGAGAAGTGCTGAAAGAAGCACAGATGTGCAGAAGGAGGCAAAAGAACTGCAGAAAGAGGGAGGAGAGGTGAAGAAAGAGAGAGGCAAGAGAAGTGCAGAAAGAAGCAACAGAGGTGCAGAAAGAGGCTGGAGCAGTGCAGAAAGAGGCAAGAGAGGTGCTGAAACAGGCAAGAGAGGTGCAGAAAGAGGGAAGAGGGTGCAGAAAGAAGCAGGAGGGGTACAGAAAGAACTAACAGAGGTGCAGAAAGTTGCAAGAGGGGTGCGGAAAGAGGAAAGAGAAGTGCAGAAAGAACCAACAGAGGTGCAGAAAGAGGGAAGAGGGGTGCAGAAGGAAGCAAGAGTGGTGGAGAAAGAAGCAAGAGAGGTGAAGAAAGAAGCTAGAGTAGTGCAGAAAGAAGCAACAGAGGTGCAGAAAGAGGCAAGAGGAGTGCAGAAAGAGGCAAGAGAAGTGCAGAAAGAAGCATCAGAAATGCAGAAAGTGGCAAGAGAAGTGCAGAAAGAGGCTAGAGAGGCGCAGAAACTGGCAAGAGAGCTGCAGAAAGAGGGAACAGGGGTGCAGAAAAACGCAATAGAGGTGGTGAAAAAGGGAAGGGGTTGCAGAAAGACGCGAGAGGGATACAGAAAGAAGTGAGTGAGGTACAGAAAGAGGCAACAGAGTTGCAGAAAGAGGCAAGAGAGGTGCAGAAATAGGCAAGAGAAGTGCAGGGAGAGACAAGAGATGTGCTGAAAGAAGCAACAGAGGTGCAGAAAGAAGCAAGAGAATTTATGAAAGAGACAAGGGAGTTGCATAAAGAAACAATAGAGGTGCAGAAAAAAGCAAGGGAAGTGCAGAAATAGGTAAGTGAGGTGCAGAAAGAGGCAAGAGAGGTGCAGAAAGATGCAAGTGAGGTGAAGAAACAGGCAAGAGGTGTACAGAAAGAGGCAAGAGAAATGCAAAAAGAAGCAACAGAGGTACAGAACGAACCAAGAGAACTGCAGAAAGAATCAAGGGAGTTGCAGAAATAGGCAAGAAAGGTACAGAAAGAGTGAACAGAGGTGCAGAAAGAGGCAAGAGGGGTACAGAAAGAAGCAAGAGAGGTGCAGAAAGCAGCAAGAGAAGTGCAGAAGGAAGCAAGAGAAGTGCAGAAAGACCAACCTAGGTGCAGAAAGAAGCAAGACGAGGTGCAGAAAGAGGCAAGAGACGTGCAGAAACAGGCAAGAGAAGTGCAGAAAGAGACAAGAGAAGTGCTGAAAGAAGCACAGATGTGCAGAAGGAGGCAAAAGAACTGCAGAAAGAGGGAGGAGAGGTTAAGAAAGAGAGAGGCAAGAGAAGTGCAGAAAGAAGCAACAGAGGTATAGAAAGAGGCTGGAGCAGTGCAGAGAGAGGCAAGAGAGGGGCTGAAACAGGCAAGAGGGGTACAGAAAGAGGAAAGAGAAGTGCAGAAAGAACCAACAGAGGTGCAGAAAGAGGGAAGAGGGGTGCAGAAGGAAGCAAGAGTGGTGGAGAAAGAAGCAAGAGAGGTGAAGAAAGAAGCTAGAGTAGTGCAGAAAGAAACAACAGAGGTGCAGAAAGAGGCAAGAGGAGTGCAGAAAGAGGCAAGAGAAGTGCAGAAAGAAGCATCAGAAATGTAGAAAGAGGCAAGAGAAGTGCAGAAAGAAGCAACAGAAATGCAGAAAGTGGCAAGAGAAGTGCAGAAAGAGGTTAGAGAGGCGCAGAAACTGGCAAGAGAGCTGCAGAAAGAGGGAACAGGGGTGCAGAAAAACGCAATAGAGGTGCCGAAAGAGGGAAGGGGTTGCAGCAAGACGGGTGCAGAAAGAGGCAAGAGAAGTACAGAAAGAAGCAACAGAGGTTCAGAAAGAGGCAAGATAAATACAGAAAGAGGTAAGAGAGGTGCTGAAACAGGCAAGCAAGATGCAGAAAGGGGGAAGAGGGGTGCAGAAAAAGGCAAGAGAGGTGCAGAAAGAGGGTAGAGGAGTGAAGAAAGAAGCAGGAGGGGTGCTGAAAGAACAAATAGAGGGGCAGAAAGAGGCAAGAGAGTGCAGAAAGAGGCAAGAGAAGTGCAGAAAGAGGCAAGAGAAGTGCAGAAAGAAGCATCAGAGGTGCAGAAAGAGGCAAGAGAACTGCAGAAAGAGGCAAGATAGGTGCAGAAAGAAGCAAGAGAGGTGCCGAAAGAAGGAAGAGGGGCGCAGAAAGAGGCAAGAGTGGTGTAGAAAGAGGCAAGAGTGGTGGAGAAAGAAGCAAGAGATGTGCAAAAAGAAGTAAGAGTAGTGCAGAAAGAAGCAACAGAGGTGCATAAAGAGGCAAGAGGGATGCAGAAAGAGGCAAGAGAAGTGCAGAAAGAAGCAACAGAAATGTAGAAAGAGGCAAGAGAAGTGCATAAAGAAGCAACAGAAATCATGGAAGTAGCAGGAGAAGTGCAGAAAAAAGCAACAGAGATGCAGAAAGATGCAAGAGAAGTGCAGAAAGAGGCTGGAGAGGTACAGAAACAGGTAAGAGAGTTGTAGAAACAGGGAACAGGGGTGTAGAAAAAAGCAAGAGAGGTGCAGAAAGAGAGAAGAGGGGTGCAGAAAGAGGCAAGAGGTGTACAGAAAGAAGAAAGTGAGGTGCAGAAAGAGGCAAGAGAGGTGCAGAAAGAGGCAAGAGAGGTGCAGAAAGAGGCAAGAGAGGTGCAAAAACAGGCAAGAGAAGTGCAGAAAGAGACGAGAGAAGTGCTGAAAGAAGCAACAGATGTGCAGAAGAAGGCGAGAGAACTGCAGAAAGAGGGAGGAGAGGTGAAGAAAGAGGCAAGAGAAGTGCAGAAAGAAGCAACAGAGGTTCAGAAAGAGGCAGGAGAAGTGCAGAAAGAGGCAAGAGAGGTGCTTAAGCAGGCAAAAGAGGTGCAGAAAGAGGGAATAGGGGTGCAGAAAGAAGCAGGAGGGGTACAGAAAGAACCAACAGAGGTGCAGAAAGTGACAAGAGGGGTGCGGAAAGAGAAGTGCAGAAAGAACCAACAGAGGTGCAGAAAGTGGCAAGAGGGGTACGGAAAGAAGAAAGAGAAGTGCAGAAAGAACCAACAAAGGTGCAGAAAGAGGGAAGAGGGGTGCAGAAGGAAGCAAGAGTGGTGGAGAAAGAAGCAACAGAGGTGCAGAGCGAGGCAAAAGAACTGCAGAAAGAGGCAAGGGAGTTGCAGAAACAGGCAATAAAGGTACAGAAAATGCAATAGGGGTGCAGAAATAGGCAAGAGGGGTACAGAAAGAAGCAAGAGAGGTGCAGAAAAAAGCAAGAGAAGTGCAGTAGGAAGCAAGAGAAGTGCAGAAAGACCAACCTAGGTGCAGAAAGAAGCAAGAGGGGTACAGAAAGAGGCAAGAGAAGAGCAGAAAGAAGCAACAGAGGTGCAGAAAGAGGCGAGAGAAGTACAGAAACAGGGAAGAGCGGTGCTGAAACAGGCAAGATAGGTACAGATAGAGGGAAGAGGAGTGCAAAAATAAGCAGAAGGGGTGCAGAAAGAACCAACAGAGGTGTATAAAGAGGCAAGAGGGGTGCAGAAAGAGGCAAAAGAAGTGCAGAAAGAAGCATCAGAGGTGCAGAAAGAGGCAAGAGAACAGTAAAAAGAGGCAAGAGAGGTGCAGAAAGAAGCAAGAGAGGTGTCGAAAGAAGGATGAGGGGTGCAGAAAGAGGCAAGAGTGGTAGAGAAAGAAGCAAGAGAGGTGCAGAAAGAAGCAACAGAGGTGCAGAAAGAGGCAAGAGGGATGCAGAAATAGGCAAGAGAAGTGCAGAATGAAGCAACAGAAATGTAGAAAGTGGCAAGAGAAGTGCAGAAAAAGCAACAGAGGTGCAGAAAGACACAAGAGAAGTGCAGAAAGAGACTGGAGACAGGCAAGAGAGATGCAGAAAGAGGGAACAGGGGTGCAGAAAAAGCAAGAGAGGTGCAGAAAGAGGGAAGAGGGGAAATAGGCAAGAGGATTACAAAAAGAAGAAAGTGAGGTGCAGAAAGAGGCAACAGAGGTGCAGAAAGAGGCAACAGAGGTGCAGAAAGAGGCAGGAGATGTGCAGAAAGAGGCAAGAGAAGTGCAGAAAGAGGGAAGAGGGGTGCAGAAAGACCAACCTAGGTGCAGAAAGAAGCAAGAGGGGTGCAGAAAGAGGCAAGAGAAGTGCAGAAAGAAGCAACAGAGGTGCAGAAAGAGGCAAGAGAAGTACAGAAAGAGGGAAGAGCGGTGCTGAAACAGGCAAGAGAGGTGCAGAAAGAGGGAAGAGGAGTGCAAAAAGAAGCAGGAGGGGTGCAGAAAGAACCAACAGAGGTGCATAAAGAGGCAAGAGGGGTGCAGAAAGAGGCAAGAGAAGTGCAGAAAGAAGCACCAGAGGTGCAGAAAGAGGCAGGAGAACTGTAAAAAGAGGCAAGAGAGGTGCAGAAAGAAGCAAGAGAGGTGTCGAAAGAAGGATGAGGGGTGCAGAAAGAGGCAAGAGTGGTAGAGAAAGAAGCAAGAGAGGTGCAGAAAGAAGCAGCAGAGGTGCAGAAAGAGGCAAGAGAAGTGCAGAATGAAGCAACAGAAATGTAGAAAGTGGCAAGAGAAGTGCACAAAAAGCAACAGAGGTACAGAAAGATGCAAGAGAAGTACAGAAAGAGACTGGAGAGTTGCAGAAACAGGCAAGAGAGATGCAGAAAGAGGGAACAAGGGTGCAGAAAAAGCAAGAGAGGTGCAGAAAGATGGAAGAGGGGTGCAGAAATAGGCAAGAGGAGTACAAAAAGAAGAAAGTGAGGTGCAGAAAGATGCAACAGAGGTGCAGAAAGTGGCAAGAGAGGTGCAGAAACTGACAAGAGAAGTGCAGGAAGAGACAAGAGAAGTGCTGAAAGAAGCAACAGAAGTGTAGAAGGAGGCAAGAGAACTGCAGAAAGAGGCAGGAGATGTGCAGAAAGAGGCAAGAGAAGTTCAGAAATAGGGAAGAGGGGTGCAGAAAGAGGCAAATGAGGTGCAGAAAGAAGCAAGAGAAGTGCAGAAAGAAGCAACAGAGGTGCAGAAAGAGGCAAGAGGGTTGCAGAAAGAGGCAAGAGAGGTGCAGAAAGAAGCAAGAGAAATGTAGATAGAGGCAAGAGAAGTGCAGAAAGAAGCAAAAGAGGTGTAAGAAGAGGCAAGAGAAGTGCAGAAAGAGGCAAGAAGGTTGCAGAAAGAGGCAAGAGAAGTGCAGAAAGAAGCAACAGAGGTGCAGAAAGAGGCAAGAGGGGTGCATAAAGAGGCCAGAGAAGTGCAGAAAGAGGCTACAGGAATGTAAAAAGAGGCAAGAGAAGTGCAGAAAGAAATAGCAGAAGTTCAGAAAGAGCCTAGAGAAGTGCAGAAAGAAGCTACAGAACTGCAGAAAGGGCAAGAGAAGTGCAGAAAGAAGCAAGAGAGGTTCAGAAAAAGGCAAGAGGTGCAGAAAGAGGGAACAGGGGTGTAGAAAGAGGCAATAGAGGTGCAGAAAGAGGGAAGAGGGGTGCAGAAAGATGCAAGAGAAGTGCAGAAAGAGACTGGAGAGTTGCAGAAACAGGCAAGAGAGCAGCAGAAAGAGGGAACAGGGGTGCAGAAAAAGCAAGACAGGTGCAGAAACTGACAAGAGAAGTGCAGAAAGAGACAAGATAAGTGCTGAAAGAAGCAACAGAAGTGCAGAAGGTGGCAAGAGAACTGCAGAAAGAGGCAGGAGAGGTGCAGAAAGAGGCTAGAGAAGTGCAGAAAGAGGGAAGAGGGGTGCAGAAAGAGGCAAATGATTTGCAGAAAGAAGCAAGAGAAGTGCAGAAAGAAGCAACAGAGATGCAGAAAGAGGCAAGAGGGTTGCAGAAAGAGGCAAGAGAGATGCAGAACGAAGCAAGAGAAATGTAGATAGAGGCAAGGGAAGTGCAGAAAGAAGCAACCGAAATGCAGAAAGAGGCAAGAGAAGTGCAGAAAGAAGCAACAGAGGTGCAGAAAGAGGCAAGAGAAGTGCAGAAATAGGCAAAAGGTTGCAGAAAGAGGCAAGAGAAGTGCAGAAAGAAGCAACAGAAATGCAGAAAGGGCAAGAGAAGTGCAGAAAGAAGCAATAGAGGTGCAGAAAGAGGAAAGAGAAGTGCAGAGAAAGGCAAGAGAGTTTCAGAAAAAGGCAAGAGAGGTGCAGAAATAGGGAAGAGGGGTGCAGAAAGAGGCAATAGAGGTGCAGAAAGAGGGAAGAGGGGTGCAGAAAGAGGCAAGAGGGGTGCAGAAAGAAGCAAGTAAGGTGCAGAAAGAGGCAAGAGAGGTGCAGAAAGAGGCAAGAGAGGTGCTGAAACAAGCAAAAGAAGTGCAGAATGAGGCAAGTGAAGTGCTGAAAGAAGCAACAGATATGGAGAAAGAAGCAAGAGAAGTGATGAAAGAGACAAGAGAGGTGCAGAAAGAGGCAAGAGATGTTATGTTATGTTAAAAGTTCTTGTATAGCGCACGTACACCATACGGTTTCATGGCGCTGAAGAGGCAAAGAGAAGGTTGCAGAAAACTGAGGCTAGATGTTAAAAGATTGGGCAAACAAACGGGTCTTCAGCTTTTTTCTGAACTGTGCATAGGTAGAAGTCAGTCTAATCTCCACGGGGAGAGAGTTCCAAAACTGGGGGCCTAGGACAGCAAATCAAAGGCCTCCGAGCTTTTTGCGTTTAAAAGAAGGAATAGTCAGCAAATTTTGATGAGAAGAACGCAAATCCCGGGAGGGGATATATCTTGAAATCGTAGACGAGATAAAAGCAGGGCTGCAACCATGAAGAGCTTTAAAAATGGTGCAACCCAGTTTGAAAGTACACCTTTTAGCCACGGGAAGCCAGTGTAAATTTTTCATTATGGGAGTCACATGCTGCCATTTTGGTTGATGAAAAATGAGTCTGGCAGCTTGGTTTTGAACCAACTGAAGATGTTTTAGTTGGTAAGAAGGAATGCCACAGTATAAAGAGTTGGCATAGTCCAAACGGGAGATCACCAGGGCTAAGATGACCAAGGTCAGAGCTTCCCTGGACAAAAATCTGCTGATCTTCCTTATTCTCCGTAATTGGAAGAAGGTGCAGAAAGAGGCAAGAGAGGCTCAGAAAGAAGCAAGAGTGGTGTATTAGTACCAATTTAACACCCACATTTAGCAATAAGTAATAGGTGACCATTCCAGCTTTGCAAAGGGCCTTCCACCACACTGTAACACTTGTCGCTGCATTTTTGGTAGCGTTTGAGCCGTTTGAGCTAGAAACAAGGTTTTTTTGTTCAAATCTACAAATTATGCAGCAGAGGATGGATCATGTAGCAAATGCGGAAAATGAATAATTATGCAAAAATTGGTGCAGCTGAACAGTAGCATAATTCCAGTGGCCCTGCTCATACCTCTGATTAGGTCCAGAAGTGCTCCTCAGTGGTTCCTTCTTTTTTGTCTAATTGAGTTTATAGTTTAGCTTCTATGGAAACGAGGCAGACTAAAACTGGGGTTACCACTCCACAACACAGACTACCATATCACATAATTACTCTCCATTACACATAATCCCACTCTACATAATTCCTATACACTAAATGCCACATACTTTCTATCCACATAAGTTTACTGCACAACATACCACATAATTCCACTACACACAACGTACATCCACTCCACTCCAAAAAACATTAGTGAAAAATCTTTTACAATTACAACGCCAATAGCTGTAACTCTCGCAAATGTGAGACCTATTACATTGCAAATGCTTCTTTAACTAGTAGTCGTGTTTGCAGAGTGGTGGAGAAAGGGCACTGGGCCTCCGACCACTGCTCAGGAATTCTGCGAAGTAGGACTTACAGGAGGTACCAGTAGGGTTTCTTGGCCCCCAAAGTCCCTCAGGGGTAAAGTGGACTTCATCCCCAACCAGTAGTGTGCCAGGAGGTGCGTTTGCAGAGTGGTGGAATAAGGGGGGCGTGGCCTCTGAAGACCTCTCAGCAATCCCACTGTGTGGGACTTACTGGAGGTAACAATAGAGGTAGTTGGCCCCCAAGAACATCCTTCGGGGCCAACTACCCCTCCTATTACCTCCAGTAAGTCCCACACAGCAGGATTGCTAAATTCTCATAGCAGACCATGCTCCCTTTGCCCACCACTCTGCAAGCGCGCTCCCTGGTGTGCTCTTGGATGGGGATTGAAGTCCTCTTCTCTGCTGGGGGTCCTTAGGGGCCAAGTAGCTTACCTGTTACCTCCAGTAAGCCCCACACAGTGGGATTGCTGAGAGGTGGACACAGGCCAAGCCCCCTTTCTCTACCACTCTGCAAACGTGCCTCATGGCCCGCTCTTGGTTCGGGGATGAAGTCCCCTTGCCTCCTGGGGGTCCCTGGGAGCCAACTAGCCCACCAGGTACCTCCAGTAAGACCCACATAGTGGGATTGCTGAGAGTAGTCAGAGGCCATGCCCCCTTTTTACAACACTCTGCAAACGGGCCTCCTGGCACACTGCTGCTTGGGGGATGAAGTCCACTTTAGTCCTGAAGTCCTCAGGACACAAGGGGACCTCGTCGCCCCACCAGCAGTGCACCAAGAGGCGCGTTTGCAGAATGTTGTAAAAAGGGACATGGCCTCGGACCACCTCTCCACAATCCCACTGTGTGGGGCTTAATGGAGGTACCTGGTGGGCTAGTTGGCCCCTAAGGATCCTTAGGATTGAAGGGGACTTAATCCTCCAACTAAGAGCGCACCAGGAGGCGCGTTTGCAGAGTTGTGCAGGGAGGGGGCGGGGCCTCCGGTGAGTTGCCGTTTTTTAAATTTTTTTATTTTAGGAAGGGGGGCTGTGTGCCCCCCCTTCCCTTGTCCTTTTTGGGCCCCGGGGACCCCATCTCCCGGGGACTGACTCATTTTTCATTTTTTTTTAATTAAAAGGGAGGGGGCACGCGGCCCCCCGCCCTAGGCCAATTTCGGCCCCGGGGACCCCATCCCCTGGGGCCCGCCCATTTTCTTTTTTTCTTTTTTTTTAATAGAAGGGGGGCTGTGTGGCCCCCCTTCCCTGGACCACTTTTGGCCCCGGGGACCCCATCCCCTGGGGCCTGTCCAGCCTTTTTATAAAAAATTTTTGGAGGGGGGCTGCCCCCCTCCTGAGGCCAATTTTGGTCCCGGGCACCCCATCCCCCGGGGCCCAGCCTAATTTTATGATTTATTTTAAAAAATTAATTAAAAAGGGGAGGGGGCGGCCCCCTCCTGGGCCATTTTCGGACCCGGGGACCCCATCCCCTGGGGCATGGCCTTAGTGTTGGGGACCACGGGGGAAGCCCCTTGCCCTCGCGGTCCCTGCTGGCTCCCCGCCTCCTGCGGGAGCCAGCATTGCTTTTGGGCAAAGGGAGCTGCTGGCATACAGCTCCCTTTGCTCAAAAGCAATACTGCTTCGCTTCATGGAAGCAAGAGCAGTTTTTCTGCTCTCGCTTCCATGAAGCGATCAGATTTTTGCTATGGCAGGACAAGAGCAGTGCTCCCGCCCTGCCATACCAAACTGCAATGTCCCAGTGGTGGGCACCCTGGGACATTGCTGGAGCAGGCCCTTGGGGGTGGTGGTACCCAGGGCCAAGGAGGGCTCCACGAGGGGGGACGCGCAGCCCCCTCCATCAGTTTTAAAGCCCCATGGAAGTGGTGGTCACGGGGGGCCACAACGGCTCCCCGCATTTGCATAATTAGTGCACTGGAGAGGTGGTGGTCCCCAGGGCAGTGTGGGGGGGGCTTGAGCACCCCCACACTATAATTTTAAATTCAGCCACAGGGAGGTGGTGGACCTGGGGGCTGTGGGGGGGCCACCTGCCCCCCGCATTTAATAATTATCACCCCAGGGAGGTGGCAGTCCTTGGGGCTGCGTCAGGGGGGTAGGAGCCCCCAATGCAATTTTTCAATGAAATAAAGCCCCGGGGAGGTGGCAGTCCCTGAGGCTGTGGGGGGGGCTTGTGCACCCCTGCATTTAAAAGAGTATTGCCCCAGGGAGGTGGGGGTCCCTGGGTCAGCAGGGGCTCCCACTACATAATTAAACATTGCCCCAGGACCTGGCCCACCCGGGGGCTTAAAACAAACGTGCTTCATTTTTTAAAAATGTTCTGCCGGATTTGCGGACCCTATGCGAATCCAGCCGAAAATTTTAAAAAAATTCATTTTTTCACCGTCGGTGTCCCTGTGGGACCCCCTGAGCAGGCCTCGGGGGTCAGGGTGTTTCTACTGTGCCCCCTCTTCTTGTTTTTTACTGTTTTAATTGTGACTCGGTTGAACCGAGTCACAAGATGGCTGCCAACACTTCCTGGTTTGAAGTGTTGGCAGCCAATCAGAGTCACGCTCATGATTGGGAGGGTTCGCGGATCCTCCACGGTCACCAGATACTAATATTTTTTAATATATATACTGAACGGATTCACACCATTTAAAGCAAAGAGTGCACGCAGGACCAAGAGCCAACTTTCTGCTAAATTTGGTGTAATTCCGTTCAGCAGTTGGGCTGTAGCTGCGACAAATTTTCCTATGGAGAAAACACGTTTTGGGACCCCCTATTTTCTCGGCCCCTGCTTGCCGAATCACCCCGACACTTTTAAGACATGAGCTGGCTGGAGAGAGCCATTAGTTGAGAAAGTTTTGCGAAGATTATTCAAATGGCGCCAAAGATATTGGCAAATCAAAAAACGCTTTTCCTATGGAAGCTAGGTCCTGACTATAAGTACCTACTGGCGACTGCCAGTAGGTAATATATGTATATATGTATGTATGTATGTGTATATATATATATATATATATATATATATATATATATATATATATATATACTGAAAAAAACCATAGGTTTCAGGGACGTTATAGTTTGAAATTATCATTTAAAAACCATAGAAATTCACTGAAAAAACCATAGGTTTCAGGCACGTTATAGTTAGAAATTAACATTTAAAAAACCTTAGAAATTCACTGAAGAAACCATAGGTTTCAGGCAAGTTATAGTTAGAAATTAGAATTTAAAAAACCTTAGAAATTCACTGAAAAAACCATAGGTTTCAGGGGCGTTATAGTTAGTTGGACATTTCACTCGTACAAAACCATAGAAATTCCCCCGTTATAGTTAGTTCAGCTAACTATAACTCGCGCGCACACAATGCACTGCTGATGATGTCACATATTACATCACTCATGACATGGTCAGTGACATCACTCATGACATCACTGATGACATCTCAAATGACATCACTGATTACATCATCCTTGTGATAGAGTGGCAGACCTCCTCTCACCCTAATATAACCTTTGATACACACACTCAAAAATACAAACTGACATTTTCAAAACAATGGACATACCAATACCAGCTACAACACACCTATTCAGTAATTCCAAGATCTACACACACATCCACTCATTCACCAACAGTCCCTATACAGTCACTCATACATGTACTCACTCATCATATGTACTCATACACCTATACATCCTGTTACACACCGTCACTCATCCTTAGAGTTACTCACACACATAGTCACACATGCAAACAAAGTATCAAACATCCATTTACTTGCATATACAGTTATACACACACTACCACACTTACTTCTACAGAAACTTACACATACTTACTCTCTTAAACAATCACTTATAGAAACACCTACTTATTTGTACAGGAACTCTTCCAATCTCTCACTCTCACATATACTCACTTATATACACCAATACTCACATATACTAGTTTAAAACATATGTAGTTACTCATAAAGACACTATTGAGACAGTCATTCACTCACTAACACACCCATACACACACTCATCCACCTATACAGTCCTGCACACATGCTGTCTTCAACACATACAAACAGTGAGTCACTCATTCATGCATCTATGCACTAAGTAATACCCCCACGAACCATACAGACACTCAGACACTCATACTGATACTCAAAAACCAACTAATAACCCATATAGACACTCATGTAGCTACTCACCAACCCATGCAGCCACTTATACACAAAGTGAGAGACTGATACAGATATTCTCATATTTAAACATTACTCACTAACCCATGTATTCACTAAGATACATTTAATCAGTCAGTTATACAATCAATTTTACAAAAAAAATCATCCATTTAGACACTTATATACCCATTTATTCTTCCATCGACCTTGAGATATACATATATAAAACATATTTAATTTTCAGAAAAACACACATTCACTGGATGATGTCATCAGTGATGTCATTTGAGATGTCATCAGTGATGTCATGAGTGATGTCACTGACCATGTCATGAGTGATGTAATATGTGACGTCATCAGCAGTGCATTGTGGGCGCGGGAGTTATAGTTAGCTGAACTAACTATAACGGGGGAATTTCTATGGTTTTGTACAAGTGAAATGTCCAACTAACTATAACGCCCCTGAAACCTATGGTTTTTTTCAGTGAATATATATATATATGTATATATATTACCTACTGGCGGTGTTTCTATAAAGTTTAAATATGTTTTAAAAATATATGCCAAGGTGTATTGAAGAATGAGTGGGTGTATAAGTGTCTGGATGGAGGATTTAGTAGGTGCGTGACTGACTTTATAAGTGAGTGATTAAATGTGTCTTACTGAATGCATGGGTTAGTGAGTAAACTGTGTGAATGTCTGTATCAGTCTGTCTGTTGTTGTGTAAGCTGCTGCATGGGTTGGTGAGTAGCTACATGAGTGTCTATACGGGTTATTGATTGGTTGCCTGAGTATTTGTATGGGTGCCTGAGTGTGTGTGTGGGTGGGTGGGAGGTGTGTGACTCTTTGCATAGATGTGTGAGTGGTTGATTCACTGGGTGTATGGGTTCAAGAGTGCATGTGGAAACAGCTGTATGGGTGGGTGAATGTGTGTATGGGTGTGTTGGTGAGCGAATGGATGTCTCAGTGCTAAATGTGCGAGTAACTACATATGTAAAAGGCAGTATATGTGAGTGATGGTGTATATTAATAACTATATGGTAGTCTATATTTTACAGTGGATGTATCAAACGTTATATTAGAGTGTGAGGAGGTGCATCAGATTTTCATATGAATGATGTCATCAGTGATGTCATCAGTGATGTCATTTGAGATGTCATCAGTGATGTCATCAGTGATGTCACTGACCATGTCATGAATAGAAACCATAAGTTCAGCTAACTATAACTCGCGCCCCAGCAATGCACTGCTGATGACATCACATATTACATCATTCATGACATGGTCAGTGACATCACTGATGACATCACTGATGACATCTCAAATGACATCACTGATGACATCACTGATGATATCATCCACGTGAAAATCTGATGCACCTCCTCACAGTCGAATATAACGTTTGATACATCCACTGTAAAATACAGACTACCATTTTCGAAACCATCGACACACCAATACCAGTTACTACATATGCACTCACTGATTCATAGGTCTACACACACATCCACTCATTCACCCATACAATCACTCATACATGCAGTCACTCATCAATACAACACTATCATATGTACTCATATACCTATACAGACACTCACACACCGCCACTCATCCATCGAGTTACTCACACACCTAGACAGTCATGCAAAGAATCAATCACACTCCCATTTACTCACCTATACAGTTATACACACACCACCTCACTTATTCATACAGATACTAATGCATACTTACTCTCTTATACAATCACTGATACAAGTACACACTCATCCATACAGCCACTCTCACAATCACTGACTCTCACGTATAGACATTTATATACTCAAACTCTCACATACACTGCCTTTTACATATGTAGTTACTTGGACATGTACCACTGAGACATCCATTCACTCACCAACACACCCATACACACACTCACCCACCCATACAGCTGTTTCCACATGCACTCTTAAACCCATACACCCAGTGAATCAACCACTCACACATCTATGCACAGAGTCACACATGTCCCACCCACCCACACACACACTCAGTCTCCCATACAAATTCTCAGGCAACCAATCAATAACCCATATAGACACTCATGTAGCTACTGACCAACGCATGCAGCTGCGTACACACCAACTGACAGACTGATACAGACATTCACACAGTTTAGTCACTAACCCATGCATTCAGTAAGTCACATTTAATCACTCACTTATACAGTCAGTCACGCACATACTAAATCCTCCATCCAGACACTTATACACCCGCTCATTCTTCAATACACCTTAGCATATACATAAAACATATTTAAACTTTACAGAAACCCACAGTCACTGGATGATGTCATCAGTGATGTCATTTGAGATGTCATCAGTGATGTCATCAGTGATGTCACTGACCATGTCATGAATGATGTAATATGTGACGTCATCAGCAGTGCATTGCGTGGGCGCGAGTTATAGTTAGCTGAACTAACTATAACGGCTGAATTTCTCTGGTTTTGTATGAGTGAAATGTCCAACTAACTATAACGTCCCTGAAACCTGTGTTTTTTTCAGTGAATTTCTAAGGTTTTTTAAATGCTAATTTCTAACTATAACGTCCCTGAAACCTATGGTTTTTTCAGTGAATTTCAAAGGTTTTTTGAATGCTAATTTCTAACTATAACGTCCCTGAAACCTATGGTTTTTTCAGTGAATATATATATATATATACATAGACACACACATACTTTTACTCAATGCTTCTAATGCACCTACGCCCAATTTGCTTAGCCAATTACCTAATTATTAGGCATCATGCTGACATTAGAAAACCGGTGCCAAACATATTACGACACATTTATCAGCAAGGTTTTGAGGTTTGTAAATGTATTCACGTCTTCTATTATTTTTCCCCTTGTATCCAAGCCACAGTCTGAAAGGCTGCCATGTAAAGACAGCTTAAAGCGCTGTGTCTGTGTCACCCCATCCCTTGTAGCCAGAAGAGAACAGGAATCCCTTCCCACTCTCTAGAGCCAGTGGTTTGAAAAAATACCAGCATGTGGTACAAATAAAGATGACTTAATGCAGTCTCTGGTGTGCGGCGGGGTCCAGCTTCCAACCCTGCAGCCACAAGCTGAAACCAAATATGATGGCTCCCCCCCAAATGGCTGGTTCTGTCTGGGAGAGGGCCAGGCCATTATAAAGTACAGAGTAGGGTGCAAACCAGCCAAGGGCAAGGGGGGCGGCAAAGGAACACTTGGTGTCTGGGGGCATGAGCTCAAGCTCAAATCCATATGGCTTCAATGAAGATAAAGGCAAGATGAATGATGGCAGACAGCCATTGTCCACACGCACATCTGCATCCAGGAACACGTCTGATAACAAATAACGATACATACAGGAAAGGGCAGGTTTCATCATAATATCAGGTTCCCTGCGCACACCGGTTGTGCCAAACCTGCGTGAGCTTAAACTGTTTCTCTGAGAGCCCGTGCTATCGGGCGCTCTTGTCAATTCATGTGTAAACGAGATAAGATGTAACGTATTTTCTTTTTTGCAATGGAGTCTGGTTTTATGGTGTTGCTTTGCTGGCATATGTTTTAATAAAAGAAATTGGGAATTAAATGGAGGGGAGCAGTCAGGGCCTCTTGTGTATATGAAGATTACCGGGTTAATAGGCGCGGGTGTCCATTAATAATAACTCATAGTGCTAATAATGATCAGATGAAGCACTCGTAAAGTGTTTCCAGTAGACACAATGCCCTGAGATGTTTTCTTTCACCTGCCGCCGCATCCCCCAGCTAAGTTGTTCGTGGCTTTTTACAGACGCGTTTTATTGGAGGCTGGGTTTTCAAGAGCGAATTCACTTTTTTATAGGATGTTTAAAATTACGCATGGCTTTTTCAAATGTCAGCTGGGAATCCCCGCTCTAAACATGCCATCGGTTTCGCTTTTTGGATAAACTACTGGGGTTTAAACCAGGACTACATGGTGAGCCTTGCTAACGGGGAAGAAAGCTCAGCGGCAGTTTTTATAGACTACTATCCGTGACCATTCACTGTCCTGATTTGCCACTGTCCTTTGAGTTTTGCGTGAAAGACCCCGGGCGCGGCTTCGCGGTGCACTCCCGGTACAGGACCCTCATTGGTGAGATGCTGCCACTGATGCTCGGTTCCTCGCCACCCTGCACATCTCCCACCGAGGAGCCTGCATAAAACTGGGAGACAGTTCCCCAAGGTCCTCTGCAGAGTGCCCCTTCCTCTACTAAGCCCCCAGGGTCTGTGGTGTGGATAAAACTTGCGTTATTGTGCAGTGACATGAAGCTGGGGCTCACACCTCACGGCTTCCACCCAAAGGGGATTACAGAGGTCCGAAAATCATCTCTGCGATGTCAGAGATATGAAATGTCACCTGCCTGTCACTTTCTCTGCAGAGGCGCGTGGGGTGTGCAGATAATGAGATAAAATCATCCAGTGCCATGGAGGGCAAAATGAAGCGTCAGGAAGCAGAGACTTGTGCCATGGAGGGCAAAATGAAGCGGTAGGAAGCAGAGACGTTTTAAGGCATGGGCAAAGTGGGCTCTGGCCCCAGGCCCCCCCGATAGATCTGGCTCTGATCTCCACACAGTTCTGCCCTGATTACCTTGATTCATTTGCAGACATACATTATTTTAAATACCATTTTCCTTTAATTTGTTTTTAATACAGAACAGGTAACATGTGGGAGTCTATTGCAGCCATTTTGTAGAGAAAGTTGCGTTTATGTTTTTCAACATCATGCAACATTATAAAAAAGTTCCTTTTCGATCAAAACAGGACTTCACATATGCGAAATGGCAGTGGATGGTAGAGATTATGTGAAATAATACAAGTGAGCTGCTGCTATATTACAATCATGAAATCACACGTCACTATCCCTGAATATTAGATGGAAACACATGTAGAATTTGGACCAGTCTGCCTGCCTAGTGTCAGTAACCTTGTAAAAGAAGTTATGAGAAAGCTGAAATTGGATCATGGATTTAAAGCTGTTCTGAACAGGGCCCCCCAAAATATGTTTGGCCCAGGGCCCCCAAAATCCTCCAAATTGCCCTGCCAGGAAGAGAGAGAGCCAGGGAGATAGCGCTGGTTATCGCGATAGACAAAGGTACAGTCGTGTCTGCCCACGTCCGTCCCGTCTCATGGCCGCGCCCTCCCCTCGAACCCGGTCTGAAGTGCCCCTTGCGGGGTCTCCTCTCACTGCCCGCTGCCCCTCTTCTACTGTCAGTCTGTCCGTCCGCCCGTCCATCTCTTTCTATGTCCACCGAACCATGTTTGTTTCGGTCTGCTTGCCTTTAAACACTTATACACCCACTTACTCTTCAATATACCTTGGCATATATATATATATATATATATATATAAAACATACTTAAACTTTTCAGAAACACACAGTCACTTGATGATGTCATCAGTGATGTCATCAGTGATGTCATTTGAGATGTCATCAGTGATGTCACTGACCATGTCATGAATGATGTAATATGTGACGTCATCAGCAGTGCATTGCGGGGGCGCGAGTTATAGTTAGCTGAACTAACTATAACGGCCGAATTTCACTGGTTTTGTACGACTGAAATGTCCAACTAACTATAACGTCCCTGGAACCTATGGTTTTTTCAGTGAATTTCTAAGGTTTTTTAAATGCTAATTTCTAACTATGCCTACAGAGGTAGGACATGTGCAGAAAGAGGAAGAAAGGCACAGAAAGAAGCAAGAGAAATGCAGTAAGAGGCAACAAAAGTCCAGAAAGATGAAGAAAAGTGCAGAAAGAAGCAAGAGATATGCAGAAAGAACTAACAGAGGTGCAGAAAGAGGCCTTGTTGCAAAGTCATCCTGTGCCCCCAACTTTTTGCTGACTGGTACTGGTGGTAACTGACTCTGACTAACCAGGCCTGGAGCCAGTGCTATGCTAAAAGACACTTAGAATACAGTGAAAACACCTACATACACTAGGAAACACTATGGGTTGGGGTACTCCTGTGATTGGCATGGTCTCCCCTGTAAGGCCCTAGTATATAATAGGGCAGGGGGATTAAAACTACCTCTAAGTCAGAGATGCAGAAACATGCTACTTTAAGTAGTAGTCGCATTTGCAGAGTGGTAGAGAAAGGGTGCTTGGCCTCCGACCAGCGCTCAAGAATTCCACTGCGTAGGACTTACAGGAGGTACCAGGAGGGCTTCTTGGCCCCCAAAGTCCCTCAGGAGTAAATTGGACTTCATCCCCCATCCCGTAGTCTGCCAGGAGGCGTGTTTGCAGAGTGGTGGAGAAAGGAGGGCATGGTCTCCGAAGACGTCTTAGCAATCCCACTGTGTGGGACTTACTGGAGGTAACAAGAGGGGTAGTTGGCCCCCCAAGGACATCCTTGGGGGCCAACTACCCCTCCTATTACCTCCAGTAAGTCCTACACAGCAGGATTGCTAAGTTCTTATAGCAGGCCACGCCCCCTTTGCCCACCACTCTGCAAACGCGCTCCCTGGCGTGCTCTTGGATGTGGACTGAAGTCCCCTTCCCTGCTCGGGTCCTTTAGGGGCCAACTAGCCTACCTCTTACCTCCAGTAAACCCTCACACAGTGGGATTACTGGGAGATGGACACAGGCCATGGCCCCTTTCACCACCACTCTGCAGACGCACCTCCTGGCGCGTTCTGGGTTGGGGGATTAAGTTAAATCCCCTTGAATCCTGAGGGTCTATGGGGGCCAACTAGCCCACCAGGTATCTCTAGTAAGCACCACAGAGCTGCATTGCAGAGAGGTGTTCTGAGGCCACGCCCCTTTTCACACCACTCTGCAAACACGGGTCCTGGCGCACTGCTGCTCGGAGGATGAAGTCCACTTGTGTCCTGAGGTCCTCAGGACACAAGAGGACCTCATCGCCCCACCAGCAGTGCACCAAGAGGCGCGTTTGCAGAGTGGTGTAAAAAGGGGCGTGGCCTCGGACCACCTCTCTGCAACGCAGCTCTGTGGCGCATACTGGAGGTACCTGGTGGGCTAGTTGGCCCCCATGGACCCTCAGTATTGAAGGGGAATTCATTCCCCAACTTACAACACGCCAGGGGGTGCGTTTGCAGAGTGGTGCAGGGAGGGGGCGGGGCCTCCGGTGAAATGCCGGCTTTTTAGAAAAAAAATATTTTTTAGAAGGGGGGCTGTGTGGCCCCCCTTCTCATACTATTTTTGGGGCCCTGGGGACCCCATCCCCCGGGGCTTGGCCATTATTAGTTTTTTTTTTTGAGGAGGTGGGCCGCGCGGCCCCCCTCCTCAGGCCGATTTCGGCCCCGGGGACCCCATCCCCCAGTGCCCGGCCATTCTTTTTTTTAAAAGAAAAGGCAGGGGGCCGCGTGGCCCCACTCCTGGGCTACTCCTGTCCCAGGGCCAGCCCTTTGCATTGGGGACCTTGGGGGGAGACCCAATGCCCTCACGGTCCCGCCGGCACCCCGCCTCCTATGGGAGCCAGCACTGCTTTTGAGCAAGGGGAGCTGCTAACATGCAGCTCCCCTTGCTCAAAGCAATACTGCTTTTCTTCGTTGAAGCGAGAGCAGGTTTCCCTGCACTCGCTTCAACGAAGCAAAGCAGAGTTTGCAATGACAGGGCGGGTGCAGTGCTCCCGCCCTGTCATTGCAAATGGCAATGTTCCGAGGGTGGGCACCCCGGGACATTGCAGGAGCCGGCCCTGGGGGGTGGCGGTCCCCAGGGCCATCAAGGGCTCCTGGAGGGAGGCTGCGCGGCCCCCTCCCTAAATTTGTAAGGTCTCGGGGAGGTGGTGATCCCCGGGGGTCCATAACGGAACCCCGATTTTGAATAATTAAAGCCCCAGGGTGGTGGTGGTCCCTGGGGCAGTGTGGGGGGGTAGGAGCCCCCCACACCTTAGTTCTTAAATTAAGCCCCGGGGAGGTTGCGGTCCCCGGGGCTTGGGGGGGCTCATGAGGCTCCCCGAATATAATTATAGAGTGCCCCGGGGAGGTGGTGGTCCCTGGGGCAGTGTGGGGGGGCAGGAGCCCCCCCACACATTTATTAAACAGATCCCCGGGGAGGTGGCAGCCCCCGGGGCTGCGGGGGGGCCGCGTGCCCCCACATATAACTAAAGAAAGCCCCAGGGAGGTGGTGGTCCCCGGGGCTGCGGGTGCCCCCGCTGACCCCCGCAAATTAATGTGGCATAGCCCCCGGGACCTGGCCCACCCAGGGGCTTTAAGAAACGAAGCGCGGGAGTCCGCGCTTCGTTTTTTTTTAATTTTCTCGGCCGGATTCGCGACCCCAGCGCGAATTCGGCCGATTTTTTTTCGGCCCTGAGCAGGCCTAGGGGGTCAGGGTGTTTGTACCCTGCCCCCTTTTCTTGTTTTTCACCTTTTTATTTACTCTTTTCCTGTGATTCGGTTACCGAGTCACAAGATGGCTGCCAACACTTCCTGGTTTGGAGTGTTGGCAGCCAATCAGAGTGAAGCTCGTGCCCGGGAGGGTTCGCTCAGATATCAAAACTTTTCTTTTTCTAATTTCTCAGGAACTACTGAACGGATTTACACCATTTAAAAAAAAGGTCGCTTTCTGAACCAAGAGCTACCTTTTTGCCAAACTTGGTGTAATTCCGTTCAGCAGTTCGGGCTGTAGCCTGTAATAAAATTTCCCATAGAAATTAACATGGGGAAAACGTGTTTTGGGACCCCCTTTTATCTCAGCCCCCGCGTGACGAATCACCGTGAAACTTTCAAGACAGGAGCTGACCTGAGTGAACCTTTTTTTGGGAAAATTTTGCGAACATTCGTCAAACGGTGCCAAAGATATTGGCAAAAGAATAAATGCTTTTTTAATAGAAACGTGGTCCTAACTATAACTACCTACTGGCAACCGCCAGTAGGTAATATATATATATATATATATATATATATATATATATGCTATAATAGTTTACTGTTATAAGTATGTTACATAATTTTAGTTACCTTTTAAAATGACTTAAAACTTTTCTATATATGCAGGATGGGACTTTGAATTATCAAAGTTCTTTTTTAAAAATATTTTTTTATTTATTAAAGTGTTTTGCAATCTACTTTATTGTTAATTGTGAATCTCTTATGTATGCACTTGCCTCAGTGTCTGTAGCCTTGTAGTTATAGTGGTAAATATACCCACATTACCAATAATATGCATTTTCCACAATGTTAGCTAGAAAGGAGTTAGAATAGAACCCCCACTCACAATAATATGTGTTTCTCCAACGTTATTGGGATTAGAATTTGAAATGAATAGTAAATGTAACATTCCCACATCTAAGCACTTACCTCAATGATTAAAGGGCTAGAGTTACAATACTAAATGGTCTCAGCCCCCACAATTATTTGCATCGATCCCACTGTTTGTAGCACTGGAGATAAAAAAGTACATAAGCAACATCTACACTTACCTTAATGTTTATAGGATTGGAGTTAGTGCAATAAATATGATCCCCACAATTTTATACACTTACCCTAATGTTTGTAAGCGTGGAGCTAGAGTATTACATGTGCTCTTAATAACTTACCTCAATGTTTGTTGGACTGGAGTTAGAATAGGTAACATGATCCCCTCCCATCATATGCACTTACCCCAATGGTTGTATGCCTGGAGTTTGATTAGTATATATGCCTCCTAATTATATACACTTACAGCAAATGTTTGTTGGTCTAGTAAGTTGGAATAATAAATGAACATGTCAATTATATGTACTCACACAAATGTTTGTAGGGCTGGAGTTAGAATATTAAATGACCCTCCTTACATGCAAATATCCAAACGTTTGTAGGACTGGAGTGAAAATATTAACTATGCCCCCTATTACCTGAAGTCACAGCAATGTCTGTATGACTGGAGTTAGATTAGTAATATGTTTCCTTAATTAAATGCATTTACCTCAAGTTTGTTGGACTTGAGTCAGAATAGTGAAATGTGCTCCCTCAATTATATGCCCTTATCGTAATTTTGTATGACTGAAGTAAGAACAGTGTACACCCCCTGATCCCCAATTACATGCAATTACATCAATGTTTCAAGGACTGCAGTTAACATAGTAAATAAGTCCATATAATAAGCAATTGTCCCAAAATGTTAAACTTGATTTTTTTTTATAATTGATTTTTTTTACTTTTTATAATGTAAAAATGTCTATTTGTTTATTGTTTCTAAACCCTATATATATATATAATATATATAATATATATATATATATATATATATATATATATATATATATATATATATATATATATATATATATACCTACTGGCGGTCGCCAGTAGGTAGTTATAGTTAGGACCTAGTTTCCATAGGAAAAGCGTTTTTTGTTTTCCCAATAACTTTGGCGCTGGTTGACGAATCTTCGCGAAATTTTCAAAACTAGTGGCCCGCTCCAGTCAGCTCCTGTCTTGAAAGTTTTGGGGTGATTCGTCAAGCGGGGGCCAAGAACAAAGGGGGGTCCCAAAACGTGTTTTTCCCTTGTTATTTTCCATAGGAAATTTAGACAAAGCTACAGCCCGAACTGCTGAACGGAATTACACCAAATTTGGAAAAAAGGTAGGTCTTGGTTCAGAAAGAGTCCTTTTTGTTAAATGGTGTAAATCCGTTCAGTAGTTCCTGAGAAATTAGAAAAATAAAAAGTTTCGATATCTAGGGCAGCGGTGGGTTCGCGAACCCTCCCGAGCACGAACTTCACTGTGATTGGCTGCCAACACTCCAAACCAGGAAGTGTTGGCAGCCATCTTGTGACTCAGTAGAACCGAGTCACAAGAAAACAGTGAAAAAAATGTTTAAAAACAAGAAAAGGGGGCAGGGTAGAAACACCCTGACCCCATAGGCCTGCTCAGGGGGTCCCACAAGGACCCCCAGGGCCAAAAAAAGCAATTATTTTTAATACATTCGGTGGAATTCGCGTTGGGGTCGCGAATCCGGCCGAAATTATAAAAAAAAATGAAGTGCAGGCTCCCGCGCTTCATTTAAATGAGGCCCCCGGGTGGGCCAGGTCCCGGGGGCATTGCCAAATTAATAATAGCAGGGGCCCGCGAGGGCACCCGCACCCCCGGGGACCGCCAACTCCCCAGGGCACTAAAAATGTAAATGCGGGGGTCCGTTATGGACCCCGAGCCCCGGGGACCACCACCTCCCCGGGGCTTTGCAATGGTAGGGGGGGGCCACGTGGCCCCCTCCTGGAGCACTTCATGGCCCTGGGGACTGCCACCCCCCAGAGCCGGTTCCTGCAGTGTCCCGGGGTGCCCACAGGATTGAGGACGAGTCCACTTGCAGGGTCCATACAGGACAAGATTTGTGTGCTATCCGGACCTCATTTCCCACAATGCACAGTCTCATTCGAGCTTCCCATTGGTGGGTGTGCAATATGAAAATGGCGAAGTGGGTTCAGCGTTTGCACACACTGTCTCCGTTCAAGCCTCTGAAGAGAAGCATATGGAGCTTCAAAACGCGTCAGGCATTTCCATTACGGAGCAGCTTCTACAAGCGGATCCTCGTCTCTGCCTATCATAAACAAAGCCGTTGATCGAGTGCTACTCACCAGGTGGACAACCTTTGGAGCAGAATGTAATACGCGGCCGTCCTGCCGCGGAGTGTGCACCACCCCGTAATGTTATGGGGGCCACCCGACATGGTAACTATCATGTCGGCTATGTGGGCCAGCAGCCGTAGACAGGATTGAGGACGAGTCCACTTGCAGGGTCCATACAGGACAAGTTTTGTGTGCTATTCGGACCACATTTCCCACAATGCACAGTCTCATTCGAGCTTCCCATTGGTGGGTGTGCAATATGAAAATGGCCAAGTGGGTTCAGCGTTTGCACACACTGTCTCCGTTCAAGCCTCTGAAGAGAAGCATATAGAGCTTCGAAACGCGTCAGGCATTTCCACTACGGAGCAGCTTCTGCAAGCGGATCCTCGTCCCTGCCTACCATAAACAAAGCTGTTGATCGAGTGCTACTCACCAGGTGGACAACCTTTGGAGCAGAATGTAATACGCGGCCGTCCTGCCGCGGAGTGTGCACCACCCCGTAATGTTATGGGGGCCACCCGACATGGTAACTATCATGTCGGCTATGTGGGCCAGCAGCCGTAAACAGGATTGAGGACGAGTCCACTTGCAGGGTCCATACAGGACAAGATTTGTGTGCTATCCGGTCCACATTTCCCACAATGCACAGTCTCATTTGAGCTTCCCATTGGTGGGTGTGCAATATGAAAATGGCGAAGTGGGTTCAGCGTTTGCACACACTGTCTCCGTTCAAGCCTCTGAAGAGAAGCATATGGAGCTTCGAAACGTGTCAGGCATTTCCATTACAGAGCAGCTTCAACAAGCGGATCCTCGTCCCTGCCTATCATAAACAAAGCTGTTGATCGAGTGCTACTCACCAGGGGGACAACCTTTGGAGCAGAATATATATATATATATATATATATATATATATAAAGTTTAATTGGAACAATATTTTATATGTTTTAAATCTATGTAAAAACGAAACATTAGAATTTACATATATATGTACATTATCAATATTTTTACACTTTATTTTTGTAGGGATATTTTTGTTAATTCTAAAAGTATTTTTAAAAGTCAATATTATTGTAGTTGATATTTTAGTTACAGATATTGTAAACGTTCTATATTTGGGATGCCTAAATTCGAGTCATTTTAAATAAATGCATACAAAAACAGCATTATGGTAGCTGATATTTCGACCTTGATGTTTTTGTGTGTCGATATTTCTGAAACCGACTATATCCAATCCGTTTGCCCTGGTAAAATCCCCAATTATTTTAGCTTTTTAATGGTTAAAACCCATGTGGATTACAAAGAAGGTACGTCTGCTTAATATTAAAAGGTGCACCCACTGTTGTTCCAGTGTTGTTATGACATGAGGTGGCACAGGAAGTGTACAATTTTTTAATAATTGCATTGTATGAGAACTGAAGATATAGAAATTACTAATTTGTATTATTCATAAACCAATAACGGATTTCTAATTTTGAGTACCAAAAAGTAAGCTGACAGTTTGCAGTACTGTATTTTCATTGATCAAATAATTGATTAAAACCCTGGCAGGTAATGCTAACATTTTCATTACGTGAAGGTTGTTTTGACTGAAATGCACATTCTGTTAAACCTATTTCATACATTTGTTTTATCTTTAAATCATTGAAGTTGAAATATGTTATGTACCTCACAGCCAGCTATAAATTTCAGGGATGATGACATCTTTTGGACTGGAGCTCACTCCAATCTGCTTGTGCTAAAGGGCTTGATGTGTGCTGGACCACTCTTGGCAGTTCAAATGTTACACAAGGGAGAATGAGGGAACAGGAGTTAACATTCCTCTGACAGAAAACCTTTCCAGTTCAGTTCACATGAGAAGGATTCCTGAACCTGCTGTTTGGTGAAATATGTAAGGCGGCATGCCTTTTCTTTTCTCACGGGAGCTCACTAGGGCCTGACTATGAGTTTGGCAGTCATGGAGCTCGCCGCCATGCCAGGGCCGCGCTCCAAGACCACCAAACCCTTAGTCTGGCTGCCCGCCATATTTCTATTGGAATACAGTTTGGGCTGTCCTGTGGCGGTGGTTCCAATTGGGTGCCTTTTTAAAGACCTGTATGTGAGCCCTAGAAAGGCAGTGCCATGGGACCCCACAGCGCGTTCCAGCATGGTATGGTCTGTGAAGTCCATGTCGTGCTGGAACAAGGGGTGCATTCAGACAGGTGGGCACACCATGTTCCCCCTGCATGCATGCCCTGGCCCAGAGGCAACAGGAGGCCCTGTAGGCCCCCCTTAGCTTCCTCACCACCACACTTTTCATGGATGGCCGTGAGGAAACTCGTAATATGCTTGCTGGTGCCGCAGTGGCACCACCAGCATATTGCGGCCTCAGACCACTGCTAGACCACCAGTGATGGTGGATCCCCAGCAGCTGCAGAGTTCCTATGGTGACCCAACTGTCAAACTCGTAATACAGCAGTTGGACTGCTGGTTCGGCAGTAGCCGCACTGCCAACGTGGGTTTGGCGGTCCATCGGACCGCCAAACTAGAAAACAGCCACTAAGCCTTCATAGCTTGTAGTTGATGGAATAATATTAGTTTCTGTAGAAAGGTATAGCTTATTTTAAAAAATCCACCCCCCAGGGATGGAATGGATGTTTTTAGAATCAGGTTTTCATAAGGAATGCCCCAAACCTTTTTTCAAATAGACTGGGTCAAGACCTGTATTGAGAATTTCATAAAGACTTGATAAAGTGAAAATGGCTTTTAATATTTTAAAAAATGTGGTCAAAATTTATTTATTAGGACCTGTGAAATCCCAACTCTTCAAGCTCACCATGTGCCCCTGTGGTCTGTTCAGGCTTAAGGCCTTGTGTAGTTATTTGGACCAGGGGCTGTATTATGGGAGTACCCTGGGGGTACAATGGGCACTTTGGGGGCAGCACATTCATGCTAATACATCACATTTTCATTGTTTGCACTAGGCGCACCTTTTAAAAGGTGCACCCGGCGCAAACAATGAAAATGCGCCTTTTAGTGTTATACAGCCCTTCATGTCTACATTTTATCTGAAAACTTCTGAAAGATATAGCTGACTTCATGGAGCCTAAATCACACTCTGTTTGGCCCTATTGAATTTTCATTATATCTTTTAACTCCCAATGCAGAATAACTATCTGGGAAGGAAAAATCAGGTTCAGTTTTTTGGCATACACTTAGCCTGGCCCTTCTTTAAGACTTTCTGTGGGCTGACCTTATTAAATTGAAGGCTTGTGTTGGCCCTGGTCCTTTTTGCCAGGTCATCCCCAAACTATTTGCCTTACTTGTCCTACTTTTTGCTGAATTCCTCTTTTTGGTGGCTTTAGGACTCTGTGCACTTCACCTCTGCTAATCAGTGCTAAATTCAATCAGGGTTTGTAAAGCACAGCTACTCCCCCGTGAAGGTCTCAAGGCACTGTGGGGGGGGGGCACAGCAGATCAGACTAAGTGCTGAGTTCATCTGAAGACCCAAGTCCTGAGGTCCTTCCTGAATCACGTCAGATTTTCTGCGGTGGCTGGACAGGGTGTTCCATGTCTTAGAGGCGAGCTAGGAGAAGGATATCCCTCTGGTTCTGGTCTTGCAGATTCGTGGAATGGTAGCCAGGGAAAGCTGGGTGGAGCTGAGGTATCTGTTGGGTACATGGAATGAGAGGAGGTAATTCAGGTTTGTGGATCCGGCGTTGTGAAGGGCCTTGTATGTGTGAGTGAGGAGTTTGAAGGTTATTCTTCCATCAACTGGGAGCCAGTGGAGGTCATGGAGGTGTTGAGTGATGTGACTGCAACAGGGAATATTGAGGATTCATCTTGCTGCAGCGTTCTGGACATTTTGGAGTCTTCTGAGGAGTTTCTGGGTGGCGCCAGCATAGAGTGCATTGCCGTAGTCAAATTTGCTGCTGATGAGGGCATGGGTGACTGTGTTACAGGATTCAGTGGGGATCCATCTGAAGGTGTTTTGAAGCAGGTGGAGTGTGTTGAAGCAGGCCGAGGAGACAGTGTTTATCTGGCGGTCCATTGTGAGCGAGGAGTCCAGTAAGATGCTGAGGCTTCATGCATGGTTTGTGAGGGGGTAGGGGGACTTCCTAGAGTAGAGGGCCACGAGGAGTCGTTCCAAGCAGAGGGGGCAGGCTCCCAGGATGAGGACTTCTGACTTGTCTGAGTTGAGCTTCCTGCAGCTGTCCTTCATCCAAAGCAGGAACAGCTTTCATTCCTTCATGGAAGTTGTTCCTGGCCACAGTGGGTTCTTTGGTGAGGGAGAGGATCAGCTGGGTGTCGTCAGTGTAGGAGACGATGTTGAGCCCATGGTTCCTGACTATGGCTGCGAGGAGTGCTACGCAAACAAATGATGGACGGAATGCTGAATAAATCATACATTCACCCCCAGTCAAGAGATCTGGGTTAAATCCATCGTTCTTTTGCTCACCATGCCACCCCAGTTTAGACCCCAGTCAAGAGATCTGGGTTAAATCCATTGTTCTTTTGCTCACCATGCCACCCCAGTTTAGACCTTTTTGCATATGGCTGCGAGGAGGGCCATGTAGACATTGAAGAGGGTGGGGCAGAGGGAGGAGCCCTAGGGTACTCCGCAGTTGATCTCTGTCAGTTTCGAGAGGTATGGTGGGAATCTCACCTGTTGTTTTCTGCCGATGAGGAAGTAGCGGATCCAGTCGAGAGCCTTGTCTTGGATACCAGCATCATGGAATTTTGTGGGTAGGGTGCAGTGGGAGACAGTGTTGAAGGCTTCTGAGAGGTCCAGCAGAATGAGGGCCATGGTTTCGCCCTGGTCAAGGAGGGAGTGGATGTCGTATGTGGCGTCAAGGAGGGTGGTCTTGGTGCTATGATTACATTGGAATCTGGATTGGGAGATGTCCAGGACGTGGTTGGTTTCGATAAAGTCAGTGAGCTGGGCGTTGCGTTGATGGCTTTTTTGATGACTTTGGCTGGGAAGTGGAGCAGGGAGATGGGTCTGAAGTTCTTGAGGTCTGTCGGGTCCGTGGAGGATTTCTTCAGGAGGGGGTTGATCTCAGCGTGTTTCCAGTCATCGGCGAAGGTGGCAGTCTCAAGGGAGCAGTTGATGGTTTGGCATAAATCGGGTGCGATGGTGGAGGCAGCTCTGTGGAAGATGTGGTGCGGGCAAGGGTACGAAGTTGTTCCGGAGTGGATTATTTTCATGGTCTTTATGGTGTCATCCGTGGTGAGTGGGGACCAGTTATGCAGAGTCGGTCGGGGGGTTGGCAGCGGTTGTAGTGGTTGCTGGGGCGGTAGGGTGGTGCTAGGTGTCGAAGTTGTTGTAGATAGTCTTGATCTTGCGGTAGAAGAAGTTGCAGAGTCTGTTGCAGAGGTCTTGGGAGGGTGGGACTTCTGTGGCCTCGCTGTTGGGTTTGGCAAACTCCTTAATGATACTGAAGAGTTCTTTGCTATTGTATTTATTGTTGGTGATTCTGAAATGGAGGGCATTTTTCCTTGTGGTTTTGATGAGGTGTGGGTGTGCGGTGGTGGCAGCTTTGAAGGCGGCGTGGGAAGTGTTTGTGCTCTCTGCCTAAAACGTGGAAACATTGACCTATGCCCAATTGGCAAATTTAATCTACTTATAAGTCCATAGTAAAGTACACTACATGTGCCCAGGTATGTAAATGAAATGCTACTAGTGGGCTTGCAGCACTGATTGCACCACCACTTAAGTAGGCCTTTAAACATGTCTCAGACCTGCCATTGCAAAGCCAGTATATGCAGTTTTAAACTACCATTTCAACCTGGCAAAATAAACCTTTAGCCAAGTCTAAACCTTCCTTTTTAATGCATAAGAGTCACCCCTATGGTAGGCCTCAGACAGCCCCAATTTTAGGGTGCAGTGTATTTAAAAAGTTGGACATGTACTTTTAAGTTTTACATGTCCTGGTATTGAAAAACTCTTACATTTGTTTTCACTACTACAAGGCCTATATCTCCCATAGGATAACATTGGGGTTGACTTATTACATTTTATAAGTGTAATTTCCAAATGGGAAGAAATACTAGTTCAGGTTTGGTGTCTCTGGAATCCTACGGAAAAATCGTAACTCACCATGAGGTTGGATTTTTAATTACAATTCTGAAAACGCCACTTTTAGAAAGTTGGCATTTTCTTGCCTTAGCCATTTGGTGCCTGCAGCCTATCTCTGGTCACATGACTGGGTGTAGTTGGCACTTGAGCTTTGTGTATTCCTCCTAGACAGCCATATACATTGGAAGCTTTGGTGTGACTGGATGGGGCATCACTGGCAGGATGGGAGGAAGGAGCTGGGCCAAGCCTCACTTACACCTAAATAGACTGTGTCCTGTCTCCACACAAATGGCTGCATAACCCTGTAGTTAGTCTGAAGCCAGGGTAGGGAAGGCAGGGAATCTGTGCACTTCAAAGGCTTTCCTCTTAAAGCGTCTTCCCATTTCAAAGGCACAACTGTATATAAAAGATGATCCTCCAACACTACGACTTCTGCACCTGTGGATACTCTGCCAGGAAGAAGGACTGCTGTACTGCTACAAAGACTGCCACTCTGCTGGGCAGATTCTCTAAAGCAACTGCTGCCCTGCTGTGCTAACCTGCTGCCTGCTGTCCTCGTGCCTGGAGAAGAAGAACTGGACCTGCAAACCATCTTGAAACCAGGACCCCAGAGTGACTTCAATGGCTAGTCTACTGGCCTCCTGATCTTATCCTCAGGGATATAAAATGCTCCCCAACAGCTCCTGGACCAGTCTTCAGTTAGTTCCTGACCACCAAATGGTGCCCCTCAGAACGTGGACCCTTGGTGTGGCTCTTGAGCTCTTGAAATCAAGCTTTTGGGCTCTTCGCAACCACGAACATGCCTGTTTGCACTAGAACAATGCCGCTCACTCTGCAAACCAGCGCAAGCGGCCTCCAGTCCATTTCTTCAAACAGCAGCACCGACAACCTGTGGGGAAAGCGAAGCTTTAGGCCACCTGTCTGCGTCGCCCCGCCTACTCTTCACGCCACGCTGTCCACTAGCTGTGACGCTCTCCTTGCTCCAAGCGATCCTCCCCAATGAGAACAGGACTTAGGTACAAAAATTTGAGAAAGTAAAACTTCAGCAGGAATTATCTGGGACTGTATCCTACATGCGCTCCATCACAACCAGAATGAACTTTTGACTTTGGCCCGGTCCATGGCGAGCAGATAACCATGACTGCTGCTTTCTGCTTTTAGGTGCTATTTCACAGTTTATTCTTTAAAAATTCATGACTCTGTGTCTGCTGATTGGATTGTTGTTGTTTTTGTCTTGTTTTATGTATTACATTTTTCTCTATTTTTCTAACCGAATGTAGGATCTTTTTGTCCAGTGTCTTCACTGTTTTACTGTTTTAAGTGTTGCCCAAATACTTTGCACATCGCCTCTGAGTTAAACCTGACTCTTCTTTGCCAAGCTACCAGGGGGTTGAACACAGGTTAATTTGGGGTTTGCTTGTGCCTTACCCTGGCTAGGATTGGGGTTATTGTTCTACCAGGGCTCACACCCCAGTCAACCAGTAACCCAATTTCTAACACTTTCCCTTTGATCCTATGCTCACATTAGAGGAAGCCACCCTTCCGGAACGCCATTCAGGTACAACCTGTGGTTGGTGTAGATGGACATTGTTTCCCGACAATTTTGTGAAATGTGAAGACAGAATTCTTCACGAGTAAAATACCCTAACTAGTATTCAACAGTGTGCACTGACTGATTAGAGATAAGAGCGGCATAGAACAAAGTTAACTTACTGGCGGACATATGTAGATGAGGTCTTTTACCTTTCCATTGATTTTAAAACTGTCTTACCATCAATTTTAAATGATGAACATTTTATTTTTCTCATACTCATTTAACACCTTATCAATATCTGTGTACTTCTGCGTTTCTATTTCTTATTAATTTATTAGCCTTGTACTTAAAGTTGGTAGGGATACTAAACTTTTTATCTTTCTCTATAGATTGTCTCCTAAGTGCGCATCGTAAGGCACGCTCTCTTAAAATTGACTTTTTGCTCTAGCTAGGGCACCATAGCTAAGCCGAGATTGCACACATTTAAACCGGGTTTCATCTTTGGAGTGATCATGTAGACGATACCAGCTAATAATGAATGAATAAACATGGGCTCAACGTGAAAATATGCTTTACTCCAGTAATAATTCTTTTGTACGTCATAATACAGCTTGGGGTGCTTTCTTTTCTAAATCAGTTCTGTCATTTTCAGTGTATTTCTCACTGGGTTAACAACTCTAATGTATATAGCAAACTTTCAAATCTGTAAAACATTTGGCATAAACGACATTAAAGCAAATAAATACCGCACTGTAAAAAATGGCTTTGTGTAAAACCAAAAGCAAGAAATCCATCCAATCCAATTAATTCAGCGTTTTCAATAGTTTATGAAGTGTTTCGTTAAACTTGCAAACAGCAAAGCTGACAACTCAAGGTGCTACCTCCTAATGAGAACTTCACAATTGCTCTGCTGTGAAATAGTGTGGTGTGGAAACAGTCAGCAAATTGGCAGTTTGTCACTGAAATCAAACTTAAAATGCTAGTTTCTACTGAAATCGTCCTCTAAAACATCTGTTTCTTAAGTAAAACACAGGATTTTCTGTTTGGTTGCAATGAAATTCGCTACTTATGCACCATTCTAGTGAGTTTTAATACAATGCTTGCATACAGATCAGCTGCTAAATGTCAGCTTCGATGACTTAGCGCGTTCCTCTTTTCATTGCAAATTCAGAACTGAATGATAGCTGGGTTTGCTTTATGCTTCACTGTGTTGATCTATGTTCTTCCACAAGCACACAAGCATCTTACTCCTACAAATGTATATAAGAGTCTTTGTAGCTTATTTATGAGAACCCAGCGTCACTTTTGTACCACAAAAAGTGGCACATGTGTGACGCAGGCCTCTCATTTCGATTTATGAAGCCATGCAAAGCCACCCTGCATGGCTCTGAGTGGCCTCATAAATCATGAGTTAGGAGACACAGCGCAAGTCGCTGCATCGCCTTACTCTGCACCCAGGGGGCATTCCATGGGCATTGCGGTGGTTTTCCCACGCAACACCCAGGGAATTTGACACTGTTCCAGATTTACAAAGTGATGCATACCTGGGGAAGTGCCAAATCCATACGCCTCCCAATGTGAGGTGTAAAGAGGAGAAATATGTTTATTTCTCCTCATTGTTTCCTCTTTCTATGTGTGCTGCATTCTGCAACACACATAGAAAGATGAAAATGCCTCTTAGGATTGTTTTTGTGCAGGACGGTGCCTCTGAGGATGGGTGAGTGCCAGAATTCAGTTACCACCAACTTCCATTTCCCGGTTTGGGAACAGGAATCTGGTAAAATGTAAAGAGTCTGTCAGGAGGGGCTACCTAGGCCCTACTTCAAAGATAGGGCTGACCAACTGCTTAGGAAGGGCACTGACCTTGCACTAAGATGATGCTGCTGTGCAGACGAAGGGCTGTGGAGAAGTCTAGGCAAGATGAGTCTCTGCTGCAGCTATGACATCGGAAAGACCTGCATAGCAGCGCTGTAGGTGAGTATTGAGATCCCTGAAGTCTTCCCATTAAAAATGACTGTGCCCACACCTGAATCAAAATAGGCAAGAGGAAATTTGAGATATCAAGTTCTGAAGCCAAATGTCTAGCACCACGAAGCATCCTGCGCCAGTACTTGAATCTTGAGACAGGGGTGGGCACCTAGCTAGTTTGGGTGTTGGCTTGTGACTGGGCTATTGATCTGATTGGTGGGCTCTAGTGTTCTTGCAAGAGCTCAAACATTTCAGTTTTGCTGGGGCAGAGGAAGTATCACCTCCACTTGGCGGGCTGTGCTGTATGCACACCTAAAAGTTGACTGAACTGGCTCTGGTGAGAGTGACCCCGGGAGATATGATTTGCTCAAAAAGAACCACAAAGAACTACATGAACTTGGTTGGAGAGACAGGTGCTGCAACATTAAACCCAGATAATGGGGGTGGGTAAAATCTACAGGGATTATGGAGTGACTGAGAGTGAATTGAGCTAAAGGTGTTTCCCATATATCAATAGACAGATCTATGACACAATATCGATTCACAAAAATATCAGAAAATAAATATTGTTCTAAAAACTATCGGCTTCCCATACTTAACGAAGAAAAACACAAATATTGACAACAAAAATATCTCTGTCATCAATATAGGTTTTTACTAATATCGCTAAGAAAAATATAGGAACCGAAAATATTGGAACCTTAAATAAACATATAAGTAGTCAAGACAAGCTGCTTCTTTGGTCCATGGGAAAAGCACATTCTCTCTCTGGTACAATATGGTTTCAAAAAAGGTCTGGGAACCTTAGAACAAGGGTTAAATTTACATCTCCTAATTTCCAAGTATAGGTTTGCTAAATTCAGCCCCATTAAATTAGCATTCATGGATCTTTCATGCACATTTGTGTCGATAGATCCAAGTTGTGGGCTACTTTAAGCACTCTGTTCCTGGAGGAGGATTTGGTAACTTTCTTGCGGTGCTTACATATGGACCTGACTGCATCTTTCAGATACGGGGATATTGGGGACTGCTCCACCACTTTCCCAGTTAAACATGCGGTATGGCAGGGTTGAGTGATGGCTCCCATCTGGTTTTTACTTTATATAAATTGTGTGGTTAGTATAAAACCTGTTCCAGTGCTCTTATATGCAGACAATGTCAGGCTATTCCCCTGGGCCGCCAACAGTTTAAAGATCTGGATTTTCTCCTTTGTGTTTTTCATGAAGGATTTGGAGCTGGAAAGCAATCTAACCAAAACTTTTACCATGGTTTGTGGCCCAAAAGACGCACAAACTTGCTGCTTCAACATTGGGGAAGGGTTATTGAGAGAGTGACCCTATTCCAATATCTTGGAATAATGTACGACAATGCCTGTACTTAGATTCCGTGTGTCAATGACAGAAAGAATCACTTTCTGCATGCGACCGGCACAATTTCTTTCCTCACCTTACAATTGGCAACAATGCTATTCTCCCCTAGCTTGAAATATACAGGAGGAAATGTTTGCCCATACTTACCTATGGTGCTGGGGATTGGGGGTTATCGAGATGTTGGTAATGCCTAACTGGAAGAAAATAGGGTGTGCCACCACCTCCTGGGAGTCACCATATCCACTCCGAATTTTACCATTCATCAGGAACTGGGTCTGAAGTACATTGAGGACTAGATAAATCTTGCACCCCCACTGTTGTGGTGTTCTATATGGTACAAGGAGCAAGCTACCCTGAATAGAGGAATTGTTTTGGACTGTTTATCATGTGACCATGGGAACAGGATACCCTGGCTTAAATATATCCGGGAGACAACATTGGCCCTAGGTGCCTGTCCCTTTATGAGAAACCCTCTGACATTTGTAAAAAGGATAGAGGGTGGATCCGGGAGTTTTTTCTTTCCTCTTGAAGGGTGCAGAGAGAGGGCAGAGAACTAGCAAAGCCCTCAGTCAGGGATTTTTGCCTTATTCAAACTATTTTGGGGTGGCACCCTATTTGAGCCTGGTGTCAGGGACTTGGGAACACACATTGTTGTCCTGGTTTAGGTTTGGCTCAATTAGGTGGTTACTTTACTTCCCACAAGACCAATTTGCTACATCTGATATTTGCACATGCCCATGTGATGAGTTGTCACCACAGACTCTGCTTCACTTTGTCTTTTTTTGTGGATTTTTCTTCCCTCGATGAAACGGTATCTGCTGCCAGTTTTAAGCAAGCATAATTTTAATAAGTGCAGAGTAGCATTGCTATATTTGATGCAACTAGGCTCTCTTGCTTTCTGCATAGCAATAGGCTCTTTCTTGGAAAAAACACTTTCCCTGGGCAACTCTTTGATGTTTTAATTATTGTTCTGCATTTTTATTGCTATTGTCTTACCAAATGTTTTTATTGGCTTTATTGGTGTTCTTAACGTTTTTGTCAGTATTTAAAAAAAAATATTTATGAGCTAAAGATGAAATTCGATTTTGATTTTTAAAATTGTGTATATCCAATTACCAGAAATGTCATTTGTTTTTCAACATTTGATGAACAATATCTAGTGTCTGCAGTGGACCTAAATATCCCTGTGAACATAGCGGGCCCTTATCTGAGGTCTTTGTTGACAGGTACAAGGTGTGTAGCCTTATCCTTTAAGCCCCTGTATTAGCTGTGCTGCTCACTTTTGTATTGCAGGCTTTGTACTGCACAATGCACTTTGTTTGGATTTTGTCTATATGCAAAGAATGTCATCAAAGTTTATATGTACTATCATGGCCATGAGGGACTGAATAAAGACTTGATTGAAGTAGTCAAAAATATTGATTCACACAATATCGACTACATTAATATCACCAAAATAAATAAATTATCATTACAAAACCCAGAAAATAACTTTTTTACTTTAAATGAAATATGAAAATAAACATTAAACAACATAAAAACATATTTTACTAACTTGATAAACATAACATTACTGAAATAAATATAAATAAAAATAAACATATAACACAATCATATCAAATCAAAATCAAATAAACTTTATTCGATTTCATGTGATACAACCATAAAAGCGCAAGGTAGAATATAATACATACAATCCAGACGGGAACATACCCGGTTTAAACATGGTATATACAATATAAAAATATATGCAGTTTAAAAATATATAGTTACCAAATCTCCACAAACACATAAAATACCTGCTAAACAAGACTCTGGATGGTGCAGTAAGACCTTGCGCTTAATCAAGTTGATAGTTAAACGGCTAGTGGAGCACGGTAAAGTGCATGGTGCTGGGAATAATTACAAGGGTCAGGCAAGTTAATCACAACTCGCTCTAGGCCAAATCATGGATTTTAAAAAGTTAAGCACATAAAAAACAGTGTTACCCATCAACATTTGAAGAAATATAAAAGCGGGCCGTACTTGTCTAAAATTTGCCTGTTTCAAAATAGGAATCAAAAAGAATTTTCTGGGCGTATCATAAAATGGGCAAAACATCGTGAAATGAACCATAGCCTGTGGAGATGTACCATCCCAGCTACAGGACGAAAGAGTTTGCCCTTTGTTCTGACCCCTGGAATGGGCAAGAAGAAGATGTAAAGATCAAACCGAAACCTGGTCAAAAGAAAACGGTCATGTGAGTTTGTGAACCCCAGCAAGTACGGCTCCATCATCTGAGTGGTCCTTAACGCGATGAAGCGACGTACGCTGGGCTTCAGGAGCTCCTTCTCCTCCCTTGCCATGGTCAGGCGTACAAGGAAGGCCGTCTTAATGAGGGATAGATCTTTCTTATTCATCGCATCGGGGTTGGAGAAAAGGTCTCCACTTCCCAAACTTGTAAGGCTCCTTTCTACGTATTTGAGCCATGGTACCCTGGATGCGTAATCGAGAGCCAGACAATCTTTTAGAATTGCTTTATTTAGGGAGGTCCCCTTCCCAACCCAAATTTTTAGCCAGAGAGACACCGGGTGGAATTCTATTAGATCAGAAATGTAAGGCATGCCTAGCTCTTCATGAGCAGTGAAAGAGGGAGTACCCTGAGAAACAGATAAAAGACGTCTCAGAAATTTGTTTTCCGCAATTTGGAGATCGTCTGTGTCAGTGTACCACCAAATTTCACTGCCGTAAAGGGCCTTTGAAATACACTTGGCCCTATAGAGCTTTAAAAGGGCCCCTACCGGTCTTTTCCCCAGTCTAGCAGCAAAATTAAAGATGGCTGCAGTCTCCCTGATGAGGTCATTTCTCTTGCGGGTGAGTTGGAACCCCCAGTTCATTTTATCATCTAAAAGTACCCCCAAATAGGAGAACACACTCGACTTAGGAATCGGGGTAAGCCCTACCCTGAAAGTATATGGCCTACTTGCATAATATATGACTTGGAATTATTAATCGGCAGGTCCATATCCCCCATAAATTGTGCAAAGGAGTTTATAAGCGTTTGCAAACCCCGTTCAGTCCTGGCCATCAGAACGGCATCATCTGCATACAGCAGGACCGGGAGACCCCTCCGTCCTGCCTGACGGAAGTCCACCTTGGACTCCAAGAGGGTTTTCTCCAGGTTGATAATGTTGAGATTGAATAAAAAAGGGGCCAAAATACAACCCTGACGGACTCCACCCCTGACGGGAAACGAGCATGATACATTCAGGCTGGCTGAATACCTCACAGCCGCCTTAGTGTCTTGATGGAGGTCATGTAGGAAGGAGACTATGTCCCTGTCCACCCCTAGAAAAAGAAGGATCTGCCTCTGTTCATGCAATCAAATGCAGAAGACAGGTCCATAAAGACCAAAAAGATGGTAGCAGAGCGGGCTACCGTGTACTTATTCCATATCATAAAGAGGTTTAGACATTGGTCAATCATGGAGCAGCCAGAGCGGAAACCGTATTGGGCATCCAACAGGATGATATTGTCAAGAGCCCAAGACGATAGCCTGCCCAGAAGGATCCGTCCGACCACTTTGACCACGGAGTCCAACAGGGATATAGGCCTGTAGCAATGAGTGCTATCCTTGTTCCCCTTTTTAAAAATCGGGACGAGTATGGAGGTAGCCTAAGAAGCAGGAGGGCCAGACCTCACGGCCGCGTTAATTACAGAGGTAAGCAAGGGTGCCCAGAACTCCACATCGGACAGATAAAGATCGGGAGGAATTCCATCAGGTCCCAGGGCCTTATTGCGCGTCATGCCAGTAATTCCTTGCCTCACTTCTTCCTCTGTTACAGATAAGGTTGTATTTATGGTTCCCCCTTCAGGTAATGAAAACTGGGCCGAAGCGTCCTTGAACATGCCCTCAAAATGGCTGACCCAGTCATTCTCTGTAATGTGTGCGTCTAGGACATTTGCAGCCTCTACTTCCAAAAAAGGACTGTTAATAATGATCCAAAACTTGGCACTGCACTTAATGGTTGTGACTTCCATAAGCTTACCCCAGGCTTCCTCCTTCAGGGCCTCCTTGCGCTTACTGAGGGCTATCTTATATTGCTTCCTTCGAGTTTTAACACAATCAATTAAATAAATAATTTGATCTACACGAATGGCTACATCTAGATATTTACTGTAATTTCTGTTTATTTTATATGTGAATTTAAGATTTAAATTATTCCTCTCCAGGATGTTAATGACTTCTAAATCAAGCTTGGTGTCACCATCCCAAACCAAAAAAAAGGTTGTCAATATGCCTGATCCAAACAAGGATGTGTGCAGTATATTGCTCATTGGCATCTGTCCAGACCACCTGCTCCTCCCACCAGCCAAGGAAAAGATTTGCAAAACTTTGAGTGAAGCAGGTGCCCATCGCAGTGCCAGAGCATTGGCGATACATTTTCTTCAACGTGTTGGTATGGTCATACAAATAGATAGATCTGTCATGAAAGTAACACATACAAACATCAACTCCCAGTTTCTGTTCAATACATATATATAATTAGCAAACATTCAGGATTATTCTGTAGTGAGATTCCTCCCACTCAATATCATGTACCTTCAAAAGCTAATCAGTGCTGTATTTACAGAATGATGTTAAGCCCACTACATAAAGAGAGAAAAAGTGATCTAAAAAGATCACAGTGTTTTCAAGAAGGTCTCCGTTGGAGGATACAATAAGTCTTCCCAGAGATCTAGTGGCATTTTAATGTACCTTTTGGAATATGTATATGCAAGGTACGTTGGGATTGGCGACCTTTAAGAACCTGTATTTGTCTCTGTCCAATAGACCTTCTGAGTGCCAGTCCCACAATCAATTGGGAAAGTACAAATCAAGTGTTTGTATGTCACCCAGTAAATAAACTCATAACAGCTTTGATCACTTTGCTTCCTCTGCTCTGGTGGGGTCTTTCATCAACTCTTGTAATGCAATTCTCTGTTAGATTGTTAAGTTTTCATATGTAGCAGTTTTATCAGTATAAGAATGCCTGCCAAATTCCTGGATAAGATCATTGTGGAATGCTTCTATATTATCTTGTGCCATATTGTGATTGTATCTTGGGTTTTAAACCACTAGATGGAACAGAATCTATTGAAAAACCCAAATCTCTTAAAACAGTACTGACATTTCAGCAGTGAAATTATTACAATTCACTTTGACGTCAAGTGCTGTTAGGATAAAATCAACATCCTGCAAGTTGTAGTTGGTTAGTACAGGGTAATTTTTCGCTTTAGTTTTCATATGGTAAAATTTGTTTGACATTTTATAAAATTTCATCAGTTTCAGTTTTCCCACAAAAATAAATTATTCAGTTCTGGTATTAGTGCAATTCATGGCTGTGGTTGTATAGAATGATAATCCCAATTTCGAAAACAGATTGTTCTTCTGTAGATTATTTGTGTGTTATAAATTGATCACAGATTGTCTTCCCCCTTGGGTTATTCATTTTGCTTACTCCTATTTATGTTGAGGTAACCAACCTTTGTTGTTTGTTCCTACCAACCCTACAAGTTACTCTGTACATTTCTTTGTGCCCCTTCCCCTTCCACTTCTATTCCACTTCCCTTGGGTTTGATGTATGATGTTTGATCTTGTTTCTGTTTGAGAAGCCAGAACTCCTGATAGAAGGTTAAGGGGTAAATCACTAGAGGGGTTGATCCTGACTGGTCCTCTACTTCTGAACTCACATCAGAGCTTGACCCAGCTGACAATGATTTTTGTTTTCTTTATTGTTCCATTATGCTCAAATCCCTTTGAACTGAGTCAAAACGTTTTACAAAAGTCAGCAGTCTACCTTCAGGATAATACTTTTTGTCCAGCAAAACATGTGTTATTTTTGAGTTTTGATGCCTTCGTCATCTTCCAAGGTTTTCAAAAATCAATGATATTTTTCAATTTTTTCTTTCGCCAGTTGTTTCCAAATCTTCTATCTTGGCATATTTCACTAAGGGTCAGATGTCCGAAACAAGTTAGCAGTTTTTAATGGACCGAAATGTCAGCCTAACTATAGCGACCCTGTAACGTTTGGATTTTTCAGTGAATATATATATATATTAGTGGCTCTATGGGTAAGTTGATGGATGAGTGATGAGATGTATGAGTGTTTGTATGGATTCTGTGAATGATTTTGTTAGTGTTTGTGTGGGAGTGGGTATATGACATGTGTTATGGGGGTGTAAGTGGGTATGTCAGTGTCTCTGGATTGATGCCATCAGTGATGTCATTCCAGATGTCATCAGTCATGCCATATGAGATGTCGTAATCAGTAATGTCATAAGTGATGTAATATGTGAGGTCATAAGCAGGGCATTGCAGGAGCGTATGTTATAGTTAGCTCAGGTAACTTTAACTACTGAATTTCTCTGTTTTATTACGAGTGAAATGTCAGCCTAACTTTAATGTCCCTGTAACCTTTGGTTTTATCAGTGAATTTCTAAGGTTTTTTAATGCTATTTCCTAACTATAACATCACTGTAACCTTTGGATTCTTCAGTGAATTTCTAAGGCTTTTAAATGCTAATTCCTAACTACAACATTCCTGTAACCTTTGGTTTTTTAAGTGAATTCTAGCCACCACCACATTCAAAACTTATAACTGCAAAATGGATTATAACCAACACACTAAACGCATTACTACCTAAATGACTTCATAATAGCATGTATAACTCCCTTAATATCTCTATAACACAGTGTATAACTCTTTCAGTGGAATCTGTAACTACATGCATCACTGTATCAGTAAGTCTCTCATTCACTGTATTAGGATCTGTGAGAAAGTGCATCAGTCTATCAATGGTTCTGTAAAAAAGTGTGTGACTGGCTCAGTGCATCTAGGAGTTGGTGCATCAGTGTCTCAATGAGTCTGTCAGTTGATCTGTGAGTAGGTGCATGAGTGCCTTTGTGCATTTGTAAGTAAGTATATGACTGTCTGATTGGATTTGTGAGTGGAGCAAACACAAGGAGATGATGGACGGAGCGCTGAAACTTTTCAGACACTCACCAACAGTCACAGATCTGGGTTGAGTCCATCATCGTTGTTTAGCTCACTTCGCCACCCCAGTTCAGACACAGCTATATGCAAATCAGTCTTGACCCTGTGCCTCATGGGAACAGTCCAGCCTGAACTTCCTCGCATGTCTTCCTTGGACCAGAAACAAGCATCCTGGGACCGGTTTCGGGCTAACAGCCCTCATCAGCCAGGCTAGCTTGAATCCAGTGGCAAAGTGAGCAAGGGACCCACGTCTGGGCATACCCTGCCAACTTAGGGCGAACAAAGCAAACACAAGGAGATGATGGACAGAGCGCTGAAACTTTTCAGAGACTCACCCCCAGTCACAGATATGGGTTGAATCCATCATCGTTCTTTAGCTCACTTCGCCACCCCAGTTCAGACACAGCTATATGCAAATCAGTCTTGACCCTGTGCCTCATGGGAACAGTCCAGCCCGAACTGCCAAGCCATGTCTTCCCTGGACCGAAACAAGCATCCTGGGAGTGGTTTTGGGCTAATAGCCCTCATCAGCCAGGCTAGCTTGAATCCAGTGGCAAAGTGAGCAAGGGACCCACGTCTGGGAATACCCTGCCAACTAAGGGCGAACAAAGCAAACACAAGGAGATGATGGACGGAGCGCTGAAACTTTTCAGACACTCACCCCCAGTCACAGATCTAGGTTGAATCCATCATCGTTCTTTAGTTCACTTCGCCACCCCAGCTCAGACACAGCTATATGCAAATCAGTCCTGACCCTGTGCCTCATGGGAACAGTCCAGCCTGAACTGCCAAGCCATGTCTTCACTGGACCGGAAACAAGCATCCTGGGACCGGTTTCGGGCTAACAGCCCTAATCAGGCAGGCTAGCTTGAATCCAGTGGCAAAGTGAGCAAGGGACCCATGTCTGGGCATACCCTGCCAACTTAGGGTGAACAAAGCAAACACAAGGAGATGATGGACCGAGCGCTGAAACTTTTAAGACACCCCCAGTCACAGATCTGGGTTGAATCCATCATCGTTCTTTAGCTCACTTAGCCACCCCAGTTCAGACACAGCTATATGCAAATCAGTCTTGACCATGTGCCTCATGGGAACAGTCCAGCCCGAACTGCCAACCCATGTCTTCCCTGGACAGGAAACAAGCATCCTGGGACCGGTTTCGGGCCAGCAGCCCTCATCAGCCAGGCTAGCTTGAATCCAGTGGAAAAGTGAGCAAGGGACCCACGTCTGGGCATACCCTGCCAACTTAGGGCGAACAAAGCAAACACAAGGAGATGATGGACAGAGCGCTGAAACGTTTCAGACACTCACCCTCAGTCACAGATCTGGGTTGAATCCATCATCGTTCTTTAGCTCACTTCGCCACCCCAGTTCAGACACAGCTATATGTAAATCAGTCTTGACCCTGTGACTCATGGGAACAGTCCAGCCCGAACTGCCAAGCCATGTCTTCCCTGGACCGGAAACAAGCATCCTGGGACCAGTTTTGTGCTAACAGCCCTCATCAGCCAGGCTAGCTTGAATCCAGTGGCAAATTTAGCAAGGGAACCATGTCTGGGCATACCCTCCCAACTATAGGGCGAACAAAGCAAACACAAGGAGATGATGGACGGAGTGCTGAAACTTTTTAGACACTCACCCCCAGTCACAGATCTGGGTTGAATCCATCATCGTTCTTTAGCTCACTTGGCCACCCCAGTTCAGACACAGCTATATGCAAATCAGTCTTGACCCTGTGCCTCATGGGAACAGTCCAGCCCAAACTGCCAAGCCATGTCTTCCCTGGACCGGAAACAAGCATCCTGGGACCAGTTTCGGGCTAACAGCCCTCATCAGCCAGGCTAGATTGAATCCAGTGGCAAAGTGAGCAAGGGACCCATGTCTGGGCATAACCTGCCAACGTAGGGCGAACAAAGCAAACACAAGGAGATGATGGACGGAGCGCTGAAACTTTTCAGACACTCACCGTCAGTCACAGATCTGGGTTGAATCCATCATAGTTCTTTAGCTCACTTCGCCACCCCAGTTCAGACACAGCTATATGCAAATCAGTCTTGACCCTGTGCCTCATGGGAACAGTCCAGCCCGAACTGCCAAGCCATGTCTTCCCTGGACCGGAAACAAGCATCCTGGGACCGGTTTTGGGCTAACAGCCCTCATCAGCCAGGCTAGCTTGAATCCAGTGGCAAAGTGAACAAGGGACCCACGTCTGGGCATCCCCTGCCAACTTAGGGCGAACAAAGCAAACACAAGGAGATGATGGACGGAGCGCTGAAACTTTTCAGACACTCACCCCCAGTCACAGATCAAGGTTGAATCCATCATCGTTCTTTAGCTCACTTCGCCACCCCAATTCAGACACAGCTATATGCAAATCAGTCTTGACCCTGTGCCTCATGGGAACAGTCCAGCCCGAACTGCCAAGCCATGTCTTCCCTGGACCGGAAACAAGCATCCTGGGACCAGTTTTGGGCTAACAGCCCTCATCAGCCAGGCTAGCTTGAATCCAGTGGCAAAGTGAGCAAGGGACCCATGTCTGGGAATACCCTGTCACAGGGTCAAGACCGATTTGCATATAGCTGGGTCTGAAATGAGGTTGCGAAGTGAGCTAAAGAATGATGATGGATTCAACCCAGATCTGTGACTGGGGGTGAGTGTCTGAAAACTTTCAGCGCTCCGTCCATCATCTCCTTGTGTTTGCTTTGTTCGCCCTAAGTTGGCAGGGTATACCTAGACGTGGGTCCCTTTCTCACTTTGCCACTGGATTCAAGCTAGCCTTGCTGATGAAGGGTGTTACCCAGAAACCGGTCCCAGGATGCTTGTTTCCGGTTCAGGGAAGGCCTGGCTTGGCAGTTTGGACTGGACTGTTCCCATGAGGCACAGGGTCAAGACTGATTTGCATATATCTGGGTCTGAACTGAGGTGGCGAAGTGAGCTAAAGAAAGATGATGGATTCAACCCAGATGTGTGACTGGGGGTGAGTGTCTGAAAAGTTTCAGCGCTCCGTCCATCATCTCCTTGTGTTTGCTTTGTTCGTCCTAAGTTGGCAGGGTTTACCCAGACGTGGGTCTCTTGCTCACTTTGCCACTGGATTCAAGCTAGCCTGGCTGATGAAGGGTGTTACCCAGAAACCGGTCCCAGGATGCTTGTTTCCGGTTCAGGGAAGACCTGGTTTGGCAGTTCGAGCTGGACTGTTCCCATGAAGCACAGGGTCAAGAATGATTTGCATATAGCTGTATCTGAACTGAGGTGGCAAAGTGAGCTAAAGAATGATGATGGATTCAACCCAGATCTGTGACTGGTGGTGAGTGTCTGAAAACTTTCAGCGCTCCGTCCATCATCTCCTTGTGTTTCATTTGTTCGCCCTAAGTTGGCAGGGTATACCAGACGTGGGTCCCTTGCTCACTTTGCCACTGGATTCAAGCTAGTCTGGCTGATGAAGGGTGTTACCCAGAAACCAGTCCCAGGATGCTTGTTTCCGGTTCAGGGAAGACCTGGCTTGGCAGTTTGGGCTGGACTGTTCCCATGAGGCACAGGGTCAAGACTGATTTGCATATAGCTGTGTCTGAACTGAGGTGGCGAAGTGAGCTAAAGAAAGATGATGGATTCAACCCAGATGTGTGACTGGGGGTGAGTGTCTGAAAAGTTTCAGCGCTCCGTCCATCATCTCCTTGTGTTGGATTTGTGAGTGGATGCATGAATTTCTAAATGGGTGTGTGAGTGGATGAGTGAGTGGATGCATGAGTGTCTGAGTGGGTTTGGAAGTGAGTGAATGAGTCTCTCAGTGGGCCTATGACTGGGTGCATGAGTGTCTGAGTGGTTCTGTCAGTGGGTGCTTGGGTCTGTGAGTGGGACTGTGAGTGGGTATGAGAGTCTCTGATTATATGAGTTACTGGGTGCATAAGTCTCTGAGTGGGTGTGTGAGTGACTGTATGGGTGTGTGAGCATCTGAGTGGGTCTGTGAGTGGGTGTATGACTGTCTGAATAGATCAGTGAGTGGGTGTATGAGTGTCTCAATTGATCTGTGAGTGAGAGCATAATTCTCTGAGTGGGTGAGTGAATGGGTGCATGCATGAGTGTCTTATTGGGTCTGTGACTGGAAGGGCGAGTGTCTGGGTAGATCTGTGAGTGGATGCATGAGTCTTAGAGTCAGTGAGTGAGTGGGTGTGTGTATATCTTAGTGAGTCTGTGAGTGGGTGTGTGATTCTCTGAGTGTATAAGTGAGTGACTGAGTGCATAAGTCTCTGAGAGGGTTTGTGACTGAGTGTGTGAGTTACTGTATGGGTGTGTGAGTTGGTGTACGAGTGTCTGAGTAGATCTTTGTGTGGGTATATGAGTGTCTCAGTGAGTATGTCAGTGGGTGTGTGAGTGTCTCAGTTGGTCTGTGAGTAAATAGGTGAGTATGTGAGTGAGTCTGTAAGTGTGTGCTTGATTCTCTGAGTGGGTCTGTACATGGGTGCATGACTGTCCTACTGAGTCTGTAATTGGGTGCATGAGTATCTGTGTAGGTCTGGGAGGGGGTGCATGAGTGTCCAGGTGGGTCTGTGAGTGGGTGTAACAGTCTCTAAGTGGGTATGAGACTGTGCACATGAGTGTATGAGTGTATCTTAAAGTAGGTGCTGGAGTTCTGAGTGAGTCTGTACCTGGGTGTGTCACTCTCTAAGTGAGTCTGTAAGTGGGTGCATGAGAACCTGAATGGGCATGTGAGTGGGTGCTTGAGTATCTGAGTGGGTATGTGACTAGATGTATAAGTGTTTGAGTGGGTATGTGAATGGGTGCATAAGTGACTTAGTGAGTTTTTGAGTGCGTACATGAGTCTGTGACAGTGACCTGTGAGTGTGTACAGTCCCCAACGGAGAGGGCCAGCCCCGGGGGATGGGGTCCCCAGGGCAAGTAGTGGCCCGGGAGGGGGGCCACGCGGCCCCCCTCCCCAAAAAAAAAAAAATAAATAATTTAAAAAAATGGAAATTCCGGCCCCGGGGGATGGGGTCCCCGGGGCCTTAAATGGCCTGAGGAGGGGGCCACGCAGCCCCCTCCAAAGAAAAAAAAAAGGCCATGCCCCGGGGATGGGGTCCCGGGGCCAATACAGGCCCAGGGAAGGGGGCCACGCGGCCCCTTCCCGTTTTTTATTTTTTATTTTAATTACAAAAAGGGGTAAGGCCCTGGGGATGGGGTCCCCAGGGCCCAAAACTTGAAAAAGGAAGGGGGCCACACAGCCCCCTTCAGGGACAAAAAAACAAACAAAAAAAACGATCGGGCCCGCAGGCCCCGCCCCTTCCTTCACCACTCTGCAAACGCGCCCTGGCGCGTTTGCAGAGGGGGAACGAATTCCCCTTGAATACTGGGGGTCCCTGGGGCCAACTAGCCCACCAGGAACCTCCAGTATGCGCCAGGGGCTGCCTTTGCAGAGAGGTGTACAGAGACCACGCCCCTTTTACACCTCTCTGCAACGCAGCTCTGTGGCGCTTTGGAGGTATATGGTGGGCTAGTTGGACTCCGGGGACCCTCAGGATTCAAGGAGACTTAATCCCCCAACTTAAAACGCGCCACGGGCGTGTTTGCACAGTGGTGAAGGGAGGGGCGGGGCTTCAGGTGACATGTGTGCAAACAGGCCCCGTGGCGCGCTTTAAGATGGGGAATTAAATCCTTCAATCCTGAGGGTCCCTGAGGCCAACTAACCCAACAGGTACATCCAGAAAGCGCCACAGAGCTGCGTTGCAGAGAGGTGTAAAAGGGGTGTGGCCTCTCTACACGCTCTCTGCAACGCAGCCCCCTGGCGCATATTGGAGGTTCCTGGTGGGCTAGTTGGCCCCTAGGGACCCTCAGGATTCAAGGGGACTTAATCCCCAACTTAAAACGCACCACAGGGCGCGTTTGCACAGATGTCACCTGAAGCCCCGCCCCTCCCTTCACCATTGTGCAAATATTCTTCTAAAATCATCCGAAATACGAATTCCGATTTACTCACCTGTTATAAGGAGAGACCTCAGTGCTGCATCTTTCAGCCCAGTACTGGTCCTGAAAAGTAATTTTAACCGTACTTACCAGTAACTTGAATTTCCTTCCATAGGATATCATTGCCTGCTTTTTGCTGAAAAAGTTTCTGTGTTGATTTTTGAAACATACAAATATTCCTCTAAAATCAGCCGAAATACGAATTCCGATTTACTCACCTGTTATAAGGAGAGACCTCAGTGCTGTATCTTTCAGCCCAGTACTGGTCCTGAAAAGTAATTTTAACCGTACTCTACCAGTAACTTGAATTTCCTTCCATAGGATATCATTGCCTGCTTTTTGCTGAAAAAGTTTCTAAGTGTTGATTTTTGAAACATACAAATATTCCTTCTAAAATCAGCCGAAATCCGAATTCCGACTTACTCACCTGTTATCAGGAGAAAACACAGTGCTGCACCTTTTAGCCCAGCACTGACCCTGAAAAGTAATTCTAACCGTACTTACCAGTAACTTGAATTTCCTTCCATAGGCTAACATTGACTGGTTTCACTTGGAAATTCTTCAAGTGTGGAGTTTTGGAACTTTAAAATATTCCTCTAAAATCAGCCGAAATACTGAATTCCGATTTACTCACCTGTTATCAGGAGAGGAACCCAGTGCTGCATCTTTTAGCCCAGCACTGACCCTGAAAAGTAATTTTAACCGTACTTACCAGTAACTTATTTTTTCTTCCATAGGAATCCATTGTCTGGTTTTCAGCAAAAAGTTTCAAAGTGTTGATTTTTACAAACTACAAATATTCCTTAAAAATCACCTGTATGACTTAAACGCATTCTTTCAACTGTTTACAGGAGATGCACCAGTGCTGGATCCAGGATCCAACACTGAGTAAGAAAAAGTAACGATAACAGTTTTTACCTGCTAAGTGAATTTCCTTCCATAGGATAACATTGGTGACTATATGAGAAAAAGTTTCTAAGTGTCAACTTTTAAAATACAATAATATTCCTTAAAAATCAGTACTGTAACCAAAACGCTTTTACTCAACTGTTTACAGGAGATGTCCCAGGACTGAATCTAGGATCCAGTCCTGTGGTTAGAAAAGTAATCCATAAAGTAACTAATTGCATTTAACTAGAAATTCACATTGAGCTGAATGTTGCATTGTGTTTGAAAATGTGTTGCCCATTGCAACAACTGTAACTACTGTACTTAAAAGTCTATTGCCTATGTGCAAAGTATTTAAACTAAAGTAATTCATTCTGAGAAAGTATTTTTGTAATGTAATGTATAATGTAATTACAATGTAATTTAAAAATAAAATATGTAAAAAAAATTGTTTCTAAAAATGTAGTAAATCAGTATGAAAAAAATTAATATAACAATTAATACATTTAAAAATTGTCATTTACAAAACCTTTGCAATTCACTGAAAAAACCATAGGTTTCAGGCACGTTATAGTTAGAAATTAGCATTTAAAAAACCTTTGAAATTCACTGAAAAAACCGTAGGTTTCAGACATGTTATAGTTACAAATTAGCATTTAAAAAACCTTTGAAATTCACTGAAAAACCATAGGTTTCAGGGACGTTATAGTTACAAATTAGCATTTAAAAAACCTTAGAAATTCACTGAAAAAAACCATAGGTTTTAGGGACAGTTATAGTTAGTTGGACATTGCACTCGTACAAAACCCGTGAAATTCCCCCGTTATAGTTAGTCCAGCTAACTATAACTCGCGCCCCACAATGCACTGCTGATGACGTCACATATTACATCACTCATGACATGGTCAGTGACATCACTGATGACATCACTGATGACATCTCAAATGACATCACTGATGACATCATCCACGTGATAATTTCATGCATCTTCTCACACCCTAATATAACCTTTGATACACCCACTCTAAATTACAGACTGCCATTCGCAAAACCATAGACACTCCAACACCAATAACTACATACCCACTCACTGATTCTTAGGTCTACGCACACATCCACTCACTCACCCGTACAGTCACTCATACTTACGGTCACTCAGTACAGGACTATCATATGCACTCATACTCCTATATAGACACTCAAACACCGCCACTCATCCATAGAGGTACTCACACACCTAGTCAGTCATGCAAATAATTTAACACACTACCATTTACTCACCTATACAGTTATACACACACCAGCTCACTTACTCATACAAATACTAGCACATTCTTACGCTCTTATACAATCACTGATACAAGCACACACTCATCCATACAGCCACTATCACAATCACTCACTCTCGCTTATAGCTATTTATATACTCCAACACACATATATACTGCCTTTCACATATGTAGTTACTCACACATGTACCACTGGGACATACATTCACTCACTAACACACTCTTACACACACTTACCCACCCATACAGTCTATCACAGATGCACTCTTGAAACCATCCACCCAGTGAATCACCCACTCACACATCTATGCACAGAGTCGCACACACCTCTCCCACACAAACACTCAGGCACCCATACAGATACTCACACAAGCATTCAATAACTCATATAGACACTCATGTAGCTATTCACAAACATATGCAGCCACTTACACAGCAACAGACAGACGGATACAGACATTCACCCAGTTTAGTCACTAACCCATGCATTCAGTAAGATACGTTAAATCACTCACTTATACAGTCAGTCACGCACCTACTAAATCATCCATACAGACACTTACACACCCACTCATTCTTCAATACGTCTTTTCCTATATATATTAAAAATATTTAAACTTTACAGAAACACACAGTCACTGGATGATGTCATCAGTGATGTCATTTGAGATGTCATCAGTGATGTCATCAGTGATGTCACTGACCATGTCATGAGTGATGTAATATGTGACGTCATCAGCAGTGCATTGCGGGGGCGCGAGTTATAGTTAGCTGGACTAACTATAACGGGGGAATTTCTATGGTTTTGTACGTAGTGAAATGTCCAACTAACTATCACTGTCCCTAAAACCTATGGTTTTTTCAGTGAATATATATATATATATATTTTATATTTCCATCGAAATCCGCAAAGACGTCACAGTATTAGTAATGTCCCTGCAATGGTACATGGGGGGCCACGCTGCCAGTCGCTGAGCCGTCACAAATATCGCATGTGTTTAAAAAAAATCTATTTCTGACATATAGCTTGTGTCACTAACACCCCCATTTCTCGAAAATGGTGTGTGAGTCCCTCCACCCTGACCCCTTATAATAGCTTTGACAGAAAATTTCAGCCCCTGGAATCGATAAAATGGGGGCCGCAACTTTCTGTTCAGGGTGAGCCCATCCCATCACAACATTCCCATTGGCACGCTCATTCATGACTTACTGCAAAACTGTCACGATTTATCGACGATCACTTTCAGCAACTGAAAAGGAGTGTAAATTAGAATAACAAGAATTTCATTCTATTCATCAATAAAATTGTACTGTCCCAAACAAACCCAGTATTGATGATTCAATGTGATTTAATTATTCAGGAGTCTTGTATAACAATTCAAATTCCAACTTTATTCATTATTTCAAAAAGCGCTTTGTCCATTCAGCCCAGCCACGCGTTTCGTCCCTTAGGACTTCATCAGGGTTGTGCATTGCATCAATGTCAAATTTCTGAATGGTATATGATCTTCTCCGCAAACCAGTATCTTCATGAAAAAACAGTCATGGATTTGGGTGGTATAGTAACCCCTATTCTATCTTTCTACTTCCTGCTCCAAATTCACAATGCCATGGGAAAATCACTCCTGAATAATTGAATAACAGTTGTTAAAATTTAAATTTGTTGATTGTGGCTTCTAGGCGGTGGGGTCATGAAAAGTAGAGTGTACTGGAATAACAGATATCAATAATACACTAGGTCACCATTAAAGCCCACACTGCTGGTGCTTATATCTTAACCGCAATCACCGTGAAACCACCACAAAATAGACTTCGCCAGATATATCACTATATAGCTCAGTTTTAAATTCTCAGAAACTACTGAATGGATTTCCACCAAATATCAGAAAGCTCAATCTGCATGAGAACATCTACCTTTCTGACAAATTTGGTGTAATTCCGTCCAGTGGTTCGGGCTGTAAGTTTGACAATGCATTACTATGGGGATTAACATTACAAATGCACTCTTATTTCACACACCTATTTCTTGGTCCCCACTACACAGATCACCAGCAATCTTTCCATGACACATGGAAACTACTTGGACACTTTTTTGGGAAAATTTCATGAAGATTGGTCTAATGATGCCAAAGTTATAGACAAGTGAAAAACTGCTGTTCCTATGAAAACTAGGTCCTAACTATAACTACCTACTGGCGACCTCCAGTAGGTAATGTATATATATATATATATGAAACAAGGTTCCCAAGGAAAGACCACGCCGGATCAAACACGGGCACAGACTCCAAAATAGATGCAAAAGGAAAGTTTATTTCATGTCAAGATGACGTTTTTCGACCGCAAGCCTGCGGTCTTGGTCACATAGCGCGCTGCAATTAAGCACATGATATATATAGGGTGGCAGTGTAGTGACTTTACTCTCTCTATGCATGAGTGACGTGCAGTGTAATTTTTGCGACATGCTGTAAATTAACAGTGTCATCGGTCGATGACTGAGCACACACCGTGAGGCAGCAAACAGACTGACATAGACGATAGACTGGAGTATTGCTGTTGATGACTCATAGTAAAATTTGAAATGTCAAATCTAAATTATAAACCATTGTGGCTACACACACATATAATTCATAGAGGAACGAAATCGTTCGTTTAACTGAACACACCAGGCCTGTGCACTGTGAAAAACATCGGACAGGATGAAATCCATTAATCAAGTGTGAGGAGACCAAAGATGCGCGTGGTCGAAGCCAGAAATGAAACGCTGGGATAGCTCAAATGTGGGCATGACCGAAGCTGTAAAAGATGTGTTGTATCCTAGCAGCAGCCAGGGAATTAGAATTCTCAAGGAGAAGGGAATCGGGCCATAGTGGCGCCAAATTTAATGGGTCCGAATAGCACAGAAAAAAACGGATAGATGGGTTTGTAGTCACAAACTGAGGTGAGTCATCGTATGAAGGCTAGACATACTATCTGCTTAATGCTGGAAGTCACGGGACTGACGCCTCCATGTTAACTGCTTGGTGCTGGATAGCAAAGACGTATGGCAAGAGGAAAACCTCCTGCTAGTGTGTGCTGAATATGAAGTGTATAGCTAAGTGAGAGTCACTGTCTGTATGTGTCATTAAAAATAAATAAGGAAAAAAGGGGGGTTATGGGAAGATTAAAAGTGTGCTGATGTGTTTGAGATGAGTGTAGGGAATTAACTCAATGTCGTTGAATTCAAATGTGTGGGTTAAACACCAGTGTGTGTGCTGTACATGAGAGTGCTTAAAAATGACAACCAAAGAGAGGTGGTTTGGTTGCAGGGGAATGGTGAAAATGTAAAAAATAAGAAATAAAGCCGCAAGTGCGGGAGAGATCAAATGCAGATCGAAGCTGCAAAGTACATGTAGATGTGCATAAATACGCATAAATAAGCCAACACTTTAGGGTTACATATCGGCTCGTTGGTCTGAAGGAGATTATCGTACAGCAGAGAGCTGGCTGTGTTCAAAAGGTGCATGCTAAATATACAGAGACAACACTAGTCAACAGCAAATAGGCACAGAAATATATGTTATATGACCCAAAGCGTGAAACGTCTGGGGCTAAGTGCTGAAGTGTTTGTCTCCTATGTGCGAACAACAGGTAAAGGATCTAGAGGAAGTTGTGTAAGTCCTAAAAAGTGAAATAAGGAAGTAATGACATTTCAGTGAAAACAAGCATTTCTGTGAACTGTAAAAGAAAAAAGAAGGTTATAAACCAATGAAATTAAGAAAAAAAGCTTCTGTAGATTTTGGGTATTTTCACTGAACTGATACACTTAATGTCACTACAGTGCATAAAAAACGAACTGGTGTTAAAGTCATCTCACTCATAGTCTCTCCTCACTGTTTATACAGGTTACCCTTCAAAAAGGAGAAGTAACTCACCTGTTGCATATCGCCATATGATTAAGAACTGAGAGAGTTCGAAACGCGTTATGGCATTGATCTCCACGCTAATAAATGCTAGTATAAAAAGATCGGATGGAGGGCTTGCTTCACGTCATTGGATGAATGCGTGTTTTCGTTTGGAATATGAAAGCGGTGATGCCTCCGCAGTACAAGCCCCGACTCGAGAGGCTGGGCGTTCATCTCAAGCGTCAATTTCATTTGGATTTATGTGAAAGGGACGCCGGCCGGCCATAACTTCAATTGAAACAAGGTAAATTATCTGAGGCAGGCCACTGTGGATTAACGGGAGGCCAGCCAGGAAGTATTTGTGTTGAAAGACATTGAAATGGCCAGAGTTTGCTGGGGTAGTGACCCTGAGCACATTCCGTGACTAGAAAGCATAAAAAAGAGATGGAAATTGAAACTACTGAAATACGATATGGAACGAAGTTTTGAAGGCTTTTTAAATATCCAGAATATGTGTGATCTTGTGCCCTATATGGAATTTTCTCCTTTGAGACACTGTTTTGATCTCCATGTGTTTGAATATTTTGGAGGCTGGAGAATTCAAATGAATAGTATAACGGCACTAATCTGCACTGTGGCATTGCATTATGGACATTGGAGTCCCAAAAAGGGAAATAAGGAAGTAGTGACATTTCAGTGAAAACAAGCATTTCTGTGAACTGTAAAAGAAAAAAGAAGGTTATAAACCAATGAAATTAAGAAAAAAAGCTTCTGTAGATTTTGGGTATTTTCACTGAACTGATACACTTAATGTCACTACAGTGCATAAAAAACGAACTGGTGTTAAAGTCATCTCACTCATAGTCTCTCCTCACTGTTTATACAGGTTACCCTTCAAAAAGGAGAAGTAACTCACCTGTTGCATATCGCCATATGATTAAGAACTGAGAGAGTTCGAAACGCGTTATGGCATTGATCTCTGCGCTAATAAATGCTTGTAAAACGATCGGATGGAGGGCTTGCTTCACGTCATTGGATGAATGCGTGTTTTCGTTTGGAATCTGAAAGCGGTGACGCCTCCGCAGTACAAGCCCCGACTCGAGAGGTTGGGCGTTCATCTCAAGCGTCAATTTCATCTGGATATATATATATATATATATATATATATATATATATATATATATATATATATATATATAAATAATCAAACAACTGCCACACAACTGCCGAACTCTTTTCGACGGGTGCTTCCGGGGGGCATGTAGCTTGCACGCTTAAACATCATCACCAAACTTCCTCCACCAGGAAAAACGGAGCACTCTTACGTGTATGGCAATGCATTTATTCAGCTCAATGCTTCCTTTTCTTTAAATGAACATTTCTTTCAAAAGCATGACGCGTTTTGGCGAACAGCCTTTTTCAAATGTTTACAGTTAAAGTCCATTCTGTGCCGGTGGCTATGTAGTTCTCAATTCTCCTCCTATAATAAAGACAAAAGAGGACTACGATTTAGTTGTAGTTCTTTCGATTTCTAGCACCGCCATCTTCAAATGTTTTTAATGCCATTAAGTAATATTAATCTCAGTGATCGCATTTCATTTTAGTAACTTGTCATAATCTTGTTTCTGATGATGGCATTTTTCACTTTACGCTGTGACTCAGGGGTAACTACATGGCACATTGTCCCGTTCGTCAGCCACATATCTCCCATACAGGATTGCAATGCCTGATGGTGTTGGTCATAGTGACTGCCTCCTTGCCATGTAAGTCATGCCTAACTCTTTGTCAGCAGGCAAAGTTCAATCCTTGGGCTGCGGCGGTTCTGGCAGATCCTTATTCACAATCCAACAACTGCCACACAACTGCCGAAGTCATTTTGATGGGTGCCTTCGGCGTGAATGTAGCTTGCACGCTTAAACATCATCACCAAACTTCCTCCACCAGCAGAAACCGAGCACTCTTAAGGGTATGGCAATGCATTTATTCTGCTCAATGCTTCCTTTTCTTTAAATGAACATTTCTTTCACAAGCATGATGCGTTTCGGTGAACAGCCTTTTTCAAATGCTTACAGTGAAAGTACATTCTGTGCCGGTGGCTATGTAGTTCACAAAGTTCCTCCTATAATAAAGACAAAAGAGGACTACGATTTAGTTGTAGTTCTTTCGATTTCTAGCACCGCCATCTGCAAATGTTTTTAATGCCTTTAAGTAATATTAATCTCAGTAATCGCATTTCATTTTAGTAACTTGTCATAATCTTGTTTCTGATGATGGCGTTTTTCACTTTACGCTGTGACTCAGGGGTAACTACATGGCACATTGTCCCATTCGTCAGCCGCATATCTCCCAATCAGGATTGCAATGCCTGAAGGTGTTGGTCATAGTGACTGCCTCCTTGCCATGTAAGTCATGCCTAACTCTGTGTCAGCAGGCAAAGTTCAATCCTTGGGCTGCGGCGGTTCTGGCAGATCCTTATTCACAATCCAACAACTGCCACACAACTGCCGAACTCTTTTCGACGGGTGCCTCCGGCATGCATGTAGCTTGCACGCTTAAATATCATCACCAAACTTCCTCCACCAGGAAAAACGGAGCACTCTCCGTTAAAGAAAAGGAAGCATTGAGCTGAATAAATGCATTGCCATACCCGTAAGAGTGTTCCGTTTTTCCTGGTGGAGGAAGTTTGGTGATGATATATATATATATATATATGTATATATATATATTTACTGAAAAAACCATAGGTTTCAGGGACGTTATAGTTAGTTGGAGATTTTACTCGTACAAAACCAGAGAAATTCCGCCGTTATAGTTAGTTCAGCTAACTATAACTCGCGCCCCCGCAATGCATTGCTGATGACGTCACATATTACATCATTCATGACATGGTCAGTGACATCACTGATGACATCACTGATGACATCTCAAATGACATCACTTATGACATCACTGATGACATCATCCAGTGACTGTGTGTTTCTATAAAGTTTAAATATGTTTTATATATATGCCAAGGTGTATTGAAGAATGAGTCGGTGTGTAAGTGTCTGGATGGAGGATTTAGTAGGTGCGTGACTGACTGTTTAAGTGAGTGATTAAATGTGTCTTACTGAATGCATGGGTTAGTGACTAAACAGTGTGAATGTCTGTATCAGTCTGTCTGTTGTTGTATAAGCTGCTGCATGGGTTGGTCAGTAGCTACATGAGTGTCTATATGGGTTATCGATTGTCTGCCTGAGTATTTGTATGGGTGCTTGAGTGTGTGTGTGGGTGGGTGGGAGGTGTGTGACTCTGTGCATATATGTTTGAGTGGTTGATTCACTGGGTGTATGGGTTCAAGAGTGCATGTGGAAACAGCTGTATGGGTGGGTGAGTGTGTGTATGGGTGTGTTGGTGAATGAATGGATGTCTCAGTGGTACATGTCCAAGTAACTACATATGTAAAAGGCAGTGTATGTGAGAGTTGGAGTATATAAATGACTATACGTGAGAGTCAGTGATTGTGAGAGTGGCTCTATGGATGAGTGTGTACTTGTATCAGTGATTGTATAAGAGAGTAAGTATGCGTTTGTTTCTGTATGAATAAGTGATGTGGTGTGTGTATAACTGTATACGTGAGTAAATGGAAGTGTGATTGATTTTTTGCATGACTGACTAGGTGTGTGAGTAACTCTGGATGAGTGGTTGTGTGTGAGTGTCTCTATAGGTGTATAAGTGCATATGATAGTGTTGTATTGATGAGTGACTGCATGTATGAGTGATTGTATGGGTGAATGAGTGGATGTGTGTGTAGTCCTAGGAATCAGTGAGCGCGTATGTAGTAACTGGTATTGGTGTGTCGATGGTTTCGAAAATAGTTGTCTGTATTTTACAGTGGGTGTATCAAAGGTTATATTAGGCTAGGAGGAGGTCCATCAGATTTTCACATGGATGATGTCATCAGTGATGTCATCAGTGATGTCATTTGAGATGTCATCAGTGATGTCATCAGTGATGTCACTGACCATGTCATGAATGATGTAATATGTGACGTCATCAGCAGTGCATTGCAGGGGTGCGAGTTATAGTTAGCTGAACTAACTATAACGGCGGAATTTCTCTGGTTTTGTACGAGTAAAATCTCCAACTGACTATAACGTCCCTGAAACCTATGGTTTTTTCAGTGAATTTCTAAGGTTTTTTAAATGCTAATTTCTAACTATAACGTACCTGGAACCTATGGTTTTTTCAGTGAATTTCAATGTTTTTTTTAATGCTAATTTCTAACTATAACGTCCCTGAAACCTATGTTTTTTTTAGTGAATTTCAAAGGTTTTTAAAATGCTAATTTCTAACTACAAAATAGCAGTCTCGTTTTCAGAGTGGTGGAGAAAGGTGAGCATTGCCTCCAAACCCCTTTTAGCAATCCCACTGTGTGGGATTAACTGGAGGTAACACGAGGGGTAGTTAGCCCCCAACGTCAACCTTGGGGGCCTCCTACCCCTTTTATTACCTCCAATAAGTCCCACACAGCAAGATTGCTAACTTGTTATATGAGGCCCCGCCCCCTCCCTGCACCACCGTGCAAACGCGCCCCCTGGTGCGTTGTAAGTTAAGGGATTAAGTCCCCTTCAATCCTGAGGGTCCCTGGGGGCCAATTAGCCCACCAGGTACCTCCAGTAAGCGCCACAGAGCTGGATTGCAGAGAGGTGTTCCGAGGCCACGCCCCTTTATACACCAGGCTGCAAGCGCGGCTTCTGGCACACTGCTGCTCGGAGGATGAAGTCCACATTTGTACTGAGGTCCTCAGGACACAAGAGGACCTCATCGCCCCACCAGCAGTGCACCAGAAGCCGCATTTGCAGAGTGGTGTAAAAAGGGGCGTGGCCTTGGACCACCTCTTTGCAACGCAGCTCTGTGGCACTTACTGGAGGTACCTGGTGGGCTAGTTGGCCCTCAGGGACCCTCAGTATTGAAGGCGACTTAATCCCCCAATTTACAACGAGCCAGGGAGCACATTTGCACACTTGTTTTGTTAGGCCCCGCCCCCTCCCTGCACCACTGTGCAAACGCGTCCCTGGCGCGTTGTAAATTGGGGGATTAATTCCCCTTGAGTCCTAAGGGTCCCTGGGGCCCAACTAGCCCACCAGGTACCTCCAGTAAGCGCCACAGGGCTGCGTTGCAGAGGGGTGGTCCGAGGCCATGCCCCTTTTTACACCTCTCTGCAACGCAGCTCTGTGGCGCTTACTGGAGGTACCTGGTGGGATAGTTGGCCCCCAGGGACCCTCAGGATTGAAGAGGACTTAATCCCCCAACTTACAACGCACCAGGGGGTGCGTTTGCACACTTGCCATATCAGGCCCCGGCCCCTCCCTGCACCACTGTTCAAACGCGCCCCCTGGCGTATTGTAACTTGGAAGATTAAGTCCCCTTGAATCCTGAGGGTCCCTGGGGGCCAACTAGCCCACCAGGTACCTCCAGTAAGCGCCACAGAGCTGCGTTGCATAGAGGTGTAAAAAGGGGCATGGCCTCAGACCACCTCTCTGCAACGCAGCTCTGTGGTGCATACTGGAGGAACCTGGTGGGCTAGTTGGCCCCCAGGGACCCCCAGTATTCAAGGGGAATTAATTCCTCAACTTACAATGCGCCTCGTTTCTATTCAAAAAGCGTTTTTTCTTTTGCCAATATCTTTGGCGCCGTTTGACGAATCTTTGCGAAATTTCCAAAACTAATGGTTCACTCAGGTCAGCTCCTGTCTTAAAAGTTTTGGGGTTATTTGTCAAGCGGGGGCCGAGAAAAAAGGGGGGCCCCAAAACGCATTTTCCCCATGTTAATTTCCATAGGAAATTTTGGAACAGGCTACAGCCCGAACTGCTGAACGGAATTACACCAAATTTGGCAAAAAAGGTAGCTCTTGGTTCAGAAAGCGAACTTTTTAAAATGGTGTAAATCCATTCAGTAGTTCCTGAGAAATTAAAAAAATTAAAATATCGATATCTGAGCACCGAGGAGGGTTCGCAAACCATCCCGAGCATGAGCTTCATTATTATTGGCTGCCAACACTCTAAACCACAGTGTGTTGGTAGCCATCTTGTGACTCACCGAGTCACATGAAAAAGGTTGAAAAATGTTGTAAATGTAGGAAAGGGGTCAGGGACCCCCAGGGCCAAAAAAAGCATTTCTTTTTTTTTCCGACGTATGTCGCAGAAGTTGCGCTGGATGCGCGAATCCTTACGAGAAAACAAAAAAAAAACTAAGCGCAGTCTCCCATGCTTCGTTTTCCTTAAGCCCCCGGGTGGGCCAGGTCCCGGGGGCAATGTGTTAGGATATAATGGGGGCCGCGGGGGCACATTGGGAGGGGGGCCACACGGCCCCCCTCCTGGTGCCCTAGGGGGCCCTGGGGACCGCCACACCCCAGGGCCAGCTCCTGCAATGCCCCGGGGTGCCCTCCCCCAGGACATTGCTGTTTGCTATGGCAGGGCGGGAGCACGGCTCCCGCCCTGTCATAGCAAACACTGCTTTGCTTCGTTGAAGCGAGAGCAGGAAACCTGCTCTCGCTTCAACGAAGCAAAGCAGAATTGCTTTTGGGCAAGGGGAGCTGCATGTTAGCAGCTCCCCTTGCCCAAAAGCAATGCCGGCTCCCGCAGGAGGCGGGGAGCCGGCAGGGACCGTGGGGGCATTGGGGCTCCCCCCACGGTCTCTAACGCTGAGGCCAGGCCCCAGGGGATGGGGTCCCCGGGGCCATTATTGGTCGGAGGGGGGCACGTAGTCCCCCTCTTTTTAAAAAAAAAAATAGTGGCAGGCCTCAGGGGATGGGGTCCCCGGGGCCATTATTGGCCTCAGGAGGGGGGCCACACTGCTGGCAGACCCCGGGGGATGGGGTCCCTGGAGCGAATACCAAATTATGGAAGTGGGACATTTTTTTTTCTTTCGAGTTTGGATTCGTGACTCCAACGCGGCTCTCAGCGCGGCCCCCCGTGTAATCGCGATGGGTTCGCGACTCCAAGCAAAATCAAAAAAAGAGTATATATGTTTTTGAAAAAGTAAGATTATATGTTGGGTTATAGGGTGGCTCTAAAAAGAGCCCTTGTTTTTATTTTCACTTTGTTGTAGCTACATGTAAGTGCGGATGCACAGCTTAAGGTTGTTAAGGAATACTCTGTTCCCGTGATCTGTGAAGTGCACTCCATTACTTCTGTAGATGTCGTCCATATGAAAACGTAGATTGTTGTTGTAGATGGACCCCATTCTATGATCTCTGAGTTATGCAGAAACAGCTTTATTGACATTCTTTCTAGCTTTCTCAATCTGTGGACAGAATTGATTTGACCACTTCCATTTCTGTCTTTGGCATATATTAGAAAATACAAAGACAGTTTGAGGTAAAATCAACATCAATTGTGCAAAGGTGTCCTTCATTAGCATTTCCAGACCTACCCCAGTCAATGTGCCTAGGTCATTGCCACCACAGTGCACAATCATGAGGTCAGGGGTTGGAGATGCAAAAAGGTTTTAACCAAAGGCATCAATTGGTGCCACTTTAATCCTCTCTGTGCAATCCATTTAATATCCACATTTTGCAAAGCTAGGTCTTTGTCAATACCTCTGCGTTCAGCATACCTTTTGCACCAGAAAACATCGCTGTGCCCAACAATCCATACAGTAAGCATCTTGAAGGGATGTCTGGAAGTAATGAAAAGATGCCTGAGGCTGAGGTAGTCAGTTGGTAGAATGAGAGCTATCTAAAATGGTGGAGAAGATGCTGTTTTTTTAAAAGTAGAGAATTGATTGGCTGCTTAAGAACATTGTACATTCAAAAATAGTGTGCATGTTACTTTCTTTAAAAAGCATGTTTCTCATTGGCTAGTAAAAAATGTTTGAAAGGTACAGTAGATAGGATAAGGTCATTTTTTGCAAACGTCAACCACACCTGCTGTTTGCATTTGTAACCTTGTGTGCTGAACTTGAAAATATGGTGAACTTGTGACCTGTCAGTTCAGTTGAATGTTCCATGAACTGTTACTATGGAAACTGGCATTAAGCAGAATGGGGGAAGGGTTGAAACTTAACTGTGGTCTTAAAATGTGAAATTGTAATTTATATATAAGTGATATCTTATTAAAGTAAGATTTCCCAAGTCAGTACTATCTTTAGAAGTAGTGCGTTGTTAAAAAATAGTAGTATTTTTATTTGTAATATATTTTTGAACTCCCGTATGGATTTGCGGTTCCATCGCGATGGTGCACGGTGGAGTCGCGACTCCAAAAAATTCCAGAACCAGTTTGGGCACTTTTAGAAGTCAGTTGGTAAGGGTTAATATGTCTAACCATTAGAAATGTGTTTTATCATTTGAAATAATGTAGGAAGCAATGTGATTTGTTACTTACATCTATTTGTGTGGAGAAAGAGAGGGAAAGTTTGCCATTACTGGTTTTACCTTGCTGAGAGTGGTGTATTACATTGATTGTGTGCATAAGAAAATCTTTTATGAGTTTGTGATATTTTAAATTCTTCAAATCAATTTGGAAGGTGAGTTATAAATTTGTGAGGTGTATTATGTATTACTTTTATTTTTAATCTTTAAAAATTATTGATGAACTGTGATATTTGAAATATATTCTTAAATGTAGAGATGTGTATTGTAGTTTGTTTTATTGTAGTTAAATGTTGTTTGAAGTAGATTCTGTATAGTAATATGTGTATATTGGAAGATGGATTAGTGATTATGGTAGTTTATTTTAGTGTGTGGATATGTACATTTGTAGTATCCTGCATAATTTTAGCTGTTGCTTTAAAATTGGAGGTGGAGTCTGTCAAGTATTAAGGTGTGGATGGACTTCTGTCTCAAGTATGCTTCTACTTGTATATGTATTTTCATATGTCTTATACATTTAAAGGTGCATGATGTATAACAAAGAGGTGTTGTTGCTTTTTATGTGGTAGTCTCAGACTGTGAGCAGTAGTGGAATGGTGAAGATGCAGCATGATAGTGTGGTTTGAAAGATGTTGACATAAGGTATTATTGATTAGGGTTCTTTTTTTAAGTTTCTAGAGAGGTACAGTTGAAGTATGCCACATAACTTTTGGTGTTTCCTTAAAATTGGAAATTTGTTCTGTGAATTTTTAAGGTTTGGATAGTGTTATGGTACAGACATATTCATGTATGCTTTTACGAATATGGTGAGACTTTTAGTAAAGACATGTGAAGGGTTCCTGCTTTGTATTTGGGTAGGTGTAACATTATAAGTAGTTGTAGAATGGTAAAGCAGCAGTTTGAAAGTGAGGTTAGAGATGTTTGTAGAGATGTTATTTATTAGAGTCATTTATATGATGTGTGGAAAGTTATATTTCATATATACCATATAATTTTCAGTGTCTGTTTGAAAATTGAAGTGAAGTCTGTGAAGTCTTGAACTGTGGATGGTGTTGTGACTGAGATATGTGTGTACTTGCATATGTATTATGGTGCGTGTTATGTGTGCGAAGATGATAGAATAAGAAAACATAGTTATACATTTATCTGTATATTACTTTTATAAATGATGCTGCTAGCATATGCTGTTATGTACTCCTGTAATTTCCCAAATATGATCCCTGTAATAATGGAATCACCAGCCATTACCTATGTACTCCTCTAATCCCCCAGGCATTACTCCTGAAATCATGCAATCATCAATGTGTTAGCTATACACTGGTTTAATCATGCAGGCACTACCTTTGCACTCCTCCAATCACCCTGTCAGGATCTATGCACTCCTCCAATCACTCAGCCAGTGCCTATGCACTTATAAAATCATCCAGGCACTAACTTTACACTTTTGCAATCACTGAGGCACTATCACAGTATTACTCTAATCACCCATGCAGTAGTGACTCACTTATAAAATTACCCATGCACTTTCTATGTACTCCTGTAGTCCCCCAGATATTACCTCTGAAGTCATGCAATCACCAATGCATTAGGTATACACTGGTTCAATCACCCAGGTAATACCCTTGCACTCCTCCAATTTCCTTTTCAGGATCTCTGCACTCCTCCAATCACTTAGTCAGTACGTTGGCACTTATGAAATCACCCACTCACTTGGTATGTACTCCAGTAATCCCCCAGATAATACCCCTGCAGTTATGCAATCACTGAGGTACTAGTTATGTACTACTGCAGTCATGCAATCATGCAGGCTGTACCTATGCACTCATGTAATAACCCAGTCACTACCCGTACAGTTATTCAATCACCCAGGTTCTACTCATGCAGTCTTCCAATCACCAGGAACTACCTAAGCACTACTCCATGCACCCAGGCACTACCCATGCACTCTTCCATGCACCCAGGCATTACCCATGCACTCTTTCATGCACCCAGACATTACCCATGCACTCCTCCAATCACCCACATATTATCCTCGCACTCATACAATCACCCTGTATGATATGTAGAATCATCTAGGTCCTACTGTTGCACTCATCTATTCACCTAGGCACTTCTTAGTGAGTCATCTATGTCTTCAGGTGCTATTTATACACTTATTCATGCACTGAACTTTTATGTGTGCACTCATGTAATTAGCCAGTCACTATTCATCTTCTCCTGTAATTACCCAGCAATTATCTTTGGAGTCATACAATCACCCAAGTACTATCCATGGTGTTTTGCAATCAATCAGGCAGATCTATTACATGTTTCAGTTTCTAGGTTTGACTATATTTCTGAAAAATTGTATATATATTTCTTTTAGATATGATGATGATTTGAAAAGGTAGAAACATATGTATGCATGCTTTTAACGATATGGAGAGACTTATGGTTGAGTCATGTAATAGTCTGCTGTTTTATATTTGGCTAGGCCCAACACTCATGCAGTTATAAAACACCCTAGTACTACCCAAGCAGTTTTCCAATGATCCAGGCAGTACATATGCACTGATGCAATCACCCAGGCATTACCCCTGCACTGATGCAATCACCCAGGCAGTAGCTATGTACTCATGCAATCACCAAGGTATTACCCATGCTCTCTTTGAACCATGTAGCCACTACTCATGCACTTATATAATCACTCAGGCACTAAAGTTGTACTCTTTCAATCACGGAGGTGCTACTCTTGTACTTATGTAATCACTCAGGAAATACTCATGCACTTATAAAATTACCCAGGTACTACCTTTGCACTCCTGTAATCACTCAGGCAGTACCTTAGTACTTCTATAATCACCCAGGCAGTACTGATGGACTTATAAAATCACCCACTCACTTCCTATGTACTGCAGTAATCCCCTAGATATTACCCCTGCAATCATGCAATCACACAGGCTTTAGTTATGTACTACCCTTACAGCTATAGATTTATGCAGTCTCTACGTATGCACTCATTTAATAACCCAGGCACTACCCTTGCAGTCATAGAATCATCCAGGCCCTACTGTTGCACTCATCTATTCACCTAGGCACTTCTTAGTGAGTGATCTATGCCTTTAGGTGCTATTTATACACTTATCCATGCACTGAACATTGATGTGTGCACTCATGTAATTAGCCAGTCTCTATCCATCTTCTCCTGCAATTACCCAGCGAGTACCTTTGGAGTCATACCATTACGCAAATACTATCCATGGTGTTTTGGAATCACTCAGGCATATCTATTACATGTCTCAGTTTCTAGGTTTGACTAAATTTCAGAAATATTGCATATATATTTGTGTTAGACATGATGATGATTTGGAAAGGTAGAGACATATGTATGCATGCTTTTAATGATATGGAGAGACTTATGGTTGAGTCATGTAATATTCTGCTGTTTTATATTTGGCTAGGCCCAACAGTCATGCAGTTATAAAACACCCTAGTACTACCCATGCAGTCTTCCAATGATCCAGGCAGTACATATGCACTGATGCCATCACCCAGGCATTACGCCTGCACTCATGCAATCACCCAGGAAGTAGCTATGCACTCATGCAATCACCAAGGTATTACCCATGCACTCTTTGAATCATGTAGCCCCTACTCATGCACTTATATAATCACTGAGGCACTAACGTTCTACTCTTTCAATCACAGAGGCACTAGCCTTGTACTTATGTAATCACTCATACAGTAGTCATGGTGTTGTGAGATCACCCAGGAACTACTTTTTCACTCATTTATTCACTCAGGCGTTACCTCAGTAGTCCTGAAATCACCCAAGAAATACCAATGCACTTATAAAATCACTCAGTCACTTTCTATGTAGTCATGTAAATCACCAGATATTACTCCTATAGTCATGCAGTCACCCAGGTGTCAGCTATGTACTCTTTTAATCCCCCAGACATTACCTCTGTACTCATGCAATCACCAATGTATTAGCTATACAGTGCTTCAATCACCCAGGCAGTGTCCTTGCACTCTCTCAATCACGGAGGCACTACTCTTGTACTTATGTAATCACTCAGGCAATACTCATGCTCTTATAAAATCACTGAGGCAGTACATTTGCATTCTTGTAATCACTCAGGTAGTACCTTAGTACTTATGTAATCACCCAGGCAGTACTCATGGAGTTATAAAATCACCCACTCACTTCTTATGTACTCCAATAATCCCCCAGATATTACCCCTGCAATCATGCAATCACCTAGGCACTAGTTATGTACTACATCTACAGTTATAGATTCATGCAGTCTCTGTGTATGCACTCATGTAATAGCCCAGGCACTACCCTTGCAGTCATAGTATCATCCAGGCCCTACTGTTGCACTCATCTATTCACCTAGGCACTTCTTAGAGAGTCATCTCTGCCTTCAGGTGCTATTTATATACTTATCCATGCACTGAACTTTTATGTGTGCATTGGTGTAATTAGCCAGTCACTATCCATCTTCTCCTGCAATTACCCAGTGAGTACCTTTGGAGTCATACAATCACCAAAGTACTATCCACGGTGTTTTGGAATCACTCAGGCACATCTATTACATGTCTCAGTTTCTAGGTTTGACTATATTTCAGAAATATTGTATATATATTTCTTTTAGATATGATGATGATTTGAAAAATTAGAGACATATGTATGCATGCTTTTAATGATATTGAGAGACTTATGGTTGAGTTATGTAATAGTCTGCTGTTTTATATTTGGCTAGGCCCAACACTCATGCACTTAAAAAACACCCTAGTACCACCCATGCAGTCTTCCAATGATCTAGGTAGTACATATGCACTGAAGCAATCACCCAGACATTACCCCTGCACTCATGCAATCACCCAGGCAGTAGCTATGCACTCATGCAATCCCCAAGATATTACCCATGCACTCTTTGAATCATGCAGTCACTACTCATGCACTTATATAATCACTCAGGCACTAACGTTGTGCTCTTTCAATCACAGAGGTACTAGTCTTTTTTATTTTTTTCCTCATTTGCCTTTTTCACCCTTCTTCTAACGTAACCAGCCCCGGGTTTCATACCTCATTTATACTGGACAAAAGGGGGGAAGGGAGGGGAGACAGCACAAAGTGAGGCCTCCCACAGAGGCACCCTCGTATTCCTTCTGGGAGACCTCGTCCTCTGTTTAACCGCCTACCAACCCCCAAGTCCTCCTGCTCACACAGGATGGACTAAAAAACCAGCCGAAGCAGATGAAAGGCTTAATCATTGAACCGTTTTTAAAATTCCCCAACCATCAACCACACCAAGACAGAAAGGGAGTCCAGAATTCATATCTCTTTCTCAACTGATCCGAAGTATCCAGCTTAGCAATATATTTCATCGATTGGAACCAGTCACCCTCCATTGGTGAAGCAGGAGATACCCATAATTTACATATCTCTCTACGAGCCAAGAGTATAGCATAAAATATTAACTTTGCACTATTCTTGGTAACATTACATTGCAGATCTAGTCCCCCAAATATTATCAGTTCAACGCTTACCTTGATCTGCACTTTCAGGATATTAGACAGGCAATTACTCACGGCCTCCCAAAAGGATTGGATCTTCAAGCAGCGGACAAACATGTGAAGGTCATCTTCATTTGGACTGCCACACTTAGGACACACCACCACTCCTCCTGACCCAAATTTCGACAGCCTTCGTGGAGACCAATAGGCCCTGTGCATGGTAAAGAAATGGTTCCTCCTGAGATACGCAGGTTTGACTACTTTATAAAGCATAGACATAGATACTTGCCATTGATCTTCCATCGCAGTCTCTGGCAAGCATCCTCCCCACAGATCTTCAGGTAACGTAAAAGCACCATCCTCCATCTCAAGCAGCAGCCAATACCAAAGTGCAATTTCTTTTTTGAACACAGAACTAGACAGAAGCTTTTCCTCAGATTCATTTGAACCACCTATTTCTTCACCAGACGCCCTGTGCCAACTCTGGATCTGAAGATATTTAAATCTTGAAAGGCTCGAACACAACTCCTGCTCACACCAGGTTCAAGAAACTAAATCTCCATCTGGAAACAGCAGCTTACACCTTACAATACCCGCCTCTTTAAGTGGTCGAGCCAAAAGATCCTTAGACCACATTGGAGAGCCTGGCGCATCCCAAATCGGGGCTGACCCACTTAAGTACGGAATTTTTAGGGCTCTTCTGATTCTGTACCATGTTTCAGCCATTGATTTTAACACCTTTAATCTGACCTTCTTAAAATACTTCGGATCAGCAAATTTAAACATAAAACCCACTTCTGCTCCCTCTTCTTCTCTCAGCATTTCTTTAAACATCCTTCCTATCTCTGTATTCGCAGGGGAGTCCAATAGCATCCTTCCATTTTTCAAAAGAAATGCCCAAAAATAAAATAACAAATCCGGCAAAGCTAAGCCCCCCTTAATCAGCCTCCTTCTCAATTTTTTCCAAGAAAGCCGTGGTCCTTTTGACGCCCAAATAAATGAACTAATTTCGCTTTGCAGTCTTATGAACTACTCTTTCCGAAACGTTAGGGGGATTGTTTCAAACAAAAAGGTTATCTTCGGCAAAACAATCATCTTGACCAAGTTTACTCGACCATATAATGTGAGTGGGAGATGCATCCATCCTCGTAGACTCGCACTAATCTCCTTCTTAACTTTATCAAAATTCACCTTGGTAAGATCTGTAATATTCTGAGTAACCCTAACCCCCAAATACCTTATTTCTTTTTTACATTCCATCCCCTCTGTCTCCATATTCCAGGCCATAACTTCAGTTTTCTGCTCACTGATGCCATATCCCGAAATCTTCCCAAAATCGTTCGTTATACCCAACAGACACCCAATCGATTGTTGTAAATTTGTTGTGAGAATTAAAATGTCATCAGCATAGAGCCCAATCTTTTTATTCCAGCCATGAAATTCAAAGGGCAATATACCTTGACTACTCCTAATTTTTCTGGCCAAGGGTTCTATATATAAGTCAAACAAAAGTGGGGACAAGGGGCATCCCTGCCTAGTTCCCCGCTCAATCTGTACCAGTTGTGTCAATACTCCATTAACTAGCACTCTAGCATTCGGAGCCTTATATATAGCTTTTAATATTTTACAAAAATTCGCACCCAAGTTAAGGCGCTTTGCCAATGTCTGCAGGTATACCCAATTTACGCGATCAAATGCCTTAGCGGCATCTAGCGCTATTACAGCCAAGGGAAGATCGTAAGCCGTAGCCATATCTATGGATCCTATCAAAGAATATGTCAACTCCTTCAGAGTTCTTCCTTTAATGAAACCCTTCTGATCCTCATGAACTAAATTAGGCATTACCATATTAAACCTTATTGCCATCACCGTCGCAAACAGCTTATAATCGACATTTAAAAGAGAAATAGGCCAATACGATTCTACATTTTTTAATGACTTTGGAATTAATGTTATATTAGCCTCTTTCCAAGACTCCGGTAATTCAAAGTCAAACAGAAAAGCAGCATTAAAAAGCTATCTCAATATAGGTATTAACTCACTAGCCAGTGCTTTATACACCTCCGCTGGAAGGCTATCAGGCCCTGGAGCCTTCCCCTTCTTACCAGCCCTAATAGCCTCCTCCAACTCTTCAACAGAGATCTCCCTATTCAGTACCCCCATTTCTTCTTCTGATCATGGGTCCATGTCATCTAACCAAGCCAGCACCTCACTCTCCATAACAACCAGATCTTCCTTATATACCTTTCCAAAATACTCATTAAAGGCTAAAGCTATTCCACTACTATCACTTAGAACCACATCTGACCCTTCACACCTAATTTCTTTGATCAGGTTTCTAACCTGATCACTTTTTGCCTTCCAGGCTAGTAGTTTACTACTGCCCTCCCCATATTCAAGATGTGCCAACTTGCTTGCCTCCTACTTCTCCTTTACTCTATCTCTTAATACTCCTGACAAACATGCTTTCAAATTTGTTATTTCCTCCCTCTCCTTCTCACAGCTTTCCTGACTTCCTGCGTTTATTAAGACTGCTTCTAATTTCTGAATCTGTTCTTCTAAATCTGAGACTTTTTTATAATATATTCGTCTTTTTCCTGCAGCTAACGAACCAAGCCTACCTCTTAAAAACGCCTTATAGGCATCCCAGACAATCCCTATCTTAGCCGAACCCTGATTCCTCTCAAAGAACTCCTTAGTTTCCGCCTTTAAAATCTTAATCGTCTCAGACTCACACAGAATCGTGCGATCCAGCCTCCATCTCGAACTGATCTTCCCCTCCCCCACCCTCACACCCAACAGGATGGCTGAATGATCTGAAAGGTGTACCCCAATATGTTCCACCTCCACAACCTCATCCTTTATTGCAAGGTCCACCAAAAAATAGTCTATTCGAGACTTATGCTTGCATTTTTTATTATAATACGTAAAGCCCTTTTTTGAACCAGCCTTACATCTCCATATATCGCACAAGCCCCACTGCAGCATCATTAAACGCACTCTATCCAACATCTTGGGGTTGACTGCCGCTCTACTTTTTAAAGATCTATCTAATTTGTGGTCCAAAACTGTATTAAAGTCCCCTGCCATAATGATCTGACCAGTAAACCCCAGCAATTCATTTGCTAATTCCTCTAAAGGACCAGTGTCATCTTGATTAGGACCATAATAGCCAACCAATATGATATTCTGCCCATAGATCTTTACCTTAACAATTAGCCATCTTCCTGAAGTATTTGAGGCACTCCCTTCTATCAATATACTCATACTATGCTTTACTAATATAGCTACACCCTTAGTGACTGCTGTCTGTCTCGTATACATTGCATGTGCAACCCACCTCTGTGCCTTAAAAATCTCCCTGCTCTCTTCTTCCGTCAGATGTGTCTCTTGTAAAATAATAATTTGTGCCTCACAATCCTTCAAATACTGCATTATTCTATCTCTCCTACCCCTCACCCGAGGCCCATTCACATTCCACGACAAAACTTTCAACTGATTGCTACTAATCCCTGTCATCTAAAACTCCTGTGCAAACCCTGTGAAAATAGACTTGTGAAACCAAGACATCTGAGGTATTTTTTTTGTATATTTTTCCCCAAACCCCCTCCCCCCCACCCTAAGCGAAAACCTATGCCCCACCCACCCACCCCTGGAAAACCCTAACCATCTTCCCATGGCAATAAGCCCTATGAGTGCTCCCTCGACATGTGGCTACAAAAAAGAAAACCAATATACCCTTTTTTTGTTTTTTTTTATTTATTTTTTAGAAAAGCTCTAAAGCAGACAAAATAACCTCCACTCCCCTACCCTTTCCTGCATGATTGCTTACTCATTCCCCGCCTCAACCTGTTCAATGAACTTGTCCACTTCCTCAACAAAACGAAAAGAATGCATCTTGTTGTTTAACATCACTTTGAGAAGAGCTGGGAATTTTAATTGGACTGAGGCACCTAACTTCCTTAGTGACTCCATTCTTTTACCTAGCTCCCATTGCCTATTAGACGTTGCCACAGAGAAGTCAGATCTTACTTCAATCCTTGCACCGTCTACTTCAAGAGTTTTTTTCTTCAGAGCCTTGGCCAGAATCTTCTCTTTCAAACTGTAAGTAAGAAAATTCACTAGAATTCTCCTGGGTTTGGTTCGGTTTGTGGTTAACCTGAAGGGGTCCCTATGTATCCTCTGAATGTCCCGGGCCATTTCTTCCTCCGTTTATTCCAGCTGGAGTTCTCTCCTTAACATCTGAATCATAAAACCTTTAATGTCTCCTCCCTCTTTACCCTCAGGAAGTTTTAAGACTTTCAAGTTATTTCTCCTTTGGTAGTTCTCTAGCCTTTCAACTCTATCTTCCTGCTCCCTCACTCTAGCCCTAAGCCCCTCAATCTCTTTCCTGTTAACCTGCACTTCTTCTCTTAGGTCTCTGACTTCTGCTTCAAGTGCAAGTGTTCTCCCACTTAAATCATCAATCTTTTTCTCCACCACTTCACACACAGACCTGATATCCTTCTGGTTCAACTCTGATGTTTCAAACCTATCACGCATTTCTCGAGTGAGGGTAGTAAGAACCATAAATAACATACGTATAGAGGGGGCCCCACTCTCAATATCTGTTCCCTGAACCGCCTGAGTCTGCACCTCAGTTTGCACCTCATTCCGCTCTTCTTCACTGTTTATTAAATTCCCCCCCTCTTTAGGGTCTACTCCAGCTATATTACCCTCTTGATTCTCTGTGGGAGCCTCCTCCAATGAATTTTCCCCAACCTCCCCCATCTCTGTAGCTAGGACCTGAAAACGATTAGGACTCAAGAGTGCTGACCAATCCTCCAAGTGCACCGTCCCTTCAACTTGCCCACCCTCCGTTTGACTATTTTGTTTATTTTGCTGGGGCTCCACTGCTGCTATCATGGCGCTATTACTCAATACCAGGGTTTTTGGTAGCAATTTAAAATACGTCCTAAGAGATGGGGTCACCCTCACCTTACGCTCCAAAGACCCCCCCTTTGACAGTTTATTTTGACCTGCAGTATCTTTAATAATAGACAAACTGCTCTTAACCTTTACCTCCTTCTTTTTTACCCCTCGTACCTTTTCACACTTAGGAGGAAAATCCCACAGTTCAGGGCACCCCACTACCCCCCCTCTCACCTCACTTCTCAATTTATATCTAGAAACACCTCTAGGTCTCCCCCTAATAGACTCGGGGGCACTAGAGGTGTTTTCCCCCCTCTCACTTCTCTTCTCAGCCTCCTCCGTGAACCACTTCTCTGTGCTTACCCCCCGCTCCCGAGCAGGTCGCGATAAGGACTGTGGAAGTTCCTTCGTTACCTCTATACTCCCGAGCTGACCCTCCAAACTCCTGGTGATTCTCCCATCTCCAGCCTCGCTCGCCCTACAACTTCCTCATCCACTCCCCCGGAACAGAAGCCTGGAAGCGGCCCGACGCCCCCGACGCAGCTCCAGCGCCGCTCTGAACCACAGCTGCTCTGCCGAGGATGCCTCTCCCCCTTCCAGCTTCAGAACTACCAGTGCGGCTACAGGATCCCCTGCCGCCGCTCCGAACCTCTTCAACCGTAAGCGTTTACCAAGAACTAAAATTATAAACGCTTTTTTCTTCTGTATTGCTTTAGACGCTCAAAATTACTTGATTTACTACTACTTTTACATCATATTTCCTACAACACGCCACACACCTACAGGAGCTCCCGCGACTCGCCGCTAGCCGGCCGCCATATTTTCCCCTAGCTGCCTCCAGAGGTACTAGTATTGTACTTATGTAATCACTCATACAGTAGTCATGGTGTTATGAGATCACCCAGGCACTACTTTTACACTCATTTATTCACTCTGGCGTTACCTCAGTAGTCGTGAAATCACCCAAGAAGTACCCATGCAGTTATAAAATCACTCAGTGACTTTGAATGCAGTCATGTAAATCACCAGATATTACTGCTGTAGTTAAGCAGTCACCCTGGTGTTAGCTATGTATTCCTTTAATCCGCCAGTGGTTACTCCTGTATTCAAGCAATCACAAATGCATTAGCTATACACTGCTTCAATAATCACAGCACTATCCTTGCACTCTCTCAATCACGGAGGTATTACTCTTGTTCTTATGTAATCACTCAGGAAATACTCATGGACTTATAAAATCACCCAGGTACTACCTTTGCACTCCTATAATCACTCAGGTAGTACCTTAGTACTTCTATATTCACCCAGGCAGTACTGATGGACTTATAAAATCACCCACTCACTTTCTATGTACTGCAGTAATCCCCAGATTTGACCCTTGTAATCATGCAATCACACAGGCTTTAGTTATGTACTACCTCTACAGTTATAGATTCATGCAGTCTCTACCTAGGCACTCATGTAATAACCCACGCACTACCCTTGAAGTCATAAAATCATTCAGGCCCTACTGTTGCACTCATCAATTCACCGAGGCTCTTCTTAGTGAGTGATCTATGCCTTCAGGTGCTATTTATACTCTTATCCATGCACTGAACGTTTATGTGTGCACTCATGTAATTAGCCAGTCACTATTCATCTTCTCCTGCAATTTCCCAGTGACTACTTTTAGAGTTATACAATCACCCAAGTACTACCCATGCAGTTTTGCAATCACTCAGGCAGATCTATTACATGTCTCAGTTTCTAGGTTTCACTATATTTCAGAAATATTGTATATATATTTCTTTTAGATATGATGATGATTTGGAAAGGCAGAGACATATGTATGCATGCTTTTAACGATATGGAGAGACTTATGGTTGAGTCATATAATAGTCTGCTGTTTTATATTTGGGTAGGCCCAACACTCATGCAGTTATAAAACACCCTAGTACTACCCAAGCAGTCTTCCAATGATCCAGGCAGTACATATGCATTGATGCAATCACCCAGGCATTACCCCAGCACTCATGCAATCACCCAGGCAGTAGCTATGCACTCATGCAATCACCAAGGTATTACCCATGCACTCTTTGAATCATGTAGCCACTACTCATGCACTAATATAATCACTCAGGCACTAACGTTCTACTCTTTCAATCACAGAGGCACTAGCCTTGTATTTATGTAATCACTCATACAGTAGTCATGGTGTTATGAGATCACCCAGGCACTACTTTTGAACTCATTTATTCACTGAGGCGTTACCTCAGTAGTCCTGAAATCACCCAAGAAATACCAATGCACTTATAAAATCACTCATTCACTTTCTATGTAGTCATGTAAATCACCAGATATTACTCCTATAGTCATGCAGTCACCCAGGCATTAGCTATGTACTCCTTTAATCCCCCAGACATTACCTTGTTACTCATGTAATCACCAATGTATTAGCTATACAGTGCTTCAATCACCAAGGCACTATCCTTGCACTCTCTCAATCACGGAGGCACTACTCTTGTACTTATGTAATCACTCAGGCAATACTCATGCACTTATAAAATCACTGACAAAAACGACAGAAATGCCAATAATGGTACGCAAGTCTTACCTTGCAACTGGTGCATTGAAAAAAAACAATGCCCCCACAAAACCTCTTTTTCCGTTTGACTTAATCAAAATTTATTATAAACTTCACATAAATGAATCACCCAAAAAATCCATTCAATTTAAAAGTTTTGAAAACGACCAAGCTCCCCTTACCCACACACTTCCTTATGATACATCTTTTCACCCATCCACACTTCTCTTTTGCAAACCCTTCATGCACCCCTCTCTGCCAATCACATCTGTTCAATCATACATACATTGCACTTCCCTCACATACCAGCACACCCATATCCCAATATAACAAATGTATACAAATACAAGACAAAATCAAATATACACAATGGCCAACCAGACAAAAAATCTCAAAATACAAAGCTTTCAATTTTTTAACATCAATTTGTATACTTGATTGGCCCCACAAAAAAGGTCGACGCGTTTCAAACCCCTCCTGCAAAAGCAATCATACCATCTCAATCAAGAGTCAACATTCCCTAATGTCATCAGTCTCGTTCCCTAAGCTCCCTGGCGGCCCGGGAAGATTCACAGTGTGGCGGCCAAGGCTTGTCACGAAAGATAAACGTGCAGTGAGACGTGCTAAAAATTTGAACCTGAAGGAAGAAACCGCGGGCCAAAATACTATCGAAATACAGGATTCACGTCTGGATTTGCAACACGTGTTGTTTGACCTACCGGCTTTTCAACAGTCTGCCAAACGGAAGCGATCATTTAAATAATGGGAACGAGACTGATGACATTAGGGAATGTTGACTCTTGATTAAGATGGTATGATTGCTTTTGCAGGAGTCTACTAGTGACTGGGCTTTAAGAACACAGCAGGGATCGGCTGATCTCGCAGCTCAGAATAAGCTTTTGGGTCCTGAAGAGAACCCCGTATGCGAAGGGGTTTGAAACACGTCGACCTTTTTTGTGGGGCCAATCAAGTATACAAATTGGTGTTAAAAAATTGAAAGCTTTGTATTTTGAGATTTTTTGTCTGGTTGGCAATTGTGTATACTTGATTTTGTCTTGCATTTGTATAAATTTGTTATATTGAAATATGGGTATGGGTGAGCTGGTATGTGAGGGAAGTGCAATGTATGTATGATTGAACAGATGTGATTGGCAGAGAGGGGTGCATGAAGGGTTTGCAAAAGAGAAGTGTGGATGGGTGAAAAGATGTATCATAAGAAAGTGTGTGGGTAAGGGGAGCTTGGTCGTTTTCAAAACTTTTAAATTGAATGGATTTTTTGGGTGATTCATTTATGTGAAGTTTATAATAAATTTTGATTAAGTCAAACGGAAAAAGAGGTTTTGTGGTGGCATTGTTTTATTTCAATGCACCAGTTGCAAGGTAAGACTTGCGTACCAGTATTGGCATTTCTGTCGTTTTTGTTGGAATCAGGCTCAGCCATGCTGGTCAAGAGCCACAACCCCCCTTTGTTTTTTGGTTATAAAATCACTGAGGCACTACCTTTGCACTCCTGTAATCACTCAGGTAGTACCTTAGAACTTCTGTAATCACCGTGGCAGTACTCATGGACTTATAAAATCACCCACTCACTTCTTATGTACTCCAATAATCCCCCAGATATTACTCCTGAAATCATGCAATCACCTAGGCACTAGTTATGTACTACCCCTACAGTTATAGATTCATGCAGTCTCTACGTATGCACTCATGTAATAACCCAGGCACTACCCTGGCAGTCATAGTATCATCCAGGCCCTACTGTTGCACTCATCTATTCACCTAGGCACTTCTTAGTGAGTCATCTATGCCTTCAGGTGCTATTTATACACTTATCCATGCACTGAACTTTTATGTGTGCACTCATGTAATTAGCCAGTCACTATCCATCTTCTCCTGCAATTACCCAGCGACTACCTTTGGAGTCATACAATCACCCAAGTACTATCCTTGGTGTTTTGCAATCACTCAGGCAGATCTATTACATGTCTCAGTTTCTAGGTTTCACTATTTTTCAGAAATATTGTATATATATTTCTTTTAGATATGATGATGATTTGAAAAGGTAGAGACATATGTATGCATGCTTTTAAAGATATGGAGAGACTTATGGTTGAGTCATGTAATAGTCTGCTGTTTTATATTTGGCTAGGCCCAACACTCATGCACTTATAAAACACCCTAGTACTACCATGTTAGTGCCTGACTGATTATATAATTACATATGCACTGATGCAATCATCCAGACATTACCCCTGCACTCATGCAATCACCCAGGTAGTAGCTATGCACTCATGCAATCATGTAGCCACTACTCATGCACTTATATAATCACTTAGGCACTAACGGTGTTATGAGATCACCCAGGCACTAGTTTTGCACTTATTTATTCAGTCAGGCGTTATCTCAGTACTACCCTTGCAGTCCTTCAATAAAGCAGGTATTACCCTTGTACTTATATAATCACTCAGCCAGTAGTCATGCACTTATAAAATCACTCAGGCACTACCTTTGCACTCTTCCAATCACTCAGACATTCCCTTAGTACTCATGCAATCACCCAAGCAGTACTCATGCAGTTATAAAATCACCCACTGATTTTCTATGTACTGCAGTAATCCTCCAGATATTACCCCTTTAGTTATGCAATCACCCAGTCAGTCGTTACGTACCACCGTTGCAGTTGTAGAATCATCCAAGTCCTACTGTTGCACTTATCTATTCAACTAGGCATTACTTAATGTATTTCTTTATTTATAGATGACAATATTTGTATATAATTATTTTAATAATAATAAATATTTTTTAGAAAGATAATAAACTGTTTTTTTTAGATATTCTTCATAATTGTTAAGAAATATTCAGTATAACATAACATGTGTATTTGTAAAGTGCACGTTCACCCCAGCAATGGGGCATCTTGGCGCTGAATTACAGATGTTTATTGTTACCCAACGGTACTCATTTTATCGACCTCAAATGGATGAAAGGCTGAGTGGACCCGCCGGGATTTGAACCTGTGACCATGAGGTCAAACACAGGCCCCTGCAGTGGATGCATTAGTCCACTGAGCCACCAGACTCGGCAGAACAAGAAAAGTTCAAAAGAAAAGAGAACAAAGGAAACAGAACTATTTAAAGGATAGAGAAAAGCAGAAAGTAGATGAAGTACAACATGTGACGTTGAAGAAAAAGTCTTCTGGTAAGAGAACAAAAGAATTTGTTAAAAGTGTTTTTAAAAAAGTAATCGATTTTGAAAATGGGGAAAAGAGAAAGAAAAGTACTATAAGCAATCAGAAGGAAAAGAAAAACGGAGAAATTAATGAAAAATCAGGTTATAGGAAAACAATCCAAGTTGAAATAGGGATGAAACAATATAAAGACATTAGAAAGAGAATGTATAAAAGTAGAGTACTACCAAATGTATTGAAAGATTGCAAAAAATATAAAAGAAACAACAGATTGAAAGTGTAGTTGAAAAGGCTTTTGAATTGAAAAGAAGATTGTTTATATTAGTAATGAAGGGAATGAAAACATTGAATAAAATAATGCACTTTATGAAGGAGAAAAGTAAAAGAAAAAGACTGGTTAATAGAACTAACTTTTGCAAAACCTTTTCTGGTGAATGGAAGCATACTTCTAATACGGAACCTTTTTTTAATGAAGAAAGCTATTTTCAACAAAGTACATTAGTTCATGAAGTTGATACCAGGGGTCGTTGTTATGAGGTTAAAAACGGTTGTGCAATTGAAAAAGAAAAGATGGTTCCTAGAAATGTGGAAGAAGTAATAGCTGAAGAAGTTCATGGGAGACGTACACAAGCTCCAGTGTATAAGTAGGTTTGTAGTAGTATTTGTAGTATACAATAGGAATCTATTGATATATTACGAAATTTCTTACGAGATTATGGTAAAAAAAGTGTTAAACAGAAGATTAAGATATTGCAAGGACTAGATCCTTGTAAAGTGAGAAAATATAGCGACTTGCAGGGTCAATCTCTGGCTTGTCTTTCTAGAAAAGTGTGTTGAAGTACTTTTCATCATTTAAGAATGTTAGCAGTACATCACTCTGAAATGTGGAAGTTAGTAAGAAGATTGTACTATGTGAAAAGTCCTGCATTATCTTTAAGTGAAATAAACTCAGCTCTTTTGCATGGTTCAGTGTTGGAAGTAAAAAAAGTTTCTGATGATATAGAGTTTTGTTTCTTTGTTCCTGAAGAAGAGTGTAGAGAAAGTGAGAGTTTAATAAGTGTAGGTGTTGAAGAAGAGATGGAAGATACTACTACTGTGAAGTTTTCAGAAGAAATTACAAAGTTTAAGGTAGTTACTTGTGAAAATCCAAACTATCTTTGTATTTGTTGTCGACGTACTCACTATAGAAGTAAAACTAGGAATGTTGATGTGTATTTAAAAAGTGAAAAGGAAAATAATGATGAGTGGGAGCAATTTGGTGCTTATTTGTTGTTTGGAAGGTCATTTTGAGTTGGGTAGTGATCAACGTATTTGTAAATATTCGTACAGCATATTAGAAGAGAACAAAATGCCAGCTAGAGTTGTACATAACAACCTAGAGTTGGTAGCTATTCCTCCGGAACTGGTAGATTTAAATACATATGAGTCCATTCTTATTCAATCTGTGTACCCATTTCAGGCTATAGTTCGTATGGAGCCTAAAACAGGTAAGCTGCCTCCAACAGATTCACAAAGAGGTTTAAAAGGAAGAGTTGTGTATTTACCTTTAGATTTTAAGAAAATTATTGAAACTGTTGGTGTAGACAGAGAGGAAAGTGAACCTGTAGTTATTCTAGTTAATGGTGTACCAACAAAGAGTCGGAAAATATGGCAAGAGTTAGTAGATGTCACCAAACTTCAAAAGGCTACATTATATCTTGTGCAAAACAATATTTATTATAAAAATGTATATGTGGAAGAACAAGAAATATCTTTAGAAGATGAAAGAGAAATTTCAACTGGACAAATAGAAAAAGTGGATAGCTCAAGGAGTGAAGAAATGTATGAACATTATAGTATACATCCTCTACATTCAAAAGAAGTGATAGGAAATACTTGAATTATTCCAAATGAAGAAAGCGAAGGGAACTCCCATGAGTGTTTGGGAAGAAAGTTTGGAAGCTCGTTGTTTTCCACAGCTCTTCCGCACTGGAAAAGGTTGACGATATGATGAACGATCAGTACAGATTCCAGCTTCAGAATATCGTACAACAAGATTGTACTCAGAAGATCCAAGATTTCGACAGTGTATTCCATATTTATTTCATCTTCTGTTTGAAAGTGACTTGTCTGGACTTTCATATGCAGTGAACTAAATATTAAAAACAGGAGTTCATCTTACACAGCTTTCTGAAAACGAAATTTTGGACAAAGTTCAACAAAGAGACGATCATTTAGAATCTCAGTTAATTAATTTGATGGCATGTCAATGTGGAACTAATGAGTATATGTATCATCGTCATGGAGAACTTAAATGTATGTTAAGGAACTTAGGAACCCCTCCATGGTATGTTACGCTTAGCTGTGCTGAATACGCATGGGACGATTTACTTGAATTTCTATGACAAGCAAATACAAATGTCAAGAATATTGAATTGAAGACAGCTGGAGAACTGTGTTCCTTGGATCCTGTAAATGTGTGCAGATACTTTAATCATAGGTTTCAAGCTATGATGTCTTTTATCTGCAATAAAAATAATCCACCGCTTGGAGAAGTTATTGATTTCTTTTGGATTAAGGAGTACCAAGCCAGAGGTGCTTCTCATATACACATGTTATTATGGATCAAGGATGCAGCAACATTTGGAACTGATAGTGATGAAAGTGTTTTGTCTTTCATTGAAAAATATGTTACCTGTGCCATTCCAAAAGAAGGAGGAGAAAACAACTTGAGGCAGCAAGTTTTACAGTTTTAAAGTCACCGATGTGGGAAATACTGTCGACGGAAATACAAGTCAAAGGGAAGATTTTATACAAAATGTCATTTTGGATCCCCATGTCCAGTAGTTTCAAAAGGAAGAGTCAACAGTTTCATGTCAGCAGTAAGGCATACTATGACTCGAAAATCTCAGAAGAATTCTTACAACATAAAAAGAACTGATTCAAAGTATATTAATGACTACAATCCAGTGATTTTGAGAATGTGGAATGCAAATATGGATATCCAGTATGTTGCAGATAATTCGATTGCTTTTGCTCGCTATGTTACGTCATATATAACCAAATCTGAAAAGATGGAGTTGAAAGATCAACCAGCCACGCCCTCGCCACCGTACCACGCATCCGCAGAACCACCGCCGGAGGAAGATCCTTCTCCTACCTGGCGGCCAAGACCTGGAACTCCCTCCCCACTCACCTTCGGCGAACCCAGGACCATCTCGCCTTCAGGAAGCAGCTCAAGACCTGGCTGTTCGAGCAGTAACTTACCCCCTCCCCCAGCGCCTTGAGACCCTCCCGGGTGAGTAGCGCGCTCTATAAATGCCGTGATTGATTGATTGATTGAAAGAAATGTGGGAAGAAATTTCACAAGAGAAGACTCTTAGTAACAAATTGTACAGCTTTAGTTTGAAGATGTTATCCCATCGAGAATTTGGATCCTACGAATGTTCAGATCGGGTGACCTCTGCAAGTTTATATTCAAAGTCAAGAGGAATTATTTGGGTAAGTCTAGGTCTTGCTGCAACATGAAATCAAGTATTGAAATCTGTACAAGAAATTGAAAACTTAGCATTGAATGAACCAGAAAGTACAGATATTGTTAAAACGAATATGTTGGATACGTACTATCCTAAAAGAAGTCCACTTCTGGAAAACATATGTCTCTATGAAGTACTGCAACATTACAGCTTTAAGTGAAACGTTACAGAAAACATAAATGAAGAAAAATATGTACAAGTTTCAAGTTTATTTGTTTATGATTTTGGAACTCCAAAGAGATCCACACAATTTAACAGGCCAACAACATATAAATACAACATTTTATAAAACAAAGTTTCTACAGTCATTATAAAACATCAGATAAAACCAAAATTGATAATTATAGCCATCATATAAATGTATATTAGTACATATTTAAAAAACACTTAAAAAAGTTAAAAATCCTGTGACAAAACATTTCATTTGGTGGTTCATAAATAGAATCTATTAGTGCAGAGGCCGAAAGGATAGATAATTGTAGACAGATTGGTCTCATCCATTTACGCCGATACAATAATAGAGCGGGGCAGATAAATAGCACATGATTAACATCCTGGATAGAATTATTACACAGATTACAAATTGGAGAAGAACCATACCATTTAGATAGTACATTGTTCAACGGGAGCATACCCTGCCTCAATAATAGCCAAAAGCGGCGCACTCCATGGGGCAGGTTCCAAGAGATATAAACCTGTGCTTTTTTTATCACACAGGAATCTGTGGCCGGGTGGATACCTCTCTTTAAAATACTGAGCTTCCTTATCCCTGGTAAAACTTAATTTCCAAGTGGCCTGCTTCAAAGTGGCCCTTAATTGATATGGCGATAGAGTAAAAGTAGGGATTCATCCAGTTGTAGCAAATCAACTGCAATTCTAAAAATTTTAACAATTAATGACTGCTCCTTTAAACTTTCTAATATTTCTTTTTGGATTAAAAATCTTAGTGTGCCAGGATCACCCTTTACCAGACTTGTAACCCACCGCACTATCCCTGCAAGACCCTGTACCCAACTACTTCTTAAACCAAACTCTAACCTTAGTGCAGCCACGGGGAAAGCAGTGTTAACTGAGGCTAGGCTCCTCAAAATGTTGCCTTCTGTTGTATTTAAAAAAGACCATTTTTCTATATCAAGTAATTCAATACCATACAGCAGGGAAGCAGGAATTTTTGCACGAAATACCTCTAATAAAAGTGCAAAATGTCTTTTTCCAGTAGATCTGTATAGGGAGCCCAAGCTTTTCCCCTGTGTAGTAGCTTTATAGATGTTATTTTCTATATGGGCTTTATCACTTAGGTTACCACACACCGTTTTTCCCAAGAAAACGTAAGATTTTACAAATTCCAATTTTTGTCCACCTACAGACCAAACAAAATTCTCATACTGGAGCTTTTTTCTTCCATGCATGCACATTATTTTACTTTTAGATACATTAATCTTTAAATAGTGAGCCTCTGCAAATTTATATAGTGCCTGCAGACGACTATTCAATCCCTTAGGTGTTAAATCCAAGATTAAAATGTCGTCAGCATAAAGTAAACAAGCGATCGGTTTTCCCCCTAGTAATGGGGCGATGCCCTCACTTTGTGCCAAAGTGTACGGAAGGTCAGATATATATAGGGAGAAAAGTAGAGGAGCCAATAAACAACCTTGTTTTAAACCATTTGCAGTAAGGATAGTTTGGGAGAGACCTATTTCCCCTCCCATTAAAACTCTACACCAAGGGGTCGATTCCGATTCGGGCCGGAAATTTCTCCGACCGAGCCGGACCCGGAGAGATTTCCGACCGAATCGGACCCGTGCAGTCCGACCGAACGAGTACGATGCGCACGTATGCCATCGGACCCGAGTCGGTCGGACTCCCATTGAAGTCAATGGGAGCCGGTCGCGCTACGCGTACGCGGGCTCCCATTGACTCAATGGGTGCGAGTCGGACAAGTGCGCCCCCTACAGCGGGTACGCGACGAAGCGGTTCGCGCCGTACACGCACAGGTAGGGGGACCCATGGGTCCCCCTGTGTGCGACTCGCGCGGCTACGCGTACAGGGGGTCCGACACGGACCCCCAAAGTACGGCTCCGACAGCTCTTTCGAGACGGAGTGCGCGGCTCGGTCGGACTGCTCGCGGCGCGCATCGTACTCACCCGGCCGGGAACGTCTCCATTGCGCGGTGCGAGTCGAGTCCGAGCGAGTCGGTCGGTGCGGTTCGAGCCGGGAACGAGTCGGTCGGAGCGGTCGGGATGCCCGGACGAGTCGGTCGGCGATTTCGCATCGTACTCGCTCGTCCGGACGCGCGTACGGATCGGTCGGGAAACAGGGCTCCGAATCGGATCCGGTAAAGCCGAATCCGATTCGGAGCCCTACCGGCCGAGATCGGAATCGGCCCCCATGTGTCTGTATAAAGTGCACGAACTAGCTCCAAGAGGATGGCCGGCATACCCAGGTCCGACAGTTTTCTCCACAGCAAAATCCGATCTACTTTATCGAATGCTGTGGAGAAGTCTATAAAGGCTGTGTACACTCTTCCTCCTCTAACTTTAACATATTTTTCGTTTATTACCTGTAGTGCGGTTAGATTATCAATAGTTCCATGTTTTGTCCTAAACCCGGTTTGTTCAAATGGTAAAATATTTTCCACATCCACCCAATCATTAATTTGAGTCAAGAGGCATTTAGCAAAAACTTTACCCACTGCGTCAAGAAGGGCAATTTGACGATAATTGTGTGGGGCATCTCGATCTCCTTTCTTAAACAGGGGGACTAATATACTTCCCTTCCAAGAGAGGGGAACCATTTTATTTGCATAGCAATAATTAAACACCGGATAAAGGATTTTACTCCACAGTGAACTATTTTGTTTTAAAACTGTGATTGGTAATTCATCGGGACCCATCGCTCCAGAGGATCGCATCCTCTTGATCGCCATTTCAATTTCTTTTTCATATGGCGATCCATACGATGAGGAGTCTTCCTTTAATGCAGTGTAGTTAATTGCCTTTGCATTATCTGCATATAAGTCCCGAATGAAGCCAACCCATTTATGTTCCGCAATTGCAACGGGGAGTGGTCGAGATCTGGCACCACATCCTTCTCCAATAAGAGACCAAAACGTTCTTACTTGGCCTTTATACACTGCTTCTCTCAGTTTAATCCAGATGTTATCTTCCCTCTCTTTTCTTAACTTAACCCTTACCCTAGTCCTCCTCCTTTTTAATAGTAATATTCTATGATATCTTTCCAAGGAGTAATTCAAGTATTGTTCTCTAATTAGTTTATTTATTTCAAGATTAAAAGGCTGGAGGGATCTTGGGACTACTTTAGTACTTTTTCTTTGATTCGACCTCTTCGCAATTTCTATCGCTTTGATCATAAATGCATTAAAACTGGCAATTTCTTTTCCATTCCAACTAGACAAATTTTCTACAGTGGCCTCTAAAACACTGTCCAGGCCCCAGATGGCTTTGTTATCCCAGTGACATCTCCCTGTTTTCTTAGCGAAACTAACAGATTCACTGTTTAGTGCCCAAGGATCAGTCGAAAATAAATTTAAATTTACGGTAAGAGTTAGTACTTTATGGTCACTATAGGGAGAGTTACAGACCTTTAAATCTTTCAATAAGAAGAAGGAGATACTTCCCACTACCACATAGTCTAAAATAGATTCTCCACTATAAGATTTACAAGTAAAGGTAGCCGGTATATCCGAAGGCAATCTTCCATTTACTATAATGCCATCAACCTTCGTTAATTCATCAATAAGCATTTTCCCTCTCTTATTTGTTCTAATATTTTGTGGAAAGAGCGCTTGTGGGATCTGCAGAGATTCTTCTTTTTCTTTATTTTGAAATGTGTCCAAAGTAGAGTTAGAGATTTTACAATTCAGATCCCCTACCAGGACTATATGAGGGGAAGTACTACATCATTAACTTTTTTAATGTAGGAAAAAACCGTCTTTAAGAGTACATCGTGAGAGGCATCTGGTGGAATATAAGCATTTATCAGCATCAGCGGTAGAGATTTTACATTACCAGGATTATACAATGTTATTGCTAGAAAAAGATTACTAGGATCTTTATAGTAATCATAATTCCATTTTATCTTATTAGACAATAAGCAGGCAACCCCTCCCTTTGCATGTCCTCTCCTGGACGGGGTTGCTTTGCAATCTAAAATAAAATAATCCTTACATAGCAATTCCTCTGTACACCAGGTCTCCTGAAGACAAATCACGTTTGCGTCTAATGCACATAAATATTGTAACTTGTCCCTAGTATTCTTTATTCCTGCAGCATTCCAAGATATTATTTTTAATTCATTGCTAAAAGGATGACTGTTGTAGATATTTATTATTTGATCTACTCGATAGAACACCAGGTAACCAGTTCCATTTTGGACTCTCTTCGTTGGAATTCCATTTAAAGGAAGAGGAGGTGCAATCTTTGAGTTTCACTTGTCTACCATTTTTTGTAATACAGATTTGTAATCCCTCTGTTTCATACGAACAGTCTCTACTGTCCAGAAGTAAGTGAGTTGACAAAGACCTATTGTCGAGGGCTCTATTTCGGGGTTTCTCAAAGAATGGAATAACATCGATCCCCCTACTTTGTAGGCCTTCTGACCATTGTAATATAAGGTTTGCTATAATTTTGGAATTGAACCTTACCCTCGACTTATAGCCAACTTCTGTTTTTAAGATAGAGACTAAACTTATATCACTACTTTGTATAAGTTTCAAAGTTTCAATCTCTAGGAGACATTTAAGAAGCGAAGTCCTATTTAATATTAAATCTGTATCAAACAGAGGAATAAAATCTAACTGGAGTGTGTCCATACTTTCCCAGGTGCATTCAACATCAGTTATCTCTGGTTTACCTCTCATTTTTACAATGTCAGAGAAGGGGACAGCCAAGGGATTAAGTACTGATGGAAGAGGATCAACAGGCCTTGACTGCTCCACTATTATAGGTAATGGAGACCCCTCTGTTTCGATATTATTAGAGTCTTTTATAGGATATGCAATATTCATGGGGGAGACATCATAGGCCATCATTGACTATTATTAGCTCTTTATTCTCAGGGTTCACCAGATCAACTTCATGTATCTGCTTCATATCTTGTGATGTATTTTGCGGAGTCTGGGAGAAAGTTTCCTTGCTAGCTGAGGCCTCGAAGTTTTCTTTAAAACGAATTCTCCTTTGCTTCTTTTTTGACAATCTTCGTATTGATTTCATCTTTTTCCCTCTATTCTTTTCCTTTTTCCCATTTCTCCCATTTTTTTCCAAGTGTGAGGCTCCTACGACATTTTCTTTCTCATCACTTAACTGGGTTTTAAAAATAGAGAATACTTCCTTGTCTATTCTTTTCACTGATCCCACCGAGCCTTTTACTTCTTGAGCTAAATCATAGATAACCTGTATGGGTTCGGGTAAAGGATCAGAGGTCCTCTCTAACGTCACCACTTTATTCATTTGCTTATCGATTTGGGGATTGCCATCCTGAACAGTAAGAGTTGGGTGACTACTAACATTCTCAAGTATATTCTCTGGAACCTCTTCTACCTTTACTTCCGCTTCTTCTTGTTTAGTATCTATTTTTGAAGTAACCTCCCTCTCCTGATTACTCTTTAACAATACCTTTAAGATTTGAGTTACAGTTTCCAACACACAGTCAGAACCTCCTACAAATTTTTCCAATAGCGTTAGAATAGAAGATAATAGATGTTCTAAGGATACTAGTGAATCCGAGACTATTATATCCTTCCTTATAATTTGACTGGGTTGGGTATCATGATATATAAATCAGGGGTCAGAGAGGGGTGTGAAAGCAAGAGAGATTGATTTGATATATTGGATGGGGTACTACTAAATAATTTTAGTCCTATAGGAACTGTTATAGCTGGAGTATTTACTAGCTCTATAATCTTGCTAGTATCATGGGAAATATACCTCCTGCAGAGCTCTAAATCTAAATCAGGGAGAGTAAAATCTTTATTTTGAGCATCCTCTACTGTATAGGGACCAGAGGTCTCTTCTATAATACCGTGAGGTATGTGGGGTATTCTGTGTGTAATTACCTCTGATGTTTTAAGAGATGGTAAGATAGGTCCAAAAGATACATGGAGGACTGGAGAACACGCCAGATCCCCAGGGCACCGTACTGGATGCCTCTGGGAATCTGGAGAATCTCACCCTCCATGCTTACTACCAGCAGTATGTAATTCTACGACCTCAACCATATCAGGGCCAATGTTAACAGTATTTACCATTTCACCATCATTCTCATTCCCAATCACATTTTCCCCCCCATTCCCAATAGTTGCAATGTTAGATCCAGCTTGAAGATTTTTTTCCTTTCCCCTTTCCCATAGACTGAATAGTTGACTTTTTCCTTTCGACAACATGCCAGGAACTTCCTTATTACGTAAGGGATTTGATTTAGTTTTTGCACAGGTCCTACCCACAAGCAATCGTCCTGACCTAAGTTTTTTTGCTGTCATTTTATCTAAGGCCTGTACAAAAAGTGTACTGCCTAATCTTATCTATTATATTAATTATATATTTTATATATTATATATTCTTGTAAGCTTATTCATATATACTCTTATACTCTTATAGATTTGCCACAGACTTAGTTACGGTCCCTCAAATTTTTAGCCCAGAACAGAAATCGCTCGCTCTACTACGCTTGGAGCTGAAACCGTCCTTTCTTTGCTTTTTTGTTTAACAATAAGGGAGCCAAGGGTAAGAGGACAGAGATATCAAATAAATCAAAGGACAAGGGACAAAAGATAAGGCATTACACCATTGGTAACCATAAAATAACTTGGGGAACCACACAGATGACACAAGTAACGATAAAAATAAGTAATTTCACGGAGAAAATACCAGAGTCATCAAGTCACCAAACTATACGACAGAGAGACAGTCTGCATGCAAACAGTACTAGCTACTATTGATCACTGCCCACTAGTGCTATTGACTTTTTCTGTGCACAAATTACACACATTTCAAGGAGACAGGAAGGCAGATCACGGCAGGTCATGAAGACCCAACAAACCCCCCCCACCCAAAAAAAAAAAAAAGGTAGTAAGGTAAGGTATAGTCACCCCGAGCAGAGCTTTGACTAGGGAGATGACTAATACCTCCTAGGAGAGAAGAGACAAAAAGAAAGGACCAACTGGGGACGGCAATCAGCAGGACAGATTTGTTGAAGCAGTAATGTTTCATGTGCGTTTGCCCCAATAAATATTAGAAGCAAAGGTTGAGCCAACACAAGATGTCTCCTCAGGAAAATGTAGAAAATAAAATGTATAGTCCACTCTACGTGAGTTGAAGAGCGGAAGGTTCTCCTTTATTGCTTTCCAGTTTTATCAGAGGCATACGTCTGCCTTCTGACAAGTATGTGTCCTTGAGATTTTAAGTAATTTAACACAAACATTGGCAGCCTCTGAGCTCAGTGAGTCCTACCGAGGCAAGCAAACAAAACAAAAGAGAATGTCTCAGCTTGAAATTCTCTACGTAAACGAAGAGGGGCAGGCAGCCAGGGAGTTCAGCGTTTTCTCACGCTACAAAAGCATAAACAAGGAAGCAGCTGACAGGAATGCTGAGGAAGAGATACAATGTAGCGCAGCCGGCTTCCTCGCGAGTCAGCGCATCCTCACGCTGGGAAGAGGGATCCGGTTTTGCCGCTTGGAGTCAGCTGCGTGTAATTGAACCTACGAGAGCCAGGCAGCCTTACTCGGGAGCGCGGGTTCGCGCATTCCAAAACACACGAAATCAAGGTTGTCTTGGCGGAAGAGAAATCGGGGTCACAGCGCAGAAATGACGAGACTCTTGAAAAGAGTTTGTGAACACTCCTCACGTGTCTTTTTAGGGAAATTCACTGAAGCCGCGATGCATTCACAAAAAGGTTCTCAATATGTAGTAATTGGATGTGAAGGATGTTTGGTAAAACATGCCAAAGGAAATCTTATTAACCACAGGAAACTCAGTTGTGAAACTCCAGATAAAAGGGAATTTTTCTATTTGGCACCTTTGCAACTTTTCAAACCTTGGCGTAGTGAAATGGAATTACTTGGAGATTTTGATTGCTATGAAGATTCTTTTAATGCATGTAAAGATAGCATTCAATGCACACTTTTTCCAAATTATCTACAAATGTTAAATGAGGAGATTGAACAAGAAACTACTATTACAGCTGAAATAGCTAAAGACAGTTCTCAAGATAGTCAAAGTTCTGTTCCTCTAAGTCAAGATCCATTAGGACAACCAATTCTTGAAAATGAAGCAGCAATATACATGAATGAAGTAGAAATGGCTATATAAATCCGTATTTGTAAAGCGCAAACTACTCACCCTTACGGGGCTCAAGGCCGTCGTGGAAATTAAGTGAGCTATTGCCCAGAGTCACATGGTGCTGAGCTGCCACCGGAGCCGGGGATCAAACCGTGAGCCCTGTGCTCCAAAGTAAGCTGCCCTGGCCGCTGCACCACACCTCGCCACCCTATGCAACAAGCACAACAGGATATTATTGAATTGGGAAACTTGGAAGAACAACTAAATATTGAACAAAAAGAAATATATCAGCAAGTGACAGAACAGATACAACATGGTTTACTGCATGAAAAAAAATGCCAATGCACATCATTTAAACCTATTCGAATGTACATCAGTGGTCAAGCTGGAACAGGAAAAAGTTTCTTAATTAAAGTTTTGACCAGTTATCTACAGAAAACCACTGAATCACATTTATCTTGTGTTGTAACCGCTCCAACTGGGTTAGCAGCACACAACATTAAAGGGATTACATTACATCATTTACTCATGCTACCAGTTGAACATGAAAATAAGTTGAAATATCACAAGCTATCAGGAGAAGCTTGTTATGAAGTTTCAAGAGCACTCAAGAAAATGAAACTTCTGATCATTGATGAGGTGAGCATGGTCTCAAACTTAATGCTTGCCTTCGTACATTTAAGAATGCAACAGATTTTAAAAACAGATTATGATGTTCTATTTGGAGGAAAACATGTAATTGTATTCGGCGATCTACTACAACTTACTCCTGTGAAAGGACAGCCAGTTTTTAAAACACTTGTCCATGAAGAAACTAGGAAATCTTTGGGAAGTGTTGGAAATGTGAACATTTGGTCTCATTTTGAATACAAAGAACTTATTAAGAATATGTGACAAGCAAGTGATGAAGATTATGGAAACATTCTTCAAGATATAAGAATTGGTGTTTTGACAAAACATGGTAAAGAAGCTTTACAAAGTCGGCTACTAACGTACTTGTTTCCAAATGAAAACATTGCACCTGAAATAATGTACAAAAAAATTGGAGAAAAGAAATCTATAGTTTGCCTAATACCAACACTGCAAGAGTGTTCTACATTCAATGAAGAACTTTTGAAACTGGAAAAACAACCAATAGTGAAAATTGAAGCCCTTGATAAAATGGAACACGAAGGAGTTACTATTCTTCTCTCAAAAAAATTAGAGTCAAAATTGGATTCTTTGGAAAAGTCGGTGTCTAAGACTGCAGGTTTAGAAAAGACTTTATATGTACGTAATTTTACGGCGTAATTTGGATGTAGAAAAAGGTTTAGTAAATGGAGCAATGGGAAAAGTTGTTGATTTTGTTAATTATCAGAACATAGATAGAATTGAATTTTTGAAGATTAAATTTGATCAGATTGAAGAAGTAAAACAGATTGGACGCTGTGCTGTTCGTTTTCTTCTTGTAAAAGACTTGTATGTTCGTAGAAAACAATTTCCACTTTCTTTAGCATATGCAGTGACTATTCATAAATCTCAAGGTTTAAGTGTAGACAATGCTTTGGTAAATATTGGAAGTACAGTGTTCAAAGAGGGCATGGCATATGTTGCATTGTCTCGAGTAAGAACATTATCTGGTTTGTATTTCATTGATTTTGATGAGAAAAAGATTGGTGCTGATGCAAATTGTGTAAGAGAGTGCAATCGGTTAAGAAGACTTTATGCTCCTAACTTAGGTGAATATCCCGTATATGAGAAACGTGTAGTATGTCCAAAACAAAAACATGAGAAACATTCTAGTGAAATTCAAAAAAAGAAAAGAGTTGAAGAGAATAATGAAGCTGCAAACAAAATGAAGATGAACACCGTTGATGATATTGTAGAATATCAGTTAGAAAATAGTTCAGGTATCAACTGCTATGCTAATGTAATTGTGAATGTTGTCTTTTATCTAGAAGATCTTTATCATGAAATTGTGGAAAATCAAGAAAAAAGATTCTGTTCTTTATTACATTATATTTTTCAAAAGTTGGTAACTGATAGAACTAAAATCCATACTGACCCGCTACCTCGAGGAGAACAACATCCTGGACCCTTCCCAGTCCGGCTTCCGCAGCAACCACAGCACCGAAACCGCCCTCATCGCCGCCACCGATGACATCAGGACCCTGCTAGACAACGGAGAAACAGCAGCCCTCATCCTCCTGGACCTATCAGCCGCCTTCGACACGGTCTGCCACCACACTCTACGAACACGCCTTCACGACGCCGGGATCCAAGAGAAGGCCCTGGACTGGACCACATCCTTCCTTTCCGGCAGAACACAAAGCGTCCGCCTCGCCCCCTTCCGATCCAAGGCCACCAAGATCATCTGCGGCGTACCCCAAGGCTCATCCCTCAGCCCAACGCTGTTCAACATCTACATGGCACCCCTCGCCCACGTCGCCCGACAGCACAACCTCAACATCATCTCCTACGTCGACGACACCCAGCTGATCCTCTCCCTCACCAAAGACCCTCACACCGCCAAAGCCCACCTCCACGAAGGAATGAAGGCCGTCGCCGAATGGATGAGGACCAGCCACCTGAAGCTGAACTCGGACAAGACGGAGGTCCTCATCCTTGGTTCCAACCCTTCAGCCTGGGACGACTCCTGGTGGCCAACATCACTGGGAACAGCCCCGCCACCCACCGACCACGTACGCAACCTAGGGGTCATCCTCGACCCCACCCTCTCCATGACTAAGCAGGTCAACGCCGTTTCCTCATCCTGCTTCAACATCCTCCGAATGCTCCGCAGGATCTTCAAGTGGATCCCCACCGAAACAAGAAAAACAGTCACCCAGGCCCTCGTCACCAGCAGGCTGGACTACGGAAACGCCCTCTACGCAGGAACGACGGCTAAGCTCCTGAGACGGCTGCAACGCATCCAGAACGCCTCTGCACGTCTTATCCTCGACATCCCCCGACGCAGCCACATCACACCCCACCTGAGAGACCTGCACTGGCTCCCTGTCAACAAGAGGATAACCTTCAAGCTCCTCACCCACGCACACAAAGCACTCCACAACTCCGGACCAGCCTACCTCAACAGACGACTCAGCTTCTACACCCCCACCCGCCAGCTCCGCTCGACCAGCCACGCCCTCGCCACAGTCCCCCGCATCCGGAAAACGACCGCCGGCGGCAGATCCTTCTCCCACCTCGCCGCCAAGACCTGGAACACCCTCCCCACCAACCTCCGACAGACCCAAGACCTACTGGCCTTCAGAAGACTCCTCAAGACCTGGCTCTTCGATCAGTAGCAGCACCACCCCCCTCTTCCCCCAGCGCCTTGAGACCCTCGCGGGTATGTAGTGCGCTTTATAAGTGACATGATTGATTGATTGATTGATTACTGCTTCTAGCATTCGGCATCTTTTGGATATATGTACTGGTTCTTCGCAATTTACACTCAATATACAACAAGATGCACAAGCATTTCTTATGTTTATGCTTGCAGTATTGGAAGACGAAGGAATAGAAATTGAAAATTTGTTTGACTAAGTTACAGATGGGATCCTAAATGTGAAGAGTGTTCACTTTCTTCTACCACTGAAATAGACACTGAACGATTCATATATTTGACAATACCAGATTGCGAACCAGTGTCTTTTAATAAATTAGTAAAATCAGCTAATCAAAATATGTAATGCTCTAATTGTAAATCAGAAATGTTGTCAACGTTAAATTTAGAAAGATTTGGAAAATATGTTATATTAATGCTGCAACGTTGTAGAGCAAATGGAAGAAAATTGGAAACCAAAATTAAAAATTTTGTGGCAAGTCAACTATCAATTTCTGGAAGAACTTTTAAAGCTGTGGCTATTATTTTCCATGATGGACCTACTACAACATCTGGACACTATACCGTTTATGTAAAGTGCAATAAAGGATGGACATATTGCAATGATGCCCATTTGGAATTCAAATGTAGGTTGCCTTACGACTTACCAGATTAATATCTGATTTTTTTTATGCCAAAGTTTTGAAAACATCATTCGGCCTTTTGGGAAGATGTAAACACAAATTAAGGAGTTTATTTTGGATATTTTTATTGCAAATTGATTTGGAAACATTATTCGGCCTATTGGGAAGATGTGAAGAATTACTTTTTGGATTATTGTTTGTTCTAATTGTTATTGCATTTGCAAAATAGCGTTTGAAAGAAATAGTTTATATATTCAATCTTTATATTATACGCGATGTAAATGGGAATGTATATTTCAGAAATGCACTTCAGAGAAATAAATGATTTATTGTAGTTGCAGAATGCAATTTAGAAACTGTAGATAGGTAAACAGATAGTTGAACTTGTTGTAAATATTTTCAACGCAGATTTGTTTTTTTTTAGAATCTCATTAATTGTATTTTTCTCCCCGCTGTTATATGATGATCTACATTGACATCACTGTGTATGGTGAAATTCAGTAGAATCTGAGAACAGCAAAAATGGGAAACTGAATATGTTATGTAAAATGTAAATGCAAAATTATGTTGTGTTCTTAAAACTATAATATTATATGCAATAACTATTTTTCTTCTTCTTTTTTACAGAAAGTAATACTAAAGCTTGGCTCATGGCCATACGGTCATTATTGCGGGATCAATGGAACAGGTTGGGAGTTGGATCCTGCCGCCAGACAATAATGGCTGCTCTAAATCCAGACAACACCAAGCTGAACATTGGGCTCACGAAATTTGTTCACAAAGTGTCAAAAATACTGGAAGCCACAACTGCAGCCAAACCCTCCTCATTTTAACATGGCGGCCGAGTTAAAAGGCACAACAATCGAATTAAAGACTATAATATCAGAAAACCAGTGTGAGGCCTTTCAGCAGAACATTATTAGCTCATAATGATCTCTATAATTCTTAGTAATTTATAACCCTCGTTTCTAATACTCATCATAGTCATTTTTATTGTACGAATGAGTCGTGTTTTAAATTGTAATGTTTTTTTTTTAAACCAATCAATAAAGTTTATTATTACTAAAGCTTGAAAAGATTTTCAATGCAGTTTAAAGTAGTTTCACTGAGTTCTGTATCTTCTTTAATAAAGAAGGTAAGATGAAATAATGTAATAAGTATAACAATATGAAGTAATGTTTACAGTTACTTTTATTGCACTCATCTATTTTATCACCTACTATCCATGCACTGATCTATACAGTTTGGCACTATTCCCCACTCCTGCCATCACCCATACACTATCCATGCATTTCTCAAATCACCTAGCCTGCATCCACACAGTTATATCACCCAGACACTACCTATGTACTCTTCCAATCACCCTGGCACTATCTGTAAACTCATGCAATCAGCTACACAGTACCTGTACACTCTTACAATGTCCCAGGTAATACTTATACGCTTCTGTAATCCCCTAAGCATTATCCCTGCACTCATGCAATCACCAAGACACTACCTTTGTACCCTTTCAATCATCCAGGCAGTATCTATACAATGGTGTATTCATTCAGGCAGTACACATACACTTATAAAATCAACCAAGCTCTATTTATACAGTCCTCCAATCACCCAGGTACTACTTGTGTACTTGTGAATTCACTCAGCCACAACCCTTTAAGTTTTTAAATCACTCAGGCACTACCTATGCACTCCTACAAACACCCAGGCCGTACCAGTACACTCTTGCAATCAGCAAGACATTACCCCTACACTCATGCAATTCCTCAGGTATTAACTATGCATTTCTCTAATCCTCCAGACATTACTCCTGCCCTCATGCAATCACTTAGGTATTAGCTATGCACTCCTCTAATCTCCCAGACATTACCCCTGCACTCATGCAATCACTTTGGCATTACACATGCACTCCTCCAATGACCCTGACATTGCCCCTGCACTCATACAATCACCCATGCATTACTCATACACTCCTTCAATCACTCAGGCAGTATTTGTGCATTTATAAAATCATACAGTCACTACCTATGCAGTCATGCAATCACACAGGCACTACTAATGCACTTCTCCATGCACTCAGACACTACTCATACACTCTTCCATGTACCCAAGCATTATCCATCCACTCCTTCAATCACCCAAATATTACCCCTGCACTCATGCAATCGCTGAAGCACTACCCATGCAGTCTTTCAATCATTCAGGCACTACTCCTGCACTCATGCAATCACCCGTGTACTACTCATGCAATCCTCTAATCACCCAGGAACTACCCATGCAGTCCTACATGCACTCATACACTCTTCCATGTACCCAGGCATTACTCATGCACTCCTCCAATCATGCAACCAGTACTCAAGCAGTTATAAAATAACCCAGGCACTACCTATGCACTCATGAAATCAACCAGGAACTACCTATACACTCATGCAATAATTCAAGCACTACCATATACTCCTCTATTCACCCTGGCACTACCCATGTACTCATGCAACCACACTGGTAGTGGTCATGCACTGCTGTAATCACAGAGGAGGTACCGATGTACTACTCCATGCACCAAGGCACTACCCATGCACTCTTCCATGCACCCAAGCATTATCCATACACTCCTTCAATCACCCAAACATTACCCCTGTACTCATGCAATCATGCAAGCACTACCCATGCAGTCTTTCAATCATTCAGGCACTACTCCTGCACTCATGCAATCATCCATGTACTACACATGCACTCCTCTAATCACCCAGGAACTACCCATGCAGTCCTACATGCGCTCAGGCACTACTCATACACTCTTCCATGCACCCAGGCACTACCCTTGCACTCACGCAATCACTCAGACACTACCCATACACTCATACATGCACTCAGGCACTTCTGTGGCACTCATGCAATCACCCAAGCACTACCCATGCAGTCTTTCAATCATTCAGGCACTACTCCTGCACTCATGCAATCACCCATGTACTACTCATGCACTCCTCTAATCACCCAAGAACTACCCATGCAGTCCTACACGCGCTCAGGCACTACTCATACACTCTTCCATGCACCCAGGCATTACTCATGCACTCCTCCAATCATGCAACCAGTACCCATGCAGTTAAAAAATAACCCAGGCACTACCTATGCACTCATGCAATCACCCAGGAACTACCTATACACTCATGCAATAATTCAAGCACTACCCATGCACTCCTCTAATCACCCAGGCACTACCCATGCACTCATGCAATCACACAGGTAGTAGTCATGCACTGCTGCAATCACCGAGGAAGTACTGATGTACTACTCCATGTACCAAGGCACTAACCATGCACTCTTCCATGCACCCAAGCATTATCCATACACTCCTTCAATCACCCAAACATTACCCCTGTACTCATGCAATCAACCAAGCACTACCCATGTAGTCTTTAAATCATTCAGGCACTACTCCTGCACTCATGCAATCATCCATGTACTACTCATGCACTCCTCTAATCACCCAGGAACTACCCATGCAGTCCTACATGCGCTCAGGCACTACTTATACACTCTTCCATGCACCCAGGCACTACCCTTGCACTCAAGCAATGACTGAGACACTACCCATGCACTCCTGCATACACTCATGCACTTCTGCTGCACTCATGCAAACATGCAAACTCTACCTGTGCACTCATGCAATCACCCAGGTGCTACTCATTCACTCCTCCAATCACCCAGGCACTATCTATGTACTCATGCCATCACCCAGGCACTACCTACGCAGTCCTCCATGTACCCAAACATTACCCATGCACTCTTCCAATCACCCAGACATTACTCCTGCACTCATACAATCACTCAAGCACTACTCACAGACTCATGCAATCACTCTGGCAGTACCCATGCATTCATGCATGCACTCAGGCACTTCTGCTGCACTCATGCAATCATGCAAGATCTACCCATGCACACATGCAATCATTCAGACACTATACAAGTAGTCCTACAATCACTCAGGCAAAATATTGAACTTCTATTGTTATTTCTAAAGGTGAGAATCTTTTCTCTTATCATCACCCTTCCATATTGAGGTTCTTTTTATACAAACCAGTTTTGGTGTGATCCATTGCCCCCTTTTTTACTTCTATAGTATCACACTTTTTATGGTTCATTTTCTATTTTTGTATGTCTGTCTGCTCTCGTTTCTTCACTATTTCATAACCTTTTGGGTTCTGGATCAGTCTGTCATTCATCTTTCCCTCACTCTCCCATGGTCACCTTTTCAATATATTATATATTGCTGTTTTTAACTTTGAAGTAATTGTTCTTCTGCTAATGGTCTTTTTCCATCTTGTTTCTCCCACCGGCCATTAGCTTCATATGAAATAAATTCTTTTGTACTAATTTTAATGTTCAGAATGCATTTTTTGTATTATTCATTATATATGTAGCCATGTGGGTTTTTATCTTTTCTTTTTGATGTTAATATGTCTTTTGTATGTTTATATGCTTTTGTATATGTTCCTTATATGTATTGATGCGATGTGTTATATGTATATTTATGTTATGTTTTTGTATAATTGTTACAGCCCTGATGAAGTTCCCTTGGCATCAGGGAACGAAACGCGTTGGCTGTGTGCCAGTTTTAAATGACAACTTGAATAAAAGAAGATTTTTGGATTATATCTGTCTTGTGTGATTGACTCCATTCTGAGTGCACCTCCCTTGCCCATGAACTTTCTTGAAACATTTGCACCCATCAACGGCGGATGCTGGGATCAGCTGCACCTACTGAATATTTGAGAAACGAGTGGAACTGAAGTGCTCAACCTTGGTCGGCCATTGCTTGCTTTCTTTGTTTTTTCTAAATCATTTGATTGTAGACTGTTTTGCACTCATTCCCTTCTTGACTTATTGACTACAATGCCTAGATTTGAAGATGGTAGAGAAGAGATGGCCCAAAACCTATTTGGTACTGGTACTCTTAAAGAACCTTCTACACAGGGTGCCTCTTCCAGTGCAAGCCTGAAAACATTATTTCTCAGGCTCGAACGTTTAAAAAAACAGGAGCTATCCCGTTGGTGGGACGGGGTGACGATCCAACAATATTTGGTCAATAAAAAAATCCCCAGAGGTTTAAGAATTTTAATCTTTCCCACATTTGAGGACCTCAGTGAGGATCTCTTGAAAGAATGGGAGGGTACCCTCGAAAATGCATCTCAAATTATGATGCAAATACTAATAAGACATGCCAGGGAAAAAGGGGATAAACTCCAAGGAGAAATAGAGGCCCTAGAAAAAGAAATTAATGATATGGATCAAAAGGATCTCATTGAGAAAAACTTTGCGATCTTAAAAAAGGTTATGGAGGAACACCAGTTGTACCTTAAAGATAAGAAGCTTAAAAAAATCAAGAGGGACGATAGAGATTATCGCGACGGACGTGTGTACACGTTCGTGAAGAAATTTGACAATGTACAGGGAGGGGAGGATAAAAAGAGACATCGAGATGAAAGGGAAGAGAGTGATGATGCATGCTCTGTTAGTAGTGTGTCTTCCTCTTCAGTGAGTAGTGCAGCCTTGAATGTAGTACAAGAGATCCCTTTAGGGGAAGGAGCTTCTTCTTTCCAGAAGGAGCTTGCAAAACTTCAAATAAGCAGCAGGTTACAACAAAAGAGAGATGAACCAAAACCCGGAGGGGAGGCAGGAGGTCAAAGGGCAGGTACAGGGCGTGGAACAACAAGCAAGGCAAATGCGGCAGTGAGGCCCAAACAATAAATGATAATGTGATTCATAACCTTATGGCACCTGAGGACACGAGCAATGATAGTGATTTGAAAATTGTTAATTTGTCTAATAAAATTCTTGACAAAGACGAACTGGCAGTTTTGAGTAAAGGCTTGAATTTTTGTCCCACCCAGAGTGGTGATATTATAGATGTACATTATAGATTTGTATAAATTTGTTAGAGGCTTAAAACTCAAGGATTATTTCTCACAGCAAATCTCCAAGAACACGAGCGACCTACCGGGTCTGAGAGTACCACGCATACAATTGCCGACATTCGTAATGTCCAATTGTTATTAACTTTGGATGATGATGGTAATTACGACATGTCCTCTCTACTGCATGAATTTGATATTCCTCAGAATTGTAACACAGATAGTGGTTTCAAACCAAGATCTAAATTTGTACCTTCAATGAATTATCATCCTAATATTGACATTTTTTATGACAAAATGAGTGATGACTTGAATAAGTTGGAGACACCCACCAAATTCACCTCACATGTTAGCCACAACATTACCGCTAAGGAAAGACAGGCACTCAATAGACTTAAACTTGACAATACGATCGTTATAAGAGAGGCTGATAAGGGCGGTAATGTTGTGGTTATGAACCATTGTGATTATATGTCTGAGATTAAGCGTCAATTGAAAAATGAACATCACTATCTGAAAATTCTTGCCAATCCGATAAAGAAAGTAACTATGATGATAAATGTAAAATTAAGTGAATGGAGAGACATTGCTTTGTTGACTGAGGATGAATTCAGATACCTTCGAGTTGAATGTCCCAAATATCCGTGCATCTATATCTTGCCAAAAATTCACAAGGGAGGAACCTTTCCTCCTGGTCGCCCCATCATCTCGGGGGTGGGCTCACCAACTGAAAAGCTTTCGGAGTTTGTGGATTTTAGACTCCAAAAATATGTTGTTGAACTTCCTTCCTACATTAGGGACAGCAAAGATATCTTAGTCAAATTTAAAGATTTCCAATCGTCTGAAGATCTTGTTTTTGTCACATTTGACGTTGAAAGCCTGTATACTTGTATATGCAAGGAGTTTGGGATATTAGCGGTACGGTCTTTCCTGGACAGAGAGAGTGCTGACCGCTATGAATTTAATGAGATGATTGTGGAAATGATCGATATCATTCTTAGCAATAATTGTTTTCTGCATGACACGTGTTGGTTTCAACAGATACTTGGTACTGCCATGGGTTCCAGGTTTGCTCCCTCTTACGCCTGCCTCTTTATGGGATGGTTTGAGAGGGAGTATGCCTGGAACAAATGTGCCTCCCCCTGGACTGAGCATATCGTGTTCTGGGGGAGGTACATTGACGATATCATTTGTCTTTGGTCAGGATCCATGGAGCTGTTACAGCAGTACTTTACGTACCTAAATGCCAACGCTTACAATGTCAAACTTACCATGACACATGACAAAGAAAAAATAAATTTTCCCCACATACATTTTTATGTCAAAAATGGGATTATACAAAGTACCCTTTACAGAAAAGAAACAGCATGTAATGGGGTACTTCATGCAGACAGCGCTCATTCTCGTTCCGTCATCAATAATATCCCCTATGGTGAAATGACTCGAATAAGAAGAAACTGTAGTGAGGAAGACACTTATCGCAGTAATATCCTTGAATCCAAAAGAGATTCTTAAAAAGAGGATATAAAAGGGAGATACTTGATAAAACTATTGTGAGAGCACAACATCTAGATAGGGAGGATACTCTTCGTGACAAACCAAAAGGATCTACGGTGGCTAAAAATGAGAGGGCTGTTAGTTTTGTCACGCAATAGAACACTAATAGTTGTAGGGTTTTCAAAACCCTTAAAAAGAATTGGGGCCTCCTGAAGGACGTCCCGGGTCTCAAGAACTGTATCTCCAATACACCATCTATCACCTACCGTAGGGGCAGATCATTGCGTAATGTTCTGTGTCCCAGTTATGTGATCAACAAACATGCCACATGGTTACCTTCTAAACCGCAAGGTTTTTTCACGTGTGGGTCCTGTAATGTTTGCCCATTTGGGATGAATAAAACCACCAATTTTACTTATAACACGTCCAAATCACATAATATTGCACATTTGATAAACTGCAACACAACACATGTAATATATGTTTTGGGTTGCAAATGTGGCATTATATATGTGGGAAGCACAGTTCGCCCATTGAAGATACGAATTCAGGAACAACGTAGGGCAATACTTAATAGTGACAGTCGATACCCGTTAAGTGAACATTATGGGAATGTCCATCAAGATGACAATTCCTTCTGGTTCCACGGTATTGACCATGTGCCCATTGGGGATAGAGGTGGTGACCGTGAATTGCTGGTCAGACAAAAAGAGGCTAAATGGATTTGCTGCTTGAGGGCCACCCAGATGGGCCATAATACGGATAGGGAGCTCCATTACTTTCTGGGATAAAGGACAATATGAGATGAGTTTCTGTTACTCAATAGAGCTATCTGAGTATTTCCCAGGTGCTTACTGTATTCTTATGTATAAGAAATACCATTAGGTGGCATACTGTCGCATTCCTCCTCTCTTCTTTTTTTTTTTTTCTTCTTCTTCTCTCTTTCTTGTTTTGTTTCCAATATACATTTTCACTTATTCAAGTGTCTACTCTATGTGCTCCCTTTGAGTGTGACACTTTTGTGTCATTATTGGATCTGATATTCTCCTCTCATCTCCTCTATTCTGTTAAGAACAAGAGTCTCTCTCTTACACTTGCGAGCGTTTCCACTCAAAAGAATTGGGTGTTTCTTCGGTACCGCCATCTCCAAATAGGTTCATGGTAGAGTTTACTCTTGTTTTCCTGCCAGGTCCTTGCACCTTCTAAAATGGCCGTTTCTAAAACAGGGCCTCGTACCGTCCTCCCTTGGTCCCTTTTTGATTTCCGTTGTTTTTCTTTTTTTGATGACGCGTCCCTGACGTCATTACGCGCCTGACGTTCCCACGCGTTTTACGTGGTTATCGGCCGGCTTTAAATCATGGCGCATTACCTCTCGCCACTTGTATGCCGGTTATTATGCTCTCATTCATACTACTCGTACTATGAAGGTAAGCAGCTTAGACCCTGCATGGGTCCAGGACGCCGTTACTCTGTCACCTTGATTTTCAATGGATAAGCCTTTTTGCGCTTTCATATTATTAGCGGGATGCCTGCGTTTGATATTCTGCCTGATTTACTGTATGTTTGGGATGGGGTTACCTTATGGCTTCTTCTATACCTGGGCTCACATGCCTATCGGCACTCCACATAACATGTAGGGATCCGTGCCGCATTTACCATTTTATTCCTTCTATGTACAAAATAGGCTCGCTATACCATTGAAGGCTGTGCGTCTGGGGTAGAATCTTTCTCTATGATTCTTTTTCTGATTGGCATATGTATGTGTTGGCAACCCGCATTCTCTGTGGGGTTCTATGTGACCATTGGTCGCTCTGATTTCCCTCTAAATCGATTGTGCTTCCCCTTTTTTTTGCAACGATTCATGTTATGCTCTTTAACGAAGGGGGGTCTTCTTGATTCTTGCACTTCCCTATGAGTATTTATCTTTGCTAAATGTCTATGGAGTTAGACTGCATATTGTTTACATCTTTCAGCTGGGTTATTTAGCCCGCTTGTTGCTTCCTGATATCACAGCCTTATGGCTTTCTCCACATTTACTCCCCCTCTGTCCTTTCTATTCAGATTTCGCAACAGGAACTATATATATCGTCTTCATATTATATGTGAGTCATTTGTGGGTTTCCTGCGATCGTCGTTCTATTATCTACTATTGGATGAAGTATGCACCTTGAACATACAATCAAGGTGAGATATAGATTGCCTTAGGTTGGCTGATTTGTCATGTTGGCTGTTTTTTCTTTATGGTCATTGTTTATTGTGTCTAGCTAGGTGAAGTCATGGCTTGTGGTCTTATTGGCTTAGTTTGGAGGTTTATTTTCCTTGATCTTAAATCATGACTTTTGACTGAGAGCCATACTTCTTGTATTTGCTACTTCTGACTATTATTCTGATTCTGTCTTTGGTTTGGATTCTATTCATTTACTCTTTTAAATTGTTCTACCCTTTTAATAGAATTTAAATTGGAACTGTGACTTTTGGATATACCTATATATACACAGTTTACTGTGTTGCAAAACTATCCGTTGGGACATTATCGATAATATGCGCCGTTTGTCAAAATATTGAACTTCTATTGTTATTTCTAAAGGTGAGAATCTTTTCTCTTATCATCACCCTTCCATATTGAGGTTCTTTTTATACAAACCAGTTTTGGTGTGATCTTTTACCCCCTTTTTTACTTCTATGGTATCACACTTTTTATGGTTCATTTTCTACTTTTGTATGTCTGTCTGCTCTCGTTTCTTCACTATTTCATAACCTTTTGGGTTCTGGTTCGGTCTATCATTCATCTTTCCCTCACTCTCCCATGGTCACCTTTTCAATATATTATATATTGCTGTTTTTAACTTTGAAGTAATTGTTCTTCTGCTAAAGGTCTTTTTCCATCTTGTTTCTCCCACCGGCCGTTAGCTTCATATGAAATTCTTTTGTACTAATTTTAATGTTCAGAGTGCATTTTTTGTATTATTCATGTTATATGTAGCCATGTGGGATTTTATCTTTTCTTTTTGATGTTAATATGTCTTTTGTATGTTTATATTCTTTTGTATATGTTCCTTATATGTATTGATGTGATGTGTTATATGTATATTTATGTTATGTTTTTGTATAATTGTTAGAGCCCTGACGAAGTTCCCTTGGCATCAGGGAACGAAACGCGTTGGCTGTGTGCCAGTTTTAAATGACAACTTGAATAAAAGAAGATTTTTGGATTATATCTGTCTTGTGTGATTGACTCCATTCTGAGTGCACCTCCCTTGCCCATGAAATCACTCAGGCAGTATCCTTGCACTCATGCAATCACTCAGGTAATTTTTCGATTTTTAAACAATTTATGTGGTTCCATAAGAATCGTTTATTTTTTGTTTTCAAACAATTTAAAAACTTTTCTTTACTTTTTTAACGTTTTTTTTCTTTTTTTGGGTGTTTTTGACTTTTTTTTTAAACAAAACAAAATTGAAGACTGCAAAGGAATTGTTTGAGAAAAAAAACAAAAAGGAAATTTGGGAGCACATTATAAAAAAACAAATGTACATTTAAGTGCTTTAATTGCATTGGTGATAACGTCAATGCACTGCTCCCCGATGCACAGTTTTGCATCACATTTCTTACAAATTATGGCCACTTCCAACAGCTCTGGAACAATGTGAGGCCTTGGTGTTGCTGTAAGTCATTGAGAGGATGTTGAAGGGGCATTAAGGTCTTGTTCTGCTGCTTCATTCTGCTCTCTCCTTGTTACTTCTCTTGCCAGATGTAAGGGATGGAAAGTCTCCAAATGCTTCTTCATGCTTGATGTCCCGCATGAATATTTCTTTTCAGAGCCTCTTGACAAGATTCTCTTACAGATGTTACAGGTGACTTTTTGCGCGTTCACCTTCTTTTCTTCCTCTGGCACACTAAAGAAGGCCCATACCACGCTTTCCTTCCTTTTTTTGACTGGCTCCATGATGTCATTATCCTCCAGTTCCAGTGGATCAATATGTCCATGACTAGATGCCATAATGTAAAATAAAAGTCAAAAAACACACAAAAATGAAAAAAATTAAGAGAGGTACAACAAGCAGGTCTTGTCAGGAAGACAGACAAATAATGAGAGGAATATAACAAGGATGGATCCTCCCTCTTACAGAATGAAAATGATTTAAAACAACCAGAAGCTTTATTTTTGTGGTGACATGAAATCGTGTAGGGTGCGCGCACCCGCCGCTTACGTGTCGCGCACCCGCAAAATATTGTATACATAATTATAAAGTATAAAAAGATGTTTATACAATATTTTTAAAAGTATATTAGTGAAAGTGTTTTCTCAAATCTGATATTTTAACTTTGTATAGTGATATTTCAAACTTTGAAAATACGCCGAAGTCGTGACCCCGAAAATATGCGCAGGGCGGGGTCGCGCACCGTTCGCGCAGACGTCGCGCACTTGTGAAATTTCGTATAGTTAATAGTACACTCAAAAAAAACTGTTTATATATTGTTTTCCAAATTATATTAGTCAAAGACTTTAACCAAAACTTATATTTATGATTTCTACAATGATATTTTATACTTTTGAAATTACGCTGAAGTCGCGACTCCAGCGCGACTTCTGAAATGTACGCTAGCAGGGTTCGCGCACTTTTAATTCGCGCACCCATCGAGTAGGTTCGCTTAGGGTGCGCGATTCCTTTGAAAACATTTTTAAAGAAGAAATGAAAGCATTACAATACAATAAAACAACTTTACAGTATTAAAAGAATTATTTCCCAAAAATATAATAGTAACTTGTACATATAAAAAACTGTGTTATGCTTGAGATTGCTATTTTATATTTCATAGGCATAACATTCTGAGCACTCAATGAATATTAAACTTTCAAGAGAAAAGTGAGATTTAAGATGTCTTGAGAGATACATTACTGATTAGGGTACTTTGTATGAGTGTGTTGTAAGGTATAGTCAAAGTAGGCCTCTTTCTGCATGTCTGTTGGTTCTTTCTACACATCTGTTGCTTCTTTCTGCACCTTTCTTTGTCTCTCTGAACTTCTGTTGTCTGTTTGTGCATTTCTCTTGATTCTTTCTGTACCTTTCTTTCAGTTTCTGCACATGTCCTACCTCTGTAGGCATAGTTAGTAATTAGCATTTAAAAAACCTTTGAAATTCACTGGAAAAACCATAGGTTTCAGGGACGTTATAGTTAGAAATTATCATTTAAAAAACCATAGAAATTCACTGAAAAAAACATAGGTTTCAGGACGTTATAGTTAGAAATTAGCATTTAAAAAACCTTTAAAATTCACTGAAAAAACATTAGGTTTCAGGGACGTTATAGTTAGAAATTAGCATTTAAAAAACCTTTGAAATTCACTGAAAAAACCATAGGTTTCAGGGACGTTATAGTTAAAAATTAGCATTCAAAAAACCTTTGAAATTCACTGAAAAAAACATAGGTTTCACGGCTGTTATAGTTAGAAATTAGCATTTAAAAAACCTTTGAAATTCACTGGAAAAACCATAGGTTTCAGGGACGTTATAGTTAGAAATTAACATTTAAAAAACCTTTGAAATTCACAGAAAAAACCACAAGTTTCACGGACGTTATAGTTAGATGGACATTTCACTCGTACAAAACCAGAGAAATTCAGCCATTATAGTTAGTTCAGCTAACTATAACTCATGCCCCCGCAATGCACTGCTTATGACATCACATATTACATCACTCATGACATGGTCAGTGACATCACTGATGACATCACTGATGAAATCTCAAATGACATCACTGATGACATCATCCTCATTATAATCTGATGCACCTCCTACCACACTAATATAACCTTTGATACACCCACTCTAAAATACAGACTACCATTCTCGGAACCAAATATACACCAATACCAAGTACTACATACCCACTCACTGATTCCTAGGTCTACACACACATCCACTCAGTCACCCATACAGTCACTCATACATGCAGTCACTCATCAATACAGCCAATATCATATGCATCATACACCGCCACTGACCCATAGAGTTAGTTACACAGCTAGTCAGTCATGCAAAGAATCAATCACACTCCCATTTACTCACCTATACAGTTATACACACACCACCTCACTTATTCATACGGATACTAACACATACTTACTCTCTTATACAAACACTGACACAAGCACACACTCATCCACACAGCCACTCTCACAATCACTCACTCTCACATATAGTCATTTATATACTCCAACACTCACATATACTGCTTTTCACATATGTAGTTACTCACACATGTACCACTGAGACATCCGTTCACTCACCAACACAGCCATACACACACTCAACCACCCATACAGCCCCTGACAGACGCACTTGAACCCATACACCCAGTAAATCACCCACTCACACATCCATGCAGGGAGTCACACACACCCCACCCACCCACACAGACACTCAGGCACCCATACAGATACTCAGACAACCAACCAATAACCCATATAGACACTCATGTAGCTACTCGCCAACCCATGCAGCCACTTACACACCCACAGACAGACTGATACAGACATTCACACAGTTTAATCATTAACCCATGCATTCAGTAAGACACGTATAATCACTCACTTATACAGTCAGTGACGCACCTACTAAATCATCCATTCAGACAGTCATACACCCACTCATTCTTCAATACACCTTGGCCTATATATATATAAAACATATTTAAACTTTACAGAAACACACAGTCACTGCTTATGGCTTCATATATTATATCACTCATGACATGGTCAGTGACATCACTGATGACATCACTGAGGACATCTTAAATGACATTACTGATGACATCACTGACGACATCATCCAGTGAGTGTGAGTGTTTTTTTTAAAGTTTATGAGTTAAATATATTTACCAAGGTGTATTAGTGAATCAGTGGATTTATGAGTGCCTGATTGGATGATTCAGTTGGTGTGTGACTAACTGCATAAGTGAGTGATTAGGTGTCTCAGTGAATGTATGGGTGAGTGACTGCTTGTGTGAATATCTGTATCTGTCTGTCAGTTGGTGTCTAAGTGGTTGTGTGAGTGGGTATGTGAGTTTCTATATGGGTGAGTGATTAGTTGTCTGAATACCTCTATGGGTGTCTGAGTGTCTGTGAGGGCTGCCTGTATGAATGAGTAAGTGGATGAGCCAGTGGTCTATTGGTTAGTGAGTGTGTGTGTGAAGGGCTGTATGGGTGAGTAAGAGTGTGTCTTGCTGTGTCGGTGAGTGAATGCATGTGTCAGTGGTATATGGGTGAGTAACTGGGTATGTGAAAGGCAGTATAGGTGAGTGATCAGGTATGTGAGTGACTGTATGGGTGAGTGAGTGAATGTGAGAGTATCTGTATGGGTGCGTGTGTGCTTGTATCAATGACTGTTTAGGTGAGTGAGTATGTGTTAGTATCTGTATGAATAAGTTAGTGAGTTTATGTAACTGTGTGGGTGAGTAAGTGGCTGTGCAATTGACTGTATGGGTGAGGGAGTAGGTGTGTGAATAACTTTATAGGTGACTTACTCAGTGTGTGAGTGGCTGTATGGGTGTATGAGTGGATTTCAGTGACTGTATTAGTGAGTGAGTATGTGTGAATGCCTGTATGGGTGAGTGAGTGGTTGTTTGTGTTGATCTATTAATCAGTGAGTAGCTTTGTAAGTACTGGTATGGGTGTGTGAATGGGTTTGAGAGTGGTAGTGTGGAAGTTGGAGTAGGTGTATGAAAGCTTATATGAGGGTGTGAGTGGGTATGTCAGAGATTCTGTGGATGATGTCATCCGTGATATCATCAGTGATGTCATTTGAGATGTCATCAGTGATGTCATGAGTGATGTCCCTGACCACGTCATTACTGATGTACTATGTGAGGCCGTAAGTAGTGCATTGCGGGGGAACGAGTTATAGTTAGCTCAGCTAACTATAATTGCCTGAATTTTTCTGGTTTTATGAGTGAAATGTCAGCCTAACTATAACGTCCCTGTAACCTTTGGTTTAGTCAGTGAATTGCTAAGGTTTTTTTAATTCTATTTCCTAACTATAATGACCCTGTAACCTTTGGTTTTTTGAGTGAATTTTTATGGTTTTTCAAAATCTTTTTCCTAACTATAACGTCCCTGCAATCTTTATTTTTTTAGTGAAATTGTATAGTTTTTTTAACTAGTAGTCACATTTGCAGAGTGGTGGAGAAAGGGGACGGGGCTTCCAACCAGCTCTCATGAATCCTGCTGTGTCACATTTACTAAAGGTAAGAGGAGGGCTGCTCAGCCCCTAAGGACCCTCATCTTCCAAGAAGACATTCACTGTAGAAGTATTTCAGTGGATCTGTGAGACGCTGCATCAGTCTATTAATGGTTCTATAATGAACTGTGTGACTGTCTCAATGCATCCATGACTGGGAGCATCAGTGTCTCAATGGATCTGTGATTGGATGCATGAGTCTCTCAGCCGATCTGTGAGTAGGTGCATGAGTGCATTTGAAGCTAAGTATATGACTGTCTGACTGCTATTGTGGACTTTGGCCGGGACTCTATGTCCCAGTGTGCTCTGTGATCTGCCCACTCAGGAGGAGGAGGAAGAGCCAGCTCAGCACTTGCACCACGCTTACAAAATCATTTGCTTGCTCCCGCGGCACTGGACGCTATTGCGGGCTTTGGGCTGGGGCTCAGTGTCCCAGTGTGCTCTGTGACCTGCCTGATCAGGAGGAGGAGCCCAGCTTGGCATTTGTGCCTAGCTTAAAAGTGCTGGTTTTCTCTTGCAGCACGGGACACTATAGTGGATTCTGGCCAGGACTCCGTGTCCCAGTGTTCTCTGTGATCTGCCCACTCAGGAGGAGGAGGAGGAGGCCAGCTTGGCACTTGCGCCTTGCTTACAAAAGCGCTGATTTGCTCCCACGGCACGGGTTGCTATTGTGGACTTTGGCCAGTACTCTGTGTCCCAGTGTGCTCTGTGATCTGCCCAAGCAGGAGGAGCCCAGCTTGACACTTGCACCGCGCTTACAAAAGAGCTGATTTTTCCCCACGGCACAGGTCGCTATTGTGGAATTTGGCCAGGACTCCGTGTTCCAGTGCGCTCTGTGATCTGCCCACTCAGGAGGAGGAGGATCCCAGCTTGGCGCTTGGGCCATACTTTCAAAAGCGCTGGTTTGTTCCTGCGTCGTGGGACGCTATTGTGGACTCTGGCCAGGACTCTGTGTCCCAGTGTGCTCTGCCCACTCAGGAGGAGGAGCCCAGCTTGGCACTTGCGTCGCGCCTACAGAAGCACTGGTTTGTTCCTGCGGCGTGGGACACGTGCAGGCCACGCCTGAGAGAAGCCCGGGCCAAGGGTGGGCCCGTCCACGCCAGTCTGAGACCGGAGGCCCCCCTCTTGGTCCCTCGATCTGAACCACCGCCCGCTATCATTTCATCACTTGCATCGAGCAACTTGCCAGCCTGCAGAGAGTCACCGGTGAGCTTTGGGAGAGTGTCCATGCAGCTTGAGCCCAATTGTACCCCCGGCAAAAGGTAGGCCTGCTGGGGTTTTCCTGTTTGAGATTTACCATAGACCTGGGATTCAGTGGTCCACGGCTCCTTTCCTCACATGCTGGGCACTTGGATGAAATAGTTCCCATATCTTTTGTTTTCACACATTCTTGGGCAAGCTTAGCTATGTGTGGGTAACATAGTTCTGGGTTCCTACTTGGTAGCCACGTTGCCACGTTGCTTAGATCTAAGGGACTCCTATATAACAAAGCACAGACTTAAGGGGAAACGAAAGACAGCTGTGAAAGCCCATGTAGCCCCGGCAATACCTACTATGGACTACTTCTTACAGCGAGTAGTGGGGGTCCTAGACAAGGAAATCGAGCTTGTGGCTCATCAGCTTTCCCGCTCCCTGGCAAATCAATTGCTCCCACATTTATCTAGCCAACTACCCCTGAACTGGTGGATCCAATCGACTTCTCCTGCTCCTCCCCCCGGTCAGGTTCTGGGCAGGGTAGCAGATGCTCAGGACATCATGGGCAGGGTCAACAGGTCACAGACAGTACCAGTGCCCGTGTCAGGCTGTAGGACAATTACCACCAAGTCGGCGGCGACTTGCCCCAACACCCAGGTGGGGGGTATTCAAAAGGGTCCCGGGATAGGGGCTAAACATAAGTGTTCCTTGCCAGGGGTCCAGACTAAGCACCTTAGAGCAGAGACTACAACACCTACCACCTTGGAGCACTGCCCCTGTCCAAAGATAGGCTGGCAGCCATATTGTAAGCATGTGTGGGTTCCCTCTTGGCAGAATTGGATTTTAAATTGGAACTGATAAAGCTATAGCTATGCTTGGCCACTATCGAGAGGGAACGTCTTGATCTGGCTCAGCATAATAGGATGGACAGGAACGCTGACAACAATGGTCCCGTGGTCTTATTGGGATGAGGTGGAAACATGGTCTCTGGCCAGCCTGGTCCCGTTCGCAAAACCGGGGAAGTTTTATCATCCTGCTTTAATCCGTACGAGAGCACCATTCCTTCTATCAACCCACCCACTCGGCTCGCCCGGCTGATGACCCCCAAAGAACGGTCAAAGGAGCCAGTATCATCACCCCTGGAGACCACAAGGACAAAGATCTGCCCAAGTAGTAATAGGACCAACAGGAGGAAGTCTGGGCGAGGAGGGGTATTTAACTCTGTCCATGAAGTGCCGGACCTGTAGTCTCAGGGCCTAATAACCCTCCACTTACCCCCTGAAGCTACACCATACATTGTGGTCCTCTGGAACGTACCTGTGCTGAAGCCCGGTGCTACCGAAGATTTTTCCCAGTTAAAAAACAAAGTGTTGCACTGGCTGAATAATAATACAACCCTGGGGTTCAGAGTGGAGAGGCACATCAACATGCTGCGGAGAGTTGCCTGGGTAGGAGGGTCCAAAAAGAGCAGTAGTGACTGACTGTGTCATTATTAACCTTAACCGACCCAACCTGGCAGAGAGAATCCTTCATACAGCCAGCTTTCGCACCACTATGGGTCTTTCTTCTCCTATAGTGGCCTTCCTCTTGGGCTTTTTTTACAGACCCCTGTCATGCAATGTAACCCCAAGTTCATGGCACCTCAGGAGGCCGCCTGGCCTGGTCCAACAGGAGTGGCATCATGTGTCTCCACCTTTTCAAGCCTCAACTGTTTTCGCCCCCGGGGTTTTTAGATAGCTGTGATTGACTCCCAGTGTCAGTGCTTGTGAACTCAACGGTCCCCACCCTGCATCTTGATCCCACTCATCAACCGGTCCAAGGCAATCCTGGAAGTAAATCCTTGGATGTTAATTAATGTAACCTCATCTCCTGGAACATAGCTAGTTTGGCAAGTAAGCTCATGGACCCAGGGTGGTGTTGTCTTGTTAAAAAGTTTGATGTTATCTGTTTACAGGAGACGTGGGCTGTTGAAAATTCATTGTTCTTGGAGGGTTACAAGTTCTTTTTTGTGCCTGCCATTCCCTCAAGGACTGGTCGATCCAAGGGGGCCTTGGCCGTTTATGTTTCACTTGGGTTAAAATGTAGTATTGTTGAATTGACCACAGATAATTCAAGTTTGCAGGCCTTGTTATTTTCTAGTGGCCCTTGTAAATTATTGCTTTTGAATTTTTATACTGCCACTTTTTCCTTCCCTGAGGTCTGTAATAAATCTTGGTTGGGTACTTTTCTGACCAATTTCAATGTTTTCACTCACTATATGACCCAATTCGTATTGGTGGGAGATTTTAATATTAATTTATGTGGGGACCCAAGAGCACAGGGTATAGAGGGTTTATCCTGTCCTCGTCACCCAGGATTGCATCTAGAACATAGTGGACAGGGTGATAACTTAAATGCCCTAATGTGTGAATTCGATCTTTTATCAGCAATGGGCAAATTGGATCCAGGCCAGACCGACATTACCACTACTTTTAAAGGGAATGGTAGTGATTCCTTTATCAATTTCATCCTTGTTTCTACTCCCCTTTTTTATCTAATATCAAATTTTTCAATACAAGCGAGTATCCATAGCGACCATAATCCACTGTGTCTTAATGCCAGCTGGCCCTCACTAGGTCTGAAGAAGGGGGAGGCTGGGGGGGTTCTATAAAGGTCTCAGACAGGGTTGAAGGCTCAAATGGGCCCAGATCATCCCCGATTCTTTTCAGGAGATCCTTTTAGCCAAATGCCAAATTGAGATACAGATATGTCTGGCCGCACAGTCGGAGTCTGAAGAGATTACTGTCAGCGCATTTGTAACCATTTCCCCTGCTATTACCGACCTATTGATGGCTCCCGTTCCTAAAAGGCACCTAGATAGGGCCCCAAGATGGTTTGACACCACCTGCTTGTGTGCTGCTAGGAAGCTCAAGGAAGCATTATGTGCCACCCCTAGAGATAGCTACCAAGTAAGAACCTGTAGAAAGCAGTATAAAAAAGCCCTGGCCAGGCATAAGGGGGCACTGAAGGAGGACTCTTGAAAGCCAGTACAATCAAGGGTAGCACCAAGTTCTGGAGCATTGTCAACAGTCCTCTATTGGCAGTGGACACAGCTAATGCCCTTGATGCCCATATCACAGAGACCCAATGGGTTAGCCGTTTTGAGAATTTTTGGGGGGGTTTTCCGGCCCAGTGGTTACCTAGTGGAGCGGGAGCAGACAAATCAGCCCTGACAGTCGCCGAGGGAGGAGTTAGGCTGGGAATAGTTGGGTTGACTTGCATTAAGGCTCCGGGGCAGGATGGAATCCCTCCCCACATATCTCCAACCTGGAGTTGTGGGCCCCGGTACTTACTTCTGTTATCAACGTGGCAGTTAGGTCTGGTCCCCTAGCCTCTTGGGCCACTTCCACTATATATTCTCCCAGTCTTTAAAAAAGGGAACAGAGATAGCACGCACTGTTATAGGCCTGTTTCACTGTTGGACTCTGTGATCAAAGTGGTTGGTCAGATTTTATTGGATAGGCTATCCAACTGGGCCCTAGAGAATAACATCCTGTCAGAAATCCAATACGGTTTCCGCCCTGGTCGTTCAATGATAGACCACTGTCTGAATTTATTTATGATCTTAAATAAGTATACAGTTGCCCGCCCTGGTACCATCTACATGGCATTTCTGGACCTTTCCTCTGCTTTTGACTGTGTGAACAGATGCAAGCTGTGGAAGACCTTGCTATCTCTGGGGGTGGATAGGGACAAAGTTCTCTTCTTACAAGATCTCAATAGTGACACGAAGGTGGGCGTCAGATATTCTGGCAATCTCAAGGTTATGCGCTTGTTCCCTATGCAGAGAGGGGTCCGTTAGGGTTGCATTTGGCCCCCTTCTTATTTAATGTTTATATAAATAATCTAGAGAAGGTTCTTCTGGAGACTAAGGTGGATTAGCCCCAGGTGGGATGGCGTGGCCTCCCGGTCCTGCTATACGCAGACAATGCTGTCTTGATGGCTAGGAATGAGCGGGGTCTGCAAACTCTGTTAAATTCTTTTGTACAATTTATGGGAGACCTGGACCTGGTGGTCAACAACTCTAAGTCCTATGTTATGCAAGTAGGTGCCCACTGTAGTAGGCCTTTCACCTCCTCTGTGCTCATCCAAGGGGGCAGTGCAAGGGCCAGACCCTGCTGCCCGGTGGTTGCGATGGAAAATCCCCACAGGACATGCCTAATTTTCTGATGAACTGTAGTTTTTATAACTCACCCAGAAAGACTTTTTTAGTCCCGATCTTGAAAAAGGCTATTTTTAGGCAAGTGCGCCCCGCCTTTATCTTTTTACAAATGCTCACGGGCAACACTGTTTTTTATGTGCTTAGTTTTTTTAATCTGCTGTTAGGCTTAGGTCCAATTGTGACTAATTACATTGTTCTTTTACATTTTACTCATGGCACTATGCACTTTGTAATGTTTCGCTCACCCCTCTGCCTATCAAATGCTTTTATAACGAGTCTAATCATTGTCAACTAGAGTGATCCATTTTAGTTTGGCATTGTCTATGTGACCTTGGTGTCATCTGCACTTTGTTTTTTACACCTAGCCTAGGCCCTTATCTTAATTGTCATATTTCGAGGAATGTTTTATTTTATTTAAAGTATGCATCATCATCATCAAGATAGCTTTATTCGACTGAGCACGTCATAAAAGCGCATACAGATAAAACAAACGGATTAAAATAGCTTCGCAATACAAAATTTAAGATCAAAGTTAAAATCTAAAATCAATACATTTGTGCAAAAAAGCAGACAGTGCCATCTTTTCAAAAATTGCATACTAGAACAAGGCCAAGAAATAACACATTAAATGGAATCGATCTCATGCACCAGGATTGGGCTTGAATAAACCCACTTTGCCTAATTTGCCCCCATATTCGTTTTGGGTAGTAGATGGTTTCATTGGGGATAACTGCTAGCCCTAGCTAATTTAGAGCAGATCTGCCACATCCACCTTAAAAACTTGGCCACTGGAATTGCATACCTGGGAGATGAGTCGGAACGTAAAATTTGCAGGGCTACTTTATGTAAACATGCGCCCATATTCTTACAGAGCTGGGCCAGCCAAACTTCCCGCGGGTTCGCGCAAGCAGGGCAGGCAAAGAGCACATGGGAATATGATTCTACTTGTTTAATGCAGACAGGGCATTTATTGTCCCTGGTGCAAGACCATTTGGATGAGAAAGACTTCAGCGGCAATGTGCCAGATCTAAATTGGAAGTAAAATTTCCGATCCAAAGGCTTTGTAATTTTGTCCCAGTATAGCTCTTGGCTCGGGCATGGTTTGATTTGTAAGAAGAGCCCCGTGAGTGAGGATGGATCATACGATCTAAATTCTTCTTGTGCGACCATTTCCCAGTAAATCTCTTTAAGAATGTTTTTTGAGGGGAATGTCGAAGTGGAGGGGAGATCCCACAAGTGTGATAGACCCATTTTATAAAACGTGTCTCTCAAATCTCGCAGCCAGCTTATCTTATGAAATTGATGTAAATTAATAACATCCCTTAAGCCCTCAGTATATACTGACAATTCCTGCGTCACCCATAGTCGTCGCCAGTATAGGATTGGGCGAAGCCTAGCATGGTCTTTTAGAGCTTTCCTACCAGATCATTCCTTAAAGGAAGGGTGGGTGTGCTCTGTGGGAGGCTAGTGATTGCACGTAAAAACGCGTTCTCTGGTAGTGTGAGCTGGTTCAGGTTTTCTAAGCCCCACAGCTCCGCCCCGTAGAGGAATGAGCTCACCACTTTACTATCATAAATTTGAAGAGCCGGGCTAATGGGCTTCGTCAGTGAGGTTTTGACTTCCTTTCTAAGGGTGCCACCTAGCTGTCGATGCTTTTAGGGTTTTACTACACGAAACCAAATAAAGACTATTTGGATTTGATTTGACTGACTGAATCTGTGAGTAAATACATGAGTGTCTATGTGAGTGTCTGAGAGGCTGAGTCAGTCGGTGCATGACTATCTGAGTGGGGCTATGAGTGAGTGCATGAGTCTCTCAGAGGGTCAATGACTGGGAACGTGAGTGTCTGAGGGGTTCTGTGATTGGGTGCATGGCTCTCTGAGTGAAACTCTGAGTTGGTGTGCCAGTCTCTTAGTGTATCAGTGACTGGATGCATAAGTGTCAGAGTGGGTCTGTGAGTGGGTGTATGAGTGTTGGAGTGGATCTGTGAGTGGGTGTATGAGTGTCTCAATGGGTCTGTAAGTGAGAGCATAAGTCTCTGAGTGGGTGAGTAAATGGGTGCATGCATAAGTGTCTGAGTGGGTCGGTGACTGGGAGGGTGAGTGTCTGGGAGGGTTTGTGAGTAGCTGTGTGAGTCTTTGAGTGGGTGAGTGAGTGGGTTTGTGTATATCTGAGTGAGTCTATGACTGGGTGAGTGAGTCTCTGAGTGTGAGTTAGTGACTGAGTACAAAAGTCTCTAAGAGGGCCTGTGACTGAGTGTGTGAGTGACTGTATGGGTGTGTGAGTGGGTGTATGAGTGTCTCAGTGGGTCTGTCAGCGGTTGTGTGAGTGTTTCAGTGGGTCTGTGAGTACATACATGAGCATGTGAGTGGATCTGTATGGGGGTGCAGGAGTCTCTGAGTGGGTCTGTACATGGGTGTATGACTCCCCGAGTGAGTCTGTAAGTGGGTGCATGAGTATCATCATCATCATCTGCACTTTATTTCGATCACAGTGGATCATAAAAGTGTAAACAAACAGCACAATAGATAAATACATAAAAATACAATTTTGCATAAAACAATAAATAAACATATGAGTAAAAAAACACTATAAAAGGACACTATAATTCATTGCACTTTCACTACTAAAACTGTAAAAGTATCTAAATCTCGAGTAGTACCTTCATCTATACAATATAAAATGACACGACACATCACTTCACATATTATAATAATTCTTATAAGGAACCCGTGACAGGCTGTATGAGCTTTCCTCGCTTGATCCAGAAAGCCTTGAGGAACATGGCTACACAAAAAACTATTATCTGGCTAGTGTCACTCAGGAATATTCTAAATGTTTCACTTTGCACCCTACAACCCAAGTTTTTACACAGGAGAACAATCCACTTTGTGTGTATTTGTTTATAAAAAGGACAAAAAACAAGACATGAATAAGCGTTTCAGGACACTTCTCACAACCTGGGCACATGTCACCACTTTGCCTCTTTTCCTGTTGCCATCGGTTTGTAAATGACCGTATGGGTAGGGAACCATACCTAAATTGCAGATAAAGTTTCCTAGCTGTGGAGAGGCAATTTCGTCAATAGTGCCTTCATAGACAGCCAGCGGATTCCGGTCAATAAAGGACACAGATAAAGAGCCCTTGTAAATATAAATGTAAATCCGTATTTGTAAAGCGCGAACTACTCACCCTTACGGGTCTCAAGGCGCTGGGGGCCGTTGTGTAAATTAAGTGAGCTATTGCCCAGAGTCACATGGTGCTGAGCTGAGCTGCCACCGGAGCCGGGGATCGAACCGTGAGCCCTGTGCTCCGAAGTCAGCTGCCTTGGCCGCTGCACCACACCTCTCCACTTGCGTATCCTAACATTATTACCTGCCACATTTTCCCAAAAAGTCCCTTTATAGTGGCCGTGCCAATCAGGCACATGTTTTTAGGAGTGGTCCAATATTCCTCCAGTTTCAATCTAAAAAGTAGATCCTTCATTGCACGGAGCCATGGTACTTTCCATGGAAACTAGGGGACCAAGAGATCTTTAATACCTTCACTGTAAGACTCAAGGGCAGGAGTTGTCCATAGCCTATACCAGAAGATGAGCATTCTACATGCTATCTTGTCAGCAATTTTCTTTTGGCCCAGGTCAAAATATAGGGGGGTCAATGCTGTACTTGTGGGCAAATTCAATAAAGTTCTTAAGAACCTTTGCTTCACTAAGGATAGATCCTCAATATGGGAGTAACCCCACAGCTCGGCGCCATAGAGGGCCGCCCCCAAGGCCTTCACATTATAAATTTCCAATGCTGGAGCCACCCTTTTTGATATTGTTTTCCTGTGCATGAGTATCTGAGTGGGTTTGTGAGTGGGTGCATGAGTGCCCAGGTGGGTCTGTGAGTGGGTGTAAGAGTCTCTAAGTGGATATGAGACTGTGCACATAGGTCTATGACTGGTCCCCTAAGTAGGTGTGTGAGTCTCTAAGTGGATCTGTACATGGGTGCGTCACTCTCTGAGTGAGTCTGTAAGTGGGTACATAAGTGCCTGAATAGGTATGTGAGTGAGTACATGAGTATCTGAATTGGTATGTGACTGGATGTATAAGTGTGTGAGTGTATATGTGAATGGGTGTAAAAGTGTCTGAGTGAGTTTGAGAGTGCACACATGAGTCTGTGACAGTGACTGGCGAGTGTATACAAATATATATAGATATTTTTATTTCTACCAATATTCGCAAAGACATCACGATAGTCGCGATGCCCCAGCGATAGTACACAGGGGGCTGCACTGGCGGTTGCATCGGTGTCACGAATATCGCGTGTGATCGAAAAAATCCATTTTAGACACATGACTTGTGTCACTAACTCCCCTATTTCTCAAAAATAGGGTCGCAGTACCACCACCCTGACTCCTTATGATAGCTTTCACAGACATCTTCAGCCCCAGGAACTGTTCCTGATCAATAAAATGGCAACCGCAACTTTCTGTTCAGGTTGTGTCCAGCCAATCAGAGGATTTCCATTACAATTTACCGCGAAATTGTTGCCATTTAACCATGTTCATCGTGAAACCGCCGCAAATTATCTGTGGCCAGAGATATCACTATATTGTTCGGTTTTAATTTCTCAAAAACTACTGAACAGATTTGCACCAAATAACAAAAACCACAATATACGTAACAACATCAACCTTTCTGGCAAATTTGGTGTAATTCCGTCCAAAGGTTCAGGCTATAGGTTTGACAACTCGTTCCTATAAGAATTAACATAATAAACACACCTTTATTTCGTGCCCCTAATTCTCAGTCCCCACTGCACATATCAACCTCAATCTTTCCATGACACACAGAACCTACTTTGACACTTTTTGGGGAAAATGTCTTGAAGATTGGTCCAACCACGTCAAAGTTATAGGCAAGTCAAAAAATGCTTTTCCTATGGAAACTAGGCCCTAACCATAACTACCTACTGACGACCGCCAGTAGGTAATATATAAATATATGCGTATATATATATATATATATATATATATATATATATATCCAATTGAAAATCCCGTATAGTACACTCTCAGGAAGAAACAGACAGAGCACAAGCTAGGTATCCAAGATTTAATCTATGTATATATATATTTATATATATATATTAAAAGCAAAGGTGACTAAATGCATATCAAGCATTATAAAACAAACATTAATTGAGATTCACCATGAAAGGAAATAACTGAAAAAAAAGTCAAACCTACAAACCTAAAGAAAACTAACCAATGAAAATTAACCATAAACAAACGTAACCAATACAATCACACCAATGTATAAAAGGCACACACATTTGAACAACTTACTACTCAAAAATTACAAAATCTGCAAGAAGAAGAGGAGACTCTGACACATTTTCAAACCAGAACCTGAACCAGAACCTGAAAACAGAAGTGGCTATATATATAGCTCTAACATGAACGTAATCCATGGAGATGGAACCAAGAGAACAATTGCAGTTGTGATCAGGGAATTACAACAAAATCGTATTATTGAAGTCAACAAATGGTGGGAGAAGGCCACCTTGGAGAAATATATTGAATATAAAAGAGTACCAAGAGGATTGAGAATCCTAATAATGCCTACTCTTAATGACCTGGACACAGACCTGATCAAACAATGGCAATCTGACACCAATGACTGTTCCGTCAAATCAATGAGAACTTTGATCATACACGCAGAAAGGAAACTGGGGAAAATAATTGCCAAAATCAAAGAAATGGAGGTGGAATTTCTTAAGTATCCTACAAATGATGAAAAGAAAGAACTGATTGAAACAATGGAGAAAAAAATCAACAAACATGAAACAGATGTGGAAAAAAGAAAAGCTAGCAAATTTAACAGAGATCGATTAGACTATGCTAACGGGCGGATATACACATTCGCTAGAAAGTATGATTTATACAGGAACAGAGCAGTAATGGATAAATGTTCTGGGTATGAGACAACAGGAACTGTGGACAGTTCCGACATAAGCTCTAGTGATGAAGAACCGAATATATCCAACTTGGATTTTTGTGGGGAGATGCGACCGGTCCAAATGATAACGCGGCAAAGAGGAAGAGGAATAACATGGGGGAGAGCACAAAGCAAACTACAATTAGAAGAAGCAAAAAACGTAGTAAAAACCAAAAAAGGAAGAGGAAAGAACAAGTAAAATTAAAGAAAACCTTGGTCAAGAAGGACTTATTAACATCTCAGATAAAGTCTTAAGACCGTATCAGATCGCACTACTTAACAAAGGCCTCACTTTCTGCCCCAACAATGATATCGATATTCCAAACTTCCGCATTGACTTATACAAGTTCTGTCGCAAACTCAAACTTAAAAACACTTTAAAAACAAACCACCAATTCAATCATCAGTAATGGTGCCTAGCATGGAAACATCACCCTTATGTCAAAAGGACATACCCACCTTAAGAACTCCTATTGAATTTGAAAATGACCAGGTACCCGTAGGTGTGGAATCGCAACAATTCTTTGAATCAGATAAACAATTCTGCTACCAAATGGGCATTGTTACATGGAAAGGGGGCAACAGTGGGCTAAAAGCACAATGTACCTTCTGCCCACAACTCCTCCTGGTAATAAAATCATTCTATTTCAAGAAATTATGGTGGAGGACATTAATCGCACAATACTTAACAACCCCACAACCAAGAAGAAGAAAAATAAGCAAACCTGGAATTTAACACCTGGAGAGCATAAAGCCTAAATAGAACTAAGAGATGATCCTCATTTTATAATTAAAGCCTCTGACAAAGGCGGTAATATAGTGGTACAAAATCTCGACCACTATATTAATGAGGCCAACAGACTACTGAGGAATGAGAATCATTATGAGAAATTAAAAGACAATCCAATGGAAACCTGGACTAGAGAATACCACCTCATGCTGCAGGGATGGAAAGTCCAGGGCCTAATTGATTATGAAGAATACATGTACCTTAAAACTGACCATCCAATTGTTCCAACAATTTATCTCCTACTGAAAGTTCATAAGTCAATCATCAATCCACCGGGAAGACCAATTGTTAGATCTAAGGGTTCACTTCTCGAAACAACATCACGCTTCATTGATGCTTTTCTAATGAATTATGTTACATCTTTACCCTCGTATTTGAGAGACACTCTGGATTTTCTTAATACAATTCATAAAATTGAATGGAAACAAGGATTCATTCTGGCAACAATAGATGTTACATCCCTCTATACATCATTCGTCCATACAGATGGATTTGCTGCTGTTAAACACTTCCTGAATAGGAGATTTGTAAGTTACCTACAACACTCAGAGATGCTGTTGGACATGCTAACATATTGTCTCAACAATAACATATTTCTCTTCAAGGGTGACTTTTTCCATCATAGGCAGGGGACAGGAATGAGGACATCTTTTGCGCCCACCTATGCCAACCTGGTGATGGCAGTATGGGAGACTGAAATTTTGAAGACCCAAGCCAGTGTTCACGTCAAAGTCTAGACCAGGTTCATAGATGACCTTTTTGTGATATGGGAGGGAAATCGTATTGATCTTGAAAATGTCATCCAATCCTTGAACAATAATAAATACAATTTGTCTTTCACATCTACTAGCAGTGAATCCAATGTCATTTTCCTGGATGTGGAAGTCTTCGTTAAAAATCAAAGACTCTGCACCAAGATGCACAGGAAACCAACCTCGTGCAACAGCATCCTCCATGCCAACAGCGGGCATCCACAAAATTTAAAATGGAGCATACCCTACGGAGAGATGCTTAGGGCAAAGAGAAACTGCTCAGAAACCACTGACAAGGAAGCCCAATTGAATGAAATGAGTGATCACTTCCCAGAAAGGGAATATCCTTCGAAAGTCATTGAGACCGCCAGAAATAAAGTGGAATTAAAAATGAGAAAAGATCTCTTGACATCACATCAAGATGGTCTAGGGCAAAATCAAAGCGAGGACACCACAACCCGGCTGGTTATTGATTTTAACAACCAAAATAAAGAACTGAGAGAAATCATACAGATAAATTGGAAGATACTCTAGTTAGATGAAACTTTACAAAGATCACTTCCATCGTATCCAAGCATAACATATAGGAAAACAGCTTCTCTGGGTGACATTTTAACACATAGTCACCTAACAATAAAGCAACCATCCACCTGGCTAAATACTCCTGGTTTCTGGAAATGCTTAAAATGTAAAGCTTGCGTCAATGGTCAAAACACAAAAACATATCAACTTCAAAATGGCAAAACTGAGTAAATCCAGGATCATATTACACGTGAGTCAAAGTTTGTGGTATACATACTACAATGTCCCTGTAAGAAACTATATGTTGGAAGCACAATCAATAAATTGAAATTGAGGATTTTACAACATCTACGAGCAATTAAAAACAAGGATTTCACTTATCCAATGGCCAAACATTTTCATGACTTCCATTCAATATTTTGGCATAAAGATTGTGAAACAAAAAGAATGAGGTGGTGACAGGACATTGAGCCTAAGACGAGCAGAATCATGACTCATCTTAGCTATTGGTACTGAAAATCCTCAAGGACATAATCTGGATGCAGAACTGCATATACATTTATAGGACTCTATATAAAATTTATCCATAAGATCTGGCAACTGACTCATCAACTTTCACTGCCAAGTAAAGCTCCAGCTCCACATGCATATATAGTGCCGGTTTGCTTCCACGGCACCAGCGGTAACCCCTCCTCGACGTTGGGTGCAGCGGCAGGAAGCAGTTGGTTTCGGTGTCACCGGAACTTGAATCAAGACTCCAGTAAGGAGAAAGCCGCAATCAACCCCTGAACGCTGGATATCTTCTTACCGGCTTGCCGAGGTGCGCGTGACCGGATTTTTTGTACTGGATCGCGGCAAGTCATCTCTGAAAGGTAGGAATCGACAGACTGTTCAGTGAGGAGTGTGCACATTTCAAACGCGGATACGTAGCTGAGCGTTTGAATTTGTTTTTCATTGTGATTGCCCACAACAGTGCATCATGTCCGCAGAGGCATTGCGTAACCGCGAAGAGGCGGCAGACGAAATGTTTAATGATTCCCCGAACGGGGGACCGGCTATTACATTGCTGCAAAGTAATACATCTACAGGAAGTGTTAATTCAAGGGAAATGTTTAAGAAATTGGAGAAGCTTATGCGTTGTGAACAAGCAAAATGGTGGGAGCACAAGTCTTTATCCCGCTACCTGGAGGTTGGTAGGATTCCAAGATGCTTACGGATAACTCTAGCACCTAGTTATGAGAATCCTGATCCTGACATGCTGGCAGAATGGGCCGCTTGCAATTTGGAGTCCTCCAGGAGACTTGTTCGTATATTAATCAAGTTTGCAGAAAGTGATAGAGGCAAACTACAAGCGCAAATAGAGGAACTGAATGAAACTATAAGTAAATTGGAAGTCACAGATTACATCGTGAAACTAAGGGAAGAAATGCTTGTACGCTTACAGAAAGATGAAGATATAATTAAAAAACGTAAAACATACAAATTTCAACGCGATAAAATGGACTATTTAAATGGCCAGGTGTTTACATTTGCGCCCAGGTTCGATGCAGTAAAAACGAAAGTGGGCATTAGCCAACAAGCAACAAACAATCAGACAGTCATGAGTGAAGCAGCTCCGGTTTCGTCATCAGCATCTGACCTCAGTTCTGCCCCAGAAAGTGAGACAGAAGTGGAAATGTCAAGAGCTCAAGGATTGGGGTTTACAAAACTGTCCTTGGCACAGCTAGAGATCGATTGCTTGTGCCAGGACAGGAGAGACACACTCAGACCAAGAGCCCAACCTGGTCAAAAAATGAAATCAAAAACAAAAGCCAATCAAAAACGTGGCGCAAGACGAAGGTGCAATCAGCAACGAAAAGCAGACGTTCAAAAAACAAGTAAGAGGCAGATGGAACCGCAAACAGAAGTAAGAAGCAGTAGTAACTCTAACACAGTGGTCAATTTAACAGACATTAATTTAACTATGGCGGAGAAACAAATTTTGTCTCTGGGACTGTCCTTTAGCCCAGAAAGTAGCTTCAATTATACAGAAACAAAGATGGATGTTTTTAGATTCCGCAGGAAACTCAAATTACAGAAATTCCATACATTACGGGCAAGTAAAGATGTAGATTCCTTGGAAATAATGAACAACAGCCCACCTCTATTTACAGCAGGAGATGTGAGTTTGTTTCAGGACCTTAGAGACCTTCAGAATGAACAAACTGCTACTACTACGCTACTGGGCCTTGAGACAATGAACATCAGTGGGACGGTCAAAACTCCATTTAAGCCAAAGTCCATTTTTCAACCGATTATGCTACATGACAACTTGGATGTTTATCATGAACAAGTCACAAAGGAACTGAAATACTTGTATAAATCAATTAATAGCGAGAGGTATAAAACAAGTCAGCACAATCATCGCTATATTCAACTCATGAAAAAGTTACAGAACAATGACAACCTCATAATAAGACAATCTGACAAGGGAGGAAACGTTGTTCTGTGGCCTCGAGAACTATACATGACAGAGGCCCTGTCTCAACTGTGTGATACTGAATGCTACAGAAAAAGTAATATCCATATTGTTAAATCTGCATGGAATGATTATTATCTTAAATTGTTGGCATGGAAAAGTGGGGGGCTTCTCAGTGATGATGAATATCGCTTCCTAAAGAAAGAACATCCAGTTATCCCTGAGTTATATCTAATCCCCAAAATACATAAAAACCAAACAGATCCACCTGGTAGGCCAATAATCTCGGCCATCAATAGTTTGATGGAGAATACATCGAGATACATAGATTATTTTCTACAGGATTGGGTCAAAAAGTTACCTTCCTATTTGCAAGACACTTCAGATTTTCTACGGAAGATCAATGAAATGGCTTGGAGTTCTGATTTGCTGTTGATAACCATGGATGTAACCTCACTATATACATCCATTCGTCACCAAGATGGTATTAAAACAATCATGCATTATTTGAATCGCAGACCTGCATACTTATATATGCATAATAAGATGTTGATTGAGATGGTTACAACTTGTTTGGAACAGAATTTTTTTCTTTTTGACAACCAAATATACCAGCAGACCAGGGGAGTTGCTATGGGGGCCTGCTTTTCTCCCAGTTATGCCTGTTTGCATATGGGACTGTGGGAAGAGCGGGCCCTTAATGACAAATTCAAAAGCACTTTTGAACAGCATGTGCCCCTATGGCTGCGGTATATTGATGATCTGTTTTTTATTTGGAAAGGCTCAGAGTCAAATGCCCTTAAGTTTATAGAACAGATGAATGATAACAGTCTCAATCTCCATTTTTCAGCTAACATCAGCAAGAATTCGGTCTATTTTTTAGATGTAGAAGTCTACATTAAAGACGGAAACATAGCTACCAAATTATTCCGCAAACCAACTGCTGGCAATACCTTGCTGCATGCCTCGAGTCAACACCCACGGCACTTAATTGAAAGTATCCCCTATGGGGAGATGCTTCGGGTTAAACGTATTTGCAGCAGCGAGGAGGAGTGCCATGCAGCACAACTGACAAGTAAGCAACGTTTTTTGGAAAGGGGCTATTCATCAGCAACTATAGACAGGGCTATTAATAAACAAATGTCAATCACCAGAATACAGGCCCTTACAACTAATACCAAGCAACAAGTTCCAATTACAAACCAGATGGGTCAATCCTGTAGAATTATTCTAACCTACAGCAGGCAACACCAATCTCTTAGGAGGATATTCAACAAAAATTGGAACTTGGTTCACAGTGATCTTATTGTGGGTGTACATCAACCGAAGAAACCACAGATCACGTTTAGAAGGGCCAGATCTATGGGCCAAAGCCTTGTGAGGAACAGTCCGGTAACTAGACCTCCTACTAATTGGCTAACTTCTCATAAGGGCTTCACTAAATGCCCTACCTGTAAAGCCTGTAAATATGCACAGAACATGACAAGTGTTCCAAGCCCCTTCAGATCAGATCCAGTTATGATTGGCAAAAGACTAACTTGTAAAACCGAGTATGCAGTCTATGTGCTGGAGTGTCCTTGTAATTTAAGATACATAGGCAGTACTAAATTGCCAGTACATAAAAGGATACTCCAGCACATTAGAGCAACTACCAACAAGGATCAAGCATACCCGGTGGCCAGACATTTCGAGGAAAGCCATCACAGTAACCTGGCAGATCTGCGATACTATGTCATTGATTCAATTCCCCCATTAAGAAGGGGAGGCAATCGTGAAGCTCAATTGCGACTCCTTGAAACAAGGTACATATTAGAATTAGACACTAAGATACCCACTGGGCTGAACGCAAGTGAGGATTTGTTTACCTGTTTGTAGGATATCCATCTGGACCACCGTTTCATTTATTTTGCCTGTTGAACATCAGCATTAATGGTTTTCCTTACCCTTATGCAATAGCACAGATGGTAACAGTTTCCCTTGTAACCTTCCTTAGTCATGATGGAATCATTTCGTATTTCCCTTTTTTATCTAAAAAGAACCATTCAAAAATAATTGTACATTTTAAGGCACATAGCACTTTATTGGAACCTTCGGGTCCAAGCGGTGGCACTTTATATATATTTCACATAGCACTTTCTATTCTTGACTAGCTTTACATGTAATATGTATTCTGCCCACTAGGGCTTCATTGTTTGCACATTGCGTTTTTTTGCACAAAGAGGAAATCTAGAGTCATTATTTTATGAATGATTTTAGTTTAGTTCCTTGGTTTTAATGTGCTTAAATTTTAACATCAAAGGCTCATTATTTTCTCATTTTCTATTTTAGAATATATGAGTAGGTTTAACAATTGTTTGTGTAGAGGTTTAGGTCTCACACAGAATGAATTACAATGTTAAACCAAATAATGATTTGTTAAAAAACAATACGATACGTGTTTTTTAAGGTTTTACTTGAATAGAAGTCACATTAATTGTGTTTTTTTTAATATATATATATTATATATATATTTATTCAAAGTCATATTTTACATTCATGTATTTATGCAAACTCAATTATGCCTTTTTTGCACATTCAAGATGTTAGGTCTGACGCTGTACGATGATGTGTATACCTTTTGAATACTTCTTCCATGTTTATAGAGTGGTCATATGGTTCAGACGTCACTAATGCACTGGCACTTTAAATATGGGTGGTTACATTTGCAATGCGTCATGTGATCAAGGCCCAGGTGGGGCTGAAATGCGTCATGGCGGAGATGCAGGGCAAAAAGAAATAAACTGATTTTGCACAAGGAACTTTGGGTCCGTGTTCGTCTGTCCTTGGCATTGGATACTCTAGAGACAAAGTCAGCGATATATATATATATATATATATGGCAAACAACAAGGAGTTCATAATACTCCCAAGGTCCGGTGCACTCACGGGGTGTGTGTCGGCTATAAAACATCCGCAGACGCATTTCTGGCACTTGCCGTCATCAGTGCGTCAATAAAACAAACACAGTCATTTAAAACGGTCCTGCCATATGGTTGGTGGATCCTTGGCCAATGAAGGGCCAGCAATGGGGCGTCACCGTCTTCATTATTTATTGCCTAATGCAATTTCTATGGCGCTCCCATCGCTAAAAAAATCAATTGGCAGCTGTGATAACTGTGCCTGTACATCCCCTCGCCTGCCGCTGGATTAAAAACGAAAACACTGTGAGTGTCCCACATATGGTGAAACACTCTAGCTTTGTATAAGCCACGACCTAAATAGGTCAACAGAGTCTGTAAGCAGCGGTTCAGGCAGCCCAAATTGAATCCAAAGCAGTATTCCACCTGGGGCCAGCCGAACTCGCGGCGGGTGCAACCGGGAAGCAGTGGTGGAAACCGCTTATAAAACAGCAAAAAACAAGGAGTTCATAATACTCCCAAGGTCCGGTGCACTCACGGGGTGTGTGTTGGCTATAAAACATCCGCAGACGCGTTTCTGGCTCTTGCCGTCATCAGTGCGGAAAAGCCATCAATAAAACAAACACAGTCATTTAAAACGGTCCTGCCATATGGTTGGTGGATCCTTGGCCAATGAAGGGCTAGCAATGGGCGTCACCATCTTCATTATTTATTGCCTAATGCAATTTCTATGGCGCTCCCATTGCTAAAAAAATCAATTGGCAGCCGTGATAACTGTGCCTGTACATCCCCTCGCCTGCCGATGGATTAATATATATACCTTGCAAAGTAGGTAAAACATTTCATTTATTTAAGCTAAATCTTAAATTTAATTAAATTTATATATAAAATAACAAAAAATTAACAATACACTCTGCTACTTCTATTTCTTTATGTTTAGTTACTATTAAGAACTTACTAAAGCATTGAAAACAGCTAATCTACCGAAATTCAAAACCAGTTACATACCTGAAAAAGACATACCAAAAGTAAGTAAATTAAAATTATTACTAAACAGGAACTCACCTAAAACAGTTAAAGAATGAAACCTGACTAACTCAGCCCCCACTTCCTATCAACAAAGAAACGTTTTTGCAATCAAACAATAAAACAAAGGCAATGAGAACCCCACCGCCCACACAGCCAGATAGAGAGGTATTACTTGGCAAATGTGTTTTGTTGAAAGCGTGGACATGATACTTAAGCATCATAGATAAAACTGTATACAGTACACATGGACGAGCTGATGCCCAGTAGACCCCACCTTAGCCTTTCCGGCATATTCACTTTTCACTCCTCTCCTGAATCTTTTCCAATTTCTTGTTGTAGGTGGATCTCAACCATGTCCCACTCCAGTATAACCCCCGGTCAGTTCTGCTGTATACCAATCTGTGTCTTACCCACATTCCGCTCACACTGATCATGCTAGTTCCCACAGTCATTGTTTCTTAGTAGGTGATCGGTTATTCATTCATCTTAATGCTATACATTTCTTCACCACAGCACAAACAAATGTTTAAAATAAAAGTAAATGTCCAGTAGCAGAGTACAGACATCCAATGGATTTGTAAAAAGACCCCTCACCCACCAACCTAGTTGGTGGCATGCTTCATCATTCGGGTCCCAGCTGGGCTGCCGAGTGCAACCCAGCTGTGCTACAACGCCTGATTACAGCAGAGCGGGATTTTTTGAGTGAGGTGAGTGATGGTTAGGTACTCAGAGAGTGGTGAAGTTAAAAATGTCTCTAAGAAGTGCTCAAGTGAAAAACTTTATTAAAAGGGGTCTTAGGACATGGTTAAAAATACAATCGGGATATAGTGAAGATAAAATTGTACTTCAATATCCCTTAGATGTAGGTCGACATGTTTCAGTCTTTTACAGTAATCGTAAGGCTTTCTTCAGGACCATAGTGTAAAAAACGGTGAGGTGGCTACAAAATTGGAGGTAGCCACATGAGTGAAATAACAGCACACATGCTAAGGTGTGCTGTGAGTGTAGTGGGCAGACCGTACTTACGGACCAATTAATAGGTTGAGATCTGTAAGAAAAACACACAACGTAAAGGACATACAAAACATGTAAAACATATATGCATTTGGCATGTGACTTTTCTTACGTGCATGCTGCACGGTTTTGCTGTGCTCAGATGCTCTTGGTGAGTCGAAAATAGCTGTGGAAAATGCTTTTTTGAAAGTGCTGCATGCGCTGAACAGCGGTATATTCACAAATTCATGCTTGGTGGTAAATGTAGCATGCATGAATTATGCGCTAGCGAATACCATGCATGTCACATGTATGCACAGAAACATTCGGCCATCAGTAATAGTTCAACTGGGCTAAATTGATAAAGTCATAAGACCTATAAGTCAATAACCTAGAGCGCAAGAGAGTGGTCGCGCTTATGCCGGCAAAAAAGGGGGGCCTCTAGGCTGATTGATGCGTGAGACTCATTTGTTTTTTTTAAAACAAAAAGGTGAGCGCGGTGAAATTGTAGCGCTGAAGCCAGCATAAATAATAGTAAGCGTAATGTTCATAGGAACAACATATGTGGAAGGGTCCCGAGAAAATCAAATTACAGAAGAAAAACGTCTTACTTCAACCAAGTTTATAGGGATCTAACGGATCCTGCCATGGGGAGCCTCCTGTACTCAAACACTGCGGGTGGTAAAAGTAGGCAGTGAGTTAGCAAAAGTCGGGCTGGGTGACAAGTGTCAGCCTTGCGGCGATCTCGCTGTAAAAGAGACCCCTGTAAAATTCCGTACTTTTACACCATCCCTAAGATTCATAAGAACAGAACACCCCCACCCGGACGCCCCATAGTCTCGGGCATAGGTTCATTATTGGACCCACTTTCTCGCTTCTGCGACTACTATCTTCAACCAATAGTACAAGCAACACCAACTTATCTTAAAGATACAAAAGACAAACTGGGTCATCTACACACCTTGAGCTTCAATCCTGATACCTCCTTCTTGGTCAATTTGGACATAGAAAGCTTGTATACTAGCCTCCCACAAGATGACAAATTACAACTACTACGTTCCTCTCTTGACACCACCACTTGGAATTACAACACCCCAAAGTCATTTGTTCTACAATGTGCTGAACTAGCTCTGAAAGACAACTATTTCGAATTTGAAGGTGACCTCTTTTTACAGATATACAGCACTTCAATGGACAGCACATTCGCCCCCAGTGCGACGGGCCTCTATGTGTATAATTTTGAAAAAACCCATATTCTGAACCCTGCTGCCCCATTCTTCACAAACATCACATTTTATAAGAGATACATCGAAGATGTAATCCTTATATGGGAGAGTACCGAGATCAGACTACAAGCTTTCCTAACTTGGATTAATGAACAAGATCCCAACCTCAAGTTCACTCGCAGTGTGAGTAGAGATAGCATCACCTTCCTTGATTTAGACATCACTGCGGAAGGTGGAGGCCTATCGACCAAAACACATTTCAAACCCACCGCAAGAAACTCTCTCTTACGTTTTGAAAGCTTTCTCCCCAGACCCTTACGCGAAAATCTGCCTTATGGACAATATCTAAGACTGCGTCGAAATTGCAGCAATATTAGTGACGACAAGGACAGGCCACTGCCCTGACCACCAAACTTAAAATCCGAGGATACCCAGAGAGAATAACAAAAAAAGCTCAGAAACGAGCCAGGAATCAGAATTGCGAAGAATTATTGGAACAAGCACAGAAAACAACATCGAGAATACCACTTACTTGTGTGACGACATACAACTCCATTTCCAATAAAGTAACACAAACCATCCAAAAGAACTGGCAAATACTCACAAGTGGCAAATTAAATTGGGAAAAACCTCTGTTTTCCTACAGGAGAGCAAAAAGTCTGAGAGACAGTTTGGTATCCACACGCCCCCAACAGCAAACGACCTCATCAAACACTGTTATAAATGCCTGGGGACTCCCCAATGGGATGGGCCACTTTCCCTGTGGCAATTGCAGCGTGTGCCACCTCACCAAACCAACAAAAACCCTGAACTTAGAAGCTGGGAGGATATGGCAATTCACGAAACACACTAACTGCAACTCGGCCAATGTGGTCTACCTCATCACCTGTCCATGCGGACTACGTTATGTGGGGATGACAAGCCGCAAAATAAAAATCCGGATATGTGAACACAGAAGTAACATTTGCTGCAAGCTCAGCACTACAAAGATGACTGAGCACTTCCTTGAACTGGGTCATACCACCAACGACATGAGTTGGGTGATAATTGAACAACTGGACAAGGGCACCCCTAACCTACAAAACCAGCTCTTTGAAAAAGAGCAACGTTGGGTCTACCGCCTGTCCACCCATCTCAGCGGTCTGAACGACAACATCCCATGGAACTCACTTCATAGAGCATGAAATAACTCTTGAGATTCCCACTCACTCACATATGCGCTCATGAATAAAAACACAAACGTGTATTTCGCATTCCACCTGTTCCCATACTTACATATGTGGCTAGGCAGAACTTGTTTACTTACATTTACGTGCCCTTCACATGTTATCATTTCAGCGTGTTATAGCATAGGTCCTGACACCCTAACATTCTCTTTTCAAATCCGCCCGCTCCACCAATGTGGAATTACTTGCAGCGGTTTTATGTCACTTAGCGAATTTGTTTACTTACATTTACGTGCCCCTCACATGTCCCCATTGTAGCTTTTTATAGCATAGGTCCTGACATGTAACTATAGGGCTTAACAACATCCTCTTTTCAAATCCGTCAGTTCCACCAATGTGGAATCAAACTCAGCGGTCGAATGTTACTAAGCGCAGACATTCTTAATTATCAAACGCTACCACATTGCTCTATGTTTGACATGCACCTGCCTGGCTCAGTATCTTCCCCTAATTATTCACCTGTTTTACCCACCTGCCTATGTGACTAGTGTCCAATACAACATTGTGTTGGTACATTCGTACTTAATCTTAAACTTGTTGCTTTGTATAGCATAGGCCCTGACACACATCTATAGGGCTTAATAACATCCTCCTTACAAATCCGCCCGTTCCACCAATGTGGAATTATACTCAGCGGTCTAATGTTACTAAGCGCAGGCATTTTTAATTGTCAAACGCTACCACATTGCTCTGCGATTGACACGCACCTGCCGGGCTCAGTATCTTCCCCTAATAATCCACCTTTTTACCCACCTGCCAATGTGACTTGTGTCCAATACAACATTGTGTTGGTACAATTTGTACCTTTCCTCTTTTAAAATCTTAAACTTTATTGACATCCCGCCTAAGTGCATCTTCCTGCATCGTCTGTACTCTTTCTTTTACCAGGAAGTAGCAATTGCGACTCACTCTATGTCCCTGCACGTAACTAAGGTTAGCCCTCCAGTTCCTGGATCACATGGTTCATGTCCCTCGACGTGGCCACGCCCTTTCCAGGAACTAGTTGTAAGGCCCAGTTGAGACCCGTGCAGTTATCGGTGGGATCCTGTGATGCACACAACTGGTTTGATCCATGGGAGTCCATCCTTGACGAAGTAAGTGTACAGGGGTCTCTTTGACAGCGAGATCGCCGCTAGGCTGACACTTGTCACCCAGCCCGACGTTTGCTAACTCACTGCCTACTTTTACCACCCGCAGTGTCTGACTACAGGAGGCTCCCCATGGCAGGATCTGTTAGATCCCTATAAACTTGGTTGAAGTAAGAGGTTTTTCTTCTGTAATTTGATTTTTTTCAGGACTCTCCCACATATGTTGTTCCTATGAACATTACGCTTACTATTATTTATGCTGGATCAGCGCTACAATTTCACTGCACTCACCTTTTTGTTTTAAAAAAACCTAATGAGTCTCACGCATCAATCAGCCAAGAGGCCCCCCTTTTTTGCCAGCATAAGCGCGACCACTCTCTTGCACTCTAGGTTATTGACTTATAGGTCTTATGACTTTATCAATTTAGCCCAGTTGAACTATTACTGATGGCCGAATGTTTCTGCGCATACTTGTGACCACGCATGGTATTCGCTAGCGCATAATTCATGCATGCTACATTTACCACCATTCATGAGTTTGTGAATATACCGCTGTTCAGCGCATGCAGCACTTCCAAAAAAGCATTTCCCACGGCTAATTTTGACACACCAAGAGCATCTGAGCACAGCAAAACCACGCAGAATGCAATTAAGAAAAGTCACATACCAAATGCATATATGTTTTACATGTTTTGTATGTCCTTTACGTTGTGTGTTTTTCTTACAGATCTCAACCTATTAATGGGTCCGTAAGTACGGTCTACCCACTACACTCACAGCACACCTTAGCGTGTGTGCTGTTATTTCACTCACGTGGCTACCTCCACTTTTGTAGCAACCTCACCGTTTTTCACACTATGGTCCTGAAGAAAGCCTTACGATTACCGTAAAAGGCTGAAACATGTCGACCTACATCTAAGGGATATTGAAGTACAAATTTATCTTCACTATATCCCGATTGTATTTTTAACCATGTCCTAAGACCCCTTTTAATAAAGTTTTTCACTTGGGCACTTCTTAGAGACATTTTTAACTTCACCACTCTCTGAGTACCTAACCATCACTCAAAAAATCCCACTCCGCTGCAATCAGGCGTTGTAGCACAGCTGGATTGCACTCGGCAGCCCAGCTGGGACCCCAATGATGAAGCATGCCACCAACTAGGTTGGTGGGTGAGGGGTCTTTTTACAAATCCATTGGATGTCTGTACTCTGCTACTGGACATTGAGTCAACACAAATGGTAACGCCTTTTGTGGGTTGGTCCACGTTGTTTCTACTATTACATTGGGGAAGTAGACGTACCCCCATATTTTTTCCTCACTCTCTTGTTGTTTCCTATAAAATAAAAGTAATGCATTTTTTTTAGAACAAGAGAAAAGAAACCACCTACTCCACATTACTCTCAGCGGAAATCCTGCAAAGAAAGCGTGCAACATCTGCCAAGAATATACATTTAGGTATAAACCAAACAAGTCATGCATAATTTTGTATGTGAATAACGAACGCATCATACATTTTTGAAATTGTAATAATTTATACCATTACACAATTTTTAGACAAAATGACAGAAAGAGCAAGATACATCACATCACAGAAGTGAAAGCAATTATTATCTCACATGGGCTACACGTACACCCAAGAAAGTAAAATGACAAATCCTGTCATTGAAAATGTTCTCAATATTACTTAAATGCTTGGTATCGGAGGCCCACAACAAAAGATGATATAGTAATTAATGTTAGGGAACACAACCACCACCCAAATGTGACATAAATAGAAGTAAGACACGTATTTCAAGGTATAAGAGAAGCAAGCACCAGCTCCCAAGAGCCCACAACTAAAATCCTAAAAGATGTACTCCCTAAAGTCCCCAAACACATCACAGGCCAACTACTAGCTAAACCCACCTTAAAATGCTTAATTGGATGAACTAAAAAAGCTACCAGCGATACCCATCCTATTCATAGAAGATACCAAAATATACAAATACCTGAGCACCTAGCAACCACACATAATGAGGAACCCTTCCTTTTACATGATGACCTAAACAATGATAATCAAATCCTAATATTTTCTACAACAGATAACTTACTGAAACCTAGACACTGTCAAACATGGATGATGGATGGGACCTTTAAAATGTGTCTCAAACTATTCACTCAGATATACACCATGCATGGAGAATATCAAAACACAAATATACCATTGATAAATGCCCTACTACGTAATAAACTTAGGGGCCTATTATGATGGTGGTCGGAAAGCCTCCAACCTTATCGTTGGTTTCAATTCTGACCGGCTGATAATGATGCAACTGGCCGGTCATTCCGGCTGGCTTCCGATGGGCTCAAGGTGCCCATCGGCCAGTCGGAACCGGCTCATAATCCCAAAGGGTAGGCCTTTCCGCCCTTGGGATTATGATGCATGGTTACCGCCATGGTTTCCATGCCAGCCTTTCTGACATGGAAACCATGTCGGAAAGCCTGTTTGGGGGCCCCCAGCATGGCCCCCTTGAGTGTGTGACCTCCGATTGGGGGCATGTTAATCCATGCACCCCATGGCAGGCACCTCAAGGTGCTTGCCACGGGGTGCAGGGGTGAACCACACCTACCATTTCCTTATGGGAGCATGTATAACGGCCAGTTTACAGCCAAATTGCATACTCCCATAGGGGAAATATTGGAATGCGCCCCGAACAGTGTTCAGTCGCATCCTAATGAGGCAGGCGGGACTGCTGACCGTGTGTCGGTCGGTCCCATTTACGAGTCGGTGTCGTGCGGAAGTAATTCCGCCCAACATCAAAATTGTCCCCTAAGTGTACTTACTTCGAACCATTAAACCACATTAAAATAACTACTGCCCATATAAAACAACAATTGATTTTGAACAAGCCATGATTCAAACCATTTTGAAACTTTACCCACACTCTGTCATACAAGGCTGATACTATAACTTCAATCAAAGAGTATGGAGATATCTCCAATATTCTGCACTAAGTGTAGAATATGCTACTGTCAATTTGCCTTTGAAATTAAGTAAATGATTGCACCAGCATATGTCCCTGCCACAGAGGTAGCTAACCACTACAATTTACTTTAGAAAATCTGTTCTAATAACAAAACAGACCCCTCATAGATTAATTTGAAGACATTTGGGTTGGCAGACTGCATCGCTGTGGACACAGACGCCAACCAAAATTTCAAACACAATGGTGGAATATCTATGACAGCACCATGGCACAGGAAGTCAAACAAACAATGCAGTCGAAGGATGGCACAATGCCTTACAATCCACACTAGGCAGAACCCATCTTACACTCTTTACATTTATAGAAACCCCACAAGAACAACAAAGCTACCAACAACTACGAACGGAACAATCAGTAGCCCAAATTACACCAAAAATTAGAAACAAACTAATATACGACATGCTACAATGTAAAGTAAAACTCTTTATAAACAACAAAGGCGCACATTACTTAGAATCAATAGCCAAAATCCAGTTATAAAAAAAATAATAGCCTACTAAAACCCCCCAAAAAGAAAAACATAATCCAAAGCAACATAACAAAATTATTTATTTATTTATTTTATTGTTCAAATCAATTTTTATTTGTTTTAAAATGGATACTTACGCTCACCTACATTCAATGGCTGCCGAGGCACAGTGTTAAACAACAACAAGCTAGGAGTCAGGGATACAGAAAAAAGGGCATGGGGGGCTAGCGACAGGTATAGAGGGGAGAGTGAAGGAACTTGGATGGGGTCAAACAGGGAGAAGAAGTGGAATCTAACACCTTGGTATTTCTTCACATATGGCTCAGTGTCACTAAGTAGGCAGTAACAGGGCATCCTTAGCAAATCTAGTCATCTCTACTGTTCAGATCCTCTGTACGCTCACTCTGTGTATCACAGGATTTGTATGGTATTGTGGGCATGTAAATTCACGAAATTCCTGTGCTAGAAATTGAATGCATGTGCTCCATATTTTGTTGAACTGTGACAACGTAACATCCAGTGAGGCTGTAATTTTTGTCCATTCCAGCAATGTCCCACAATTTATGCAGCCAGTCTGTGTGCTCCAGTATGTAACTAGTGCCCTATTAAGAGTGCCATCGTAATGGCCTTTCTCTTAATGGCATGCAGTGGACATGTTTGTGCATTTAACAGCCCAAAAAGGACATAGCTGGGCAAGTTTGGGATGACCATAGTGAAAATCTCATTAATGTATTTGAGTACTTCCTCCCAATATTTTTTAAGTTTAGGCCAGTGCCAAAGGAGTTGGGACAGGGTGCCTGCGTGGCCATAGTGTTGCCATCAGGCCTCTGGGCTGCCAATCCTCTACCTGGTCACTCTTACGGGGGTATAGTACCAATGATGTGTTACCTTAAGTAGTGACTCTTGCCCCATAGCACTGAAAGATGAGGTGCGTGTTCTGTGGAGTATGTTGATCCATTATTTAAATGTAAACCTGCACTCTAGCTCTACTTCCCATCTCATCTGGGCTGGAGACTAGGTGGAGTTCTGGGGTTTATTAGGAAAGGCATAAATGTCGGAGAGGAGGCCTTTGTCAGCGCGTCTGGTAATCAGACACTTTTCAAATGTTGCAAGGGGTCTGCCTGCTAAGGGATGGGTTGAGGGTTCAGAGGCACAGTGTTTAATGGCTGCATAATTCCAGATTTCCTCAGCCGGTAGTCGATATTTCTTTTGATTTTGTGGGAAGTCCATAAGGCCTGTGTGATTGAATAAGGCTCCTAGGCCTAGCTGTCTGCCAGGCTTGGAGCGCATGACTAGCAGCTGCAGGCATAAACTCTGGCTTTCCTATGATTGGTGTGAGGAGGGAAACATGGGACGATAGGCCCTTAGATATCTTAACTCTATCCCATTCTTCTAATATGGAGTGGATGAAGGCTGAGATATAAACTCCCAGTGGTGATGTCATTTTGGGAGACAGGGAATTTTCCAAATGTGTATCTAAGCTGCACTTGGGTCCATGAAGAACCAATGTTTCTCCATGAGTACTGCTACATTGTGTTCTTGGTGGCCTAAAGTGATGTCTATTATCTGCATGGATCCTTGAATCCTGCCCACCAATGGCTCCATGTAAAGGGCAATAGGAGTTGGGAAAAAGGGAAGCTTTGGCATGATGGGGAAGGCACAGAAAAAAAGGCCATTGACTCTTACTCGGGCTGTAAGGTTACTGTAGCTACACATCACCCATCACTTAAAGTGTGGGACCAGTCCTAAACTGTAGAGCACCCACCACACAAAATGGCCAATGCACAAGGTCAAATGACTTTTCAGTGCTGATCGACATGAGGAGCACTGGGGTTTGGGAGCGAAGAGCTTTATCTATAAGGTGGAGCAATCATTTGGTATTATCTCTGCAGCCCTGCTCCGGTATAAATCATGCTTGGTCCAGATCTGCCAGGCCTTGCATTAGTGGAATGAGACACACTGCAAGAATGCCTGTAAAAAATGTAGCATCAACATTTAAGTGGGAGATGGGTTGGTAGGAGGAGCATTTTGTGGGTTCCTTCCCTGGTTTGGGAATAACTGTGATCACTGTCTCTCACATAGAGTCGAGGAAGGCCCCCTTGTCACAGAAGGAATTGTACAGTCGTGTGAAAAGAAGGGCCAGTTGGGCAGTAAATGCTTTGTAAAAGCTAGCGATGAAGCCATCCAATCTAGGGGCTTTTCCTGGTTGTAATCGAGTAATGGCTGAGAGTACTTCTTCTTGGTGAATATCCATTTCCAGGCATTGCACCTCAGGTGCCGGGAGGTGTTATATGGGTAGTGGTTAGATAGGCATCCATGTCATCAAAAAGCACATAACATAATATAACATAACACAACACTATATTACTAAAAAATACTCTACCTACACCTAGATCAACACACTAGTGAATGGCACTAAAACAAATACAAATAACTCTATAAAAAAAGGAAAAACAGCACTATAACTAAAGTTTACAACTTCCCCTTATGTCCCCCCATCCTCAAAACCCTAAAAAAAACTTTAAAAATGTCTTACCTATTCCGATGAACAACAGCACCTTCCCGCATCCTCCTCTCAGAAAAAAAAACCTAAAAATAAGGCAAATAGACTACCAAATAGAAGGCAGCCGTAAAACAAATGGTCGCTAAATGAAACAAAAAAAATCAATCGATTTGTAGAGCGTGATTAATCACCTGAGCGGGTATTCAGGCACATGAAAACAAAATACTATCTACCTACAAAAACAATGAGAACATATGAAAAGATGTTTACAAATGTTTAAAAAATGTTCAAGAAATGATAAACATCTAAAAATGTTATGTAAACATATGTGACAAAAATTTATAAATTATATAATCGTATATAAATATACAATTATTTACTATATACTGAATAAATGATGTAAAAATTATGTTTAGTATTTAAAAGAATTGGAAAACAATGGAACAAATTACAGAAAAATGTACCATACACAAAAATGTTTAAATATAATTTACATGGCTTATTTAATAGTAAACTTAAATTAAAAGACTATTTATATAGCAATATAATAATGTTTTGTATAAATACACTTATATATCTTAATAGTGTCAATATATTCAGCAAATAAATATGAGAAAAATGAAATTTACAGACTGCTATGCATGTTTATAATAATGAAAAGATCTATATATGGTATGTTACAAGTGCACAACCAACACCTATGTGAATTATTTTTCTAAAAATCTAAGACACTAATCAAATTACATTAGCTACTCCTACAGCCTACAATAACATTTTAAAAAGTACTGGACACTTTACTGTATACAATTAAGTGTTGACTGGCACCATGGCTACTGCAAACAGTTGCCTTTTTCCCAGGGAATCAAGAAGGACATTTGACAGACCTTAGCAGTGTCCAGTCCTTAATAGATTGGGACACCATTGACTCTTCTGGTTTTTTCACACTATAAATCCTTCTCAGGACTTAGCATAAGAGCAACAACAACTATGCCTTGAAAATTTAGTTTTAGGACAGACCTTAGTATTAAAGTCTAAAATTATCCCAATACTCAATTTCAGTTCCCCCATGTTTTACTGGAGACCATGTGAAATTAAAGTCATTTTAGATTCTCTTATTTTGCAGTTTACTTTTTCCCTATACAGTCGAATCAAGATCATATAAAAGTAGGTTACTTGATTGTTTTTGTCACTGCTCCTGCTTTTGATGCCTGTTTAGAGGCTTATGATGCCTTTTTATAGGCAGTTAAGAAGAAGTTTGAACATCTTGATTTCGAGCACCCTTCTCAAAAGTTAATGTGTCTGGAAGGAGCAATAGATGTATAGACATTTGTGACCCAAGGAAATTATTCTAACTTCACCGGATTGTCTTCCTTTTTGATCTGATATTCTGGTGGACTCATTTTGTCAAGAAGTTAAGAAGAACCTATGCAAATTGAGCCAGCTAGGGCAGTTTGACAGAAAATAAAAAGGAATACCAAAGGAAGGCTAGGCTATGTCTATATAGGGGAATGCAGGGCATATGATTCAGACATGTCCTACACAACTTCAGAAAAATCTAAGAAGAGTCCAGTTGTCTCCTAAGAAAGAGAAGAAAGCAGAAGTATGATAGCTTCCATATATTGGAACTTATATGAATAACATAGGCAGTCAAACATTTCTCGTAGCTATTACTTTGAGAACAGAAGAAGGGAATGCTATTAATGCATCAGCACTGCTGAACAGTGGCATTTCTAGAATGTTCATTGATGTTGACTGTCAACAAAATTAGTATTCCGAAGAGAGTTAATAAAAATCTTGTGTTGATTCAAACTATTGGTGGAGCGAAATCAAATTCAGAGCTGGTACAGGAAACTTCTTTGCCTTCGCAAGTCTCTTTTGGAGATCATAATGAATCACTTTCTTTTGACAGCTTCTCCCAATTATGTTATAATATTTGCAACCTCTTTGTTAAAGAGGCAGAATGCACATGTCAATTGGTCTACTAAGAGAATACTGCTGTCATCACACTTTTGTCATGCAAAAGAACGATGGATTAAACCAAGATCATTGTGACTGGGGGTGATGTTTGTGTTGTTCAGCATTCCGTCCATCAATTGTTCCTTTTGCATTTGTCACCCTAAGTGGGAAGGGTCTGCCCAGACGTGGTACCCGTGCTCACTGCACCACTAGATTCAAGCTAGCTTGGCTGATGAGGGGCGATGCCGGGAAACCAGTCCCAGGATGCTTGTTTCCTGTCCAGGGAGGACCTGGCTTGGCAGTTCGGGCAGGCCTGTTCCCATGAAGAATTGGGTCAAGACTGATTTGCATACGGCTGGGTCCAAACTGGGGTGGTGTGGTGAGCAAAAGAACGATGGATTAAACCCTGATCTTTGTGACTGGGGGTGAATGTTTGCATTGTTCTGCATTCCACTCAACAATTGTTCCTTTTGCATCAGGAAATGACTGGGCACCAAATGATAAGGTAAAATACTTTAAATAAATTTAAATTGGAGCTAATCTTTCTTCGGTGTTGCTTCAGTACCATGCATTTTCTCCAGTTTTTGCTAAGCCTAATGTCTGCTAACATCGCCCTCATAGGGAATATTGTTGCACCTTACCAATTAAACTCGCGGTTATTGCTCCTTTATATCATATTTATTCCTTATTGGAAAAACAGAAAGAGATACTGAAGGCTCATTTGCAGGAAAACTAATGGAAAGGGTTGAATGTACCACCTTCCTTGTAAGCTAGGGATAATTTATTCTATGCAGTAATGAAAGATCAAGACATTTACATTTGTATTGTGATCAAGGATGAAGATTCCTTGCCTCTCATAAAGGATACTTTGGAGTTCCAGTCACTCACCAAGCATAGAGTCAAGGTTCATGCTGCCAGATTGCACGATAAGTACACCATCTTCTTTGTAACACTCACTGCCTCAGGTAAGACTGCAGCATTGATGTAACAGCATGGTTGGAGGATGTGGTGGAAAGCAAGAACAGAATAGTAGCCTTTCATGCTCACAAGATAGCTTTATGCCCCCATGGAAAAGGGTGGAGAAAGGGGGCTTGCTGTTAAACATAAAGGCCTCTTAGGAGAAACAAATCTGTGATGAATACATTGGGTCAGGTAGTCCTTACTGGAACGTGGTCAGTAGGATGACACATCCATAATGTACAGATTGATAACCAACTATGGAAAGGGTATATTGTCGCCTTGATGGTGTAAACCGCCTCATTATCTGTGCATCAATCATAATAGAATATGTGATCAGCGTGCACTAGTACTTGAGTATTATTTACTTGTGCTCTTAGGTAACTATACCTGACTCCAACCCCTTACATAAGATAACTATAACTGGTACTTTTCGGTGTTTTGTATGTTTAAAATGGCATGCTTTTGGCTGACATCTTCACCTAACTGAAACGTCACTTTAGCCTTTGTTTATTCTGGTAATTTTCTAGTTTTTTTTTTAAACAAAAAGTTATTTTTTATTACCATACTTAAAACCAAACCCCCCGCCATGCACGACCTTTGCCCAGGCCTTGCATCTGACCCCCATCCCCCCACGGAGAGTCAACCCCTACAACCATGCTTGGCGGGGTTTGCTGCAACCGTGGGGTTCGGTTAACCTCAGGGTCTGGCTTCTGAGCAGCCAATCCTATGCCAAGCACAGCCTTCTGCAACACCAAAATATAAAAAGTGAGCCGATTGGCTTTATCAAGGGGTGAGCTTATCAATATAGGCTAACAAGTCCCCAGAGTTACAGACGTTTGGAGCAACTTTTGGAAAAAGTTCTATAAGGTGACCAACTTGACATTGAGAGTCAACCTTCAACCGCAAACCGGCCTGGATTTCATGTTTATCTTGCTGAAAGCTCCGGAGCTCCAGAGTTCCAGGATTTGACCAGGGCCTTGAGGAGAAACAATCCAACGACGTTACATTGAAATTGGCCTGCTGGAGGGGACCGCTTGTTGTTGAGAGAAAATTCTCCAGAAAAGTCTGAAGGTAACATTTTGACTGAGGCCTCCCGCTTAGTGTATCCGACCAGGGCTCCATTGTGGTGGGCCTCAAACTTTGACTTTGTCCTGGTCAAAAGTGATCAGGGACCATATCATACATATGGAGCATTATCCTTGTTTGTGCCGGGCTCACCTTTAAAAAGGTGTGCCCGGCGCCAGCAAGGATAATGTGCCATATTAGGATGAATGAGCTGACCCAGGGAAGCCACAAACTTGTGCTGCCCTGGGGGCAGCTCATTCATGTGAAAAACGGAGACGCTGCTTTGAAGCCGCTCTGTGTTTTACAGTGCCCGCGGCAACCTACCTGCACTTTTAAGTGGGATTAGAGATCCCCTTGCTGGCGGGTGCAGTGAGTGACTGTACCCGCCTGCAAGGGGCTGTTGGGGGGTCCTCCAGAGGGCTGCCATCAGGGGACACTCTGAAAGAACGCCACCTTTTAGGTGGCGCAATGTCAGTTCCCCTCCTGACAGCTTCTTTGCATCTGTGCCTGCATCAGTAATATGGCGCGGGCGCAGAGGTAAAGGGAGACAAAGGGATTCCCTCATTGGCATGGGGACACACCCCCATGCAAATGAGGGAATGCCCTCTGATGATAGTGCTGGCGCTTTATGTGCGTCAGTGCTATCAGTAATAGAGAAGGGGACAGACAAGTGTCTGCGGTCCCTTCTGTATTACCAAAGTTCCCCGGAGGCGCGCAATGCAGGCACAAATACCCGTTGCACCCCTGGTGCACTTTGGTAATACGGCCCCAGATGTCCCATAGTGGCGCTATATGTTTTTAAGCAGTAGAAAGTGTTTTAAAAAATCATATCTCCGATTACCTACATTGGAGTTTTGTCGTTTTGGTGTGTATTTACTCATAAAAATATAATCTCTTTTTATAAATTGGAGTTGGGTTTTTATTGGGAGTTGTGTCTTAGTTACTTAATGTATTGGTGTTTTTAAATGCTGTACGCACCTGTCTCCTAAGTTACGCCTGCCTGCTCATTGCTAGCTACCAAGGGTTGAGCAAGGGAATAATTTATTGAGACCATGTCTGAACCTTTTATTGTGTTTGTGGCCACATTACTAGTGGAAAATCACTACTTATCACTACTAATAAACCAGTTTCCAACAGAATCTTCATAAAATATTATTCCTGCCCAGATCACCTTAGAGAATCCTCTCAAACTTTATAACTCAAATAACTGTAAGAAATACATAAAATATACCCCAAAAAAAGAATTTTTTTAACATAATAAAATCTTTGGGCTACATTCACGAAAAACGAGTACATCTGCTCCCATAGGTTTATGTGTATTTGTGGATACAGATTTAGGGGCATATTATCAAGGGCTTTATCGCCGATTTAGCGGCACTTTCAAATCGGCGATATTTTTAACGCCCTATTAGCAAGCTGTCGCTAACAGGCGTTAGCAGCAGCTTTCAGGCGTTAGAGGCCAGGAATTACATCGCCTTGCATGTCAGCGATATTTATCGCTAATGACATGCAAGGTAGGCGTTCCCCACTAAAAGCGACTGTAAACAGTCGCTAACACCACTAACCCCTATTATCAAGGCAGGCGAAGCGATAAAATAAATCGCGCTAAGCGCGTTTATCGCTAGATTTTAACACCTGCTACTGACTATGACTTACCTGTTTAAGGTATAGGAGGTGGATTCTAATGCTGAATCCACCTTAGCGTTAATGCAAGAATATCGCTGGTTTTCCAGCGATATTCTCGCATTTTGCCGCTATCGCTGGAAATAATATCGCTATGGAGATAAACCTTACTAATAGGGTGTTATCTCAGCGATATTTTCCAGCGATAGGCGGCGTTAACAGGATTCGCGCTAAGCGCGTTTAGCGATAAACATCGCTATTCCTTGCTAATATGCCCCTTACTTCTTTGGGAAGTACTTTGGGAAGTGGCAGGTAACGCTTGCCATGGATCCTAGTCCCCTAGTAGAGAGTTCCCCATAGACGAAACCCCCACAATAGGGAGAAATGGAACCCACGTGCAAACACACACTTATTCAAAAATGCTTTCTTACATTTACAACCAAATCTGCTTTTGTGAATTGGGTCGTATTTAAGAACATCTGGGTCTTATTTTATACTAATACGTCATCAGTAAATGTTTCAGCTTCTGTAAATGTGAAGCCGTACATGCTTTCGTATCAGGATTTTAAATTATACTAATTAATGTTTTGTCGCCAATCACATGTGCAAATGTATTGTGTGATTTACAGTTCTTCTCGTAATTTAATTATTAACCTCACACCAGTTCCATAGTTTGTATCACTAAGAACGCTCAGACCTGATAGGGCAACTTGGCACATTGAACACATGCAGTGTTTTCTGTCACCTACATCACAACAAGTGCTAGAAGGCAGAGTGACTTGGAAATACATCAACTAATCACTTCACTCCAAGAGTTTGTTTCTGCGAATCATTTTCATCACAACATGGAAACCTGGCCATGGGCACATTGCTCAAGTTACTTTTTTTTACCTTACACACTCACTGCAACGTCTTCACAAGCAATACTGCCCCAAAAGGAACAATGGGTAATATGTAATATTGCTGTTTAGATTCTAAAACACTGCTGCATCTTCCACCGTAAAATATTTCATTCACTTAGATCAGTGGTTCCCAAACTTTTTTGACCAGTGGCTCCCTTGACATAATTGCCACTTGGCTGTGGCTCCCCATCATGTCACTTTTGTTTTACCGGTGGGGGAGGGTGGGGATGTATGCCCGACCTCGGGAGTACTTCGTTTTCTGCCTGAAGGGCAGCAGTAGCCAGAGGTGCTGGGGCACTAGAGGGGGTGCTAGATTGTGAGAGCTCAAGAAACTGCCATGCCAGAGAGGTGCCACCCTTGATGGTGGCCATGGCTGCTGCAATCCTAGAGATGAGAGATTCTGCTGTGCTGCATTAGGTGGGACCTCAGAGTGCTGAGGCTGTGTAGAGCAGTGCAGGCTTATGTGAGGGTTTTGGGTGCTGCAGTGCCTGAGAAGTGCCAACCTGGGTGAGGGTTTGGGGTTCTGCAGCGATAGAGAGGACCCGGATAAGGTGATGATTAGGGTTCCTAAAGTGATATAGGGAGGTGCTGGATTGGGTGAAAGTTCAGGGTGCTGCAGCGCCAGGAAGGTGCCGCACAAGATGATTTCTAGGGGGCTGCAGCGCTAGAGAAGTGCTGGCCCTGTTGAGAGTTCAGGTCAGGATGTTGCAGTGCGAGAGTTGCCTGACTGGGTGGGTGTTTATCAGGGGTAATGCAACACTAGAGATGTTGAGGGTCCGGTTTTAGGTCTGGTTAGGTTGCTCCAGTGGTAGAGAGATGACGGCCGGGGTGAGAGCTAGGGGTGCCATAGCGTCAGTCAGACCAGTGCTGCCCCGGGTCGAGGGCTCGGAGTGCTGCAGCACCAGAGGCCCAGACAGAAGCTGGATGGGTGAGGCCATGAAGTGCTGCAAAGCCAGAGAGGTGCTGGGTGGGTGAGGGCTCGGAGTGCTGCAGAGCTCGGGCTGCTGTGCCTGTCTTCATGTCAGTGCATGGAGGGGTAAAAGACCATCCTGTTTTTCTCTGCTTTGGTAATCCGGATTCGGCCATCACAAGTTACCAGCTGAATGGGGATTACAATTTCCACAGAATAATCTCCTGTTGGCGTTTACCCATCCCCCAGCATTTTGACGAGCTAAAAATGGTGAAATGTCTGGGTGAGAAATCGGATGAAAATGGAAAATTGCCACACAAATGTGTGCGCCGCGGTAATAGCAATTCCTGAAGTAAATCACCATTTTTCAAGGTCAATGTCACAATAACAGTATTTCCAAAAATTACAGATAATTATTTGCAACAATCATAATTTTATTTGGGAGCGGAATTACTGCATCAGCATCCTTGCCCTCCTCGTTTTATATATCACTTGTATGTGAAACATTCAAACAAAATAGGCATATGGCACACTTGATCTTATGGGCCCGCTCGGCTTTTAGCAGAATTTAACATACCAGGTCATGGTAAGACTGGCCGTGTAATGTTTATTTTTACCAGGTAAACCAGACAAAACTCTGCGCTGCCTTTTTGCCCCAATATCGAGTACTTCTTAACAACAAATGTAGAGAAATATAAGTTTCTTATTATATGCTCAACAGTTGGGGTAAATCGGTTAACTGCAAAAATATCCAGTCACATTTTCATTTTTAATTTCTCTCCCCAGGAAAGCGGTAAAGATGATGGCCTCTTTAAAAAAATACACGGGCTTGGTGGTCTTGGTGGTTTGTTTTTGCAGTTATTCTAGCAACCTACTTGATGTAACTTTTAAAAATACACGGGCTTAATGGTCACAAGTTTGTCTTTGCAGTTATTCTAGCAACCTACTTGATGAAACTTGTGAACAGGGTCCCCAGAGGCGCTGCAAAACACAGGCAGCAATAATACTCGACAGTCATCCTGCGTATGCGGAGGCTACGTGAACACGTACACGCGGAAGGCGGCCGTGCGCTCTTGGGCCAAACCATGATTCCGGACTTTACAGGTGGCGCTTGTAACTCCCCAGTATGTTGTGCTGCAGCTCAGTGTATTTAAATGAGGCGCACTTGCTGAAAGGCTAATGACAAAGCCAAGGCTGCCGGTATAAATAAAAAAAATGCAATTATCTTCGATTCATTACGAGCTCAGCAGAAACTGACAAAAAGGGGAGACCTATGCATGAGTCTGATAATAATACAACACTGGGCCATACCACGATTCCTGACGCCGGCTGACCGGTAGGGCGTCAAAAGACCCATCATTTTAAAATTGCTCACTACATGATTTGCACATTCCAAAGATGTGCGCGGCGCCCCTGGCTGCTACTAACGGCGCACCGGGGTGCCACGGCGCACAGTTTGGGAACCACTGACTTAGATGGTTATTTAGAATATGATGTGTAGTGGCTTCCCTCTAAGGGACGTGATCCAGTTTATGTATTACTCCCGTTGATTTATTTCCATACAGCCTCTATTTCACAGTATAATGGGATAATACAATCACCTGCGATATTGAGCTACAATCCCCTCAGCAAATCACTTCCACATGGAAAAACAAGCACCTTGATATTGTAGGCCCACCAACTCCTAGCCGGGAGGGCTGGGGTGCAGAAAGAGAGAATAAATTCATTCATCAGGGCAAGATAAGCAGCTACTGTCAGACACAACAAACAAGGATGCAAGTCCACAATTGTGCACCCTATAATTTGTGTTAGTGTGCAGTACACTAACTAGTGGTTCACAGTTTGCACCGGATTCTGATTTGCACATCCAGTAATGGGGAATAATGCACTAATTGTGTATGACTTCACTTGCTATTAGATGCAAAAAAAACAGCTTATTCCTCAGTTTGTCTCCGCAGTTTGCTCTAAGAATTTCCTGCACCAATCGAGGGTACAAATACCGGAAAAGTGCAGAAACATAGTAACCCCATTTGAGGCAGGAGCAGGATTAATTGGCCCATTATAATCAGGGCCGGCAGACCAGGTTTGCTGCACTTATATTTGCACCTGTATGCACCTGTGTGTTATGTATGGCTTCCATAGGAAAACCAGTGGTCCATAGGTTGCGTTTGTTATATCTATTATGTTGGACAGGGACTAAACAAATTTTGAAGTATGTATCCGACACCTTCGCCAGGCATTGTGGGACTCAAAGGAGAAGTGGACTGCAGGATGACTTCCTCTTCCTCCCTCAAGTCTTCTGAATTCCAGGTGTTGGGGGGACAAATGTAGAGGACGCTCTTAAGCCTTCAACCAGCAACTCCCCTGCCTTTGGGTGTCTGTGCAGACCTATGGCAGATGGGGGATTTTTCTTTATGCATTAAGTGAAGAACTAATGTTAGGAGAGTATCTGCGTCTTGATGCTTGCACTGAGAATGAAGAGCAAGACCCTTGCGCAAAAAGCCAGATCATAATGATGTTAATGATGATGTCACGGGTGAGATTGTACGTGATCATATCGGTGATGTCATCAATGATGTAATTTAATATGTCATCATTAATGTTATGTGTCGGGTCGTGACAACTGGAGAGATTACATAATGGGTAACCTTGTAAAATGGTTTGGGGGGTTCTTGTGACATCATCAATTACTGCTAACCAGTGCTAAAGTGCTTGTGCTCTCTCCTTTAAACATGATAGAATTGACTTATGCCCAATTGATAGATTTAATTTACCTGTAAGTCCGTAGTCAAGTGGTACTATATGTACCCAGTGCCTGTAAATTAAATGCTACTAGTAGGCCTGCAGCACTTATTGTGCCACCCCCCCCCAAGTAGCCCTTTAAACATGCCTCAGGTCTGCTATTGCAGCCTCTGTGTTCAGTTTTAAACTGCCATTTCGACCTGGAAAAAAAACCTTCTGCCAGCTGCAAACATTACTTTTTAATATATATAAATTACCCCTAGGGTATGCCTTGAAGAGTCCAGAGGGCAGGGTGCAGTGTATTTAATACGTTGGACATGTACTTTTAAGTTTTACATGTCATGGCAGCAAAAAACTCCTACATTTGTTTTTCCCTACTGCAAGGTCTACCTCTTCTATAGGATGACATTGGGTTACCCTATTACATTTAATAATTGGTAACTTTCAATTGGAAGCAGGTGGAAAGGTTGAGTTTGGTGGCTAAAGAATTTTAATTAAAATTCCTCTATGATTCTAAAATCCTATTTTTCAGTCACAATTCTGAAAATGCCACTTTAAGAAAGTTGCCCTTTTCTTATTCTAACCATATCACGCCTGCAGCCTATGCCTGGGTCACAGGAATATGTGTAGCTGGCAGTTGGTGTTTGTGAATTTTTCCCGGTGAGGCAAAGGTAAGAGAGGTGTTGGCTGGATGGGCTACTCTGACTTAACGAAGGGAAGGAACTGTCACCTACCGCACTTGCCCATCACAAAGGCCCTGCCTGAGCACTCTCACAAAGGGTTTGTCATTAGTCTTTTTTGTCCCCAGACAAGTTGGGGCCAGGGCAGTGAGGCAGGAAATTCCAAGCACCTCTAGAGGGGTGGAAACCTCTAGAAGCTTCTCCTACTTCAAAGTGGGCACCGTGCGTAAATATTGGACCACATACCCCAACTCTTCTGTAGACATCTAGACCTGTGGAAGGCTCAGAAGAAGGACCTCTGTGATGCTTTGCTGCAAGAAGAACTGCCACTCTGCTGCTCTGCTGCCCTCTTGCCTGAGTGAGAAGGACTGGACATGCATCTTGAACCCATGACCACCAGAGTTAATCCAAGGGATAGTTGACTGGCTTCCTGATCAGAGCCTCATGGACAGAACAGGCTCCAACAACCTTGTTCCCAGCACCAGGACTCTGTCATCTGTGAGTCCTGCCCCCCAAATGGTTCCACTCCAGTCCTGGACCCTTGAAAGAGGGCCTGAATGCACTCTGCCAGCGCAGGTGTGGTTCCCATTTGACCTGACATGATGCACTGCAAAGCCTCACTGCACACTGGCCGGCCTCCGAGGAATCAACGCTGAGCAATGAAAATCCCCACTGTGAGAAGTTGGCCTGGTATATGATGTCCACTAATTAAAGTGGGCACCTTGCACCAGTCCAAACAACCCTTATGGTGAATTAAGAGGTGAAAGATAACCTTAGAAAGCTATCCAAGTGGTAGCTGTGGAGAGCAGCTTTCAGGCTTAGTCTTGAAGGAATGTTAAGCAGCTTGTTTTACCAGAATGCAAACTTATAGTATTGGTTAAATGAAATGAGAACCACACAGTAGTTATAAGAATATATATTTATTATATAACACCTTAAATACCTCACAGTATCTGCTACACGCAGATAAACACAAAGCACACAATACTGTAGCACAGAAACAATCGTAAGTAGCACTAATACAAAGTGGGCTCCCGGGTGAGACCAAACCATATACTAAAATAGTGATATAAGAACCACGATTCGAGTCAAGATAGTGTCTAGAGAGTGTAGAATCGCTGGGACCCCAAGGAACCACCCAAGGTGAGTAAGTAGGGACCCCACGGAGGACGGGTGCAGTGTAAGAACACGACTTCGTGCTATGTGCAATTTAATGGGAGAGTCGCGGTTGCAGTTTTACAGTTTAAGGACCCTTCCCAGTGGATTACGAGGAAACCTTGTGGAACATAGAAGTTTGGAGAGCCACCCCACCCATGGATACCGAAGTACCAGAGTTACTTATCCCAGGGAAGCCGGGTGCATAGGGCTGAAGTGGCGTCGGAAACCACTGTCGTTCTCAATGGGAGTCTTCAAAGAAATGCCACTGGTGGAAAGAGGAAAAGTGTCAGTTGGAACCCACGGGTGGATTCTTGATGGAAGGAACCTGAAAGCAGAGGGGACAGAGTCTGGGTCACTCCGGAGTGACCAGGGGCTCGGTAGACGAATACCCACCGATGTCAGGTGCTTCAGGTGTGAAGAAGGAGACCTTGACTCTACAGCTGCAGGGACAAGGAGATGTGGACAACCAGGAGCCGGATACGAGCTGTCCCACGAAGGATGTCAAATGCTGAGGGGTCGGTGCCCGGCGGAAGCACCAACAAGCCTTGGCAGCGGCAACCCAAGAAGAAGGTGAAGAAAGGTTACGGTCTGGCCCAGCAAGGACCAGAGGACTCACCACAGCAAGGGGGTCAGGGCAGGCCTGGAGCAACCAGGGGAGCCCAAGAAAAGCAGTGTTGTCCCTCAAATGGACCCACAGGCCGAAGACACAGGAGTCGCAAGGGGACCTCTAGCAGTCTCACAAAGTAACAGCTTGCAGGGCACAGATTGTGAGGAAGCCAAAGTCCTTGTACGAAATGTGCACAGAGATTGGGGCTATCGACAGTCCAGTGCACGGAGTTGGGGAACACCAAGAAGCATATGCACTTGCAAAAGTACGCGGTGCACAGGGGTACGGGTTATGCGGTCCCCACGAGGGATACTGGCCTCAAACTTGATAAGAGAGCAGCTCAATGTCAAGGAACATAGGAACCCACCTCCTGTGTTGCTGGAATCTTCGGAGTCTGCAGGAGCTAAGGATCAGCAGACCGGTCAGTTGCGTTATGGTGCCTGCAAATGCAGGGGAGTGACTCCTTCACCCCAAGGGAGATACTTCAGTTGTCCTTGATGCTCCACAGGTCCTGCACGGAGCCTGTATGGTGCACAGGAACAGACGATGCTTTGGACAGAGAGGGAGATGAAGTTGGGCCCAGTCGAAGTCCAGCGAAGTCCAGAGTGTCCAGACAGTCCAAGGTCAGTGGTTTCTTGTTCAGAATCTTGTCCACGTCGAATCTAGGGTCCTACAGCCAGGTAAGCCCTTTTGTACCCAAGGGAAAGGGTTGGACAGATTCAGGGGACCCTCCCAGGGGAGGGTCAGGACAGTGGGGAGGTTACTCCCAAGTCCTTTGTCCAGTTTCGCGCCAGAGCAGGAGCCAACGGCTCCCCGGACTGGTTTGAACTGGACTATGCACAGGGACACCAAATGTGCCCCTCGTGCAGACTTTCAGGCACTTTGGAAGTGCCCCCACCCAGCTCCAATACACTGAATCCAGTCTGGGAGTTGGCCACACCTCCCTGTGACAGGATGCCTATTGTGCTGCCTTCCTCTGCTCAAGCTTGGCTCAGCAGCAGGAGGGCAGAAATGTGTCTCTGGTTGGCAGCAACCATTTTGTGCTGTCCTGGTCGAAAAGGCTGGTACCGGGAAGACCAGGGACCCACGAAGCTTGCTTCAGAAGGGTGGAATCATACCTCCCACACCGGTTACCGGTGTGGAGGTATGATTCCAAGGTGTTTGATACAAAACACGATGTGGTTTGTTGCAGCCGTTTTTGAGATAGCATTTTACGCGAGTATATAATGCACCTACACCTATATGTCTGGCTGCGTCACCGACAACCCGGGAGTATGGTCTCCGGAGGCTGCAGGGGTGCTCTGCTCATGCAGGGGCACCCGCTCACATAAAACCCAGCACCCTGCTTTCAGGATTGTCAAGGCCTGCTATAGGGGTGACTTATAGGTTTTAAGTGTAGTGACCTATAGATATAGTAAACCTATATCTAAAGTGTGTGGTGCATGCACCATCTTACACAGGCTGCAATGGCAGACCTGTAGTTCCATTTTGCATGGCCTCTTATGGGTGGCAGAATACATGCTTCAGCCCATGGGAGGCCTCTGGGTTAACTATGCCCTGGGTACATGTGTACCTTATACTAGGGACTTTTAAGGGTACCCCAGTATCCAATCTGGAGTGTACCTAAGTACATGACATAACATTTTAAGGAGAAAGCAGATATACTGGGGTCTTGATTAGCAGGATCCCAGTCAGACTAGTCAAAAACAGTGTAACATCAAGCAAAAAGTGGGGGTAACCATTTATTTATTTATTTATTTATTATTTATTTAGGAGTTTATAAAGCGCACAGCTACCCCCAACGGGGGTGTCCCGGCTGTAAGAAGCAGATCCTACTTTCCTACACCCACAAACCCTCACTGCACAGCTACCAGCTCCATCGCAACTGACGTAAAGCCCCACCAAGCTTTGCCACACATCTCACTGGAACCAATGCAAAGCGGCCGAAATCCCCTTAATGGCTCGCCGATAGCTTTATTGGAACTGACGCCAGACAACGCGAAGCCTGGTCACTTTTTTCAGCAGGCCTAACTTGGTCCCTGTAGGCAGCCCATGTTCCATTGTGGTCGACCTGAACTTGTGACTTTGCCCTGGTCCGTCACAACCAGATAACCACAGTTGACGTTTTGTGCTCTTTGGCCCTATTCTCAATTTAAACTTTAAAATTACATATCTCCATTTCTTCTGATTGGATTTTTGTCATTCAATTAATTTTTTTAATAACACTCTATTTTTCTTAATTGGTATGGGATTTTTCTTGTGTTGTGTTTCACTTTATGACGGCTTGAAGTGCTGCATAAATACTTTAAACATTGCCTCTAAGTTAAGCCTGACTGCTTTTGTGCCAAACTACCAGAGGGTTGAGCACAGATTAATTTAGGGTTTGCTTGTGACTTCACCCTGACAAGGATTGTGATTGCTGCTTGAGTAGGGCTTCACCCCCCTCAACCACTGACCCTACTTCTTACAATCATGCTTTATAGTCTGTGGGGAAAACTTGAGGAAAAATACTGCCCAATGCAGGACGGGCAAGCCCTGCATCCCATTTCCGTTCTTCTTGATGGTCTACCGTGCTAAGAAAAGGAAACATTAAATGGGATGCAGGCCATGCCTCTCCTGGCATTGGGCTGCTCCCCTATCCCTGGGCATAAGAAAGGCCTTCTGTGCATATAGGCTCCAGTTGGTGAGAAAGCCCACTAGACACCTGGGTTTGTTCTCTAAAAAAGAAATGTTGTGGGACGCTAGTCCGTGTTAGTATTGGGCTCCTCCCTCAGGCAACAGACAGCCTTTATGCTACTAAAGGAGGCTGAATGAGTGTGTAGTCCCTCTCTTCTAGTCAATATGTCAAAATGACGCCCAAAGAGGTCTTACTTTTTTCACACTTGGTATGAAGCAGATGGCTGCAGTATCCAAGTTCTGGTTCAGCTAGCATTCAAGGAAACCTATCAACCTTTGGCATTTCTGAAAACTTGAGATCGCTGGGAATCAACAAGATGTGTTTTGTGTGCATCCTAATATGTTTTTGTACCCAGAATGCTCTATAAATGTTAAAAATATGCATAAAAACACCCACATTGCTCTCACTTGCTCCGCAGCATGACTGCAATATTTGGGCCAATGATTGGCTGGCACTTAAGTAACTTATAGTTGGGCATTTGAAAAAACTAGCGACACAGGGGATTTCGGGGTGATGTTGATTGCGGGTCTGATAGCAAGTTTTGCTAACGGCCAGAATACCCTTTGTTGCAAACAGGTTCCACTCATTTAGTCCGGTAAGTTTTTTTGCTTTTCATCACCAGGTTTTTGGACCTTTACTGTGAGTGAGTCTCTCTACCTGAGTCTCACTCACTGTAGTTTCATAGTAATTGGACTGATCATGTTTATAGCTAGTCTGCACCCTTTAAGATAAGACCTCTGCAGTGCAGCTAGGAAAGGGGCATTGGGCTGGTTAAACGTGAACCTGTGTGCACACACGTGTGTGCATGTGTGCGCTGCACACGGGAGACTACAGTCATGTGCACCCTTGTAGCTGCACACAGGTAACATGCCTGTAACAGGTTTAAACTGCAAAATTGACCTATCAAAACAACCCTTTTTGATGAACCTAAACATTCCTTTTAAATATTAATAAGTCACTCCTTAGTAGGCTTTATTGTCCATAAAGGCAGGGTGCATGGTATTTAAAGGTAGGACATGCAAATGTTAATGTTGAACAAGTCCTTGTGACATATTCCTAAAAGCTACTTTCACTACAGCAATACTTGCTAAATTCAGGTTGGTAGCAGCTAGAGAGATATAGGACTACCTACACTTCAAAGAGGCATCCCTTGTAAGAAGCAGATAGAAAGAGAAGCTACCTTATACCCTGATGGACTAGGGATTTTACCTACAGCTGACCCCCAGGGCTAAATGTATCTCTCTAGGGCCAGTGGTTCTACCCCCCCCGGGACCAGCTGGGGGAAGACTTGGCCTACACTGCCTTCCAGGTGCCTGGCAAGGTGGCCAGAAGGCCTGCTGAAAATTCTCTTGGTGTCTTAATCCTGCCCCTAGGAGCAACATGAGTCAAAAAACAAGGAAATCAGCCCAATGGGGCACAATGTAGGCACCTTTGAATATGCCCATTTAAATATACCCAAAACAGAAAAAGAAGCATGTGTGACTCTGCTGCTGCTTTCTAAAATATCCCTGGGGTGAGACAGTGCCTGGGGGCTCCCTCCCCAGACTAATTCTTTGCTAACGGACCCCTTCCCCCTGGCCGCCCCATTTTAGATTGTCCCTGGGGAGCCCATCCCCCCTCTACTAAAGACAGAGGAGGAGGAAACCTAGGGAAAGTCAAAGATCTGAAAGTGCTACTGGTGCCTCTCCCTTCCCGAGCCAATGTCTGGAGGGGGTGGTGGGTGCACCAGTCATCCATTTCCCACCTGCTTGGAGCGCAGGCAGGATATGAAAAATGCCAGCTCCCACCCTGGCACAGAGAGCATCGGCGGGTTGGGGAGCAAGCCAGGCAGACTGCACTCCCCCAACATTATGTGAAGTTGTGGGTGCCCCAGGTGTGACTAGGACACTCATGTAAAATGGAAAGACAAAAGAAAACCTGTGGTGCATGGGCTAATAAAGTAAAAGTGGATTTTTAATATGCAAACACTCAAACTATGAAGCTCCCTATAATTCCTTACACGAACCTGCACCTGCATTTTGCATTCCTTGTAGTGTCCCAAAGAGGGGCAGGGGCACCACCAGCAACTTTTTAAAGTTTTGTGGAGGGGGTTCAAAGGAGTGCAGCAGCACCCCTAATGGGTTTCAATAGTTTGCCTTAAATCTCTGGGCACATAATAAGTATGACCCTGGGAGAGGTTTCATTTATTTTCACCCAGCCCCAGCACTGGATCTTTTGCTTGGTAGTATTGGGACTTCTAGTGGTTGGTCCTATGGCTGCATTTTATGTTGCGAGATGAGTATAAAGAGAGACTCTGGCACATGTTACTGTGACTTTGAATGCTTTATTAAAAGTATATTACTGATAATGAATTTTGGTGAACTTTGCAGTGTACATATTTTCAATAATTGCATTTAAATGTGATTATTGGGTCAATTTTTTTTGGGAAACATATTTTATTGATTTTATGAATATTGTACAGGGTATGTGATCTTCATGCAACTCCTCGACATTAATAGCAGACATCATATATCAACATTTTTGCCCAGTTCCTTCGAGTGCTTCCTGAGTAACCCTGGGCGGAGTTCGCGGAGTTGCGCTACGCGAAACTCTGCGAAGTGGAAGAAAACTCCACCGTGCTACGAGGAGCTCCGCAAGCAGCGGAGTGCGATTGAAAAATGCAGTTCGCGGTGATTTTCAGTGCCGGATGCTTGTCTGCACTGTGCAATCATCGCGAACGGCACCATGCACAGCGCAAACGAGCGCTGCTTTCCTTTCTGCCGCTCGAGTAGATTTTTACTCGAGCAGCAGCTTTCTCAACATGAACGGGCAGTTTCTCAACGCGAGCGGTCGCAAGCATACGCGACCACTCGCAATGAGAAACCCGACCCCCCGCGTTGAGAAATCTCACCGGGAGGTTTATTTTCCACGCTTGCGCTCGCCAACTTGATGTTGACGATCGCGAACGAGAACAAATCTCGCCGGGAGGTGGATTTTCCTCGCTTGCGTTCGCCAACTTGACGTTGGTGAACGCGAGCGAGGAAAAAACTCTGCTCCGCTGCGCGAAGCGGAGTTTTTCGGAACTCCGCGAGCTCCGCGTAACGCGAAGTGCGGAAAACTCTGCAAACTCCGTGAGTGGAGCTGAGTTCACCGCCCAGGGTTATTCCTGAGGCAAGAAAATTCCCCCGTACATTAGCTCCAATATAAAACAAAACTCTAACTATGCCTGTACCTGTACATATGTTTAATCTTGGTCGTGCGTCTACGTGATATGTTCTTGAGTGAGTCGATAGACCCGCTATCCTCTTACCTATGTTATCACCTTTGTAGCTAATTGATCCTCTGCCCCGTGATGCATTTCCAGCGGTATATTTCTGTAAGTGGCCCACCTTGCCCATAATTGGGTTTGTTTTTGCCGGCATTCCGGGGCAATGAAGACAGGTTAGTTCCAATTCCATGATAAAATCCAAACTTGCTTTACATAGCGCACTGGGGGTGGGTTCTCCGCTTTTCATAGTTTTGCAATATCTCGCTTTGCTAGGGTGAGACCAAGGAACAACAAATGTCTTTTGTACCTGTTTCCTCTTAAAGTATCTGTGCTGTGCAATAGTGTTACTTTTCGAGATCTCGTTATGTCCCAAGCTAGCAGCTCCTTCAGGCAATGTAATACCCCACGCCAAAAACGTTCAAGGACTGGACACGACCATACTGTATGTATGAAGGTACCTTCTTCCACATGACATCGAAGACAATGCGGGGACGCAATCAGCCCCGCCTTCAATAGCCGATGTCTGGTGTAATATGCCCTGTGTAAGTATTTAAACTGGATGAGGCATAGTCGGATCGACATTACTGCCCCGCGCGGTGACAAGAGCGCTTCCACCCAGTTATTGCGATCAATCGGACCAATATCAGCATCCCACACTGCTCTTAGGGATTCCAATGTGATGGGGCTATTGGTAACTAGGGTTTGGTAGATTTTGGAGATTTTTTGGTCCCCAAGATCCCCCATTAGCAGTTTGCCTTCTAATTGGCTAAATTCTGGTATGGTTGTCAAGTCTTTAATATATGGGTGAAGGGCATGTCATAATTGTAAATATTTATAGAATTGCGTCTGGGGCATAACAAATTCTTTAAGGAGGCCGTCGAATGACTTTAAATCCATTCCCTTCATGACATCCCCAAGGGTAGAGATCCCAATTCGATCCCTGCTTCTGAATCCCTGGAGATATGTGACCTGTGGAAGCAGACGATTCTGCCAGAGCAGAGTGGCCTGCGTTAGGCGTCCCCACCACCCGATTCTACGGAGGGTCTGTTGCCAGGTCATAATCACCACCCTCGTTGCCGGGGGAAGATCCTTGGGGTCAGTCCTACTATATAGGAATGAGTGTATAGAAAGCCCCTCCATGATCCATTGTTCAAGCCTGTATGCCGGATCCTCTTTAGACCCATACCACCATTCATTCAGTATTTGCAGGTGTGCAGTGGCATGGTAGGACCGCATGTCTGCTGCAGCAATATCTCCGCAATTAATGGATTGTATACAGGTACGCAGGGCCACCCTGGTCGCACCACCCCCCACAAGAAGTGTCCTAGCATTGCATTGACTTGACGAAACCATATCAAGAGGACTGGATATGGGTACGATTGTAGTTGGTACAGCAGTTTGGGCAGAGAGACCATGTTAAAGATAGTCGATCTTCCATACAACAACAGAGGAAGTGTCGACCAATGTTTAATCTCGATCTTCACCTTATCGGTTGTTGCCACGAGGTTACATTCCCAGGACGTGGTTTGATTATCTGATATGTAAACTCCCAGATATGTAAAGCCATCCGCAACCGTAGTAAGTTCTTCTGACCACCGACTGTGTCCCATTGATCCCCTCAGCGGCCACAACAATGATTTAGGTACATTCATGTATAAACCCGGGGTTTCCCCAAACACACGCATGATTTGTAGTATTCTGGGGCCAGATTGATGTGGATCAGTCATAAAAAACAGGATGTCATCCGCATATAAGGCGATGCGGTCAGAAATTTCGGGGGTCCATTCAAAGCCTTGGTGGGGCTCAATGGCCAAAGCAAAAAGTAAAGGGGAGAGGGGGGACCCGTGTCTGGTTCCCCGCCGAATCGGAAATCGAGCTGACGTCGCCCCTGCAAACCGGATCAAGGCCGTAAGGGCTGTATATAATAGCCTGATTAATGCGATATATCTAGGCCCCATGTTTAGATGTCGCAGTAACATAAACATGTAGGTTCAGCTGACCGAATCAAATGCCTTGTCCATATCCACTAACAGCAAGGCTGCTGGTCTGTCTAATCTATCAACGGCAGCTATTGCATTATATGCTCTCTGTATATTGTGTCGCGTCGCACGTTGTGGCATGAAGCCGGCCTGATCTGGATGAATCAAGGCTGGGAGGTATGGTATCAGCCTATCTGCCAAGATCTTAGCGAGTATCTTAGCTTCTATATTTAATAAAGATATGGGCTGATAGGATGCACATAATTCAGGTGGATGACCCGGTTTTGGAAAGACCACTATCTCCGCATGTCTCCAGTCCGGAGGTAGACATTTGGCTGTGAGGGCCTCCTCCAGGGTTGCAAGGTACTGCGGACCCAGCATAGTTATATGCATTTTAAAGAATTCACTAGGGAATCCATTGGGTCCTGGTGATCTACCGGAGGCTATCCCCGTGACCGCTGCGGTTATTTCCTCTAATGTAATGAGACTATCTAGGGCTTCGCGCGCTTTAGCTGTCAGTGGCCGAGGTGGTATATCCCAAAAGAAATCCTTGATCTGGGACTCAGAGAGGACCTCGCGTTTAGTGTAAAGTGCATGGTAGAATTCAGCGAAGGCTCCGGCCACTTGTGAGGGATCAGTGATCACCACGACTGTGCTTGATTTAATTATGGGTATTTGTGACGGTTTCAGGGAGTATTGGCACAGTCCATGTAACATTTTCCCTGACTTGTCCCCCCATTGATAGATCTGGCTTTTTGTGGCCTGCCATATATGGCTAGAAAAAATCACGGGGAGAGCAAGGGATAAGACTAGGGGTGCGTCCTGTTCCCCAAAAGGATGCTAAACTTAAACAATGTGGACAAACCCACTATGTGTATGTAATTTAATCACTGTATGTAGTATGAACATGGACCCATTAGGTGTTCTTAAAAGACCCCTCACACACCAACCTAGTTGGTGTCATGCTTCATCATTGGGGTCCCAACCGGGCGGCTGAGTGCTGCCCGGTTGTGCTATGACGCCTGATTACAGCGGAGCTGGTGTTGTGCATATATGTGATGTGAGGTGAATTACTATAGTTAAAAATATCTCTGAGAATCCTTGCCCCTAATTTTAATCTTGGCGGCTCAGGATATGGTTAAAAGCAATATGTGTAGTGCAACTATTTAGGACTTATTACCGTAAGTTGACTATGTGTGGCGGTCTACATGTTTCAGCCCGTTAAAAAGTGAAAGGGCTTTCTTCAGGACCAGGTGAGTGAATAGTGAGTGGCAAAGGTGAAAGATGCCACGTGAAACCTGTGTGGTACCTACACACGCGCTAAGGTGTGTGGTGTAAGTGTCGGCGTACTCACTGACACTTGAAAAAATACCTGTAGGGGGAAGGAAGAAGACATGACAAGACATATAATATATCGCAACATAAAATGCAATCTTAGTGGCAATATGAATGTGCTGTAGTCATTGTCTATATGACTACTACAGTGATTGGCGTGTTGCCCATGCTTGTGGCGACATGCAGGAGATTCTGTGCATGCTGCGCCTGTAGGAGAATGTGCATGGGCGGTTCAATTGGGAGCACACGTTAGTTAAAGCTGCAAAGCGCTGGTCAGTGGCTGCAAGAGCAGGGGTGCCTAGCCACTCACTATTCACTCACCTGGTCCTGAAGAAAGCCCTTTCACTTTTTTAATGGGCTGAAACATGTAGACTGCCATATATGGCCTCGTCTAGTTGGATGGTTTGGTACCTTCTTGGTAAGATTCCCAGTTGGCGGCGAGCGCTACCACCGTCTCATTCCTGTGCCAACAGCTCAGTTTGGATAATTTGAGCTTCGGATGGTTGGTTTCATAGCCTCCCATAGTATAGTAGCGGAGTCCACCGTCCCTTCGTTCATGGCAAAGTATTCCACCAAGGCGTTATGCATGCCCTGTCTATAGCTCGGGTCGTTTAGTTGCCATGGCGATAATCGCCAGCGAAACGCCGACCGTCGTGGCCCAATCTTTATCTGTAGCTGGACTGGGGAATAGTCAGATAAACCCCTAGGCAGGATATCGACCACTATCAGTTGACATGTATGTGCCCTGGTAATGAAGATATAATCTAATCTAGAAAAAGACCCATGGACCGGCGAGAAATACGTATAGCCGACATCGGTTGGATGTAGCGTCCTCCATGTGTCTGTCCATCCCAGTGCCTCCGCCAGCTGTCCCAGATGTGACACCCTCTGCGTGCGTTGTATAGCTGTGGGGCGGCATCTATCTTGGTCGGGGTGGCTGACATCATTCCTATCCCCCCCAATCAGCGCCAAGGAATCAGGCACAGAATCCCAGATATCAGCAGCCCGTTCTGTGAATGCTTGACTGAGGGGGGAAGAGCGTATACACTACCCAACATTATAGGCTCCCCAGCTAACATGCCCTGAAAGAATATGTATCTACCCAACCCGTCGGCCCATGTACGTATCTGTAATTGCGAGCCTGCGGTGGATTAAGATAGCTTCTCCCCTAGAGCCTCTCGCGAAGCCTGCGTGGAAGACCTGCATGAAGCCAAATCGGGCCAACCATACGGCCTTGGTCCCCATCAAATGTGTTTCTTGAAGCAGTAAGACGTCTACCCCCAGACGCTTCACGTGTCTTAGTACAGCCCCCTGTTTGATTTTGTCAAGCATTCCCCTAACATTCCAGGTGATCACCTTGATTTCCCCTATGGAAGTAGTTCTATGTAGGTGCGTTGTCATATGACGCTGCATGGCAGGTGACTAGCTGTGTGATGTCTAGACCAAGATAATACAGCCCAATAGTGGCATTTGAAATCACTAAATCTAACAACCTGAACAACTGACCCTTCCTCCCACCTACCTCTCCCCCCCACTCCCACCCCAATGCCTCAAAGAACAATGAAGTATCTGTTACGGCTTGTAAGCAAGTCCCACCCCAACAGGGGGTAGCGACTGAAACAATCCAATGGTACCCTTGTGATCCCATCCCTGATTAATGTCCTTGGGATCTAACTTGTCAGTTCGAATACAGGAGCCCTTATAGATGCCAGAAAGCTGAAATTTTACATACCATATCCCGCCCCTCACCTGCTCTGTACCTCAAGATGCCAATATTGAATAGCATAAGTGTCAGTAGTCCGGTTTCTCCGCCTGCTTGTCTCCTCGAGAGCGGGAGCGCCAGGTCGACCTCGAACGGTGTCTTCATTTGTCATTTTTATTATTGTCTAGGTGAAGGCGTGGGTCCCCAGAGGATGAATCCGAGTCCCGAGGCGGTGGTGTGTGGGGCTTAACTGGTAGGCGTTCCTCCGCCCACTGGAAAACCTCCTCAAGAGTATTGAAGAAGAGTGTACAGATTTGTAACTGGTGCGGAGGCGAGCCGGGAAGAGCAGCATGTGTGAAATCTGTGGCTCCTGCAATCATAGGTTCGCTGCCATAAAAGATTGTCTCTGTTGCTGTACTAGCTTGGTATATTCAGGAAATATCATTATCGGTTAAGACGCAAAGACAAGAGACTTCTGCACTTGGGCCTGTCTCAGAATAGTATCTCTGTCGTGATAATTGAGGATTCATGCAATCACTGGCAGAGGACGGGCTCCCGGCGGGGGCTTGGCAGAGAAGACCCGGTGAGCTCGCTCCAGTATAAAACATGGCAAGAGGTTTCCCTCTGGGATCCAGGATCTGAGCCATTGGTCGAGGAATGCGCACATATCAGTACCTTTGCATCCATCTGGAAATCCCACAAATCGCAAATTATTGCGGCGGGCCCTACCTTCTGCATCCTCCACCCATGTGGCAAGGCCCCGTGTAAGCATCTCGAGTGTTGTAACCTTTCCCTGGAGTGTAGTAATGGCGTCTTCTGCCCCCGAGATCCGGGACTCAGCCTGAGTCACAAGTTCCACGGCATTGTGCAGATCTTGCCATAGCAAAATGACACCTGCTCCTACTGCACCGATCGCAGCTAGAATTGCGGCGGTGTCCGGCGTTGTAGCGGGCATATCATTGGCTGTAGTAGTGGTGGTGTTGCCTCCAGTATATTTATTGAGTGTGCTCTGTTTCGTAGCTGGACCGGCTGATTGTTCTTTTGACATGGTGACTATAGGGTTGTGGGACTGGCTGTTAATGCAGTAATAGAGGGGGGGAGAGGTCTTGTAGTCCTGTGCCGGATCTGGCACCAAGGAGGGCCGCCCCTCAACCACAAGCCGCACCGGGGACTAGCCCGGCCACCTCCGCAGTCGAGGCGACCCCCCACTTCTAACGGGCCCTCCTGGAGTTCTTCACCTGCACTGGGGGCAGGGTTTCCCAAATGCTATCGCTCAGCTGTGTGTGATGTTGAAAAGTAGGCTAATGTCTTTCACTCCTCACCTGGTGTTGGCTTCATGATATTTGCCCCTTAGGTCCTCTCTGTGTCGCCCCCAGGTATTATTGCCAGGTGTGTACAGGATATCCGTCCCAGGCCCCTCTCCTCCACTGCGACAAATGTTGAATGTGGCCACCACCCCTGTCCATGGGTCAGTTTAGCTCTTCTCCCTATACCTGATGCCGTATGCAATGGCTGAGGGTCGAGGTATTAAGAGTCCCCAAAGATTGCTTGTAGATGTACAACTGCGCCGTCAGTGTTATAAATTCAGGGCAATCAGGTAGGTAGCTCCCTCCACTCCCGCCCAATTACAGCGCTGCCGAGGTAGGCTTCACCCACCTCCGATATTATGTTGTCCTCATTGCGTTTCTCCGATGTGGGTGCCCGGTCTCTCGCTGGGGTGGCTGACCTTCTTTTCGGGTCTCCCCGCACTGCGAGGCCCCAATCCTCAGCTACGCCACTTCTGGACTCCCGCTGAGCGCATGAGTTGCTCCGGCGGGCACCGTCACCCTGCGATGTCACTTTGCCCCAGAGTTAAAGGGGAGGTCACAGGGGCCGGGAGAAAGACCACCACGCAACCAGGCCCAGGCGCCAGACCAGCGGCTCAATTACCGAGGGCGCCCAGCCCCGGCTCCCCTGCCCGGGATCGCACGCATGGCAGGGCGTGGCTCCGCTGCATCCCCAGGCCTCACCGCCACAGGCCATCCGATCTTGTTTCTCCGTTTTCTTCTGGGAGTGTGTGGTGCAGAAACCAGCAGGAAGGATTCTGGGACCCTGAGCAGCTTTCCGGTGAGCCTGACAAGGTGATAAATTGCTGCTTACCGGCAGGATATTGAAGGATGTTACTTGGGCTTATGGAGCAAGGCTAAAGCGCGTCCGCCATGTTGGACCACCTGGCCATGCCCCCCTTTATTGGGTCCATTTTAATGGTGATTCCTAATATGCAGTTATTGTTTTTAGTAATGTGATGTACACTTGACAAATCCAATAGTCCTGCCTTATATTTGAATGTGGTAACCCTTATGAAACTTCCCCTCAAAAAATGTGAGGAAAATCTGTGAGTTTAGACAATGTTTGATGGCTACAAGGTATTCTGGGTAAGAGATAGCATTGAGCCACGTCACCCTGGACTTCTCCCAGTGTCTAGTTTTCAGAAATGTTTGTGGTTTGTAGATCGCAGGTTTAAATATCACAGCTACCTTCATTTTCAGAATGGTTAGAATTCGAATAAGAAATATAGACACTTCCATGGAGAATTGTTTTGGGGCATTTCCTTTCACAGTAGATAGAATGACCATCACAAATGGGGCACCTTTTTTACATGAAGAGTTGTGAGATCACTGGGCAGTAGGACTTTTGTTGTTGCCCACAGTTTCTAGAACATTACCTCACAGAAATATAAGGAAAACGTGTGATTGCAGGTAAAGTTTTATGTTTGCAGGGCATACCCAACGTAATGTGAGCTACATAAACAACACCACCCCGGACTTTCCAGGTGTGTAATTTAAACAGGTCTGAGTTTGGTATGTTTCCCTGGGCGCCAGCCTTTCTCCGGTCCAAACATCTCAGCTACCCACATCCCAAAAATTATTGAACACTCAAAGGATAAATCTTGATATTTCCACATTACATGTTAGGGTATTTCCTGTTGTGGGAAATAGCCCACTCTCACGAGTGGGTTAGTGTTATTATCAGGAGAAGTTTGGAAAAACTGGTTGATCTGACTTTTGCTGAGCCCCACAGATTTCAGATCTTTCACTTACAGATATGTTCTGTGGATTTATTCAAAGTGTAACATTTTCAAGGCATTCCGGGCAAAATGTAATGTGAGGCAGGTTAGCAACACCACCCTGGACTCACCAAGGTGTCTAGTTTCTGGAATGCCTGAGGATGGTGGGATTCCTTCAGTGTGGGCTGAACCTGAGCCCAACTACCACATAACCAAATACCTGCCTGATTGTAACTCAAAACCAAAAATCTGACATTTCTATGATGTGTTTTGGGGGCTTAATGTGATGGTGATAGGCCGAATCACACAAGGTGGGCACTGCTTTCATCCGGAAAAGGTTTGGGATTGCTGGTTGCTGAGATTTGTGTGAATCCTCATATATTCCAGGACTTTCCCTTGCAGAAAATTGAGGGATTTCTGTGAATTTAGACAATGTTTGACATCTTTGGGATATTCAGGGTAATAAAAAAGGGAGATCCAAAGAAACTATACCAACCTGGACTCCCAAAGTCTATAGTTTTCAGTAATGTCTATGGGTGAATGAATTTTCTAGGTTCGGCTGTCTTAAGTCCCAAACCTGCAGTTTCCCTCATCCCTGAATGATTGTAATTAAAAACAAACATCTTAAAATACTTTCGAGGTTTTTGAGGCTTTTCATGATGTGAGTGATAGGCCAACCCATACTAGATGCAGTGCATTGTCAGGTGAAGTTTAGGAATTCTGGTTGGTAGAACTCTTGTTGAACCCCACACATTCTGGAACTTTACTTTCAAAGAAATGCTAGGAATCTCTGTGATTTTGTCAATTTTTGACATTGGAAGGTCAGTCAGCATAATAAAAACAAGTGGGATCCATGCAAACCATACCATCCTAGATTCCACCAAGTTTCTAGTTTCCAGAAATGTATAGGGTTGGTAGGTTTCCTTGGGTGCTGACCGACTCTGGGCACAAATACCAAAGCTACCTACATCTCCCAAAAACTTGAAATCCAAAGGAAAAATCTTGATGTTTCCACGTTGTATTTTATTGCCTTTTTTACCTCAGGCAATAGGCCCACCAACACATGTGGTATACTGTTTATATCAGGGGAAGTGTGGGAATGCTGGGTGATAGGCCTTTTTTCGATCCCTGTAGATTCTAGAACTTTCTCCATCTGCAGAGGTAAGAAAAAGTGGTGGGATCCACAGCACCCTGGACTCCCTTAGCATGTTTAGTTTTCAATGATGTATGGGTTTGGTAGGTTAACTTAGGTGGCAGACAACTTCAGGCCCAAAACCAATGTAACCTAAGAATCGATATAATTCAAATAATAAAATCAGTAAATCAGAGTGTTTTTGTGCCTTTGCTGTCCCATGCATTAGGACCTCTCACATTTTTGTCTATTGATTTTCTTTACATTGTAGGCTTCCAAAAGTAAGTCAGTGTTCACAAAAACATATTTTGTGGGTAGTCTCAAATTCAGAGTGGTGTAAACAACCCTTATTCGTATATGGACTATTTTTAAGTCTTTAGATTTTACCTTAGGTATTGATGCATGGTCAAAGTACATTTAAAAATCATTATATGCTATAGCTTGGTTGGTAACTCTTGGTACAACATGTTTTTGAACAACCACTAAATGTTATACATATCTACAACATGAAGCATTTGACAGATCCAACAGTATATTATATTACCTTTGTAGATCAGACCTAAGTGCAACAAATGGCAGGCGAAAGCATGGTCACCTGCATCGACTTTTTCGTACACACTTTTACTTTTTTTTAGTGTGAATACTTCATTTCTCTGAGAAAATCATGAGATGTCTCTACAAATGAGCCCTTGCTGAATTCAGAATTATGTATACTTTTCAGAAATGTATAGCTTGCCATATTAAACCATGGGTTATGCATTGTTATATTCCATATAGGTACCATGATATAGGCCCAGGTAACTTCATAACCCTTCACCTAGATACGACACTGCATTCAGAACGCAGGTTTTCCCTAGTTCAATATCTCATACATTATGCATGAGGATTCTTGGAAGCACAGCAGGACTACTATCTCCTGTATAATATCTATGTATAAAGTTCATGCCCAACGTCATCCTTAGTCTGACACAGTAATACTGCGAGGTAGGACCCCTGGGGAGACCTATGGGTGTATATACATCACATCTTGCTAAGATAGACAGAGGAGACCAAGACTTCCCGGCCTACACACTGACCAGAGACGCTGAGGTTCCTGCATGCAGACACTCCAGCTCGCAGTGGTGTAACATCCCTTGCGGGGTGTCCAACCCGAGACCAAGACGGGGTCCCACAGTCTCTCACTTCAGGTAATGGGGTTGACTTTATCCTAGAGGGATTCTTGGCTTAGCACCTACACACATGCTAGGTACACTTAGATACATCTAGTTAGGGAGGCATCGTAGGAGTACGCATCTTTTATTGACATGTATTTTATATACTCGTATGTATTCATGATTATCGCAAGAGGGTAGAACTCTATCATCCCTTTACTTTCATAGTGCTTTTAATCATCTATCTCTGTTACGGTCTAACGGTTGTTGCAGCTCATCTATTTTACACCAGAATAACAACTGTTCAATAAATACCTATTGAAAACGCCCAGCCTGTTTATTCTGTGTATCTCTCCAAGACAGACTAAGTAAGCACGAGTGACCGAGCGAAAAGTAGTATACTGTTTCCACGGTCCTGAGGGATCAGGGTTGTCAGGTTCGATGGTTGCCAAGAACTATTCTCTCTTTGGATAAGAGGAGATTCTAGTGGCACTGTAAGCTAGCTGGTACAAAAGGCCAACATACCCGGTAGGGGTGTGCAGAATCAGTCTGACACCAATCCTACAGTGTATGCTGTCTGAACGCGCAGATCCTGTATAGGTTTTATAGGAACTACACGACATGGCGCCGCCAACGTTGGTTGGGTACTTATTTAACAGTAGAATCTGAGTAGTTCAGTCGTGCTAGTCTCAGAGACCCCTACTCACAATTCCCCAGAGACGTCTGGAGTGGGTGGGAACAAACTCCGCCACAGCTGAGTAGGCAAAAATCCTATTTATTGGCTGTTGGTTAATCAATCTTGAAGGACACATTTAAAAAATAAAAAATAAAAATTTGATCCTAAACTGTGCAAAACACCTTATCTTAGTTCCCTTGAGAAGTTCTTCTTCTCTAAAACAATGACTGAAGGAACAGGAAACATGGATAGAGTTGTGCAAGAACTAAATCTCTCAGCAGACAAAGAGATGCAGATGCAATTCCCATTGCAGAAAATTTAGAAATGCCGTACCATAAAACTAGGTGCACACGGTCTAACATCCAGGGGTGGACCAGTAGCTTTCGTGATTGAGGCACACAAATCATTTAAAACAGAGGTATTCTATTCATGGGTTACATTCCCAGTTGCAAATGCAAGAACAAAAACATTTCACTTCTACACAGAAAGTGGAATACGGGACGAATATTGTCCCTATGAGGACATTGAAGTTGCACTAACTTACCAGGAACATTTATATTGGTTTAAAGGTGCCCTCCACCATACAAGAAATAAAGTAAGATTAGGTCCACTCGGAAGAGAAGGAGCAACATGGCCAGTATTAGCGGCCTACACACCCCATGCTGACATTGAAACAATGCCAGGAGGAGACATACTTACACTTCACAAAGAATTGATAAAACTTTACAGAAACATGACACAGTTTGTCATGAGGACACTTACGGTCCAGCCAGCTTCGGCCAGAACAAACACAACTACAGTTCAAAATACAGCAACTAAAATCACATCACAAACCTTACACGCAGTAATGGGTAAAATGCCCGCAAAATGTGAACAAATGCCATTCTGGGTAGCTCAGAAAATAACACAGCTAGAAGCAGTATTTCCAAATACCAGCCCTTATGAAAAACACAGAATGCTAACAATCTGCTTGCTCATGGGCATAACACCACAAATAGAGGATTGTACCTCTTGGGGTACAGTTTTCGCTGCCATTTATACCAGGACTCATGGTATCCTGTCATTAGCAGTAATACCAGATGTATTAAGACAAATACAAAATGAGCACGGAGCAGAGCCTGCTCTGAACTTAGGAATGAAATTACTATGTAATTTTGCCCAGATATCAGCTATAATATTAGCAAATATTAAAGGGGAGGCAGCATCAGTGGCAATCCGTCAACTCCTAAGGGAGTTCAGTCCTTTACAACAGGAACATGAATTACCTAAAATAATTGAGACTGCGTATGCAGTTAGGCAGAGACAATTTGGGTGGGAAAGCATTAAAACCACAATTGATGGGTAGTCCCGAAAAGGACACCTTTAAGTAGGCACCTGCTTCTTCAAAGAAGAAGTGGGACAACAACAAAAAACAAAAGAATAAAGAAAACAGATTTCAATCCAGAGGTAGGTCTCCTCCACAGGAGCCCTCCGAAAGGAGGTATAACCTTAGGAATAGGGACAATATTAGGAAACCTGACAGGTATCAGGATACTGATACATGTTCCTCTCGTTCCTTTCAGGCTTCAATGAAAAACTCAGAGAGGGAAGGACGGTCAGACAGATAAGAAGAGCATACAAAGTCCAGAGACAAGCAGCACGTTCAAGACTATACTTCCAAAAAAGAAGACAATTCCAAACCAAAACCTCAGTTCAAAAAGAAGAGGGTTGCAGGTCTAAAGATCAGACATGTCCAGAATTCTGAGGACTCAACTACTGAACGGGGAATGGGCTCTGATAATGCTAGACAGTGCGGCAGAAGTAACAATAGCTCGCCAGTACCTGATGGAATTTCTGGTGACAGCGGACTTGAATGATTATATCACGGTGGAAACTCCTGATACTAGGGTAAGTGTCCCACATTAGTTATATGAAATAACACTCCAAATGTAGGGGGAGAAGCCCAGGAAAGTTAGAGGTCTCTTTGGGAGAACCTGTCGTTTGGTTATGACATTCTATTAGCTGAACAAGATTGGCCGCCAGCATTTGTCATGGACTGCCCTAGAGGAGAAAAAGTAATTTTACCAGCCTTTTCCCGACCCTGTTCCCAAATATCTAAAATACACATATGCACGGGAGTGGGCGGTAGCCCTAGCCCCGGCATTATTTAAAAACTATGTTGGAAGGGATGATGATTCAACCCACCACATAATTCCATAAAAAAATACTCCGACTCAACAGAGGCAGTATCCAATAAAGAAAGAAGCTAAAAAACAGGTCAGGGAGATCTTAGATCAACTTGAATACCAAGGGGTGATTGAAACTTGCACCTCTCAAATGAATAATCCTTTGTTTACCGTAATAAAACCTGACAACTCATATTGTCTAGTTTTAGATTACAGACATTTAAACACTTGCACAAAGACATTTGCAGTACAAAATGCACACAGTGCCGCACTAATGAATAACATTGTGCAGAAAAAATACAAAATGACACTAGATATCTCAAATGGATTTTTTTGCCAAAATATAGCACCTGAAAGCAGGTATTTAACCGCATTCTCCGCGTTAGGCTCCCAGTGGCAATTTTGTACACTCCCCCAGGGGTATAAGAACAGCCCGGGGTTATTTTCGGCCAGAGTAACTGAATTACTTTAAAATCTGGATGAAGAGGCATTGTCCTACGTGGATTTGCCTCTGAAGGCTACAAATTTAATTTAAAAAAATCTAAGATAGCGCATCTCAATGTCCTTTTTCTGGGATATGAGCTTTCAAGTGAAGGGAAAAGCCTAGCAGCTAACTTTCTAGAAAAGTGTGCACTGCTACAACCTCCAAAATCATTAAAAAATTTACAATCAATACTGGGATTCCTGAACTTTGGAAGAACATACATTTTGGATTATGCAGAAAGGGTTAAGCCTTTCTACGATCTAATAAGTCCTGATTTCTCAGTTAGGCAATGGACATAGGAACACACAGATATTCTTCGTTCCCTACAAACTGACATGATAGCTTCAAAGCACTTACAGACACGTGTAAACGTACGCAATGTGGTGATCCGTATAGTTGCGGATCAATCAGGATACACCTACCTAACATATAATGAAGGTGAAACAGTACCAATAGCATACAAATCACATTTGTACACGAATGCTGAGGTGCGCTTTGCATCAACAGAAAAGATTCTTACAGCAGTACAGACTGCTGTAGTGAGAGAAATAGCACTGGCTCAGGGGAAACAAATAATTGTCGTAACCCCGGTACCGGCCCTAGAGGCTGCTACAAAGGCTAGCGTTCCTAACGCTAAAGCCTTACATCCAAGATGGATACAATGGGCTAATTCTCTCACTGCAACAGATGTAGAATACAGGTACAACCCAAGTCTGAAAACACAAGCATTTCTGCAATACGAACAAGAATATCCTCTCCCTAATGAAATATTGCCTCTAGATCAGTATGAATATTTAATTTACACTGACGGATCTGCTCAGCCGGCCATTGGGAGTAAACAGCAATACAGTGCCGCATGCGCAATCGTTAAAGGACGCATGCAGGATGGAAAGTTTCATCCGAGTTGTACAAAAACCCAGTCTGTAGGAGACTGCACGGCGTAGCTAGCAGAATTAAAAGCCCTGTTACTGGCACTGGTAAATACGGATCGAGAATTCCCCACACTAATCGCGTGTGATTCCTTTTACTGTGTACAGTCATACAATAAATACTTACACCACTGCGAAAGGTGGCACAATTAAGCACAAAATGCTATGGGAACAGCTAGTGGAGTTGAAAAACGAACTACCAAGGACTCACGTGATACACACACTGAGTCATCAACATGTTGCCGTTCACGTTAAAGGGAATTCATTGGCTGATGAAGCCACAAAGGGGGCTGTACGCACGGCTTCCGTAGCTGCAATCACTCGTTCCAAAACAAAAATAGACGGTGAGATTATGGTTGCAATTATTGCTACACGCAATAAAACGGCACTACCGAAAATATTTCCACTCAAGGACTCCTACAAGTTAGATGCAAATAACTTTCCATTTGCTCAGATTCCTGGCGTGGGGGGATGGAGTCATACCGAATATGGATCGCAGGTTAGGTTTAATTCTAGCAGCACACGAGGGTATAGGTTCGGCACATGCAGGAGTTACGGCGACTGTTTCCTTACTGAAACAACGCTACTGGTGGTCAGGATTAACAAAGCAGACTAAGGACTATGTCTTGAAATGCGACATCTGTCAGCAGATGTAAGGCTCCACCGTAACACGAACAGCTCAGACACCATTGCTAATATCTGACAAACCACTTGTGTGTGTTTATTTGGACCACTGCGGCCCCTTACAAACAGATGGGGCTTACAGGTATATCATGGTTGCAGTGGATTCCTGCTCTAGATTCCTATGGGTGTGGCCCCAGCGCTCTGCTGACACTCAAACTGTTATAAAAGATTTGCGAGTCTTTATAGGGACATACTCAATTGGCACATTACATTCTGACCGTGGCCCCGCGTTTAGCTCTAGGGTCTACAAGGAAGCCATGGGAGGTTTGGGTGTAGCATTGCGGTACTCCTCTCTGTACCATCCCGAGGGAAATGTGGTAGTGGAAAGGAAAAACTGGGACATAAAGCAGTCTTTAACAGCTAGAGTATTAGGCTTGGGTGAGAGTTGGGTAAAACATTTGTATGGAGTTCAACGAGCATTGAATAATGTGCCAAAAAGTTCTCAGGGGTGTCACTCCTTATGAGGTCCTATTTGGGACGAGAATGTGGGTACCTGATCTTGATTGTGAAGGCACAGTGGCTGATGAAAAACATTTTGACATCCATAAACGTTTGGCTGTTTTACAGGATCTGAATGATCCAGGGCACTACAAAGCAATGTCCTGATAAAGCGGACCGCCACTGGGGAAGTCAAGTCAGTTACGGCAAGACCTGTCTGGGTCCCTAAAGTTGGGGGATCTGGTCAGAGAGAAAATTGCGGACAAAAAGGAATTTGGACCATCATACAGAAAGCCTGTACCTGTCCTGGCCGTTGAAGGAACAAGAACTGTACTTCTACTGCCTCTTGCCGGAAAAAAGGAGAAAAGATTTGTCTCAATCGACTTAATCAAACCACACTATGTGGCCGATACTGAATAGTCTGCGGCCTTTTCCAATAGTGAAATGTTGGAAGACACATCAGATTTTGAAACAATGTATTGCTATCAACATTATGGTCCTCATTTTCTGCATAAAACTGCTAATCCCAGAAATGTTTTTACCTACCACCAATGGGAACATTGCCGTACACCGTCAAAAAGCAGTTCAAAGACATTTGCACAGAAATTTTCATATATTTCAGGGTTTAACACATCAGACCCAGCCTCATATTAATATAAGGTTGCACCAACATCAGCACAGAAAAATATGTTGACAAACACCAAACAAATGTATTCTGCTTCCTTTATTGCCCAGTTGTCTGAACAAGGTTTCGACTTATGGAAAGACACAATAGACTTAAAATCTGTCTGGGGTACTAGAGACTGACAGGTCCAGGGAGCAGAAGCGCTATTTCGAGCATGCCTCATTCCTCAGCAAATAATGTTTTTGAATGAAACTGTGCAACAAATATCCTGTCTTGGAATAGCCAAGAACAAAGACTTGAATACACCTCGGATGCCCACACCATCACACACCGAGGGTAACATAACATCACAAGAAGGAATTAAGTTAGATGGGATCATGCAATACAATAGATCAGACCCCGATTGGAAGGGATGGTTGTTTTTGCCCACAGACACCAATAGATGTCAGGAAAGATTCATGGGTAAAACCAAAGGGTTTAATATCAACAGGCCAGATCTACGCTGTGTACAGAGAGAACATCCAGGGGTAGTGACATCATACAGTGTTGGGAACTTATGCCTCGATTGGCTAAGAACCTCGACACTGTTACAGGTGAAACAACACTTATCCTTACTTACAAGGGATGTGGATCTACAGGATTTTTTATTGGGTCCTAGAAAGCCACGTCACAAACATTTCTATTATGCTGTCTATAATGAAATCTGAAAAATATCCCAACAAGAGGCCACGGCGAGATTACGTGAGATAGATTGATTAAACTTGAGAAAGCTCCAGCCGTGGTTGACAATGGTTTGACTACACTAACCTCCAGGATATATTCACTAGGCAACATTGTATCTTCTGCAATAGATATAATAGAACAGGATTTGTCCATATTACAACACGGGCAATCACAATTACGTTCTATTATATTGTTAAGCTGGACGCTACAATCTTTGTGCGCAGGCTATGTGCCTTGGCGTTTCATCAACAGTACATCTCTGTTTTCTTCATACAACCTAACAAAAAAACAGATAGAAATGGCATAAAAGGGGAGCAAAATATACAATGCTGCGTATTGAAAAACTCGATAGATTAGCCTTTATAGTGGCAGAATCACCGTCCACAGAATGGTTAATCCATGCCACATAACTCTACCGGTCACTACTTTTCAATTTCAATATTGCCTTGAACAAAAGCAGGCAAGCAGATATGAAGAAATGGTTAGGGAATTCATCAAGGAATCTTGGGAATTACTGTACAGATTTCGATGCCGGAGTGGGGATAGAGAAGTGTTTTTGAGTGGTACAAACTGTGAATACACTTTAAGTGGATCACTCATATGTCAGGATATAATGCTGCATGGGGCGTGTAACGGTTCATTAGCGAATTTATCCTGTCACTTGAGGGGTACCCCAGCTGCCGTGATCACTCCAGTGTTCAGGCTACTTTCGAATGGGAGTTACTTGATGCTGAACGATCAAGGTTGCTGTGGGATGCTTCCAGGCATCGCATATCTGGTAACCGTGAGCTCCAGGTTTACTTGCTGTATGAAAGTATTGTTTCCACCAACACATACAGTCCAGGAGGCGCCGTTATGGCCTTCGCTAAATGTTTCATTAATACGGTTTGATGCTTTGAGCAGAATGAAAGCCATGCTTTTACAAAAGTCCGTGCCCTTAACCTCTGCTCGAGAGACTTTTGATCTCCAGATCGCAAGGTCTTTAGCAGAGATACAGGCGCTCATACGCATGAATTGCCCCTTCCATTTTGCAGAAATGGTAAATCGTATCTTTAACATGTCTGATACGACAGGCATCGTCCACCTATTTCAGACCATAGGTTCTGGACTATTAAGCACCTTTCAGATGGGTATCGGAGTTATACCAAACTTTATACACTCCGTATTTGGAAGCATTTTTGGAGGACTGCCGCTGATCCTGTTTCTAATAGCAGGTATCCTGATTGTTATTTTTCTGCTATGCAATGGACGTCCCTGTCACCAAGGAGATGGAAAAGGCACTCCAGGAGCATAAATACCGTGATCGCATGGTACAACATCTAGGCACACCTTGCCTGAGAGAACTAAGTGCGTCTTGGTTCCTGTCATTTAGACCAGTCTGGATGGACTGCATCTTACCTGTCCTCCGATGCCTGTTTTGCGGAGAAGAATGCGTGTTGGATCTATGTCTGACACTCCCATCATGTGCGCAACCAGACGTTGATGCTTTACTGGACCTGATAACGGCCCATGTTCTGCAGTGTCCCCAGCGTATTCCAATGTTGATGGCGGCATTCCTAGAGCCACAACAGGTAGTATCGGCTCCTGTTGGTATGGACATCGGCTCCTCCTCTGACACCCAGGCCTTGGATGGTGCTCAGGCTGCCCCAGCATCGGCTGTGGACAGTACGGATGATCATCTGTGCTCAATTGACATAATCTGCGAGGTGTTACAGGGACCGTCGTCTGCGGAGGCAGGCAACGATAATGTTGCGTCTACCAGCCAGGACCCATAAACATTTGACTGATTTGGCCCGCCGTGTGCTGGGAGAAATTCGACCTTTTTGAAAAACAAACTAAAAATTGGAACTCCATAACAAAATCGACATTCTTTTGAGCATGCATCGCTTTCAAATGCTTGTAGTAGTTCAAACTACACCTACGGACATATTAAAGCTATGGCTTGAGTGACAATTTCATTATTTATTTTTACCTTTTAAAGATTTTTTTAGAACTTTTAATTATTTTTAAGCGAAAAACTAATGTTTTTATAAGCTATTAGCGTACCAGTGTCTAGTCAACCTAGTAGTATGTTGAGAATTTAACTATGTCGTCCATTCGGAAGAGGAGTGGGTGTTATATTCCATATAGGTACTATGATATAGGCCCGGGTAACTTCATAACCCTTCACCTATGTTCTTCCCTACATTACACTTATAACGGTTTACAGGGACTGACCTTTTACCTAGATATGACACTGCATTCAGAACGCGGGTGTTCCCTAGTTCGAAATCTCATACATTATGCATGAGGATTCTTGGAAGCACAGCAGGACTACCATCTCCTGTATAATATCTATGTATAAAGTTCATGCCCGACGTCATCCTTAGTCCGACACAGTAATACAGCGAGGTAGGACCCCTGGAGAGACCTATGGGGATTTATACATCACATCTTGCTAAGATAGACAGAGGAGACCAGGACTTCCGGGCCGACACACTGACCAGAGACGCTGAGGTTCCTGCATGCAGACACTCCAGTTCGCAGTGGTCTAACATCCCTTGCGGGGTATCCAACCCGAGACCAAGACGGGGTCCCACAGTCTCTCACTTCAGGTAATGGGGTTGACTTTATCCTAGAGGGATTCTTGGCTTAACACCGACACACATGCTAGGTACACTTAGATACATCCAGTTAGCGAGGCATCGTAGGAGTACGCATCTTTTATTGACATGTATTTTATATACTCGTATGTATTCATGATTATCGCAAGAGGGTAGAACGCTATCATCCCTTTACTTTCATAGTGCTTTTAATCATCTATCTCTGTTAGGGTCTAACGGTTGTTGCAGCTCATCTATTTTACACCAGAATAACAACTGTTCAATAAATACTTATTGAAAACGCCCAGCCTGTTTATTCTGTGTATCTCTCCAAGACAGACTAAGTAAGCACGAGTGACTATATTGTTTCCACGGTCCTGAGGGATCAGGGTTGTCATGTTCGATGGTTGCCAAGAACTATTCTCTCTTTGGTAAGAGGAGATTCTAGTGGCACTGTGAGCTAGCTGGTACAAAAGGCCAACATACCCAGTAGGGGTGTGCAGAATCAGTCTGACACCAATCCCTCAGTGTATGCTGTCTGAATGTGCAGATCCTGTATAGGTTTTATAGGAACTACATGACAGCATCTCTGTCCCCTAGGAGCAGCTTGTAGATAGAAGACGCAAATATAGAAAATGTAAACCATTGCTTAGAAAACTGTGGTGAAAAAATGATTTTTTCTTCAACTCTGCCTCTTCCTGAAAGCTGGAAAGAGGTTGATTTTAGCACAGCAAACGTTTTGATGATGCCATTTTGAGAAAACTGTCTCACACTTTCTTGCAAAGAACATTTCAAATTTATTTTTACAAAAAAACAATACTACAATTTTACCATTTTCTAATTTTCCTCCAGGATAAACCACAAACTCTGTGTAAGTTTAGAATCTCCAACATGTGGGGAAAAGACACAAATCATAAGATACTATGGGGCATATTTACAAAGAATTAGTGTAGGGCAGTGCCGCAAGTCATTTTGCTGTGCTGCCATAGGCCAATTCAAAAGGACAGAAATGCACCATATTTACAAGATACAGTGCATTCTTGTCCATTCAGCTCGCGCTGGCACAAACATCGCATCTGTGCACCAACGCATGATTGGGGCATATTTGCAAGCCCCTTGCGCCACTGGTGGTCCCTATGGGGGAAGTGTAGCCCTTGACTTCCACAGCAAAGTGTCAAGAAGAGGGTACAAACACCTCTAACGCAAATGACTCAGCATTGCAAATCTATCTTTTTATTTCATTTTAGCAACTTTTGTTTTGATTGTTGACATTGAGAAGTAAAACTTATATTTGCTCTATCGAATACAAGGTGCTCCAAAAAAGGGATGACGGCACAGGGAAAGTGAATATAAGTGCAGAAAGTGCATACCTGCTATGTACAGAAATATGCATACACACGTGGCTGATAGGGATAATAGAGTGTTAGAGATCAACCCCGCTAAGCGAGTGTTGATAACCACCATAAGTTTCTTGAAAAACAGTTCACATATATTATTTTTGTCAATGTTTTGACCCCTGGACTTAGATAATTTAAAACGGGGTCATCATTAGGACGCAGAAATATATAGGAGATACCAACTGATTGGGACAATTAGTATGTAATGCTGAGTTATATGTGTTAGAGGTGTTTGTACCCCCTTCTTGACATTTTGCTGTGGAAGTAAAGGGCTACACCTAATTTCCCTACCTGCTGCAAACTATGACTCATGCTCAGTTGTTTACTCTTGCTGCATCCATTTCCTTGCTGTTTCTTTAAAGTCACCAAGCCTTCATTGCTAGTTTGTGATGACACTCATTGTCATGTTTATCTGGGACATCACATTTGAGTTCTACATCACCCTGTGCTCTATTGCTTTCTTGGTTGCCCCACTAACCAACATTGCTATACCCTAATTTGTGCCTCCCTCTCCTACCTGTTTTTTTTTTTTTTTTGTTTAGTAATTTTTTATTAAATTTTCAGAAAAAGAGAACATATAATAATCAATTGAACACATTATGAATAAGGTACAATGATTAATTTAAAGAGAGAAATGTGAACAGTAGAGGAAAAAGACAGAGGAGGAAAGGAAGAGATATGGAGGGGAAAAGGAGAAGAACAGAAGAGAGAGAGTTAGAGATAGGAAGAAATAAGAAATTAAGATGCAGGTGCATGAGTAGCAAGATAGGAAGTAAAGGGTAGCCAAAGTAGGTCGGATTTAATTTTCTGAGAAAGCGTAAGAGAGGAAACAGTAGTAATTCTGTGTTCATCGCAAACAAAGTTCCACCAAGTTAATAATGATAGTTTAGAGTTATCTTTCCAACAAGACATAATCACTTTAAAAGCTATAGCAACAAATAAGTCAAACAACAAAGTAATATGATTAGAAACATCAAAATCAGGTGAGGAGGAACCCAGAAAAACATTTTGCATTGATAATGGAATATTACTTTTGAATATTATCATACATTTGGACCAAATAGACTGCCAGAACTTTAAAACATTCGAACATTCATAAAGTTGGTGAAGTAAAGTCCCAGTAGATTCAGAACAAGACCAACATAGGGACGAGGAGGTAGGGGAAAACTTGGAGATATGAACAGGGGTAATAATAGCTCTACTATAAATGAAGTAAAGGGATTGAGTGATACGTGCGGCAACAGAAGTTTTAAAAAGCTTGAGCCATAATTTATCCCAAGAAGAAATAGGGAGTGACATAGATAAGTCTGTTTCCCAGAGTAATTCGACAGGGGATTTAGGACGTTCAGAAACATGAGATAACAACAACTTATAAATAAAAGCAGCTTTAGGCCTATGCTTTCGAGAAACACTATATAACGGTGATGGTGAAGTAATTAATGAAGAGGCTAAAGGGTAATTGTTGGAAGATAAGGAAGACTGCAACGCCGTTGATATTAAAAGATATTCATTAAAAAATGAATCAGGTAAATTATATTGTAACTGTAAATCCTGGAAAGGAATAACAGAATTATGTTGAATTAATTGATGAATAAAAATAATTCCCTTCTCCTTCCAATGCTTGTAGTAAAATGATTTACGTTTATATTTGATAAATTTATTGTACCAAATAGTGGAGGACAAAAAACATTGATATGAGTCTAAACCATCAGAAAAAATATTATATAATAATTGTCAGGAGTATTTTAAAATAGGATTATCTGATAGGAAGGAGCAATTAGACATATATATTATATCTCGAAAAGAAAAGTCTTTTAATAGGGAACGCTCAAAAACAATCCAGCGGGGGATAGGGATATCCGCAAAATCGTAAGTTAAGGCAAAAAATTGACGAATTAAAAATGCAGAATGATAAGATTTAAAATCTGGGAAACGAACACCTCCTTCTATTTTGGGATGTTTGAGTTTACTGAGGGCAATGCGGGGGTGTTTATTATTCCATAAAAACTTTGTACAAATAGAATTCATCTGTGAGAAATACGAAGCAGGTATTCGAAAAGGTAACATGGAAAGAGTATATAGGACATGTGGCACAATCATCATTTTGATATTATCTAATCTACCCCACCATGTCAAATAAAGGGGGACCAAGAAAGAAGGAGTGATTGTATTTTGGTAATTAGAACATTAAACGTAAAACTAATGGTGTTAGAAATTGTGGAGGAAAACCAGATACCAAGGTATTTAATTTTTGTGGGACACCAAGTAAAATTAGTATTATTAAACATATATTGATAGCAAAGAGAGTTTAAGGGTAAAACTTCTGTTTTAGAAAAGTTCAACTTATATCCAGAGATACTAGAATATAACCGAACTTCATCCAAAAAGGGGGAGGGAGGAATTAGGATCAGACATATAAACCAGGATATCATCAGCGTAGGCTGATAATTTTGTTTCCATAGAATTATGTGAAAAACCAGAGATGCCTGAATTAATTCGAATACGCTCAAGGAAAGGTTCCAGACATAGTACAAATAACAGGGGTGATAAGGGACAACCTTGGCGTGTGCCTCTATATAATGGAAAAGACTTAGAAAAATGGTTATTCACAAAAATACTAGCACGGGGGAAAGAATATAACAATTTAACATAAGAAATAAATTTTGGACCAAAACCAAACCATTTGAGTGTACTGATCATAAATTGCCAGTTTATGCGGTCGAAGGCCTTTTCAGCATCCAGAGACAAAGCTGCAAGAGGGTGTTTGTACTTTTTTCCGAGGGAGATAACATTAGCAAACATGCGAGCATTGTCAGAGGCCAATCTGCCCTTAATAAAACCAGTTTGATCTGTTTTAACCAATAGTGGGATGATACTCTCAAGGCGAGTGGCGAGGATTTTAGCGAATATCTTACAATCATAATTGATTAATGAAATGGGGCGATAGTTTTTACACAGGGAATGATCCTTATCAGGTTTGGGAATGAGGACAATCAAAGCCTCCATAAATGAGCCAGATGCTTTGGAGTCAGCAATGAATGAGTTAAAAAGGGCCAAAAGTTTGGGAGCAAAAATAGAGGAAAAAGTAGAAAAAAATTCAACAGAAAGACCATCAGGACCAGGGGCTTTTGATCTTTTTAGGGATTTAATGGCTTCCAGTATCTCTTGACTAGTAACCTCATTTTCTAATAAATCAAAGATATCAGGAAGCGAGGGAGGTTTAGGGAGGCCAGAAAAAAAGGTGTGCACATTTTGAGCAGAGGGATTCGTATCGTCAGAATATAATGATTGATAATAATCATGAAATACAGATGCAATATCTTCATCAGAGGATGCCAAATTATTGATTCATTTAGAATAGGACCTATATTTTTACGTTCAGATTTAATAGTAAGTAGTTGGCCAACATCTTACCAGCTTTATTTTGACCACCGTGGTATTTAGACTTAATTTTAAGGAGAACATTGCATGCATCAATCGTGGCAAGTTTGTTAAGAGCAGATTTGGCTTTAATCAGTTCATGAAGAGCAGAGGGAGATTTAGAAGTAAAGTAATTATGTTCCAACAGTTTAAGTTGCTGTAATAAATTGGCATACTTGGCTTTAGCAGTTTTCTTCTTTTTTGCTGAGTATGAAATAGCAAAGGCACGGAAGGAAGCCTTAAAGGCATCTCAGTTATTAGTAATGGAGGTGTGCAAAGGGTTGTTGATAGTAAAAAATTCATTAATAAAGGTAGTAGCTTTAATAACAAAAGTGTTGTCAGTCAGCAAAAAATTGTTAAATTTCCAACGTCCAAATTTTGGAGGAGTCATGGAGAGGTCAAGGGAGGAAAAAACGGGGGCATGATCAGAAATAAAAATAGATCCAATCTCAGAGGATTGAATGGATGGAAGTAGGGGCTTACTAACCAAAATATAATCAATTCTAGAACGAGTGTGGTGAACGTTAGAAAAAAAAGTAAACTCAAGAGTATCAGGGTTACAAGTCCTCCAAACATCATATAATGAACGAGAGGCAATGGCAGATTGAAATGATTTATGAGTTTTATCAGGATTAAATTTGCATTTGGATTGTCTATCCAAAAATGGATCTAACCATTGATTAAAGTCCCCAGCAACAATAATATTTGGACCATCAATAGAGGATAGTAATATCTTAATGTTATTCCAAAAGTCTGGGTCTGGCTTAACAGGGCCGTAGATATTCAGTAAGACAAGTTCTTTATTTTGTATAACAACCTTCGCCATTACCCAACGTCCATCAGTATCACATTGCGTAGATAAAATTTGCACATGAATCGATTTGTGAAATAGAATAGCTACACCACCTTTCCGATTAGAAGCTGGAGAGTAAACAACTTGACCCACCCATTGTCTTTTCAATTTAAGTGATTCAACATCATTGCAATGAGTTTCTTGAATAAAAGAGACATGAGAATTCAACTTAGACAAATGTGAGAGTACCTTTTGCCTTTTGACAGGGTTTCCCAGACCACGAACATTCCACGTGACAACATTACACATAATGGAGGGAAGGGAGGGCAAGACATGAATGGAGATGATACACTTCAGGAGAACAACTGGAAGTAAAGAAACACCATTTAGTAGAAGAATACAGAAAACAAAATGTACAACAACATTTAACGATAATAGGCATAAGCATTAAGCAATAGATTAAAGAAAAATAAGCACTAAAAAAATATAATGAAAAACACTTATATATACAAAAAATCGATAATAAGATTGCACCAAAACAAAAAAGTAAAAAAACAATAAGATGCTAGATGAAGAGAAAAAGAGAGAGAAGAGAAAAGAACAGAAGAAAGAAGAAATTAAGCAGATCAAGGAAAAGAATCCAGATCTGAAGATAAACAAGCAACAAGAAAATTGAGACATGGTGACGACGAAAGCAGAGACAGCGATACGAGTAGATAAAGAATAATAGTAAGCCTCAGAAGTAAAAGAATGAGCAGTAGTAATAGGAAATTAAGAGTAACGGCAGAGAGAAGGAAAAAAGAGAAAAAGAACAATATCTTCAAGGAGGAACAAGCATGAGGAAGAAAATAGGATAAAAATAGGCGCAACATCAACCATTAACTATTAGAACAGAGAGAATATAAAACATTAATTTTCCATATTTCGAGGAGAGATATTATTGAGAAAGAGTCTCAGTTTGGCAGGATCATCAAAAGAACGTGACCATCCTTCGTGAGTAACTTTGCAGAGACATGGGTGAAGAATACCATATTGAATGTTTAAGTGTCTCATCTGGGGACGGAGAGCGAGGAATTCCTTACGGCGTGCATTTGTTGCATTTGAAACATCTTGAGAAATGAATATATTATGACCTGACCATGTGAGGTTTCGTTTGGATTTAACCGCTTTCAAGACATGCATCAATTCAGTGAACTCTAAGAAAAGCATGATGATACCTCGAGGTTTGTTAGAGTTAGGTTGAAGACGACCTAAACGATGCGCCCGTTGTATGTTAAGGGGTGATGAAGGTTGAAGGTCTAAAAGGTCCGTCAGGAACTTTTTCAGAAAGGATAACATGTCTGGACCTTCAATATTTTCTGGTAGGCCATAAAGGCGAAGGTTATTCCTTCGATTACGATTTTCCAAGTCTTCGGTGTGTATTTTAAGATTGTGGATTTCTTGCTCCAAAAGAGGGATTTTAGTAGAAATATCTTGGAGGTCCCCAACACGTTGCTCAAGTTCCGAAACCTTGCCCTCCATGATAATCCAACGGTCTTCAATTTGTTTCAGTTTTTCATTAGTGGTGACCATGAAGGGTTGAAGGCCACGTACCTCCTCCAAAATTGAGTCCAGTACAGGATTTTGTGAAGTATGAATGGGGGAAGGAGGGTCATTCTTATGTCTCTTAGGTTTAGCGCCTGAGGAGGATGATCTAGAGGAAATGTGAGGATCATTCGCCATCTTGGACTGTGAAAGAGACCGACGAGTAGTGCTTAAGAGTATACGCATGCGACCCATTCACCGCAGGAAAGGAAACAGGAATCGTGACCAGCCACGGGTGAGCACAATTGATGGAATGAGAGGAAGCACTGTAATATATCGCTGAGAGAAAAAAAAAAAGAGTCGCCGTCACAATACAGCAATACGATAGGCACTGTGCAAATACTGTGTGAAGATGCGAAAAATGCGCCTATTTAGACATCAAAAAAGTGGAAATAGCACATTCATTGCACAACAGTATCAACAAGGAGCTCATTCTTCACGCCTGCTCCCGGCGAATGCCTCAACCTTGGCAGAAGTAAGCTGAATTTATTATATATTCCTTCCCACTCTTTTAAAAGGCTGCCACCGTGGTGAGAAATAACATGAAAGAAGAAATGAAAAAGTCTTCTCTGTTATCCTAGTTTACATCTTTTTTAGTGATGCTCATAGCGAGAAAGAGAAGGAATAGCCTTTATCAGAAAAAAAAAGAACTCTGTTTTCCCATTTGGACTCCTCTTATAGTAGTAGGAAATGAAAATATGGGCATTATTCATTTTAGGGGAAGTAATTCCACCTTAAAAGACATACCAGCAGTCCATGAGGAAAAACAGCATTTGGAGCGAAGCACAGAGTTAAAACGCGGGCGCCGCGATTCAAAATGGCGGACGCCCGCGATTCTGTGAGGAAAATACTGCCGTTGCAGGTTCAGGCTCCACGATACATCCGAGGGCAGGAAATACCGGCTATTAGGTGCGCCACGGGTTCAGGAGATCGGGGCCGCCGTTTCCGCCCGCGAATTCGGGCACCTTGAGGCAGAAATATGCAGGAAATCTCCGCGGCCTGGCGGAGCTCACATAACGTCCGCCATCTTGTTGTCGCGTCCAAGCCACGCCCCCCTCCTACCTGTTTTTGAATCCCTTGATTTCTGGGAATTCTTCTCCTTATAGAAGGATAGATGTTGTATATCTCCAACATTGCCTGAGACTCACCGCATTATGAAAGGGTTACGTTACAGCTAGCCCCATTGATAGTATGGACCTCATTAACACCATATTTCTCACCCACTTTAACAGCGATTGCCTTCTAACTCCCCAGTCAAGGTCACAGCACAGGATCTGCCCTCATGCCTTAATGTCTATGTGGGCGTGAGGTATCCCACAATTCCTGCACCCCAAAAATTTACCTCAACAGAATGCCCACAAATTGATGGATTGGGAATAGTTGTAAACCCTAATTTTATGAGGCAATGTGTTCCACTCCATAACTGAGTTCTAGATCAGCAGAATACATTTAAGGATTCTATCACAAAATGTTAATGATGTGGTAAAGAAAAATTGCCATGAAAGCTCCTAGCAAATAGAGCATTACAGAGGAGTGCAAAATCAAATTTTATCTAAATCCCAAGTGGGCAGCAAAATCAATAAAGAAACAGACAGCATCTATAGTAGCATTGTGTAAAGCTCTGGCTAATCCCAAATTTCGAGAGTTTTATTAGGAGCTCTTCTAATAGAACAGAACAGAAAGTGCAAATTCATCACCATGTGAGCAAGTGTATTATTTTATCAGCAAATCATTCCCAATTATTTAGATTAGGGAACTTTCTTAGAACACCCTTCTTGTATTACTACAATATTAACTGTCATTCTAACAAATACTGTATTCTATTTTAAATATCGATTAATGGATTTGTGGGCCAGACAAAAAGCAGGAGCGCAATGAGAGCTGTTTCAGAGGTATTTTTATTCTAGAGGGGGTCAATGTCACATAAAGGGTGCAAACGATATAAATGGTTGCCACTTCCGTCAGTGGTTATTGCAGGTGGTAACTGGTAGAGATGTTCTGTTCGCAGCCTTGTCCCACCGCTCGATACCGCCGTGGAGGGAAGGAGGAGGACAGGAAATGAAACAAAAAAGAAAGCCTCCATCAGTACACTAGTCCGTCCGGACCAAAGAAGAAATGGGAAGGGTAGTGAGGGGGTAAAAGAGCACCACCGTCCGTCACCCGTGCAATACAGGGGCAGCACAAGAGAGCAAGAGAAACGGCTTCTGGCTGCTACTGCGGCGTTTACGTGCCTCCCTCCGCCCCTTTTTCAGGCTTCCCACCCGGAGGACCCTTGGAAAATACAGCCTCGAGGCGAGCACGTACCTGCTGTAGCCACGCTCCTCCAGGAACGTGGCTCGCTTCCTCGCAGTGCCGAATCGGGTTCAGCGCCCCCTTGACTGGCGGAAAGACCGTCTCTGCTGCCTCGCTCCCGGCTCCTTTCCACGGCTGGGTTCCGGCCTCTAGTACTCCGACGGGAAAACTGGTCGGCGGCTCCGTGTTCCTGTTTGGCCAGTCGGTTTGCGCCTCCACTTCCTCCTCTGGCCTCGTTATCACTCCGGGGGTGTGCAAGTCTGGGCCAATAGGATTCCGAGTCCCGGGTAGGTGGGTGGGGGGTAGGATCTTGTACGTCCAAGTCCTTAAAGGCCCACAGTACATTGGAAGCAGACGCAGACTGTAAAGAAAGGAGGGGTGAGAGATAACGTGGAAACTCGTCAACATCTTCCTCCCCCGTCGTGTCAGCAGCTGGCACATCGTGACACGATTATATTAACTTTTAATGCTGAAACCTAAAAGATTATAGTAACTGAATAAGTCATGAAATACTAAGAGATTTGAAAATAAAACCATTTAACTCACACAAACTGTCTTTTCTGACTGCACTTAAAGTCATTAATGATTTATTATGATTTTGAATTATTTGCTCCTTTTAATTTCTCCTTGTCGAGGAACAAAGGTCCATGCGACCACTGGCGGGGGTTATTTATTTATTACACTTGAAGATTAAGGTATAGAAAACCCCGCTCCGTCAGGTGCATCATGTCAAGGGGTGTATACCGGTGGATGTATTCATGACTACTTTCTTCTCCATAATTCCAATGTGGTGTGGCCTGATTCATTTCATTTATGAGCCTTGTGGGAGGCTGTATCTATAAACAGATGAACATAGCATCTTCTTTTGGCAAAGCTTTCAATCTAGTAACAAAGTTACAGCTCGCGAAAGACACAATAGGGCTTATTTACAAGCCCCTTGCGCCACCCGTACTTCACTTTTCCCACGTTAAAAATGATGCAAAAGTGGCGCAAGAGGCTTGTAAATAAGCCCCAATGTATGGCTGATATATGTCGCTCTTTGGCACTCACGAACAGTGAACTAGTTCACTGCATAAAAACACGGGCAACAATATTTGTCTGTGATTCCTTGCTTTATTCCATCTTAATGTGAATGCAATCCATCCATCGATATGCGTCTAAAATTTCAGGAGGCAGACATGTTTTTATAAATATGTGTTTAGAAAAGGTACCGACATTCAGGAGATGCCTGACTTCGTTAAGTGATGTTATAGTGGGTTTCAATACAATGTCAATGCGCACCCATTTCCTATAAGCCACACATTCTGAGGTTGATCCCTGGAACATATGAGCTAAAGATATGTTGCTTTGTTTCCTGCATGGATCTTTTTAAATGATATATTCTTTACAGATGTTGTTGAATCGGTGTATAGCACACTCGTCAGCAGTGGCAGAATCCATGCAGCAATCCACGATAGAGAGCAGGACGACAAAAAAAACCGAACCACTAGAAACACGTGAATCAGCTCACATGTATTCCCGTTCATTGCCGCCAGATCATATCGGATTGTTCTCTCTGCAAGTGAGACTGGGTAAACAGCGTTTGAGGTGCTCTTTACTGAAGTCAAATGTTGAGAAATCAATCCTGGCCAGGGCACATCAATAAGAAGCTTGGATTGACCTATCCACAGCTGCGACGTGCACATCTCTAAAGTCTGAATGGTGCAAACTCCTTTCTATTACTAAATATGCTTTAGTTATCATTAGGCATGGCATTGTATACAGGGCTGTAATGTGATTTTCAGCTGTAACGTTAAGAAATAATTGATAACAAATGTAATATCTGAAGTCCGTGCAATGCTACTTATATTTTTGATTCCACTAAAGATGGTGAAAACCTATTGTAGCATATTTGACCAACCACTAAAATAATCGATCAGTGCTATCCTTCAGAATAATGAGCAAACTATGACATCCACACATTACTTCTTTCAGCATTGTTTCTATGTAGAGCATTATGTGATGTAATATATGGGATAAAGTGACCACCTGCCATCCATTAAAAGGATATTTTAAGTCACCTAGGATTTCCATGAACTGATAGAGGAATGAGGCCAAAGGACGTGTTCCTTTATAAGATTATGAAAAGTATGCCAGATGGTATATAATTCCTTAAAATACATGATCACTTGATCACCCTTCCCTCATACTGCTTAAAAAAATTGGTGTTGCTCTTTCATTTTTATTGTAGCAAAAAAGGAAAAAGCAGAACCTGTAGTGTGAAATTAAACACATCAAATAGCAGTTAGTAATTCTTTGAAACAACTATTCGAATCTGGTAAATGTAAATTAGATTAAAAATGCTGTATTTCAGACTGTGTAGAAACATTTATTGTTTTCTGAGAAGTTATCCATTACAAGATGCTCTTCAGCATTCAGTGCAAAATGCTCTATAGCACATGTATTTTTGCTGGCAGTGTGACAAAAGCGTTATTGAACTGCAATCGGTTTAGCAGGAGGTTAGAGAAGTGGCAAAGATATGAGGGGCATATTATCAAGGGCTGGCGATATAATTATCGCCGCTTTAGCGTCCGTTTTTGGGCGAAAAGCGGCGATAATTATATCGCAATATCATCAAGAACACGCTAGCGCGTGTTTCCTTGATGTAGAGCCCGTTTTTCACAGCCTCGCCTTGCATCGCTAATGAGATGCAAAGAAGGCGTGGCTGTGAAAACAACACATGTTAATATCGCGAAGGCAGCTTCGCGATATTAACAAGGAGGTGCAGCGATAAAAAAATCGCGCTACCTCAGCTTTAACTCAGGAATTTAACGTCTGTTAAATTCCTGACTTAAGCATACTTTTCATGGGAGATGGATTCTGCTGATACGACCACAGGGTCGTATCAGCAAGGATTATCGCCGCTTTGCAGGGAACATCGCTGGAAAACCAGCGATGTTCCCTGCAAAACGGCGATTTCACCGCTATCACTGGAATTCTTATCGCCCTGGAGTAACGCGTTGTTAATAACGCGCTACCAGGGCGATAAATTCCAGAGATAGACGGCGATAATTATCCTAGCGCTAAGCGCGCTTTGCGATAATTATCGCCGTCCCTTGCTGATATGCCCCATGAGTCCTTTCATGGAGGAAACTGTCACTCTTGTCAATGCTTCTTGATGGTGAATCATCAAAATCTTTTCAAGTGGTCAGTGATCAGAGATGAGACTGAAGAAAGCTGAGTGTTTTCGAATCAGTCCAGCAGCAGCCCTTGGTGGAGAATTAGTGAATGTCTTTTTAATAAATTTACCATTTTGAGTCTGAGTTTTGCACAGACAGTTTTAGGATTGTATCAATTTTTTATTTTTAAGAGAAGTATACAAAATCATTCGCCTACATCAAATGGCCGACGAAGAAGGGAGAGTGGGGGGAAGAAGCAGGGGGGAGGTAACGGGTATGGGTTACTAACAAAGGACGGTCAAGAAAAACTCAGTGTACAAAACATGCCATGCTCGTACGTAGTAATGCGGTGTCAGTTTCTGTCCCAACCCCCACCATACAACAATTTAGGTGTCAGTCTGCATGCCAGATGTGAGGCGCAGGACCTGCAAATATATTGGACAAGAGATTTCGTGAAAGTTGTTGGATAAATATTTTAATAGGCACCCACATTTTCTCGAACGTGGGTAGGGAATGGTTTACGACTGCCATAAATTTTTCCATATTTAACAAATCCCAGAGTTTGTGTATCCATTCCATGTGTGTGGGTATGGTATCTGTTCCCCATCTTGATAACAAGACTTGCTTCGGTGCGCACAATGCCAGGGTGATGGCCCTCCACCTAGGGAAACTTAGCGGATATGTTAAGGCATTAGGCAGCCCAATAAAATATAGCTGGGGAAATGGGGTAGTTCGGTGTCGAACATTTGGTCGACGTCTGTGAGTACTTCCGACCAGTAGCGATGCAGCTTGGGTCAGTGCCACAGCAGATGGGAGAGTGTACCAGAATGACCACAATGACGCCAGCACCTATCGTCGATTCCCCTCTTCCACCTAGCTAAACAGACGGGTGTGTAGTACCGGTAATGTACTATTTTAAGGAGTGTCTCCCTCCCCGAGGCACTGCTAGCCGACATGCGAACCCGATGCAGAATGCCCATCCATTCCTTGTCTGTGAATCAGCGTTCCCGCTCCGTCTCCCACCGTGTTCTGGCTGGTGAGAGCAGGGGAATAGCTGAGGTATTCAGAAAGGTATAGATGTCCGACAGCAAGCGTTGGTCATCCCACCTTGACAAAAGCCAGCGTTCAAACGGAGTAAGTGGCCTGCTTGCGTGGGGGTCTTATTGATGGTCGGGTCACCCAATGGCGATTTGCTGCATAACGCCAACTTTCAGAGTCTGGGAGCCCAAAGTCCTGCTGGTCCCTTGGGAAGTCTAATGGGCCCTGTTTGTCGAAGAGATCTCCAATGCATTTGCAATTGACCTCCTGCCATGGGGAGTCATGTAGTGCTGGCGGGAAGTCCACATTTCCCATAATTGGGGTAATGGGTATACTGTACTGGAGAGGTGCTTAGAAACACACAGTCTGTCCCAGACCCCGACCAAGGCCCTGACCACCGGGGAGATATGCACTCCTGGTGGGAGTCTCCTAAGCAGGAGCCATGGTATCTTCCCTATATGGATTCCTGCTACTGCCTGATCCAAAAAACACCAGAGCTTTTCCGCGAGTGGACGTTCCATTCCACTAGAAATCCCAGTTGGGCAGCCTGGTAGTAGCGCACTAGTGGGGTATACCCAAGCCACCCTTAGCCGCGGGAGATATGTGTGCTCCCTTGCCATCCTGGCTCTCCAACAGCCCCAGATAAAAGATTCTAATGAAGATTGAAGTTTCTTCATCGTGGAAGGGGGCGGTTGTAGCGGCATTGTCTGCATGAGGTATAGGATCTTGGGCAGGAGGGACATTTTTAAGGCTGCTAATAATCCCGACCAGGAGATGGACCCCCATGCCAGGACTGATTAAGGGAGCACACAGTGGCCAGCAGTGTGGAATAGTTATGTGACAAGGATTTGTCAATGGTAGAAAATAGTTGAACGCTCAGGTAAGAGATCCCCTGTGTGGCCCATGTGAAGGGGAATATCTTTGCTAGGTGTGATTGCTCGTCCCACGGGATGGTGAGATTGAGGCCAAGAGATTTGGTGGCATTCTCTTTGAACCCTGATGCTTCCCTGATTGGTGCGAGTTCCTCCAACAGGGGAGATAGTGTCTGATGAGGTTTGGTGATAGCTAGCAGCACATCGTCGGCGTATAACGCGATCTTGTGGGATTGACCACACATCCAAATCCCTTCAATGAGGGGATGCCCCTGAATGCGTTCCACCAGTGGCTCCATATATAATGCTAACAGGAGTGGGGAAAGGGGGAACCCCTGTCGCGTACCCCTTGAAATGGGGAATGTGGGGGATAGTGAGTTATTAGCACGCACTAGTGCCACAGGTTCTGCGTAGCTGGCCCAGATCCATTAAAGAAAGCAGGGGCCCAGGTCAATAGTCTCCAGCCCCATCCGCAGGAAGGGCTAGTGCACCCGGTCAAACGTTTTTCCGGCATCTATTGATAAAAACATTGTGGGTGTCTATGAGCGGTTAGTTTATCTATTAGGTGAAAGAGACCCTCTGTGTTGTCCCCAAATGTGCGTTTAGGAATGAAGCCCGACTGGTCAGGATCTACTAATCTGGGCATGTACTGTCCTAGTCTGCTGGTGAGTCCGCGTAAAAATCTTTGCATCCACATTGAGCAATGGTATGAGGTGGTAGAAAGCGCAGCGCTTGGAATCCTTCTCCATTTTGGTAGGGGGGTTATGATGGTCTCTGTGAGGGTGCCTGAAGAACTGAAGGAATTATATAGCTGGGCCAGCACGGGGGACAACTGCTCCACAAATATTTTATAAACGGCAGCTATGAACCCATCCTGTCCAGGGGCCTTTTCCACTTTAACCTTCCCTATTGCCTCAAGGATCTCCTGCGTGGTTATGTCTGCCTCTAGGGGCGCTGCTGTGGGGTCCAGTAGTTTCGTTAGGGGGGGTCTGCCCCATGTAGGTAGTGCAGTGCGTGGAAAGCAGGGGCACCGCACTGTATAATTGGGTGTAGAACCTGCCGAATTCTGCCGCAATTTCCGTATCTCGTGTCAAGAGATGTTGGTCGTGGTCTACTAAAGCATGTATGCGGTGTGCATGCATCTGTGTGTAATCTGTGGGCTAGGAGCTTTCCAGCTTTGTTGCCCCCAGCATAGTATTTCTGCTTTGTACGGAGAAGGGCATGTTCTGCTGCATCCATGTCAAGGGCCCTGAGCTGTTTTCTAGCAATGGTCAGTTGTCGTCGTGCCTTGTGTGAGCCTGTCCGTCTATGCGCCTCTTCCATGTCCCTCACTTGTGCCTCTAGCTCTGCGCATTTAACCCTACGTTCTCATGTTGAGCCACGCCTCTTTAGCTATGTAGGTTCCCTGTTCAATACAGCCTTAAGGGCGTCCCACAATGTTGCTATTGATGTGTGTGGTGTGTCGTTGATTGCGAGATAGTCCATGATTACTCCCTTAACTTCTTCAATGGCGAGAATTTATAGGATAGCAGCTTAGGATTAAGGCACCACATCCTAGAACCCTGACTGCTATTGGGAAGGCGCAGAGTAAGCTGGATAGGAGAATGGCCAGAGATGGAAGCAACCTCGATGTCCGCCTGTGTCACCACCGGGAGTAGGGAGGCAGAGAATAGAAAAAAAGTTGATTCTGACATACAACTGGTGTGCAGCTGAGAAAAAGGAGTACGACTTTGTGGAAGAGTGTAGTGACATCCAAGCGTCAACCAGCCCGCGTCCGCAAGCCACTGGAGTCCCTGCAGGGTGAGGGCTCCCATTAGGCCGGCCCTCTGAAGGGTCTGATCTAGGGAGGCATCTGGCACCAGGTTAAAATCGCCCCCTATCATGACCTTAGTATCTGGTGTGGTGAGAATCGTCCCAACTGCCTGGCGGATAAAGGGTTCCTGGTGGTTATTTGGCGCGTAAAGGTATGCAACAGTGAAAGTGTATTGATAAAGGGAGATCCACACACATAGCATGCGGCCCGCTGTTTCAGAGTGAATTTGAAGGACCTGGCCCTGGAAGTGTGTGGATACCAAGATTGCTACCCCCTCTTTCTTGCCTGGCCCATAGGACCAGAACTGATGCTCAAACCACTTCGACCGTTCTGGGGATTGGTCCCGTCCAGTGAGGTGCTGCAGTAGGGCCGATTTCTCCCTGAGGCTCTCTGTCATGGTTGACTTACTCAAATTCTTGTGGGATCGGGCATTGGAGCGCCTTCGGCGGTCAGATCCCCGGAAGAATGTTGGAGAACTCTGAGGCCATGCCAAATCGCATTGTTCTAGGTCCAATCCCAGGATCTCTGATGCTTCTGGGGGTGTGCGAACAGAGAGTGGGGCTGGTCTTGCACTGCGTTCATGATGATTTCCTTCTGGCGGTAGTTATGGAGGCATGTGAGAATGTCCTGTGGAGTACCGGACGTCTGCGATGGGCGTCCCGCTCTATGTGTGTGGTCAAGGGGGATCACTTTCCCCTCCAGCTCCGGGACAATGTAGCAAAAGAGTCGTAGAACAAAGTCTTCCAAGCGACCTGCATCTGCTTGCAGCGGAACGCCCTTGATTCTGATATTAGATCTCCGAGACCTGTTCTCCAGATCCTCCAAGTAGTAGTTGAGGTCAGCGTTGTGATCCTTAAGTTCTAGAATTTCACTGCGGCACGCCTCCAGTTCCTCTTCTCTGACGTCGCCGAACTTTTCTACGAAATCCACTCGCTGCTTGAGCTCACCCATGTCGTGGCGTAGTTCCTTAACGTCTTTAGTCATCTTCATTTGCAGGTTCGCAATGTCGTCCCTCAATGTGCTGAAGAGGGATTCCATAAAGTCACATGTGACCAGGCCGTCCTCCCCTGTATTTTGACCCCCGCTGGCCATGATGATGAGCGGTCCGGCGCGGCTGAATCCGGGGCTGGCCCTGCCCCTTTGGAGGAGTTTTTGCAAGGAGGCCTTTGATAGTGGGGTCTTTTTTGGCCCTGGTAGTCGTCATTTTACTCACCCCCTACTGTACCAGCTGGGTGCGCTCCTGGTCAAGAGCCCTGTGCCCACTCTGCCAGTGGGCTATCCAACCTTCCCACTGAGGCTGCGAAAGGTCAGGTCTAGAGGAAAGCTGTTGTGGTCTCAGGAGATCCCTTAGGGAGTCCCAGTCAATTGGGAGGCCCCCCGAATCGCTAGCCCTTAGGTACCCAGTGTGGGGCTTTCAGCAGCTAAAACGAAAGGTGAGGAGGGAGGGGTAGTTGCCTCTGCGAGATCCAGCAGTTCCTCAGGGGCCCATGTGCTCAGGGAACAGGCCTCCTCTAATATGGCTGCCAATGGTCTCACCATGTCTCCCGCAGGTACTCTCCGCCTCGAGCATAGTGAGGAGCCGTGTCCGCACTCCTGAATGCAGGCCAGGTGCTAGTGGTCAGAGGCAGCACCACCTCTCATGGGGCCTTCTTTCAGCTCCAGGCGGCCGCTCTGCTGGGGAGGTTTCAAGCTCCCACTGCTCAGGCAGATGTCACCAGCCTGCCGTGCTCGCCTCCACCGTCGTCTGGCACTCTGCTCCCGGGTCTCAGCCACTCTGTCACCAGGGGTTCTCGTCCGTCACCTGGGCCCCCTGCCTTGCTGACTCGGCCTGCCAGGGGGTGGAGAGAGCAGGTTAATTCCCTCTCGGGCGGGCTGCCAGCCACTCCGCGACAAGGAGGGGAGGGGTGTCAACCTGCAGGCCACCCTGCTGCTCTTAATTTCACTGACCTCACTGTCCTGAAGATGATGCTCCCTGACCGCCGGCCTCGGCTACACACCCGTTTGGCTCACTGGTAACGGGGCACTTCACTGTTGTATCTCGGGCACTTAAATGCTGATCTGCACTGCTCCGGCACCCTTGGCTGCCATCTTGGCACCGGAGATCCGTGCCTGTCGGGCCCCGCACATCTGCCACAGTGTCTCCTCCCAGTTGCAGGAGTGTCCAGCCAATGCTCTTGGCCATCACCCCACCGCACCGGCGTCTGGGGAAGGCCAGACCCCCGGGATCCACCAGTTAAAAAATCAGCGTGGCAGACCTCTGTAGGACTTCTCCCACATGAGCTCCATCTTGGACACGCCCCCTTGCACAGACAGTTTTAAATTCAAATCAATGGTGTCTAGTCAACTCAATGGCACATATGAGTTTATATGAGACCATGGCTAAAGAACTGCATCTATCACAGTACTTCTTCTACTTGTGTCAAACTTTAACAACCACAATGCCTGGGTAGAGGCACATATTGGCCTTGATTGTGAGCTTTGAGCACTTAGAAGGGTTGTTCTGTTGTTCTCGTTAAAATATGTCCATTATGAACTGGTGAATTTGTTCTTCCACCTTGAAAAAAGGGCTAGTTAGCACAACTACTTAGAAGTGCCATTAAAGGCTACCAAGCACTCATCTCCTTCTGAAGATAGTCCTAGTCATATATTTCCAAAATTAAAGCAAAATCTTCAACTGATCTTTGGAATGGAGCCAGAGGGCAGATGACAAACAACGTCTGGCCCAGTACCGGTTGATTTTTCCAAAACTACACCCATATATAAAACAAGATTAATACGTCACCATGAGGGACACACACATTAATTTCACACTTACATCACTTGCAGCCAAGAATTACTCCTTTGCCTTTGCTTTCTTACATCTAGTACATCTGCAAACTCAGATAATGCCAACACCTCTGGAAAATGATCTTGGTCTTCTGACATCAATTGCATTTCAGTGCCATCCCGTACCAACCAGCACAATAAAATTACCAGAATATCAGATAATGGAAATTTTTCAGAAACAAGCCCTCACACTCATCTCTACTAGTCATGTGCCACCATTTTAGAACATAGTCCACCATAATAGACCATAATAGAAATGAAGACTTGGACACTCTGAACCTTCACCACTGGCTTCTTAATCTATTGCATTGAAGGCACTTACAGAAAAATTGGAATTGAACATCCCTAGAACAGGCAGATCTAAGATCTTCAATAATGCAGTTTGCTCTGAATGGCACTCCCAGAAGGATTGAACTCATCTGCCCACAATCCAGTTGGCCTTACCCTGTTGCTGGTGATGTAGGATGATTTAAAAAATCATAATGCACGACAGATTTACTGATTAAAGACACAAAAAGCTGAAAGTACACTGCACACGTTAGACACAATGACACATGAAAATGAGATAAGTGTAGTAGAAGCACTGTAAAAGCATGCATTAAAATAAGATGAAGAAAACAGACATACAAGGCAAAACTAATACATATAAACAAGTTCCACTAATAAGAGTTTTGTTGGACCTGGCTCTTTTTGAAGGGTTATCCCCAAACATTGTTTGCCTTCTTCCTTCTATTTTTTCTGACCTGTTTTTGTTGGCTTTAGGACTCTGGGCACTTTACCACTGCTGATCAGTGCTAAAGTGCATATGCTCTCTCTCTTAAGTGTAATGAGGATTGGTTTATCCATGATTGGCATATCTGATTTACTGGTAAGTTCCTAGTATAATGCACTGTGCGTGCCCAGGGTCTATAATTCAACTGCTACTAGCGGGCCTGCAGCACTGATTGTGCCACCCACATGAATAACCCTGTAACCATGTCTCAGACCTGCCACTGCAGTGTCTGTGTGTGCAGTTTTGAACTGTTATGTCGATCTGGAAAGTTCAACCACTTGCCAGACCCAAACCTTCTCTTTTACTACATGTAAGGCACTCCTAAATAGGCCCAAGGTAGGCCCATGGGCAGGGTGCAGTGTATGCGAAAGATAGGACATGTACTGGTGTGTTTTACATGTCCTGATCGTAAAATACTGCTCATTTTGTTTTTCACTATTGCAAGGACTATCTCTCCTATAGTTTATCATTGGAGCTGCCTTATAACACCTTACAAATGTAACTTTAAATTGGGAAAAGATATAGATTTGGAGTTTGGGATCCCTGAACTCAGAATTTAAAAATATATCTTTTAGTGAAGTTGATTTTTAAATAGTGTTTTTGAAAATGCCACTTTTAGGAAGTGGTCATTTTCTTGCTTTACCATTCTGTGTCTCTGCCTGCCTGTGGAATCAACATCTGGTTTAGACTGACAGCTGGGCTGCTTGGGCAGTCAATCTCGACAGTGACACAAAGAGAGCTGAAGTGTGCTCTCAATATCCTGATGGTCTATCACTAGGCTGATCAGTTTTCCTGAGCGAGAGTGGTGGATGGAGTTGTCACTGACACCTGAATAGGGCTGTGCCTGTCCTCACACAAAGCTGTCTCCACCCCACTGTAGTGTATCTGGAGCGAAGGCAGGGCAATGCAGGATATTGTGGACTATAGAAATGTTCCTTTAAAGTATGCCTACTTCAAAGGCAAAAAGGGATATAAGTATTGGACCTCTGACACCTCATTTTTAGAACACTTCTGGATCAAGAGGCGATTCTGTCAAGTAGAAGAGTGAAGCAGCTGTCAGGAGGAATACTGCCCCTTTGCTGTGTTGCTTTGCTGGGTTGGCCTGCAGTTGCTGCTTCTGTCTGTGAGCAGAGTGAAAGGACTGGCCTTTGCTTTCTGTATCCTGCTTGCCAAGGTTCTCCAAGGGCTTGTGTGTGCTTGCCTCCCATTAAGAAGTCTCAGGGACACAAAAGACTTCTTTGGTGCTGCTGGACTCTGCCATCCTTGAGTCCTACCCTTGCCTGAGGTGCCTTTCTCCAGTCAAAGGCCCTCAGAAGTGTAATCTGCAGCTGATCTCTGTAAGAACCGGAGCAAAGCAATGTCAAGCCTCGCAAAGCCTTGCCGTGCAGCCTCTTGGGACTGATGCCGGATGTCGAGAAGCCTTGCCAAGTCACACAGCATAGCTGGCAGCTCCTCAGAACCAGAGCGAAGCAACGCGAAACCCTCCAAAGCTTTGCTGCGCAGCGTCCCAGAACTGACGCCGGATGATGCGAAGCCTCGCAAAGCAACATATCACCTCCAGTGCACAACGCATAGCACATGTGTGACATTTTCTTCATTGACACTGGGCTTCATTAAGGAACCGAGGCTGCGTGACCAGAGAAAGGACGTATCATCTCCCCTCACAGTAAGAAACCAATGAATCACCACCTCTCGCAGTGAGAAAACGATGCATAACCTTCTCTCACTGTAAGGAACTGATGCATCGCCTCCCCTGCCTAGCAGTAAGGAACCGACACATCACCTCCCCTAGGAGCAAGGAACTGACGCATCACTTTCCCTGTGAGTAAGGAACCGATGCATCACTTTCCCTGAGATTTACTTTTCAGGTGCCTCACCTCCCCAGCGCCTGTTTTTGTCTTAGATTTTGACGCATCCTAGATACTTTGCACTAAAAAGTGATGCATCCATAGTTTTATATAGACTGAACTGTTTAAACCTTTTTTAAGTGATATCCTGATTTATGTATGTTAGATTTTTGTTGGTTTTGTTTTGGTTTTATTACATAACTATTGGCTATTTTTCTAAAATGGTGTGGAATTATTTTGTGGTGTTTTCACTGTGTTAATGTATGTATGCACAAATGCTTTACACATTGCCTCTGAGATAAGCCTGACTGCTCGTGCCAGACTACCAAGGGGGTGAGAGGGGTTATCTTAGCTGTGCAATCCCCTTACCCTGACTAGAAGGACGGGTCCCTACTTGGACAGGGTGCAAGCCACTGCCAACTAGAGACCCCCATTTCTAACAAGTTTGTTATGAAAATGTTGTTTATTAACATCTATTGATGGAGTTATGCTATGAATGAAATGGCCTAGTGTTTCGAATGCTTTCTTTTTCAATACGCTATTTAGAAAAGTTGGTGCAAAAATATGGAGAAACATGATCCAATCTTGAAATTTTGCATAGTGATATTAGAAAGAATTTTGTAATGTGAATTTAGAAAATTATACACTTATATTAATTTTGAGAAAATTTGTGGTAGTAGGGAATTTCTACCAACACTATTTATCTTGTAGTGATGATTGGTGTAAGTTCTATATATTCTCTATTTTTGAATTGCTTTAATTACATTATATTTAATGTTGGTTTAAAGCTTCTTTTGTTTTAACGTGTGATGCTAACTTAAAGGCTTTTTTGAAGAAAAACTATTCTCTTATTCTGATCTTTCCCCCGACTTAATACAAAAAGCCATTTTCCACTAGTGGACATTTGCTTTATTTGTCCTGTATTGAGGAACATCCTGACATTCCTGAATGTTTCTTTAACATTCACAGTAAAATATTCCTGTGGGAAAAGGTTTTCAGCTATTGCTATAGATGATTACTTTGTATCTATTTTTTTCCAATACTAGGCCTATGTGGACTCTCAAATCTTTCATTTTTCATGACCAGCTTGGGTAATCATCTCACTGTTACAAGTGTCCTAGGTGACATTATGTGAAGCTGAACATATGATAGACGTCCGATAGTGGTGTGATGCTACATCACTGGGACGTTGGTAGACCTTTATAAAAGAAGAAACCCCAAAGGAAGGGCATCTCAGACACCATTGATTTTTGCGGTTTTGCAGACCCCTTTCTGATTTTTCCTACTCTGAGACCCGGATGCTATGCTGATCAACTGCCTTGCTGATGCTACAGTCTGTAGCTGATGCACTGAAACGTTCTTTGCCAAACCATTTCCATTTTCCAATTCCTTTATTTCCTAGTTCTATGCTAATGGACTCGCCCTTAAATGGACTTTAAATCTGAACCCTTTTCCCTTCTTTGTAGGATTTGAGCTGTTAGACAACAGACTATCTTGCCTTAATGGTGGTGGGACTCTGTAACTCTGTGAACTGATTCTGATAATAACCATCTGATAAAGCCTGCTTAAATGTTTGCCACTGTTATACAAGCTTTGATATTCTTCACTGAAATATATTGCTTGTGGCAATGAACTTTGAATCTTTAATACAATAACCAAAATTAATCTAATATCTGTCTGAGTCTATTATTGAGTCCTGATATTTTTCCATTTAAACGGTCCTATTTTTTCAAATGTTTTAAATGTGTTGTAGAGAGAATCAGCGACCTCTGCCAGAACATCAAGTATTACTTCTTTTGTACTGCGTTGCTGTAGCAGAGCTTAGAGCTTTAGTTCTGCATAATCCTAACTCGACTTAACTTCTTCAGGAGGTTGTGTCTTCCTGTTGCTGTTCTTTATTTCAACAGCATTCTTTTAAGAGTGGTGTACCTAAATCTGACCTTACATTTGTGAGTTGTCTGTTAATTAATGGTCCTCAATGGACAGTTAACATGGTGTTTGGCCACCCTAATTTCCACCCCTCCTATCGGCAGAAAAAGATTTGACAGAGGATCATTGCCTCTGTGGTAAATGAAAGTGCTGCAGATTGTCTAATCCTAAAGGGCCCAGTACAGTTAGAGTAGTAAGGAGAGTAAGCGCATAATAACAATTTTACCATGCTTATGCTGCAACACTGGAGATGGGCTCTTTGGATCCTTGATGCTACTTGAGGTGCCAGTGATTCCTGCTGTGCAGGATGCCATGCCGTAAGGATTGAACTCTTCTGCTCACAATTCAGTTTACCTGACCCTGTTGCTGGAGACGGGGTCTCTGGATCCTTGGCAATACTTAAGATGCATGTGACTCCTGCTGTGCAGGACATGCCCGAGCTATGTCCAGGCAATGACCGGGCCAAGTCAGGGCCTGTCTGTGTCCATTTACACCTAAACGAGACCGGATCTTAACTCCACTCTTTTGCTTCAGCTGGAACCCATAGGGGTATGAGCAAGTGGAAGTCAATATCTACAAGCTTTACCACCTCTTTGAAGGGCACCTAAAGTAAGTCCTCCATAATGTCTTTCCTGGCTTTGGCAGTAGGGGTGCTTACTGAGAAAAATCACTTAGGACTTGCCCAGGGCTATTAAGGAGGGCCATAAAGGGGAGATTCCAGCAGTCTTTGAACATTTGTTTGATAAATTGTTTTATAAAGTTGAGTTAGTGGGGTCATTGGTTAAGAACTCAATTGATTATTATTTTTAGAGGATATCCACTATACGAAAGGCTGTAACTGGTTGTCAAGCTTGTCCAAGATAGCCACTGTTACTGCAGGAGACATGAAGGTGAAGGCTAAAGAGGGACATGTAGACTCTGGAGGCATTCAGTCTTCTAGCATTATCTCACATATGAGTAAGCATCAATATGGCCCTGGCCACCTCGGCTCTTTAAATGAAAGCCAGAATGCTGTTGAACCTACCAGACCTAGGGTTGACACACCCCGGGAGCTTGGTTGTCCATTACATACCAATGTGCCCCCGAGAACAATTCAACAGTACTCATTGAGCTTGGCAGTAAGAAGCCTTCCATTATACCACAACTGTATTGTTTTTTGTTTGTAGTTCTATATAGCGCAAACTCGGCCCAAAGGATTTGGAGTGCTTTACATAAGCACCAGTTACATTACACAAACACACATTAATTTTTATGTTTTTTGGAGCACAGGAAGATCGAGTGATTTCCCCAGAATCACAGGATGTTGAGCTGATGCCGAGGTTTGAACCTGGTTCACCAGTACCAAAGTCACAGGCTCTGGCCACTAAGCAATATCCTCTGACCTTTCTGACACTGTCAGGAACCTCCAACCTGAGGTGACTCCATATGTAGAAGTTTCATTTATTAAACTTAAAAAACAAGGCCCTTCATTCAGCTTTTAGGGGGGGGGCTGTCAAATTGCACAGCATGTTATTATGGTCTGGCTTGTGGGATGGATTGGTTCAGACCCAAAGAGGTTTGAAGGGGAATATGTTATAATAATATATATATTTTTAATATATTTTTATTTTATTTCAATTGCATGAGTAACATACAACCAGCACAACGATAACAACAAGTCGTACTCAAGTCAATCATGGAATTCTCATTTTCTCAGCCCCAGTGGCCACACATGTTGCAATGTATATCAGGTGTTGCAACAGCCTGTTCACTCCCCCTAGTTTACTGAAAGTGTCATGATTCCCCCACCTCACTCTCTCCGCAGGTCTCCATTGGCCATCTGATCACAACTAGCTCGGCACTCTGTCATCTGCGGTTCGTGGACCTTCATCACGGCAGGTTAAACCATAATGGTTCAGCCAATTACTTCATTTACTTTGTGGGGCACCCTTTACTCTTATATGTGACCCTTTCAGCTGCTATGTACAGGTCCATGCCTCTCTTCCATTTGTGCAGTGTCGGAGTGTCTTGTGTACCCCAATGTCTTGCTAAATCACGCTTCGCCACCACTGGGCCCAAGGTGCCCAAGGTTCTGAAAAGCAACTGAAGTCTGGCCAAATCAACATCACATGGGATGCCCAGAAGGATACATTTCGTGTCTGATGGAAGGGATGTCTTTAGTATTGCATTTAACTCTTTAATTATCTCACCCCAGTATGACTGTATATAGGGGAAATCCCACAATGAGAGTAAGAAGTTCCCCACTGTGGCTTGGCAGTGCAGACAGTGCGAGGTCTCGGCCCGGCCCATTTTGTGTAGCTTAGCTCTATCATAATATATCCAATGAAGGATTTTAAACTGGATGAGGTGCAGTCTGGCTTTAATCGGAAGCTCTCTAGGGTGCATAAGGGCCACCGCCTGGTCCATGTCTTCCATCCCCCAGTTCTCCCTCCCACACCTCCCTTAGTTTACTGAGGGTGTCGGGCATATTGTTATTTATCATCTTGTAGGTAAGTGACACTGCCTTGGTCATGAGCTCTTCCTGTAGTAAGCGCCCCTAAAGTGGTACATATTCTGGCAGGTCCATCTCCCCCACTCCCTACACTCGCCACGCATGACCCAACTGGGCGTACTTGAGGAATGGGGAGCTATGTAACCTAAAGTCAGTATAGAAGATGGAGAAGGATTTGAATTCGTCCCTATCTATGATATCCTCGACAGTAGAGATCCCCAAAATGTCCCAGACTTCAAAGCCCTGGGGACCACTCACCTCCCTCAGCCAGTTTCCCTTCCACAGTGGCGTCACCCTAGTTATCTTGTGGGCTCACCCCAGGGTTCTAGTGGCCCTTCCCACACCTCCACAATAACCTGTGTTGCAGGGAGCAACCTATGCGTCCCCTTTCCTTCAGAGAGATAGTGTAGAACATGTGGGGTGTCAGTATCTCCCTTTCTAGTTTATATGTGGGATGGTCCCATGCTACGTGTGTCCAGTCATTTTTGGGGGTTAGGTGAGCTGCCCAGTAATAGGCTTCAATATATGGAAGCGCCTTCCCCCCATTATATGGGTTGTGTCCTGGTTCCCGTATCCTCAGGGTTGGGACGATGCTAGTAATGGTCCACCTCTCAATAGCTTCAAGTCTGCATGATTATTCCAGCACAGACTCTTGAAGTGATTAAAAGGGGGAAGGAAAGGTAAGGATCAGCAGGGAGGGGGACCTGTAAGAAAAAATGCACACTTAGTAATCTACACCCAAGCTGTGTCAATAAAACGTATTAAACACCCTGAATGCTCTAAAGTACCTGTAATGTAAAAAGTAAAATTCCACCTTCTAGGCAGAACTGCACTGAGGATCTTTAAAGTTTTGGTGACGCTTTTACAACGCTGCAATAAGGGAAACATCAAGAATTAGATTGGTGACAACTTAAATCTCTAAAACTCTTTCCATGCTGTTCTGCCTCCATACCCTTAATTCTGAAATGCCAGGAATCACAGGGGAGGTAAGAACTGCTCATCAAGTGGTTCTGACACAAGGCCCTGTTAATAGGCAAAGCAGATAAAAAAATATAAACACACAATTCCAATAGTACTTCCTTAGTCACTTAAGATAATGTCTCCATTAGAATAATGCTGGTTCCTTACTATTTCTTCTGTTTTCGTAACACTTTATCAGCCATGTATTTGATGCAATTCCATGTTAAGTCACATATATATGAAATAAGAAAAGGAAGGGGGGGCGCTAGAGGGCGCGCTGCGAGATGGCCGCACAATAGTGTAGCACCGCTGGCCGGAATAAATATCTGACGAAAATATGCGCAGAAGGCGATCATGGAAATGATCAGGGCACAGAATCAGACATCGGAATACCGGCGCTACCAATAATTGAAGGCGGAGATCACTTTTACTGAGCGAATCAGCTGGAAATTTTAATCGACACCAGCACGCTCCGCGATCGGAGCTCAAAACAAAATGGCGGCACGGTACGTGAACGGAGCTGCAGCAGCGAAATAAACTGTGTCCCGGCGCCCCTGCGTGGCGGTTCCAAGCGGACATCACATCGAGACACCCACTGCACAATCCGGCTATAGCTTACTAGAGAGCTGTAACACCTGCCCAAGACCATACCGCTATATCGGATGTAAGGCACGAAGCGTTATAGCCTAAACAGTGCCGGAAAATGGCGGCGAAGTGCAGAACCAGACCCCCGGAGGCGGACCGGCCACTGCAGTGAGTGCGCTCTTTTTCACTTCTAAAGGCCACAAACGAGGACGACGAGTACGGCCGGCACGCCCATCTGGGACACTGCACCCGCAAAGACAACGACTACTATCAGGCAAGTGCTGCAGTCGAGACAAAGGTGGGGGGCTGATGGCAGGCAAAGCGTGTAGCGCCCACATTAACTGTGAGGTGGAATGCCGCCTGTGCTGCGAACGGAGAAAGCGTGCAACTGCAGTATAATAACCTGGGGCCCCCGCATCGAATAGTGCGATCATCAATCACATCATCCACGCTACTGCGAGATTCGCCGCAACTGTGATCGCATTGCGAGAGGAGGCCCGGGCAGTAATTCAGAGCCCACGCGGCGGCGAAGGCCAAGTTGCAGAGTTATAAGGATGGCTCTGGGGACATTGTTCAGTGTGCTTGCATTGTTGCATTGCGTCAACCTCCTACTTTAATTAGCAACAAAACTGCCAACCTGCGAGTAAGACCATGACATATTGCTATCTAATACACACAGTCTGATTACCCTGCTGCACGACGGCGAACGCTATTAAACTCTGCTGGAGCACTATGCGCTTCGGGGCACAACTGCGCCAGTGCTCAACCTCATCAGACACATTGCAACACACCAGCAAAATAATGGGCAAAATGGATAAGCAACAGCCAAAGATATCCTTTGACGCCCGCCGCACACCCAGGGCGACGCTGGCGCACTCTGACACCGAATTGGATACAGAGCAAGCAAGGGGATCAAATATGGAAACTGCATTACTTGCTATTCAGCAAAGCCTGCAAGCCATAGATGGTAAAATTGACTCCCTAACTCGGCGAGTCAACAACATGGCTGCAAAGCTAGATAAACAGGGGGAACGCCTGGACGCCGTGGAATTGCGAATATCCGCAGTCGAAGATGAATCAGGAGCCGCGGCAAAAAAGTGCAATGACATGGAAAAATTACTGGAAGTAATTAAAAACGAAGACTTAGAAGCGAGATCTCGCCGGAATAACATAAGAATTATGGGGAATACCGGAAAGCGCAAACACCGGGCGCTTAGAAACCTTTGTAGAGGACATGTTGCCCGAAGTCTTCGGGGCGGGCAGTTTTTCCCCCTTACTTATAATTGAACGAGCTCACAGGTCGTTAGCGCCAAAACCACCACCAGGAGCACCGCCGCAGCCAATTATATCCTGTATATTAAAGTACAGGGATAGAGACACGATACTGCGACTAGCGCGTGAGAAACAACAAATCATTTACCAAAACTACAATGTCTCTTTCTACCCTGACTTCACGCTAGCGGTTCAAGCAGCTCGTAAGGAATTTGTACATGTGAAGAAAAAGCTGAGAGACATGGGAGTACTATATGCAATGCTTTACCCCGCAAAATTACGAGTCACTCATGAGGGACAAACGAAGATACTCTCTACACCGAAAGCAGCGCAGGATTTCATAAAGCACATATCCAACAAAAGGAAAAATGCAGAGTGTGTACTCTCCTCTTCACAATCAGATGGTGGGAGTGGGTAGCCTGTTGCAATAATTGCGTCTAATGGTAAGACTGTGTTGCTATAGGCAAATGACTGGAAGCAGACAGGCGATATCTCGATTCGGACCTCTTAAGGTAGGCTAAACACCCTGAAAATGTGAACGAACTGCACCACTTATGTTGCACGGACACTAGGACATTGCATACAGCCTCTTTCAAAAACTGTGTAGTACCATGTCACTCCACTTCAATAAGGCGGGGTAACAGAGGGATTAGAGTTGTAATGCACTAACGATTGTTTAAATATGGTTAAATATGAATGCCCCTACATGTGGGGCAAGCCAGATAATGAAGTAGCCAAGGTGTAGCCGGTACTAAGTAAGATTCAGACAGGTGGCACGAGAGCAATATACCACAACTATACTAAAGTGCCTTCACTATATAGTTACGATATACGTCATCTACTTTACGTATATTCTGGCCACATCCGCCTTGCGGATGAAAGTTAGGGCACCTAGCGCCCCCCCCCGAGGGTACTTCCCGGCACAGTTGAAATGTTGAGTATTTTGTTTGATTGGGTATGTCTTCGGCGTAATTGGGACGCTGAAGTGGGTGGGGGGGTTGGGGCACTGTTTGTTTTCTCAGGCACTAGTAATCGATGTACAATACAATATGTTATGGAGAGATATCCCATATATTGGAACATTGGGTACAGACAAATTCTACAAGATTTATGCACAAGGGGGAGCGTGATCTATTTATTACAACTATGCTATACACCTAGATATGGATAACAAAAAGGCATCATCAGTGATCTGGTTACTAACATGGAATGTCCGGGGCCTAAACAACCCCAAGAAAATAAGGCAAGTGTTTACATATTTAGACAGGCATCACATCGACATAGCTATGCTACAAGATACCCACCTGGTGAAAGCCGACAAATGCACTTTGGGTGGAAAATGGGCTGAAACTATACGAGCATCTTCATACTCGTCCTACTCTAGAGGCCTCATAACACTGGTTAAAAAGGGGACTCAATTCATTGTAGACCAAACTATTATAGACGACCAAGGTAGATCTATAATTGTCACTGGACTACTCCGTGGCACCCCGGTAGGCCTAGTCAACGTTTATGGTCAAACATAGACGATCCCGATTTCTTCATGTATATCTGGAGGAAAATACGGGAACTACCAGATATGGAAATACTGTGGGGTGGAGATCTTAATATCTCACTTAATGACGAACAGGATAGATCGGGGAGAACAACGGAACCCCACAAACGAGCAGTTAAAGTAGTAAAAGATGGAATGGCAGAATTTAAGATGGTGGATATATGGCGCCTCCGGAATCCACACCTTTCAGAGAGCACACATACATCCACAGTTCATCGCCTATTGACTATTGGCTGACAATGGAAGGAGCCAGCACATGGGCACGGGATATACAACACTTCCCGAAGACACTATCGGACCATAAGCCAGTATTACTCTCCATGGACATCCCAAATTACACACCTCCGCCCTACATATGGTGCTTTAATGCCAAAGCACTGTTGGATCCACTCTACAACGACACAATCAGGAAAGCAATAGACGAATACTTTCATCTGAACAACAATTCTGTAGATGACGCCAGTTTGCTGTGGGAAGCATTTAAAGCCACAATACGCGGAATATGTATAAGTACGAATGCAGGGATACTGCGTGATATACGCGCTCAGCTAACTAGATGTGTGAATAAACTCCGGCAGTTAGAAGAGGAATATGAACACACACACAACACTGCTATACTAGGTGACATCAGGGAAGTGTTAACTGAATATCAGGAATTTGCAGACAGTGAGATAAAATGTACAACACAGAGGCAGACGGCTAGGGCATATGGTGAGGGAGGCAGAACAGGACGAATACTGGCACAAAAAATATGCAATGCACGCAAAACACACACAGTGATTAAAATTAAGGATGCACAAGGTACGTCGCATTATAACGCTGCAGGCATCTTAGAAGCCTTCATGGCAACATACAGAGATCTCTACGCATCACGAATCACAGCCACGACACAAGAAGTCCTAAATTACCTAGAAGACATAGCAATAGCATGGCTATCTGACGGCCAAAGAGAATACTTAGCGCAGCCAAGCACAATTGAGGATGTAAAAGACGCAATAAAAACACTGCCCAATGGAAAAGCCCCTGGACCAGACGGGTTCACTGGGGAATTTTATAAAGAGTATGCAGAAATACTGAGCCCCTATTTAGTTGAAATGTATGGAGATGCCTACGACAAACAAACACTCCCGCCTACACTATGGGAAACATTAATAATAGCCCTGTTAAAACCAGACAAAGACCCGGAGCTCTGCGAATCCTACCTACCTTTATCATTAATCAATACAGACACAAACATTTTAGCCAAAATATTAGCCACAAGAATCCAGCCACTAATGCAGAATATTGTATTACCAGACCAATCTGGATTCATACCCAATAGGTCTACAGCACACAACATACACACTTTTATTCGCACTTTCCCATCAGCTTAACCCAGAACTGGAAGCGGCAGCAGTACTATTGGACGCTGCTAAAGCTTTTGACTCTGTTGAATGGGTATACCTATTCACAGTGCTGAGAAAAATGGGTATCCCTCCCAGCCTACTGATATGGATTAAGATCTTATATACTAAACCTGTAGCGCATATAAAAGTAAATAAACATATCTCGAGGACGATCCATATAGAGCGCGGAACGAGACAAGGATGCCCGTTGTCTCCCTTACTATTCGCCATTGCGCTGGAACCACTGGCATGTAAGATAAGACAACACCATGCGGCCACAGCACTGAAGTTTACTCAACGCCCTATAAATATATCGTTATATGTGGATGATATGGTGCTTTATGTACGCGAACCCCGAGATAACTTATCTCCCCTACTGCGGGAATATATTAAATTTGGTAGACAATCTGACCTCCAAATCAACTGGAGTAAATCCTTGATACTCCCATTAACGGACATTACTAAACCACACCCAGTGGAATTCCCGCTAGAATGGCACATGAACCCTATCAAATACCTCGGAATATGGTATCACAGAAACTCTGAGACAGTAATCACGGAGAACTATGGGAAGGCGTTAGTTAAAATAGAAGAGCAGATTGAGCGCTGGATACATTTACCATTATCCCTGGCAGATAGAATGGCCATAGTTAAAATGGTTATCCTCCCCAAATCTGCAAAAGTAACGAGGCACATCTGGGCAGGGAAACAAGCACGCTTGGAACTGCGAACACTAACCCTACCACACACGAAAGGGGGGTTTACAGTGCCGGATTTCTTACTATATTACCTATGCGCATTATTGGTACCATCCCATGCGATATATGCCGCATGTAGGAGAAGATGGAGATGCGCATCCCATCTCACTACGATGCATACTGCCACACCAGCGCACGCACATAGCCAGGAATGAAATCAATACTATCAGAACCACAAATTTGGCATGGCAACGCATAGGGAAACTAGCACACAGAATGCCACTGTACGCACCAGCGATGCCTCTGCAGCAACACCCCTCAATATCTGTGACACAAGACGGAGACGGAATGACAATGCTGCAGCAAGTCGGTATAGATACCATGGGTGACCTATATAAAGAAGGAAAATTCATTGACCATAACGACCTAAGCTATATACGTAACCAAACACTACTTTTTAAATTTGCATATCACAGATTAAGGGGAGCGATTAGAAATCATAATCCCACCTTTCCAGAAGAGCCACCAATATTGGCGGCACTACAAATGATCATCACTACTCCAAACAATGCCCATATGGTAACAAAACTATACAAGCTAGTACAAGAAGATATAGCGGGGGACACTGGTAAAGCTCGGGAGCGGTGGAATTCTCAACTTGAGACACCATTAAATGATGAAGACTGGCGTAACTGCTGTGCGCTGGCAGAAATGCTTACACCCAACGGAAACCTACGCATAATCCACTATAAATACATACACCAAACTTACCACACCCCACTCAAATTACACAAATGTGGTCTCCGGGCAGATGCCAGCTGTCGACGATGTGGGGAGGAAAATGCTGACTTTATCCATTTAGCATGGCGATGCACTAAGATTTTGGAGTACTGGGAGGACATAACTAAAACACTAGGCCCTATGCTGGAATCTACAATCGAATGCTCAATACAAGTATGTCTGTTGGGGCTTGTGCAACATCTGCGCCCTGTGAAGCGCAAACTGTGTGCTGTGGCGCTGATTTTGGCAAAGAGAAGGATATCAATGCATTGGGACACTAAACAATCCCCTAGCAGTAAACATTGGATAACGGACTTGGTGTATTGTAGAGACACTCTGAAAACATATGAAGAGGAACTCCCAACAACATCAAAACCCAAAGAGTACTGGACACCCCTAATGGACTTTCTAAGATCTAACCCAGATATTTTACCACATAATACTGTGTAAATATTTATGCTGTCTATGGAGGTCAAAGGAATGTAAACTGTATTGTACTACTTATGATCTATATGTATGACAGTCGCATTTTTGCGATATGCACTACTGTAACCTGAGCTGTTTGTTGTATGTGTTCACAAGAAAACAATAAAAAACGCTATAAAAAAAAAAATAATAAGAAAAGGAACCTTCTTTAGGTAATTTGGAAGTTCCCAGTACTACCTTTAATCAAAGCTAGTCGTCTTCCAGAAACGAAGATTGGACCGCTTTTCCATCCCCTCATCTGGGGCAACAATAGCCCTCTTGATGCATTCAAACATTGCCACCCAATGAATGACAGTAACAAACTCGTCTCCTTAATTCTCCCCTGCACAAGTTTCACTCGGGAGACTCTCCAACAGGGAAGAGGAGGTTTTACACATGCCTTGCCTCTGAATGCCTTTCCCCCGCATGAGTTTCATACGTGAAACTCTCCAACAGGGAAAATGTTCGGAGCAAGGAACAGTTTCAAATAAATCGGCTGCGTCTGCTGACACAGAAGCGATTATAACGGTAACAGGTTGACGCACTAACGCATGCGCATCATTTCCGGTTGTAATGCCGAATGGGAGTTGAAGTCCACTCCTTCCGGAATGATTCTACCATGCCGTGTCAGTGTTCAATTCTTGTGCGGAAGCGACCCTTGATGGGATTTGACAGGTTGCATTGTAATGTCTTTAGGGCAATACTTGGGTGACCCTTCAGCCACAACAGTGAACGGAGTTCGGAATCTATTTCCCTGAATATCATTCTGGGAAGAGGGTGGTGTGTATTCTAGAGGACATATAGGAATTGGGGCAGGAAGATCATTTTAAAAATGGCTGGTCTGCCCATTATGGTGAGAGGTAGATCTTTCCACTTGTCCGCGTCTTGCCTAAAGTTGGATAACACCCGCAGGATGTTATGTCTGCGGCAGACCTCTGCGTGAGGTATAAGAAAGACATCAAGGTATTTAAAGCCCTCCATGGCGACTTGGAGGTCCCTTGGCAGCGGAGGCCATTCCACTATTTGGCCCGTGCAATACAGTACTGACTTGTGCCAGTTAATCCTGTAGCCTGAGAACCAGCCATAGTCATCCATTATTTGAAACACTGTGGGGATTGTTGTGTCGGGTTACGTCACAAACAGAAGAATATCATCTGCATATAAGGATATCATCATCATCATAATAAACTTTATTCAGTCATTACGACCATAAAAGTGCAAATGCTTACAGTACATTAATCCAGCAATATATACAGAGCAGAAGTTCATTAAATACAACACATCAGTTGCCAATAAGTTTGAGCCATCACTATTAAAATATTAAAACAACATTAAAAGGATAAAATCTATTATCTCAAAAATGTATACCCCAAATACAGTACAGAGAAGACCCCAACAAGCAGCAAAAATTGATCAGTATGCATGGAAAAAGACATAAAATTAATGTTTAAAACCTGGGCTATAAAAATGTAATAAAGGGTAGGAAAGTGCATACTATCGTGTCTTAGACTCGTATCTTCTGATAATCCACATTTTGCCGAGAAACTTGGCAACTCTGCATACAACTGAAGCCCTGGAATCGGATTTCAGGATACGAAGCGCTTCTTGATGACAACGAGCTCCCAACAATCTGCAAACGGGAGCTAGCCAATTGTTTCTCGGGAGGTTATACAGAGTACAAACAAAAAAGATGTGGCTAAATGTCTCGGTCACTAGGGGGCAACCTGGGGGGGCAGTACTGTGATACAGGCGAGGACCGCCTCCAAGCTGCTGTAAAGGAGTTCACAGAAAGGGAACCAAATCTAAATTGAATATAGAGTTTCCTATCCTGTGGAATAGTGATAACCTCCACATATTGTTCCTAGGCGCTTGACAATTTGAATTCCATGAAATCTAATGTGAGACGACCCACGGATGGTTGTGTGACAAAGGTCTGCTCTACCCAGTTCCAGTACTGGGTTCGAACCAAACCTTTACTGGGCAATAAACTAAGATCTTTGGCTTCCCATGAGCTCCCCAAGCATATCGCTGTGAGCAATGACCTAATTTAGGTGAACCATCCAATTTTCTTAAACCAGTCAAGCATGCAGACTTCATCAAGCACTGCAGCATAATGGGAGAGCTCAGGGGTTAGTTTCAAAAGCAGCCAAAGGGTATCTTCTCCTCCACATGGTCGTCAGGGGTAGCCCTGAAGCCCCGCACTCCTGTGTGTTGCCTAATCACGCACGCTAGGGGTTTCACCACTAGTGCGAATAAAAGTGGAGATAAAGGGTACCCCTGTCTGGTCCCACGGGCAATAGGGAAGTCGTAGGAAAGTCTCCCGTTGACTCGCACTGTTGCTCTAGGGGAGGTGTATAGCAATGCCACCCATTTCCTGAACTTCGAGCCAAACTGGAATTTGGCCAAGGTGGAATCTAAAGAGGGCCAGTGCACTGCGTCAAATGCTTTGTTGGCATCTAACGACAGAAAAACATGCAGGATGGCGTAGATTTTAACAACCATCAGCCAGTTGTGTGTCCTGCGGAGATTTCATCGGGTGGCCCTGCCGGGCATGACTCTGGATTGGTTGCAGTGGACGAGATTCATTATAACACGGAGTCGAGTTGCCAGAATTTGTTGCCAGTATTTTGACCTCTGTGTTCAACGAAGAGATGGGGTGATATGAGTCACACCTATCTCTGGGTTTACCCTCTTTATATATGGTCACAATTGTAGCCGTCCGAAGGTCTAGTGGGAGGATACCCACATTAAAGGCATCTTGGTGAGGCCTATGAGGTGGGGGCTTAGTAAGTCTTTGCAACTTTTATAAAGCTCAGCGGGTATTCCATTTGGGCCAGGGCTTCTTCCCGGTCATAGCCGGGCCACAGCTTCTCTAACTTCAGCAAGCGGCAAGTCTCCATTGAGTGTTTTTATGTCATCCTCATCTATTTTAGGGGTCTGTATGTGTTTGAGGTAATCGTCGATGGTGGCTGTGCCGCTGAGTGGTCTCTTTCCAAAGAATTCTTCCTAGTGTTTGGCAATGTTTCCAGCTTTGTCGCGGACCAGGGTCGGCTTTAGGGCAGTGCGACCGGTGCGGTTGCACTGGCCTCTGACCTGTGGAGGGGGTGCTGACCTGGGGGAAAGGGGGGCACTGTGTTTTGCAATAACTTGAGCCAACTTGCTGTATTCCAGCCTAACGGCTTCCAATTGCAGAGTAGTCAGTGGATCCAGCGTGGCCATGGCGTGTCCCTCTAGGGCAAGTATCTGATGGTCCAGCAGCTCTAGTTTCTCCCTTCCCTTTTTCTTTTCTAACGCTATTCGGTTCTGGGCCCTGTCTCGTAATAACTTTTTGTATCCCTCCGCCAGCATAGCTCAGAAGGCTACTGTGCCCTTATTTTCGGTAAAGAAAATCTCAGTGTCAGCCCCAAGACCACGTATGATTTCACTATTTTGTAGGTTCTATGCGTTCAGTCTCCATGATGTCTGTGGGTCCCGAGTCCTAGTCCGCAAGTGTGCCCACAAAGGTGAGTGATCTGATAACCCACACGCAAGGTAGTCAATTCGACTAATGTCTCCCAGTTCACATGAGGAGATGAAGACATAGTCCAGCCTTGAGTAGACACTATGCGCCCAAGAGAAATATGAGTACTGTCTATCGTGTGGGTGTTGATACCTCCATGTGTCTGTGAGCCCAAATGTGTCAGCAAAGCATGCTAGTGGGGTGGTGCCCGTCACCCTCTCATGGTTCTCTGAACAGTTTATTGATGCACACCCAACATCATTGAAAACGCCCCCTATCACAGGGAAGGGTGTCTCTAGAAGGATGTCTGCCACTTTGAGTAGTACAGGGGATTTCAGTCTGGGTGGTGCATAGACACAAATAAGCATTAGCCTCGGCAGCCCCAGGTGGCCGTCACCCCTACAAATATGTCGTCAGGATCTACCCACTTACGAGTTAGCTTGAAGGGGGGAGATTTTTTTAATCAAGATTGCAACCTCCGTGACCCAGAGGTGAAGCCTGCGTGTGCCAGCACTCTGTACATTTCCCACCCCAGGAAGCTACACTGGGTGCCCTGAAGGTGTATCTCCTGGAGCATCACCATATCTTACTGCAAGCGCTTTATGTATTGTGTAACCAACACCTGTTTAATCCTGTCCCTTAGGCCGTTGATGTTCCAAGTTGGACCGAAAGGGCCCATTTCTCTACGGGGGCTGACATAGGTACGTCAGGAACCTAGAGAATGACATCCTCATGTATGCCCCTTTCTGGGGGCTTACCTCCCCGCTCTGCGAATAACATGAATGCAAATAACTCAATGGAAATGCCAAGGACCCCCTGCTACTAATATTAGTTCCCAGGGCAGGGAAAATACAATTGTTGAAGAAAGAATCCCTAGGCAACTATTGGTCTATTAAATATACAAAACCATTATTCCCACATAATATGCGAAGACTCAGTGTACAACAATTATCAATAAAAAATATTTTAATTTATTTATTTTATTGATAATTGATGTACACTGAGTCTTCGCAAATTATCTGGGAAGAATAATGGTCTTGTATATTTAATAAACCAATAGTTGCCTAGGGAATCTTTCTTCAACAAATGAACGCAAATAACAACAGTCCCATTGCCCCCCAACCAACCCCCCTCCCTACCATCCAAGACCTTCTCACAGCACATAAACCCATGTCTATAAAGCAACCGTGTGTGAGAAGAGAAGGAGAGGTCTGTCACCCACCCCCTGTTTATGGATACAAAACCCCACAATCACCCACTACATACAAACAAGTGGAAAGTACAAAAACAGATCCTCACAGGACCAGTATACCTCGGCCAATACTAGTCCCAGTGGACGAGCTACAACTGCTTGGGAGATTGGTTTATAGTTACAGGCCTTTGCCAGTATGTTGCTGCCAGCTCAAATGTTCAAGCGTTCTGGGTCTACCACATCCCCCATTGGTGATGGCTGGTCAGTCTCTGTTCCACATCCCAGTGCTGTAATTTCGGCAGCCAATGGGTTGGTTCTTTCATCCCCGGAGGAGTCTCTCAGCCCATCTGAATCAGCGTAGGAATCCCGCTGGCTATATATATCTGTGGCCATGCTATTTCTTGCTTCTAGGGGCTCCCCACCCTTCACAAATCCCCTAGCCCGATGCTGGTCCCTCTCAATGTCTAGGGAGTCCCTCAATCTGCTCTCCTCAATCCCATCTTAGTCCTTCTTTTCCTCTGTGTCATGTCCCCGGGTCTGGAATCTGGATACCGAAGCAGTTGTCGATCCTGGTTCCATTCCCTGGGAAGGCATAGGACCGGTCTCTCCTCCACCCAAGCACATGCGTCCTCAGGTGTCTGGAAGAAATGGGTTTTTCCTTATATATGACTTTCATTTTTGCAGGAAAAAAGGAGCATGTACCATATATGCAGTGCTCTGAACTTTTCTTTAACTGAATTGAAAGACCTTCTCTGGCGCTGTACCTCCTTACTGTAGTCCGGGAAGATCATGATTTTAGAATTTTCGTGGCGGACTTCTCCCAGGCGGCGCACCTCAAGTAGGGTCAAGTCCCAGTCGAGAAATTTGAGAAACTTCGCTATGATGGGTCTGGGTGGAGTTCTAGGCGGTGGCTGCGCATTCAGCGCCCTGTGTGCCATTCAATAATGAAGCATGTGGAAAAGTGTTTGGGCAGGATTATGTTTTTCAGCCATGTGGCTAGGAACACAGGCACGCTGGGTCCTTCCACCCCCTCCAGGAACCCCGCAAAACATAAGTTATTCCTGCATGCCCTGTTTTCAGTGTTGTCAATATGCCATTGCAGTTCACCGTTTGAACTGCGGAGCACCGTTAACTTTTTTTGAAGGTCCTTGACTACATCTTTGACTTCCAAGACTCTATTCCCTGTCTCCGTCACTCACTCGGAAACGTTGTGGAGATTCTGTCTAAGGAGTGTGACCTCAGAGCGTACTTCTCCAATCCAATTTTCCAGTCCTTCTCTGGAAGGCGGTATAGCATGGTGCAGGGTAGCTGTGTCGGGTGGTGGCTGTGTAGCTCCCTGTGGGGTCACCACCTCAGTATATCTGTCCAGTTTCCCTTGCCTTGGGGGCTTAGGGTCCTTGTCTTTGGTCATCATTACAGATAAGCAGGAGCCACCACGTGCAAAGAGCTTGTGCACAGTAGGGCAGGTAGGTCACTATCAGGCAGGAGAGAGGTAACGCAGTTGGGCACACCACAGAGGCAGACGCGCACCTGACCCCTCCAGTAGGACTTCAAAGAGCTGCCACTTAATCCAATGCAGCAACGAAAACCACAATTGCCCATATGTCCGGCTCCTTTACCCTACCGGAGCCCCAGCTCCAAGACCAGGCACGGCTCCTGCTCCAGTCCTACTGGGCGAATATCAAGGATGACAGACCTTACAGTGGCGCCCACAAGGTTCCACAGCAGAGTTCTTCTTGGCGGGGGGAAGCACCCCCAGCAGGCACACCCCAAGGGCAGGGGTGCGGCACTCAGAGCACCGCCCTCCTGATTAGGGCTGAGGGAGCTGCCACTTGCCCCAGCACTGACACCAGCAAATTGATAACTCGCTCCTCTCACCTAACAGCCCCTCAATGCTGGTCTGTGCCACGTAGGACCACATCAGCGAGTGGAGTCCAAGCTGTAGGCCCTTTGGCTTACTCTCGCCTCACACACCAGCCGGGCGGGCTTGAGTCCTGGCAGCCCAAGGGTATCGCCTCCCGGTGTCCAGAGGTATGGCTCAGGCCCCCTCTCCTCTCTACCCCCGTACCACACACCAGGAGAGCTCTCTCCACTCCGCCGGTCTCCACTCCTATCTCAGCCCCCACTGCGAGATTCCTCTTACTCGCATGGCAGGTAGAGGCAGGCGGGGCATGCGCCGCAGGGACCTGGGTGGAGAACTCTGGGGCTTTTTTTCAGAAGCAGCAGCCCCAGCCAGGCACTGGTTCAGGGCTCTCAGTCTCTGGGTACAGGTGTGCGAGCCGGCCAGCAAGACGCCTCCACTTTGGCCCTGCCTCACAGCATAGTCCGCAGCTCCACGCAGTCCCAGCAGCAGTTGGCCCAGTGCTCCAGCACAGGCCCTCTCCACTTTTCTGGGAGACACTACACGAATCTTCCCACATGCGGTTCCTCCCCTGGCAGTCCAACCATCGTATTGCCCCCCGGCCACCACAAAGGACCACAGTCACGCAGCCCCTCTCGCCTGCGCGGTGCAGGAATGGGGGAGGGAGGCAACTAGAACTGCCACCAGTCTCCACAGGGTCTGCTAACCAGTGGGGGGGGTGAAACCATGTCCAGCCGCTGGCAGCGCCTTGTTACTTGCCTCGGGTCAGCACCAGTCTTACGTTGGTGGCAGTCAGGCCTATGAGTCTGCCATCTTGAAAGTCAGTGATCGGAGCAGCTGTTTGCCCTTCCACTCTGATCCACTCTTCAGTGGAGGGATGAGTGACAGATGTGGGACTCCCCAAAACCACTCATGTACGGGGACAGCCCGGTGGGCTTGAGGGCTGGCAGGATTCAATACGAATTGAGTCTCCGGTCCGGAGCTCAAAGAGGACACATCTTACTTGGCCATGTTGTAGGCCACCCCCACGCACAGTACCTTTCTTGGTTGCTATATGTTGTTATAATAAAATTTTATCAGCCAGGGGGGTCACAGGGTGTTTGTTGAATCAGCTGTCTAGTGTAGATGTCCCTTTTAACTCTATTCAGGCATTACCTCTGTTTTTTGTTTTTATAAACCTCATGGTTCAACTGCAGAGCAATCTCCTCTTGTTCCATCTTATACTTAGAGGAATGCTTCCTCTGTGACCTTTAATTTGGCTACATGCAATAGGTTTCAGGTCTTCAGCACCTTGGACAACAATGATTGACAATTTTTTAATGAGGATGCTTCCTATTCTTTTTTCTTATAACAATCTTGGTATTCCTACTGGTAATCATTGTTTGGATCCTAACCGCCTAGATATTTTATATTGGAATAATGCAGGTTTGTCTAGTAAGCTATCCGATAAAATTTGGCTTGATTATTTTTCTAGGTTTGGACTCTGTTTCTAAGAAACCTGGGCTGTAACTAATTCTTTTTCCTGGTTGAGTACAGTTCATTCAATATTCCAGCCACTACCTAAACGTCTGGTAGATCCAATTGAGGCTTGCTGATCCTGATGTCTCTCTCACTCAAGTGGAAATGGCAGGAGATCCCTAATGGCTCCTTTAATCTGCAGGTGGTTATGTTCTCCTCTACTAAGTATATGAATTCTTTGATTATCAATTTTTATAATGCTAATTCCATATCGAGTAACAGACCTTGCATACTTTCATGAATCAGTTTAAAGATCAAACCTCCATATTCATTTCTTGTGTCCTTATGGGTGATATTGATATCCATTTATGTTGGAGTATTGTAAGACATTGTGTTGTAATCAAAGATGTCATCCAGTAGTCCAAGTGTAGAAAAAGTAAGTTGCTTTATTAAGATGTTAAGATCCAAGATGTAATGAAGAACCCCACCAGGAGCAGCCTACCTGCTGCTCAGCCCATCCTTCAACTGACTCTCTCACATCCAATATTGTCTACAGCATCATCACACACCAACATTCCATACCACAGACACACTGGCTGAGCAGCAGATACAACACATTGGTTTGCTGGTTGCGGGGGGGAAAACCTTACTCAAGCAGAAATGCACAATCCTTGTCAGGGGGTGAAGTCACAAGCAAGACCTAAATTAACCTATGCCCAACCCCCTGGTAGCTTGGCACAGAACAATCAGTCTTAACTTAGAGGCAATGGTAAAGTTTTTGGGCAATACTTCAACAGTAATGAAATGAAAAAAAAACATAAAAGGGATCCCACACCAGATTAATATAAATAGCATATTTTTTATCGAATAAAATAGGACTAAAATGACAACAATCCAATCAGTAGAACCAGAGATTTGTAATTTTGAAGATTTCTGGGAAAATAGCACCAAAAAACACAAAGCGCTGACCGTGGATATCTGGTCGCGCCAAACTGGGACAAAGTCACAAGTTTGGTCACACTGCAATGGAGAATGGGGCAGCTACAAGGACCCAGGTATGCCAGATGAATAGGAGTATTTTAAATCCTGGTTAAGGAGCAGTGCAAGGTCACGTGTCGAGGATACATCGCAAAGCCAAGGCAATGTGTCAGTTCTGAGGAGCTGCGAGGCTATGATGCATGATCCTGCATCATCGTGAAGGATCCCATTAATGAGGGATTGGAGTCCAGTGTTGAGTATGCATTGCAGAGTTGAGGGGATGTGTCAGTTCTGAGGAGCTGTGAGGCTGCAAAATGACAACATGCGTCATCGTCGATGCAGCCGTCGACAAGAGATTTGCGATGCGAGGGACTGTGTCGGGGAAGCTTCGCATAGCGGCAGTTCAGATGCTGGCTGCAAGGTTGATGTGGAGTACTTGCGTGGAGAGAATCATCGCAGCAGAGGTGATGTGTCAGTTCTGCTTGGGATTGCACCGCACAGCAGAGGAAATGTGCAGATTCTGCTGGATCCACAGATGGGCTGTAAGAGCACCTTCAGGCTCACCTCCAAGGGTCCAGGACTGGGATGGCACCATTTGGCAGGATATAACTCACATAGGGCAGAGTCCACATGCAAGGTTGAAGGTTGTTGGAGCCCACTATCTCTGAGGCTCTTGTCAGGAAGCCAGCCAACTAGCCCTTGGAGTCACTCAGGGGGCCTGGGTTCAACAGGGTCCACTCCTTCTCACCCAGGCAAAAGGACAGCAGGTCAGCCAGTAGGGCAGCAGTCCTTCAGGGCAGCAGTCAAGCAGAGTGGCAGTCGTTTCAGCAGCACAGTAGTCCTTCCTGGCAGATTATTTACAGGTCCAGCAGTTTACTGAAGAGTACGTTTCTAAGGTCCAGTATTTATACCTGGGCCTTCCTTTGAAGTGGGAGAAGCTTCTATAGGTTTCCCTTTGAAGCACACAGGTTTCCTGCCTTCCCTGCCCTGGGTCCAGACTAACTACAGGGGGTATGCAGCCCTTTGTGTGGAGGCAGGACACAGCCTATTCAAGTGTAAATAGGGCTGTTGTCCGGCACCGCCCTCCCATCCTGCAGCTGTCTAGGATGAATACACAAAGCCCAATGGTCGACTGCACCCAGTCATGTGACCAAGAGACAGGCTACAGGCACTAAATGGCTAAGACAGGAAAATGCCAACTTTCTAAACTTTCCAAACAACAATGTCTTGATGAGCAAAAAAACAATAGATTTAGGCCCAGACCTCTGTACTGAGGATGAATGTTTGACATTGTCCAGCATTACGTACCTCAATTGTTCTTTTTGCGTTTCTTGCCCTAAGTGGGACGAGTATGCCCAGATGTGGATCCTATGCTCTCCATGTCACTGGAGTCAAGCTAGCCTGGCTGATAAGGAGTTATATCCCAAAACCGGTTCCTGGGAGGCTTGCTTGCAGTCCAGGGAGGGCCTGGCCTGGCAGTTTTGGCTGGACTGTTTCCATGGAGAGCAGGGTCAAGACTGGTTTGCATACGGCTGGGTGCAAACTGGAATGGCATGGTGAGAAAAAACCAATGGATTTAGACCCATATCTCTTTACTGGGGGTGAATTTTTCACATTGTTCAGTATTCTATCCATCAATTGTTCTTTTTGCATTTGTCTCCCTAAGTGGGACAAGTATGCCCAGACATGGGCCCCCTGCTCTCCATGCCACTGGAGTTAAACTAGCCTGGCTGATATGGGCTGATACCCTGAAGCTGGTCCCGGGATGCTTGTTCCCAGTCCAGGGAGTACCTGGCCTGGTAGTCCAGGCTGGACTGCTCCCATGGAGCGCAGGGTCAAGATTGATTTGCATAAGGCTGGGTCCAAACTGGAATGGCATGGTGAGCAGAAAAACAATAGATTTAGGACCAGATCTCTGTACTGGGGGTTGATGTTTGAAATTGGTCAGCATACTGTCCATCAATTGTTCTTTTGCACTTTCTAAAAGTGGTGTTTAAAAAAAATATATATATATCTATATATCTATATCTATATCTATATTCACTGAAAAAACCATAGGTTTCAGACACGTTATAGTTAGAAATTAGCATTTAAAAAACCTTTGAAATTCACTGAAAAAACCATAGGTTTTAGGGACAGTTATAGTTAGTTGGACATTTCACTCGTACAAAACCATAGAAATTCCCCCGTTATAGTTAGTTCAGCTAACTATAACTCGCGCCCCCGCAATGCACTGCTGATGACGTCACATATTACATCACTCATGACATGGTCAGTGACATCACTGATGACATCACTGATGACATCTCAAATGACATCACTGACCCTCAGGATTGAAGAGGATTTAATTCCCCATCTTAAACGCGCCACGGGGCCTGTTTGCACACATGTCACCTGAAGCCACGCTCCCCTCCCTTCACCACTGTAGCAAACGCGCCCTGTGGCGGCGTTTTAAGTTGGGGGATTAAGTCTCCTTGAATACTGAGGGTCCCTGGAGTCCAACTAGCCCACCATGTACCTCCAAAAGCGCCACAGAGCTGCGTTGCAGAGAGGTGTAAAAGGGCGTGGCCTCTGTACACCTCTCTGCAACGTAGCCCCTGGCGCATACCGGAGGTTCCTGGGGGGCTAGTTGGCCCTCAGGACTCCCAGTATTCAAGGGGAATTACTTCCCCTTCTTAAAACGCGCCAGGGGGCGCGTTTGCAGACTGCTGCAGGGAGGGGCGGGCCTCCGGCACGATGCCGGTCTTTTTTTTTTTTGCTTTTTCTGCCCAGGGGATCCTTGTGGGACCCCCTGAGCAGACCTAGAGGTCAGGGTGTTTCTACCCTGCCCCCTTTGTGCGTTTGCGCACTTGTTTCTTTTTTTTTCTCGGCGGGATTCGCGCACCCTAAGCGCATCCCGCCGATTTAAAAAAAAAATGATTTTTCTGCCCAGGGGTCCTGGAGGGACCCCCTGAGCAGACCTAGGGGTCAGGGTGTTTCTACCCTGCCCCCTTTTGCGCTTTGCGCACTTGTTTCTGTCCCTCGGTTCTACCGAGGGACAAAATGGCTGCCAACACTTCCTGATTTGGAGTGTTGACAGCCAATTAGCATGCAGCTCGTGATCGGGAGGGTGCGCGAATCCGACGCGGCCATAGATATATATGTGATTTTCCTTTTGATTTTCACAGGAACTACTGAACGGATTTACACCATTTAACAAAAAGGGTTCTTTCTGAACCAAGAACTACCTCTTTGCCAAATTTGGTGTAATTCCGTTCAGCAGTTCGAGCTGTAGCCGTGGCTAAAGTTTCCTATGGGAAAATAAATGGGGAAAACACGTTTTGGGACCCCCTTTTTCTGGCTCCCGCTTGACGAATCACCCCGAAACTTTCAGGGTAGGAGCGGACCGGAGCGGGCCATAAAGTTTGAAAATTTCGCGAAGATTCGTCAACCGACGCAAGAGCTATTTCAAATAGAATGTCGCGGATTTCCTATGGAAAATAGGTCCTAACTATAACTATCTACTGGCGACCGCCAGTAGATAATATATATATATATATATTCACTGAAAAAACCATAGGTTTCAGACACGTTATAGTTAGAAATTAGCATTTAAAAAACCTTTGAAATTCACTGAAAAAACCATAGGTTTCAGACACGTTATAGTTAGAAATTAGCATTTAAAAAACCTTTGAAATTCACTGAAAAAAACCATAGGTTTTAGGGACAGTTATAGTTAGTTGGACATTGCACTCGTACAAAACCCGTGAAATTCCCCGTTATAGTTAGTTCAGCTAACTATAACTCGCGCCCCGCAATGCACTGCTGATGACGTCACATATTACATCACTCATGACATGGTCAGTGACATCACTGATGACATCACTGATGACATCTCAAATGACATCACTGATGAAATCACTGACGACATCATCCATGTGATAATTTCATGCATCTTCTCACACCCTAATATAACCTTTGATACACCCACTCTAAATTACAGACTGCCATTCTCAAAACCATACACACTCCAATACCAATAACTACATACCCACTCACTGATTCTTAGGTCTACACACACACATCTACTCACTCACCCGTACAGTCACTCATACTTACAGTCACTCAGAACAGGACTATCATATGCACTCATACACCTATATAAACACTCACACAGCGCCACTTATCCATAGAGGTACTCACACACCTAGTCAGTCATGCAAAAAATTAATCACACACCCATTTACACAGCTATACAGTTATACACACACCAACTCACTTACACATACAAATACTAGCACATTCTTACGCTCTTATACAATAACTGATACAAGCACACACGTATCCATACAGCCACTCTCACAATCACACACTCTCACTTATAGCCTTTTAAATACTCTAACACACATATATACTGCCTTTTACATATGTAGTTACTCGCACATGTACCACTGAGATATACATTCACTCACTAACACACCCATACACACACTCACCCACCTAAGCAGTCCATCACAGATGTACTCTTCAAATCACGCACCCAGTGAATCACCCACTCACACATCTATGTACAGAGTCACACACACCCCACCCACACAAACACTCAGGCACCCATACAGATACTCAGAGAGCCAATCAATAACCCATATAGACACTCATGTAGCTATTCGCAAATCCATGCATCCACTTACACCCCAACAGACAGACGGATACAGACATTCACCCAGTTTAGTCACTAACCCATGCATTCAGTAAGATACGTTTAATCACTCACTTATAGAGTTAGTCACGCACCTACTAAATCATCCATTCAGACACTTATACACCCACTCATTCTTCAATACGCCTTTGCCTATATATATTAAACATATTTAAACTTTACAGAAACACACAGTCACATGGATGATGTCGTCAGTGATTTCATCAGTGATGTCATTTGAGATGTCATCAGTGATGTCATCAGTGATGTCACTGACCATGTCATGAGTGATGTAATATGTGACATCATCAGCAGTGCATTGAGGGGGCGTGAGTTATAGTTAGCTGAACTAACTATAACGGGGGAATTTCACGGATTTTGTAATAGTGCAATGTCCAACTAACTATAACTGTCCCTAAAACCTACGTTTTTTTCAGTGAATTTCAAAGGTTTTTTAAATGCTAATTTCTAACTCTAACGTGTCTGAAACCTATGGTTTTTTCAGTGAATTTCAAAGGTTTTTTAAATGCTAATTTCTAACTATAACGTGCCTGAAACCTATGGTTTTTTAAGTGAATTTCAAAGGTTTTTTAAATGCTAATTTCTAACTATAACGTGCCCCGCCCCCTCCCTTCACCACTGTGCAAACACGCCCTTGGCGTGTTTTAAGTTGGGGGATTAATTCCCCTTGAATCATGAGGGTCCCTGGGGTCCAACTAGCCCACCCTGTACCTCCAGTATGCGCCAGGGAGCTGCGTTGCAGAGAGGTGTTCAGAGGCCACACCCTTTTACACCTCTCTGCAACGCAGCTCTGTGGCGCTTTCTGGACGTACCTGGTGGGCTAGTTGGCCTCAGGGACCCTCAGGATTGAAGGGGATTTAATTCACCATCTTAAAACGTGCCACGGGGCCTGTTTGCACACATGTGACTTGAAGCCCCGCCCCCTCCCTTCACCACTGTGCAAACGCGCCCCGTGGCACGTTTTAAGTTGGGGGATTAAGTCCCCTTGAATCCTGAGGGTCCCTGGAGTCCAACTAGCAAACCATGTACCTCCAAAAAGCGCCACAGAGATGCGTTGCAGAGAGGTGTAAAAAGGGGCGTGGCCTCTGAACACCTCTCTGCAATGCAGCTCCCTGGCGCATACTGGAGGTTCCTGGTGGGCTAGTTGGCCCCCAGGGACCCCCGGTATTCAAGGGGAATTACTTCCCCTTCTTACAACGTGCCAGGGGGCGTGTTTGCAGACTGCTGCAGGGAGGGGGCGGGGCCTCCGGCACGATGCCGATCTTTTTTTTTTTTTCTTTCCTTTTTTTTTTAATGGGAGGGGGGCTGCGTGGCCCCCCTTCCCTCGGCCACTTTTGGCCCCGGGGACCCCATCCCCCGGGGAGTGAGGATTTTCTTTTTTTTTTTTTTTAAACAGGAAGGGGGCCGCGTGGCCCCTCTTCCCTGGGCCTCTATTGGCCCCGGGGACCCCATCCCCCGGAGCGTGCCCTCTTTTTAAAAAAATATATATATTTGGAGGGGGGCTGCGTGGCCCCCCTCCTCAGGACATTTAAGGCCTTGGGGACCCCATCCCCCGGGGCCGGCCTTTACCTTTTTTTTTAATTTTTCTTTTTGGGGAGGGGGCTGCGTGGCCCCCCTCGCGGGCCACTAATGGCCCTGGGGACCCCATCCCCCGGGGCCTGGCCACTCGTTCTGGACCGTGGGGGGGTCCCCAATCCCTGCACGGTCCTGCCGGCTCCCCGCGTCCTGCCGGAGCCGGCATTGCTTTTCCATAAGGGGAGCTGCTGACATGCAGCTCCCCTTATGGAAAGCAATCTGCTTTGCTTCATTGAAGCGAGAGCAGGTTTCCTGCTCTCGCTTCAATGACGTAAGCAAGTTTGCAATGACAGGACGGGAGCCGCGCGGCTCCCGTTCTGCCATTGCAAACAGCAGTGTCCTGGGGGTAGGCACCCCGGGACACTGCAGGAGCCGGCCCTGGGGGGTGGCAGTCCCCAGGGCCACCCCAGGCTCCAGGAGGGGGGCCTGCGGCCCCCCTCCCAACAATTGCACAGCCCCGGGGAGGTGGTGATCCCCGGGGCCGGGGGTCCATTACGGACCCCCGAATTAAATACTAGTGCCCCGGGGAGGTGGCGGTCCCCGGGGCGTGTGGGGGGGCTGGAGCCCCCCCTCACAGGTTATTTATTTTAATTTTAAAAATAGCCCCGGGGGGTGGCGGTCCCCGGGGCTGCGGGGGGCCGTGTGCCCCCCCGCCAGCATTATTTATTTGAAGCCCTGGGGGGTGGTGGTCCCCGGGGCTTGGGGGGCCTTAGAGGCCCCCCCATAAATATAAACCCACCCCCCGCATGCCCCCGGGACTTAGCCCACCCGGGGGCAAAATACTCCCGCACTTCGATTTTTTTTCATCATGGTGGGATCCGTGTATCCGGCACGCATCCCGCCGTGATTTTAAAAAAAAAAATGCTTTTTTCTGCCATGGGGGTCCTTGTGGGACCCCCTGAGCAGGCCTAGGGGGTCAGGGTGTTTCTACCCTGCCCCCTTCGCTTCTTTTGCGCATTTTTTCCCCCTGTTTTCTTGTGACTCGGTTCTACCGAGTCACAAGATGGCCGACAACACTTCCTGGTTTGGAGTGTTGTCAGCCTATTAGCATGAAGCTCGTGGTCGGGAGGGTGCGCTCAGGGTGCGCGGATCCACCGCGGCCATAGATATATATGTGATTTTACTTTTGATTTTCTCAGGAACCACTGAACGGATTTACACCATTTAACCAAAAGGCACGACACTGAACCAAGGGCTACCTTTTTGCCAAAGTTGGTGTAATTCCGTTCAGCAGTTCAGGCTGTAGCTGCGATGAAAGGTTCCTATGGAAAATTGCATGGGGAAAACACGTTTTGGGGCCCCCCTTTTTTCTCGGCCCCCACTTGACAAATCACTTCGAGACTTTCAGGATAGGAGCGGACCGTAGCGCCCCACGAGTTTTGAAAATTTTGCGAAGATTCGTCAACCGGCGCAAAAGTTATTTCAAATAGAATGTTGTGGATTTGCTATGGAAAATAGGTCCTAACTATAACTATCTACTGGTGACCGCCAGTAGATAATATATATATATATATATATGCTACCTACTGGCAGTCACCAGTAGGTAGTTATAGTTAGGACTTTGTTTCAATTCAAAAAGCGTTTTTTCTTTTGCCAATATCTTTGGCGCCGTTTGACGAATCTTTACGAAATTTCCAAAACTAATGGTTCACTCAGGTCAGCTTCTGACCTGAAAGTTTCGGGGTAATTCGTCAAGCGGGGGCCAAGAAAAAAGGGGGTCCAATAAACGCGTTTTCCCCATGTTAATTTCCATAGGAACTTTAGACAAAGCTACAGCCCGAACTGCTGAACAGAATTACACCAAATTTGGCAAAAGGGTAGGTCTTGGTCCAGAAAGCGACCTTTTTTTTAAATGGTGTAAATCCGTTCAACAGTTGCTGAGAAATTAAAAAAATAAAAATGTATATATCTGAGCACCGAGGAGGATTCGCGAACCCTCCCGAGCACGAGCTTCATTGTCATTGGCTGCCAACACTCCAAACCAGGAAGTGTTGGCAGCCATCTTGTGACTCGGTAACCGAGTCACAAGAAAACAGTAAAACAAAGATTAAAAACAAGAAAAGGGGGCAGGGTATAAATACCCTGACCCCCTAGGCCTGCTCAGGGGGTTCCACAAGGACCCCCCAAAAAAAGCATTTTTTTTAAAAAAAGTCAGCTGAATTCGCGCTGGGTGCGCGTATCCCGTGCTTCGTTTTCTATAAGCTTCTTCCCGCCGGCGACTCCGAGGGGCTCCCTGAAGTGACCCGCCTCCTGTATTTCAAAGCTGTCAATAGCGCTCGTTAACTCGAGCAGCCCTGCTTACTTTCGCCACAAGTCTGATAAAAGCAGCGACCCGGCATCGACCCCACCCACCCAACAGTCGTTTAAATGCCATGGGGGCAGAGGGGCAGGGGTGCATTTATTATTTAGCTGCACTTTGTGTACATCGCGAACACTGCCCAGAAATGAAAGAAGTGCACAGTTTTATCGGCAACATAAATGACAAGAAATATAACTAAATCGCATTATGCCAAAGATACTGCGTTCGAAAGTGCCTCGTGGTATCCGTGCACTTCTGTGAGAGATATATGGCTCTGACAGCTGAGCTCTGCCCCTAATGAAGGCTGGCCCCACACCCACGGGCACCCTGCACTGGACGTCAGGGGGTGGGCCAGGATAAAGCGCTCCTCAGGCAAACACTCCTCCTCAGAGTCTGCAAGGTGCTGGTCGCACATAGCTCCCTCACCTGCTGAAGGAGAGCTACTCGAGGGTGGGCGCTGTGGCACAGGAGAGGGGAGGGGAGGGAGGGACGCTACTTATTCCTCTGGCTCCAGAGTGTGCGGCGAGCAGCAGAGCCCCCACTCGGAAGGGAGGGATCCCAATCCGGGAGCGCACGGACGGCCGGTGTAGTAAGTGCAGGGTGCACCTCAACTTTGGTCTGGCGTTTGGGAGAACTTAAAAAGTATGTGTGGGGGGGCGGAACTAAGCGCAAAGAACTGCTGTAGAGAGTACACGCACTAGTGCCACACTCGCAGCCTTAGGTGGGATAGGACTAACTGGCGTAGAGTGAGTGCAAGACGCAGCTGTTGGAGGTAGTGGAGCGCACCTCAACTCTAGGAGTGCGGAAGTGAAGGGTGGGAGGGCTGAGCAAGGGCACGAGAGTAGAGCCGGTCAAGCCAGGGTGAGGAGTGAGCACCCACACTCACAGACCGAGGAAAGCCCACAGTGACTGTGATAAGTGATATAGGCTTCTAAAGAGGTTGGTATTGTACCCCACGCAGGTATTGGACGGCGTGTGAGTTAAATTTAACAGCTTGTATTCGTAAAGCTCGTTCATTGCGGTCTCTTGGCGCTGAAATAACAGACGTTTATGGTTACCCAAGTCAATAGTACTCATTTGATCTACTTCTGAAGGATGAAAGGCAGAGTAGACCTGCCAGAATTCGGGCTTATACACAAAATTCTGGAATGAATGCATTAATAAACCGAGCCACTGATCGTGCTTAAGGGGCGGTTGAGTTACTAACACAGAATAAAGCAAATGACCAGGGACTCCTTGCTTAGGGCATGCTGTTTGACTCTGCTATAGTAAAGTTCACCGCCCACCCGCTTCACATTTTCCAGCAGGGGCCGTTGCTGCACACCTTCTGAGCACGGTGAGTACTGCACCTAGGTATCCTTCCTAGGGTCAGCCTCTGGCTGTACACTCTGAGGCAGGGGAGCCGAATCCAACCCCTTCAGGACTTCCCACACGTGCAAAAGGGTACTTAACCATGCACAATAAACCCGAATGATCAAATATCCTACCCCCGAACAAGGTCTGTACTAGAATCGGATTTACACGCAGCCATCTTCCTCCGCTGGCCCCTTAAACTGGTGAGTACATACGCCATCATCCCTACATGCCTGACCCCTACCCTGGTGAGTATCTACGCCATCATCCCTACATGCCTGAGCCATACACCATTATCCCTAGCTGACTGCCCCTTACCTTGGTGAGTACATACACCATCAGCCCTACCTGCCTGACCCTTACCCGGGTGAGTACCTGCACACCATTATCCCTAGCTGCCTGGCCTTACTCTGGTGACCACATACTCCATCATCCCTAGCTGCATGACCCATACCCGGGTTAGAGCAGAACATGCGTGCATGTTCAGGTGAGTACAGGCCCTTACCCGGGTGAGAACAGGCTCCGCCTTCCACGAGTGTGTGCAGACCTGTCCCTCACCGAGAGAGCAGAGCTCCCATGCTTCTCCATGCCTGCACCTTTACCTGGATGAGTGCAGGGCCCATCACGCGACCGTCCCTTAGCCCGGGTGAGTAGACGACCCACCCTTACCCTCCCCTTGCTCGTGTGTGTGCAGGATCCATCCATCCATCACCACCCATCCCTCACCCGTGTGTGTGCAGGATCCATCCACCCACCTGTCTGCTCCATACCTGGTGAGTTCATGACCCATCCCACCATCACCTCCTCATCCCTTACCCATGGGAGGACAGCTCCTACCTCTCCACCGGCTCCTTCCCGGGGGTTTAAAGGAGCCATCCCCAAATGCTCCTCACTCGAGAGTGCACAGGACCGGCTCATATACCTGTCTCTTACGTGGGTGAGTAAAGGAAGCCTCTACCTGCCCCTTACCCGGTTGAGTGCAGCGCCCATTATTCGACCTGCCCCTTTCTGAGTGAATACAGGACCCCTCCACTAGCCCTTTGTCAGCGCATGTGTGTTTGTGGTGGGGGGGTTGCTCCCTTCACTACCTGTCTTGTCTTCGTGCCTCACCCTCACCTAGCCCTTGCCCAGGCATGTACAGGGACTCTTCCTTTCTTTCCCGATGTGCTGTACCTGTTCGAGCACAGCACACAACTACCCCCTCCCCCCCACAACTGCCCCATACAAGAGCAGGACCCATCCTTACCCCGACAGCACTTTTTGTTATTCCTTTTCCATACATTGAAAAGGGGGACATGTGTTTGCAGAATGCCAAACACCTGCACACGTGGACAGCATGGGACCACCTATGTGCACCGTTCTATGTGTAGCACTCAGTAGCACATGAACTCTGTCTCTCGGGTTCTGTCCACACCGAGGGGCTGCTCCAGAGAGGGGGCTTCTGGGGTTTGCGTGTCTCGCCAGCCCTGGCATTCGTGACTTCTGGGGTTCCTGGTCATCCGGAGCGAGACACCAGGGCGGGAAACCTTTTGCCTCCATCCGGCCAGAGATATTTATCCAACGCCACACACGGGCATCGTGTTTGTGGGTGGTATGTGTGTGCCTACACGGAGCTGTATACCGAGCGCCAGCACATGGTTTTGTGTATGCGCAGAGGAAAGATGCACACTGTTTGAGTGGTATATATGTGTGTTCAGTTACATACATACATGAACACAAATGTTTAGTGTATGCACCTGCATGAGTATCAGTTGTTCACGTGTGTATTAATCTGCACATGAGGTGCATGTGTATACGCGTGTGCAAGTACTCAAGGATAGCACTGGTACCTAGGGGTTGGGTCAACCCAAAGGCAGAGCGAGGTGTAAATGTTTCCAGAACCCAAAGATTGTATGACATTATGTTAATACCATACACGAGGACGCGTGTATCGTGTTTGTATGCAGGATACGGTGTCTGTGTGTATGCACTTTTTTATGTATGTTGTGTGTACGCACCCATATTTTTGTGCATAATACAGTCTCAGGTTCTATTCACATTTGTTTGTTGTCATACCCTTAGCTGGTAATGCTGTACTATGTATATTTGTGTTCTCCACACTTGTATAGGTGGAGGTTCCACAATTCACAGGAATAACGTCATCCCGTGAATGACGTGGTTTGAAGTCATTGCAAACGCGAAACCAAACACTAAGTTCTTGCCTCCTTTGTGTGCCCGTGTGCTATGGATTTACACTTTTTTTTACGCGGGTAGAAAGAAATTTACACAGCAGATGAAGAACAGTACACATCTGTATTATGTAGCGAGGGACATTATTTTGATTTATCGTAAGTTTAAAAAAAAAATCTTCTACTTCCTTATTTAAACTTGTCACAATGGTGTCCAGCGGATGAGTAAATTCATACTAGATCCTCCCTCTCAGGTCCCTATGAAGGTTGGTCTGGACGCGCAGGCACAATGAAGAGGGGGACGCCCTCACGCACCGCACCTGCACCAGGGGTGCATGTGATCGGCATTGGAGGGGGGCTCGCTGTAACCGAAGGCGGCACCGGGCACTGATACCATTCCGAGGGGTCAGAGGTGAAGCATGGAGTTGGGGGTTACCCCTGCTGCCCCGAGGCCTAAACCTGCTCACCACCGTCCCGTTGAGGCCGGAGAAAGGGACCCGGAAGCAGCGAGCAATGATCTCACGCTCGCAACCCGTGCTACCCCTCAGTCCTTCGCTCCAGAGCCCTGGCTGTCCCTCAAATATCGACTAACGAGTCTCCGAGGTCCAAAAACCTCGGATCCTGTTTCTGTGCTGTCCCTAGGACTCCCACTCCCGGCCACACTTCTGACCCCTGAGTCCGTTCTGTCCCTGAGACCTCGGCTGCTAAATCCCGACTGTCCCTAAAACATCGAGTAACAAGTCACTGAGGACCCCAAAACCACAGCTCCCGTTTCGCTGCTGTCTTTGGACTTCCACTCTCAGCTGCCCCTCAGACCTCCTCTTTCCGTAAGATCTCGGCCTCTGGGTGCTCTGAGCACAGATCTTCTCTAACTCTAGCAGTACAGATTCAGCAGTACGGGTCTCTGCTTGATGCTGTTCTTATAGCCAGCTCCTGCTGTGGTTAGGCGCGCTGCTTTTCATTCCATGCTGTTCTTGTGGGCACTGCTCATGTTTCAGTGCAGTCTAAAGAAGCACCGCTTCTGATTTCATTCTGTCTCTTGGGGCGCTGCTTTTGATTCCCCGCTGTCTGTAGACTCGCTGCTTCTGATTCTGTGCTGTCTCTAGGAGCACTGCCTCTGTACTGTCTCTAGGAGCAGCGATCCTGATTGTGTGCTCTCTCTTGAAGTTCTGCTCCTTATCATGTACAGTCTCAGGGAGTATAGCTCCTCTTCTGATTTTATGTTTTCTCTTGCAGCACTGATTCTGTGCTGTCTCTTGGAGCACTGCTTCTGAATCTGTGCTGTCTCTTGGAGCATTGCTTCTGATTCTGTGCTGTCTCTTGGCGCACTGCTTTAGTGTTGTCTCTTGGACCACTGCTTCTGATTCTGTGCTGTCTCTTGGAGCACTGACTCTGTGCTGTCTCTTGGAGCACTGCTTCTTATTCTGTGCTGTCTCTTGGAGCACTGCTCCAGATTCTGTGCTGTCTCTTGGACCCCAGCTCGATAGTATGTACTATCTCTTGGAACACTGCTCCTTCTTTCGTGGTGTATTAAAAAAAGAACAAGGTAGGCCAGGCCCCGGGGGATGAGGTCCCCGGGGCCATAATTGGCCTCAGGAGGGGGTTCACGCGGCCCCCCTCCAAAAATAATAAAAATAAATAAAGGCTGGCCAGGCCCCGGGGCATGGGGTCCCCGGGGCCAGAAGTGGCCCAGGGAAGGGGGGCCACACGGCCCCTTCCCATAAAATAAAAAAAAAGGAAAAAGAAACCAGCAACTTGCCGGAGGCCCCGCCCCCTCCCTGCATGACTCTGCAAACGCTCCTCCTGACGCACTCTGCGTTGTGGGATTAAGTCCCCGTTGCTATTGATGGACCCTGGGGGCCAAGTAGGCCACCAGGAACCTCCAGTAAGCCCCACACAGTGGGACTGTTGAGAGGGTTCTGAGGCCACGCCCCTTTTTACACCACTCTGCAAACGTGCCTCTTGGCGCACTGCTGGTGGGGCAATGAGGTCCTTTTGTGTCCAGAGGACCTCAGGACACAAGTGGACTTCATCCCCTGAACAGCAGTTCACCAGGAGGCACGTTTGCAGAGTGGTGTAAAAAGGGGGAGTGGCCTCGGACCACTCTCAGCAATCCAGCTGTGTGGGGCTTACTGGAGGTACCTGATGGGCTAGTTGGCCCCCAGGGACCCTCAGGAGGCAAGGGGACTTCATCCCCCAACCAAGAGCACGCCAGGAGGTGCTTTTGCAGAGTGGTGGACAAAGGGGGCGGGGCCTGTGTCCACCTATCAGCAATCCCACTATCTGGGGCATACTGGAGGTATCAGGTAGGCTAGTTGGCCCCTAAGGACACCCAGCAGTGAAGTGGACTTTAATCCACATCCAAGAGCGCACCAGGGAGCGCGTTTGCAGAGTGGTGGGGAAAGGGGGCGTGGCTTGCTATGAGAACTTAGCAATGCTGCTGTGTGGGACTTACTGGAGGTAATAGGAGTGGTAGTTGGCCTCCAAGGTTGTCCTTGGGGGCCAACTACCTCTCCTGTTACCTCCACTAAGTCCCACACAGTGGATTTGCTAAGAGGTCTTCGGAGGCCACGCCCCCTCTTTCTACACCACTCTGCAAACGCACCTCCTGGCACAGTACTGGTTGGGGGATGACGTCCACTTTACTCCTGAGGGACTTTGGGGGCCAAGAATCCCTCCTGGTACCTCCTGTAAGTAATACGCAGCAGAATTACTGAGCGCTGGTTGGAGGCCCAGCCCCCTTTCTCCACCACTCTGCAAACACGACTACCAGTTAAAGAAGCATTTGTAATGTAATAGGTCTCGCATTTGCAAGAGTTAGAGCTATTGGCGTTGTAAATCTAAAAGTTTTTTACTAATGTTTTTGGGAGTGGAGTGGATGTACTTTCTGTGTAGTGGAATTATGTGGTATGTTGTGCAGTGAAATTATGTGGGCAGAAAGTATGTGGTATTTAGTGTATAGGAATTATGTAGAGTGGGATTATGTGTTATAGAGAGTAATTATGTGGTATGGTAGTCTGTGTTGTGGAGTGGTAACCTCAGGTTTAGTCTTCCTCGTTTCCATAGAAGCTAAATTATGAAGTCAATGAGACAAAAAAAAGAAGGAATCACTGAGGAGCACTTCTGGACCTAGTCTCAGAGGTATGAGCAGGGCCACTGGAACTATACGACTGTTTGGCTGCACTGACTTTCGCACAATTTTACAGTTTCTGCATTAGCCACATAATCCATCATCTGCTGCCTAATCTGCAGATTTGAACAAAAAAAGCCTTGTTTCTAGATCAAACGTTACAAAAAATGCAGCAACAAGTGTAACAGCGTGGTGGAAGGTCCTTTGCAAACCTAGAATTGTCACCTGTTGCTTATTGCTAAATGTGGGTGTTAAATTGGTACTAATGGTGTGCAAGCCACTCTTGCTTCTTTCTGCGCCTTTCTTGCCTCTTTCTGCATTTCTGTTGCTTCTTTCTGCACCTTTCTTTCTTTTTCTGCACCTCTTTTGCCTCTTTCTGCTCCTCTTTTGCCTCTCTCTGCACCTCACTTGCCTCTTTCTGCACCCCTCTTCCCTCTTTCTGCACCTCTGTTCCTTCTTTCTGCACTTCTTTTGTTTCTTTCTGCATCTGTCTTTCTTCTTTCTACACCCCTCTTGCCACTTTCTCCACCCCTGTTCCCCCTTTTTGCATCTCTGTTGCATCTTTCTGCACTTCTCTTGCCTCTTTCTCCACCCCTCATCCCTCTTTCTGCACATCTGTTGCTTCTTTCTGCACTTCTCTTGCTTCTTTCTGCACCTCTGTCCCTTCTTTCTGCAACCCTTGTGCCTCTTTCTGCACCCCTCTTCCTACTTTCTGCACCTCTCTTGCCTCTTTCTGCACCTCTGTTCCTTCTTTCTACACTTCTTTTGTTTATTTCTGCAACTCTCTTGCTTCTTTCTGCACCCCTCTTGCCTCTTTCTCCACCCCTCTTCTCCCTTTATTATCTCTGTTGCTTCTTTCTGCACTTCGCTTGCCTCTTTCTCCGCCTCTCATCCATCTTTCTGCACCTCTGTTGCTTCTTTCTGCCCTTCTCTTGCTTATTTCTGCACCTCTGTTGCTTCTTCCTGCACCCCTCTTGCCTCTTTCTCCACCCCTCTTCCCCCATTTTTCATCTCTGTTGCTTCTTCCTGCACTTCGCTTGCCTCTTTCTCTGCCCCTCATCCATCTTTCTTCACTTCTCTTGCTTATTTCTGCACCTCTCTTGCTTCTTTCTGCATCCTTCTTCCCTCTTTCTGCATCTTTCTTCCCTCTTTCTGCACCTCTCTTGCCTACTTCTGCACCTCTCTTGCCTCTTTCTGCACACACAGGGCTACTTTTAAACTGACCTCAGGCTCAGCAGTGCACACATGCAAGTGCAGAAAAGGGCTGCTGGCCTCTAAACTGCCATGCCCTATTATATGATAGGGACTTAGAGGTAGTTTTAATCCCCCTGCCCTATTATGTACTAGGGCCTTACAGGGTAGGTCATGCTAATCACAGGGGTACCCCAACCCATAGTGTATCCTAGTGTATGTAGGTGTTTTCACTATATTCTAAGTGTCTTTCAGTATAGCACTGGCTCCGGGCCTGGTTAGGCAGACCCCAGGGTCAGTCAGAGTCAGTTACCACCAGTACCAGTCAGCAAAAAGTTGGGGTGTGCCAGGGCATAGGATGACTTTGCAACAAGGCCTCTTTCTGCACCTCTGTTGGTTCTTTCTGCACCTTTCTTCCTCTTTCTGGACTTCTGTTGCTTCTTTCTGCGCCATTCTTCCTCTTTCTGCAAATGTCCTACCTCTGTAGGCATAGTTAGAAATTAGCATTTAAAAAATCTTTGAAATTCACAGAAAAAAACAAAGGTTTCATGGACGTTATATTTAGAAATTAGCATTTAAAAAACCTTAGAAATTCACTGAAAAAACCATAGGCTTAAGGGACATTATAGTTAGAAATTAGCATTTAAAAAAAGCTTTGAAATTCACTGAAAAAAACCATAGGTTTCAGGGACGTTATGGTTAGTTTGACATTTCACTCGTACAAAACCAGAGAAATTCAGCCGTTATAGTTAGTTCAGCTAATTATAACTCACGCACCCACAATGCACTGCTGATGACGTCACATATTACATCATTCATGACATGGTCAGTGACATCACTGATGACATCTCAAATGACATCACTGATGACATCATTCACTGACTGTGTGTTTCTGTAAAGTTTAAATATGTTATTATATATATATATGCCAAGGTGTATTGAAGAATGAGTGGGTGTATAAGCATCTGAATGGATGATTTAGTAGGTGTGTGACTGTATAAGTGAGTGATTAAACATGTCTTACTGAATGCATGGGTTAGTGACTAAACTGTGTGAATGTCTGTATCAGTCTTTCAGTTGGTGTGGAAGCGGCTTCATGGGTTGGTGAGAAGCTACATGAGTGTCTATATGGGTTATTGATTGGTTGTCTGAGTATCTGTATGGGTGCCTGAGTGTCTGTGTGGGTGGGTGAAGGGTGTGTGACTCTGTGCATAGATGTGTGAGTGGGTGATTCACTGGGTGGATGGTTTCAAGAGTGTTTCTGTGATAGACTGTATGGGTGGGTAAGTGTGTGTAAGAGTGTGTTAGTGAGTGAATGTATGTCCCAGTGGTACATGTGTGAGTAACTACATATGTGAAAGGCAGTATATATGTGTGTTGGAGTATATAAATAGCTATAAGCGAGAGTGTGTGATTGTGAGAGTGACTGTATGGATGAGTGTGTGCTTGTATCAGTGATTGTATGAGAGCGTAAGAATGTGCTAGTATTTGTATGAGTAAGTGAGCTGGTGTGTGTATAACTGTATAGGTGAGTAAATGGCAGTGTGTTTAATTATTTGCATGACTGACTGTGTGAGTACCTCTATGGATGAGTGGCGGTGTTTGAGTGTCTATATAGGAGTATGAGTGCATATGATAGTCCTGTACTGAGTGACCGTAAGTATGAGTGACTGTACGAGTGAGTGGATGTGTGTGTAGACCTAAGAATCAGTGAGTGGGTATGTAGTTATTGGTGTTGGAGTGTCTATGGTTTTGCGAATGGCAGTCTGTAATTTAGAGTGAGTGTATCAAAGGTTATATTAGGGTGTGAGGAGGTGCATCAGATTATCACGTGGATGATGTCATCAGTGATGTCATCAGTGATGTCATTTGAGATGTCATCAGTGATGTCATCAGTGATGTCACTGACCATGTCATGAGTGATGTAATATGTGACATCAACAGCAGTGCATTGCGGGGGTGCGAGTTATAGTTAGCTGAGCTAACTATAACGGGGGAATTTCACGGGTTTTGTACGAGTGCAATGTCCAACTAACTATAACTGTCCCTAAAACCTATGGTTTTTTCAGTGAATTTGTAAGGTTTTTTAAATGCTAATTTCTAACTATAACGTGCCTGAAACCTATGGTTTTTTCAGTGAATTTCAAAGGTTTTTAAATGCTAATTCCTAACTATAACATGTCTGAAACCTATGGTTTTTTCAGTGAATTTCAAAGATTTTGTAAATGACAATTTTTAAATGTATTAATTGTTATATTTATTTTTTTGATACTGATTTACTACATTTTTTAAACTATTTATTTTTACATATTTTATTTTTTAAATTACATTTTAATTACATTATACATTACATTACAAAATATACTTTCTCAGAATGAATTACTTTAGTTTAAATACTTTGCAAATAGGCAATAGACTTTTAAGTACAGTAGTTACAGTTGTTGCAATGGGCAACACAATTTCAAAAACAATGCAACATTGAGCTCAATGTGAATTTCTAGTTAAATGCAATTAGTTACTTTATGGATTACTTTTCTAACCACAGGACTGGATCCTAGATTCAGTCCTGGGACATCTCCTGTAAACAGTTGAGTAAAAGCGTTTTGGTTACAGTAGTGATTTTTAAGGAATATTATTGTATTTTAAAAGTTGACACTTAGAAACTTTTTCACATAGAATCACCAATGTTATCCTATGGGATGAAATTCACTTAGCAGGTAAGTAGTGTTATCGTTACTTTTTCTTACTCAGTGGTGGATCCTGGATCCAGCACTGGTGCATCTCCTGTAAACAGTTGAAAGAATGAGTTTAAGTCATACAGGCGATTTTTAAGGAATATTTGTAGTTTGTGAAAATCGACACTTTGAAACTTTTCTGCTGAAAACCAGACAATGGATTCCAATGGAAGGAAATACAAGTTACTGGTAAGTACGGTTAGAATTACTTTTCAGGGTCAGTGCTGGGCTAAAAGATGCAGCACTGGGTTCTCTCCTGATAACAGGTGAGTAAATCGGAATTCGTAGTTCGGCTGATTTTAGAGGAATATTATAAAGTTCCAAGACTCCACACAGAAGAATGTTAGCCTATGGAAGGAAATTCAAGTTACTGGTAAGTACGGTTAAAATTACTTTTCAGGATCAGTACTGGGCTCAAAGATGCAGCACTGAGGTCTCTCCTGATAACCGGTGAGTAAATCGGAATTCGTAGTTCGGCTGATTTTAGAGGAATATTTGTATGTTTCAAAAATCGACACTTAGAAACGTTTTCAGCAAAAAGCAGGCAATGATATCCTATGGAAGGAAATTCAAGTTACTGGTAAGTACGGTTAAAATTACTTTTCAGGATCAGTACTGGGCTCAAAGATGCAGCACTGAGGTCTCTCCTGATAACAGGTGAGTAAATCGGAATTCGTAGTTCGGCTGATTTTAGAGGAATATTATAAAGTTCAAAACTCCACACTTAGAAGAATTTCCAAGTGAAACCAGTCAATGTTAGCCTATGGAAGGAAATTCAAGTTACTGGTAAGTACGGTTAAAATTACTTTTCAGGATCAGTACTGGGCTCAAAGATGCAGCACTGAGGTCTCTCCTGATAACAGGTGAGTAAATCGGAATTTGTAGTTCGGTTGATTTTAGAGGAATATTTGCACAATGGTGAAGGAAGGGGTGGGGCCTGAAGTGACATGTCTGCAAACACGCCCTGTGGCGCGTTTTAAGTTGGAGAATTAATTCCTCCTCAATCCCGAGGGTCCCTAGGGGCCAACTGGCCCACCAGATACCTCCAGTATGCGCCAGAGAGCTGCGTTGCAGAGAGGTGTTCAGAGGCCACGCCCCTTTTACAACACTCTGCAACGCAGCTCTGTGGCGCTTACTGGAGGTACCTGGTGGGCTAGTTGGCCCCCAGGGACCCTCAGGATTGAAGAGGATTTAATTCCCCATCTTAAACGCGCCACGGGGCCTGTTTGCACACATGTCACCTGAAGCCACGCCCCCTCCCTTCACCACTGTGCAAACGCGCCCTGTGGCGCGTTTTAAGTTGGGGGATTAAGTCTCCTTGAATACTGAGGGTCCCTGGAGTCCAACTAGCCCACCATGTACCTCCAAAAGCGCCACAGAGCTGCGTTGCAGAGAGGTGTAAAAGGGGCGTGGCCTCTGTACACCTCTCTGCAACGTAGCCCCTGGCGCATACCGGAGGTTCCTGGGGGCTAGTTGGCCCCCAGGGACTCCCAGTATTCAAGGGAATTACTTCCCCTTCTTAAAACGCGCCAGGGCGCGTTTGCAGACTGCTGCAGGGAGGGCGGGGCCTCCGGCACGATGCCGGTCTTTTTTTTTTTTGCTTTTTTCTGCCCAGGGGATCCTTGTGGGACCCCTGAGCAGACCTAGAGGGTCAGGGTGTTTCTACCCTGCCCCCTTTGTGCGTTTTGCACACTTGTTTCTTGTGTTTTTTTTTTTTTTAATCGGCGGGATCCGCGCACCCTAAGCGCATCCCGCCAATTTAAAAAACAAAAATGCTTTTTTCTGCCCAGGGGGTCTTTGTGGGACCCCCTGAGCAGACCTAGGGGGTCAGGGTGTTTCTACCCTGCCCCCTTTTTGCATTTTGCGCACTTGTTTTACAGCTTTCTTGTTCCTCGGTTCTACCGAGGAACAAGATGGCTGCCAACACTTCCTGGATTGGAGTGTTGACAGCCAATTAGCATGCAGCTCGTGGTCGGGAGGGTGCGCGGATCCACCGCGGCCATAGATATTGAAACTTTTATTTTGGATTTACACCATTTTTAAAAAGGGTGCTTTCTGAACCAAGCACTACCTTTTTGCCAAATTTGGTGTAATTCCGTTCAGCAGTTTTTGCTGTAGCCTTGCATAAAGTTTCCTATGGGAAATTGATTTTTTCACTCTTATTTTTTTAATTTCTCCGCAACTACTGAACGGATTTACACCATTTAAAAAAAAAAAGGTCGCTTTCTGAACCAAGCGCTACCTTTTTGCCAAATTTGTTGTAATTCCGTTCAGCAGTTCGGGCTGTAGCCGTGGCTAAAATTTCCTATGGGAATTAACATGGAGAAAACACGTTTTGGGACCCCCCTTTTTTCTTGGCCCCAGCTTGATGAATCACCCCGAAACTTTCAAGACAGGAGCGGACCGGAGCGCCCCACTAGTTTTGAAAATTTCACGATAATTCGTCAAACGACGCCAAAGTTATTGGGAATAGAATGTTACGGATTTCCTATGGATAATAGGTCCTAACTATAACTATCTACTGGCGACCGCCAGTAGATAATATATATATATATATAACCTACTGACTGTCACCAGTAGGTAGTTATAGTTAAGACCACGTTTCCATAGGAAAAGCATTTTTTGATGTGCTTATAACTTTGGCGTCGTTTGAAGAATCTTTACAAAATTTTCCAAAAGGTTCCTCTTTTCAGGTCAGCTGCTATCCTAAAAGTTTGGGGGGGATTCGTCAAGGGGGGCTAAGAAAAACGGGGGTCTCAAAACGTGTTTTCTCCATGCAATTTCCATAGAAAACTTTAGACAAGGCTACAGGTCAAACTGCTGATCGGAATTACGCCAAATTTGGCACAGAGAAAGGTCTTGGTCCAGAAAGCACGCTTTTGTTTAAATCGGGTAAATCTGTTCAGTAGTTTTAGAGAAATATCAAATTTTCCAGATATCAATGTTTAAGAATTCTGACATCTGATTGGCTGAAGCGTTACGAGCACAAGCTTGCGGCTGATTGGCTGCGAACTGTTGAAACTAGGAAGTGTTGGCAGCCATTTTGTGATTCAGTCCGTCAGCTCACAACTCTCCCTCTACAAGGCATCAGGTCCATAGCTCTACCTCTGCGAGGCAACACTAAAAATATACCGCAGCTCTGTCTGTGCGAGATACCCCTTTCACGGTCCCTCTCCCCACATCACCAGCTCGTGGCTATGCCTTTAGAAGCAAGTCCGTCGGCTCACAGCTCTGCGACTGCGAGCTGTGAGCCATTTTGTGACTCAGTCCGTCAGCTCGCATCTCTCCCTCTAAAAGACATTGGATCCATAATTCTACCTCTGCGAGGCAATACTGAAAATATCCCGCAGGTCTGTCTGTGCGAGATACTCCTTTTACGCTCTCTCTCCCCACATCATCAGCTCGCAGCTATGCCTTTAGAAGCCAGTACGTCGGCTCGCAGCTCTGTGTCTGTGAGCCGTGGGGCCCGCAGCTCTACCTCTGTGAGCCACCTTGTTAGCTCATAGCTGTGTCTGTGCTAGCAGGCCCGTCGGCCCGTTACTCTCCCTCTGCGAGTTAGCCCATCGGGTTGCAGCACGGAGGGCTCGCAGCTGTATCTCTGTGAGCCAGCCCATTAACTGATAGCTGTGTGTCTGATAGCTGGCCTGTTGGCCCGTTGGTCTCCCTCTGCGAGTCAGGCCACAGCTCTCCCTCTGCGAGCCGGTACGGTGCTGTGCTTTTGCGAGCCAACAGCTCGTAGGTCTCCCTCTGCGAGCTGAGCCCACGGGCCGCAGCTCTTCCTCTGCGAGCCTGCCCGACGGCCCACAGGTGTCCCTCTGCTAGCCGAATCGCAGCTGACACTCTGCGAGCCGAAATTGGGAATATAAGGCGGCTCTAAAAAAAGTCCTTCTGTTTATTAGTTGGAGCTACATGTAAGTGCGAATGCACAGCTTCTGGTTAATCAGGAAAGTTCGGTTTCCCTCATCTGTGAAGTGTACTCTGTAGGAGAGTAGGATCTGCCTCTTATGTTGCCCCCACTTTTTTTCTGATGTTTACACTGGTTTCTGGCTATAGTCTGGCTGGGCCCCTGCTAATCAGGGCCCCAGCCTCTCTGTTCTCTCTAAACGACTTGGAGTGCACTCTAGGTGCACTAGTGATTGGATACTGTGGTACCTTATAAGTCCCTAGTATATGGTACCTTAGGTACCAAGGGCATAGGTACTTCACAGGCCTACCAGGGGCTGCAGCATGTATTATGCCACCCCTGGGAAGCAGACTAAATCTGACACCACAGGCCTGCTACTGCAGCCTGGGTGAGGTGGTGCTAGCACTCCTCACTGAGATATAGGTTCCCTATATCTCTCCTGCACACACATATAAACCTATCAGTCACCCCTAAGGCAGGCCCTATCAATCCTGAGGGCAGGGTGCTTGGCTTCTATGTGAGGGGGTGCCTCTGCCTGAGCAGGACCCCTCTGCAGCTCTCAGAGTCCATTCTCTGGTGCTGTTTGTGGATGCGGTTAAACCATATACTTTTAAGTGCATTATATCCTCGCGGTAAAATGCTAACTTTGGAATGGCTGCATCGAAACATGTCGTGTTTGGTGTCAAACATCTTGGAATACTACCCCCCGCCAGTCCTGGTGGCGGGGTAGCATTCCACCCTTCTAGAGGGATAGACATGTACCTACTGTGGAAACGCGGTAGAATCCTGCAGAGCCCTGGCATCACAAAATGTATGCCACCAGTCACAGACACTGGGCTGCCCTCCTGCTGATGACCAACACTCGCAGTGGAGGAAGCCCAACAATAGATATCCTGTCCCAAGGGGTGTGACCACCTTCCAGACAGGGTTTAGTGTATTGGGGCTGAGTGGGTGCACTCTTAGAGTGCTTTGAAGTCCTGCACTGGGGGAGCAGAAGGCTCCTCTGTGCATATGCCAGTTCAAACCGGCTCAGGGGCTACCTGCCCCTGCTCTGGCACGAAACTGGACAAAGGGAAGTGGGTGTAGCCACCCACTCCCCTGACCCTCCCATAGGTAGGGTCATAGAGCTAGTCCCTCCCTTTCTTTTAGTATAAGAGGGGGAACCTGTGCATTGCAACCTAGATATCCCTGGACGATGCTCTGAAGAAGAATCCCGGACCTTCGACGTTCCACTACCTTTGGAAGACTGAAGAATCTCCCTTGGAGTCAAGGAGTGACTCCCCTGCTTGGCAGGCACCAAAAACTACAATCGACGGTCGCAAACTACGCCGCTCCCGCCGGAGTCCGAAGTCCCTGCAGCCCAAGAAGTAGATTTCCTGACTTCTCAAAGGCCATTGTGAGTCCCCAGCGAAGCTGAGGCCAGTGAACCTCAAGAGTAACAAGGAACCGCGACCCCTGGGTACCGTGAACTATTGTCGATTGCAACCCCTTCACAACGTTCCACGAACTTGTGCTTTGGACCACGTGTGGTCCCAGCCTCCAGCAAGAATCCCTCCTAAGATCAGAGGCCTACCACGTCCTGAGTGACCGTGTGCCCCTGTGAGCGAATCCTCCTGAGGCGTCTTTGCGATCCCTTGCCAGCCAGCTTGTGGGTCCCCAGAAGGCTTCCTAAAGAAACCAAAAAGCTCCCCTGATTGCTCTAGGCCTGCCCTGACTTACCCTCGCTGGGTGAGTCCCACAGACCTTGCTGGTCTGAGCCATTGTCTCTTCACGCTTTCCCCGAGATTTGCTGTTACTAAGGCTTGTTGGCTCCGATTGAGTCGCCGATACCGCAATAAACTGCAGACATTGTGGGACAAATCGAATCCAGCTCCTGGTCATCGTCGATGCCTCCTGGACCTCGTGGCTGAAGAGTCAAGGCAACTGCGAATGACCTGAATCTTGCGACGACGGTGGGCATCCATCTTCCTTGCCCCGAGTCACTGCCAAGTGACCTTGAACACTGTCCCCTCTGCTTTTAGGTCTTCCATCTTCCGAATCCAGGCTTGGATTCCTCCGGACACTTCTCCTGTCGCCGCAAGCAGCAAGTCTTCACTGGCTCCCATTGAAAACGACGCCGCGACCCGACACCAAAGAACACCTATGCACCCGGCTCCCCTGGGTGAGGTAACTTCAGCACTACGGTGCTCCTGTGGGTGTGGGCCCTAGAACTACTTACCCTGTAAGTGACTTGCTTGTAGCGTCCCTAGAAGTGTCCTAAAACTCTAACTTTCCAAGTGCGACAATTGCGCTGACTCGTACAGGGTTCGCGTCTGTGTTAGACACACCGCGTCCATCTCCTTTGAAACACTATCTAGAACTGTATCCTTCGACTCGTACTGAGTCCGATCGGTGTTCGCCTTGAACACACAAAGGGCCTGTAACTCTGAGATCTCCATTGCACTGACTCGCACCAGGTTCGCGTCTGTGTTAGACACAGCGCGTCCATCTCCCTTGCAACTCTATCTATAACCGCGTCCTTCGACTCGTACAAGGACCGATCGGTGTGTTCGCCTCGAACACGCAAGGGACCTTTAACATTGATATCCAAATCGCGTCTGAGCGCATAGACTCGCACAGGACTCGCACCGGTGCCAGGTCACCGCGTCCGTCCCCTGTGGGTCTCCTACAACTACCTGGGGTGGTTCTTGGGGGTCCCTCGATTCTAGATGCCCTGGACCTAGGTCTAGCAAACTAAGATTGTGATATTCGATGGTGCTAAACTTATTTTGATAACATTTGACTTGTACATATGTTCCTGACCTCTAATCTCATAAAGAGATTAGTAGAGAGTGTTTATTAATAAATACATATATATTTGTTATATATACCTGTGTGGTGTCTTTTAATTTGGTGATTCAAGAGATTGTGTGGTAAAACAAGCTGCTTTACATTCCTTCAAGACTTAGCCTGAAGGCTGCTCTCCACAGCTACCACTAGGATAGCTTTCTATAAAGGTTGTCTTAAACCTATCTACTATAAGAGTCGAATTGTTCTGGTGCAAGGTGTCCACTTTAATTAGTGAACAGCATATACCAGGCCAACTTCTCACATTGGTGGGCAGCGTGTGGGATTCCAACTTGCTATTGTTTTACCAGAAAATCTCTATTTGAATTACTAACTGAAAACCACTATACGTACTTAAGGTACATATAAAGTCAAGCTTAGTATCAATAAGTTCTACTGAACTTAGAGCTGTGTGCCAAGGGATAGCACACCCTTTTTACAGCTCAAGCTAGTATCAGTAGGCCACAAACTAGTGTAGGTAGTACAACACTGCACAACACTAGAATGTCCTTAAAGGGTGGAACCAGTGGATTCACTCAGCCTCAGTATAAGGACATGGCTTTCTCAGACTTGAGAGCCATGTGTGTTGAAAGACACCTGAGACTAGGACAGAGTCCCTCAACCCTACACCTGATAGATCTGCTGACAGCAGATGATCTTAGATTGGCTCTAGGAGCTAATGGGTCTGAATCAGTGGGTGGGTCAATTACAGTATCTGGGTCAGATGATGAAAATCAGAATGACCAGGACTCTGTGATTGAAGGGCCAGGCCTCAAGGGGCCTGAAAAGGACAGAGGAATTATCCCTAAGAGAACTGACAGAGTGGATGAGAGGCATAGGTCCCCTTCCAGGGATTCTGAGCACTCATATCACTCTGGCAGAGAATTTGTCCACCAGAGGAACTCATACTTTCCCATAAGAGAGACCTCCTCTGAAAGAATGTGCAAACTGCTGCAGTATGAGGAAGCAAGAGTTGCCCTCAGAACCAAGCAGTTGGCACTAGATAGAGAAGCCCTGGAGATCCAGAGAGCTTCTAGAAGAGAGGGGTTAGAACCCCTTGGTGGCAGCAACAGTGTCCCTAGAGGCAGAGAATCTATTCCAGACCATAGGAACCTGAGCAAGGTTGTTCCTCCCTACCAGAGTGGGGATGATATCCACAAGTGGATAACTGCTATGGAGAGGGCCTGTAGAGTACAGCAGGTCCCCAAAAGCAGTGGGCAGCAATCTTGTGGCTCTCCTTTTCAGATAAAGGTAGAGACAAGCTCCTCACTGTTAGAGAAGAGGATGCTGACGATTATGAAGTCCTGAAGAGTGCACTGATAGATGGGTTTGGCTTAACCACTGAACAGTACAGGTTGAAGTTCAGAGACACCCAGAAGACACAGACTCAGGACTGGACTGACTTTGTTGATTGTGCAACCAAGGCTCTGGAGGGTTGGCTGGTTGGCAGTAGGGTTACTGATTTCAAGGGATTGTATAATCTGATGATGAGAGAACAGATCCTTAATAATTGCCAGAACCAGTTGTTGCATCAATACCTGGTGGACTCAGATCTGAACTCTCCCCAAGAATTGGGAAAGAAGGCAGACAAATGGGTCAGAACCAGGGTGAGGCAGAAACCCCAGAACCAAGGGAGTGACACTAAGAAGCAAGATCCTAAGGGCTCTCAGAAAGGTGGGGATAAGTCAAAAGACCAGAAGTCTTCACAAGGGCCCCAAAAATCTGCATCTGGTGGGGAGTCACAATCTAACAAGGGAAAAGGCCAAAAGAAGCCCTGGTGCAAATTCTGTAAACAGAAAGGGCACTGGACTTCTGACTGTAACAAGTCCAAAGACCAAACCACCACCACTCCTGCCCCTAAGGCAACTGTTCCCCCTAGCTCAGCTACTGGTGGAGGTGGTACACAGAATAAGGGTGTAGTAGGGTTGACCCTGGGTTCTGAAGTGGACTCTGACCTAGTCAGAGTGCCCACTCAGGCAATGCTGATTTGTGAGGGAGACCTTAATATGTCCTTCCTAGTAAGCCCCAGTAATCTAGGCAAATACAAACAGCAGCCTGTAATAAATGGCAAACAGGCTTTGGCATTTAGGGACACAGGTGCTAGTGTCACCATGGTGGCAGAGGACCTTGTGGACCCTGGACAGATCATCCTGGGCGAAATGTACCAGGTGACCAATGCAAGCAATGTCAAGACCAACCATAGTCTGGCAGTTGTGAATTTCTCCTGGGGAGGGGTAACTGGCCTCAAGAAGGTTGAGGTCAGTGCAGACCTCCCTGTCGAATGTCTATTGGGCAATGATCTAGAGACTTCAGCCTGGTCTGAAGTAGAGTTATGGACTCATGCTGAGATGTTGGGCATCCCTGCAGAGGTATTTGCTGTGACCAGGTCACAAGCAAGAATGCATGACACTGAACCAGCTCTGGATCCTGGAACAATGGACCAGATGCTTCCCAAGAGGAGGAGCAGTAGGGTAAAGGCGGTGCCTTCCCCTCTGTCTCAGATCACAGATTCACCCCCAGAGGGAGGTGAAGCAGATCCTGAAGAAGGAACTGCCCCAGAGGGACTTGAGGCTGATCAGGTTGAGTTCTTGGGGGCAGGGGGCCCTTCTAGGGAAGATCTGAGTAAGGAGCAACAGTGCTGCCCTCTCTTGAACCCCTCAGACAGCAGGCTGCTGCTGAGGCTGCTGGGAGTGCTAGTGGGTGCCATAAAGTTTATTGGGATGAGGACTCCTATATTCTGAGGGTAGAGACCCAGCTCCTGGAGCCACCAGGAGGTTGGTAATACCTCAGAAGTTTAGGGGGTTCCTCTTGACCCTAGCACATGACATCCCTTTAGCAGGACACTTGGGCCAAAACAAGACCTGGGACAGGCTTGTTCCACATTTTCATTGGCCACATATGTCAGAGGACACAAAGGAGTTTTGTCGCTCCTGTGTCACATGCCAAGCCAGTGGTAAGGCAGGTGGCACAACAAAGGCCCCCTGATACCACTACCTGTGGTGGGGGTACCCTTTGAAAGGGTAGGGATTGACATTGTTGGTCCCCTTGACCCTCAAACTGCATCTGGGCACAGGTTTGTCCTGGTGGTAGTGGATCATGCCACCAGGTACCCAGAAGCAATTCCCCTGAGGACCACCACAGCCCCTGTGGTGGCAAGAGCCCTCATTGGAGTCTTCTCCAGAGTGGGTTTCCCAAAGGAGGTCATTTCTGACAGAGATGCCAACTTCATGTCAGGATATCTGAAAGCAATGTGGAAGGAGTGTGGTGTAACTTACAAGTTCACCACCCCCTATCACCCACAATGCAATGGTTTAGTTGAACGCTTCAACAAAACCTTGAGAGGAATGATTAAAGGACTCCCAGAGAAGCCTAGGCGGAAATGGGACCTTCTTCTTCCTTGCCTGTTGTTTGCATACAGAGAAGTTCCACAGAAGGGGGTTGGTTACAGCCCATTTGAGCTTCTGTTTGGACATCCTGTGAGAGGTCCACTGTGTTTGGTAAAAGAGGGCTGAGAGTTACCTCTCAAGCCCCCCCAAACAAGATGTGATGGACTATGGACTTGGTCTCCGCTCCCGGATGGCAGAGTACATGAAAAAGGCAACCAAGAACCTAGAGGCCAGCCAAGAATTACAAAAAGCTTGGCATGACCAGAAGGCTGTACTGACTGTATACCAGCCAGGACAGAAGTTGTGGGTATTGGAGCCTGTGGCCCCAGCAGCCCTCCAGGACAAGTGGAGTGGCCCCCATACAATAGTTGAACAGAAGGGAGAAGTCACCTACCTGGTGAATCTTGGAACTCCCAGGAGCCCCCTGAGGTTGCTCCACGTCAACAGATTCAAGCCATATGTTGACAGGGCTGACATGGGCTTGCTCATGGCAACTGATGAGGACCAGGAGGAGGAGAGTGACCCTCTCCCTGACCTGCTCTCTCAGAACCCTGATGATGGGTCAGTAGATGGTGTTGCTTTGGCAAGCAGCCTCACTGACCATCAGCAAACTGAGTGCAGACAAGTTCTGCAACAGTACAGACATATGTTTAGCCTGACCCCTAGTCAGACTTCCTGGTGCACCCATGAGGTGGACACTGGAGACAGTCTGCCTGTCAAGAATAAAATCTACAGGCAACCTGACCATGTCAGGGACTGTATCAGGACTGGAGTCCAGAAAATGTTGGAGCTAGGTGTAATTGAGCCTTCAGATAGCCCTTGGGCTAGTCCCGTAGTCCTGGTACCAAAGCCTCATACCCAGGGTGGTAAGAAAGAAATTAGGTTTTGTGTAGACTACAGAGGCCTCAATGCAGTCACTAGGACTGATGCCTATCCCATAGCCTGGCTGAAGAAGGGTGATGCCATGAAACTGGTCCCAGGATGCTTGTTTCTGGTCCAGGGAGGACCTGGCTTGGCAGTTCGGGCTGGACTGTTCCCACAAGGAACAGGGTCAAGACTGATTTGCATATGGCTGGGTCCAAACTGGGGTGGTGTGGTGAGCAAAAGAATGATGGATTTAACCCAGATCCTTGTGACTGGGGGTGAATGTTTGCATTGTCCAGCACTCCGTCCATCAATTGTTTCTTTTGCATTTGTCGCCCTAAGTGGGAAGGGTATGCCCAGATGTGGGTCCCGTGCTCACTACACCACTGGATTCAAGCTAGCCTGGCTGAAGAAGGGTGATGCCCTGAAACCGGTCCTAGGATGCTTGTTTCCGGTCCAGGGAGGACCTGGCTTGGCAGTTCGGGCTGGACTGTTCCCACAAGGAACAGGGTCAAGACTGATTTGCATATGGCTGGGTCCAAACTGGGGTGGTGTGGTGAGCAAAAGAATGATGGATTTAACCCAGATCCTTGTGACTGGGGGTGAATGTTTGCATTGTCCAGCATTCCGTCTATCAATTGTTTCTTTTGCATTTGTCGCCCTAAGTGGGAAGGGTATGCCCAGACATGGGTCCCGTGCTCACTACACCACTGGATTCAAGCTAGCCTGGCTGAAGAAGGGTGATGCTCTGAAACTGGTCCTAGGATGCTTGTTTCCGGTCCAGGGAGGACCTGGCTTGGCAGTTCGGGCTGGACTGTTCCCACAAGGAACAGGGTCAATACTGATTTGCATATGGCTGGGTCCAAACTGGGGTGGTGTGGTGAGCAAAAGAATGATGGATTTAACCCAGATCCTTGTGACTGGGGGTGAATGTTTGCATTGTCCAGCATTCCGTCCATCAATTGTTTCTTTTTCATTTGTCGCCCTAAGTGGGAAGGGTATGCCCAGACGTGGGTCCCGTGCTCACTACACCACTGGATTCAAGCTAGCCTGGCTGAAGAAGGGTGATGCCCTGAAACCGGTCCTAGGATGTTTGTTTCCGGTCCAGGGAGGACCTGGCTTGGCAGTTCGGGCTGGACTGTTCCCACAAGGAACAGGGTCAAGACTGATTTGCATATGGCTGGGTCCAAACTGGGGTGGTGTGGTGAGCAAAAGAATGATGGATTTAACCCAGATCCTTGTGACTGGGGGTGAATGTTTGCATTGTCCAGCATTCCGTCCATCAATTGTTTCTTTTGCATTTGTCGCCCTAAGTGGGAAGGGTATGCCCAGACGTGGGTCCCGTGCTCACTACACCACTGGATTCAAGCTAGCCTGGCTGAAGAAGGGTGATGCCCTGAAACCGGTCCTAGGATGCTTGTTTCCGGTCCAGGGAGGACCTGGCTTGGCAGTTCGGGCTGGACTGTTCCCACAAGGAACAGGGTCAATACTGATTTGCATATGGCTGGGTCCAAACTGGGGTGGTGTGGTGAGCAAAAGAATGATGGATTTAACCCAGATCCTTGTGACTGGGGGTGAATGTTTGCATTGTCCAGCATTCCGTCCATCAATTGTTTCTTTTGCATTTGTCGCCCTAAGTGGGAAGGGTATGCCCAGACGTGGGTTCCGTGCTCACTACACCACTGGATTCAAGCTAGCCTGGCTGAAGAAGGGTGATGCCCTGAAACCGGTCCTAGGATGCTTGTTTCCGGTCCAGGGAGGACCTGGCTTGGCAGTTTGGGCTGGACTGTTCCCACAAGGAACAGGGTCAAGACTGATTTGCATATGGCTGGGTCCAAACTGGGGTGGTGTGGTGAGCAAAAGAATGATGGATTTAACCCAGATCCTTGTGACTGGGGGTGAATGTTTGCATTGTCCAGCACTCCGTCCATCAATTGTTTCTTTTGCATTTGTCGCCCTAAGTGGGAAGGGTATGCCCAGACGTGGGTCCCGTGCTCACTACACCACTGGATTCAAGCTAGCCTGGCTGAAGAAGGGTGAAGCCCTGAAACCGGTCCTAGGATGCTTGTTTCCGGTCCAGGGAGGACCTGGCTTGGCAGTTCGGGCTGGACTGTTCCCACAAGGAACAGGGTCAAGACTGATTTGCATATGGCTGGGTCCAAACTGGGGTGGTGTGGTGAGCAAAAGAATGATGGATTTAACCCAGATCCTTGTGACTGGGGGTGAATGTTTGCATTGTCCAGCATTCCGTCCATCAATTGTTTCTTTTGCATTTGTCGCCCTAAGTGGGAAGGGTATGCCCAGACGTGGGTCCCGTGCTCACTACACCACTGGATTCAAGCTAGCCTGGCTGAAGAAGGGTGATGCCCTGAAACCGGTCCTAGGATGCTTGTTTCCGGTCCAGGGAGGACCTGGCTTGGAAGTTAGGGCTGGACTGTTCCCACAAGGAACAGGGTCAAGACTGATTTGCATATGGCTGGGTCCAAACTGGGGTGGTGTGGTGAGCAAAAGAATGATGGATTTAACCCAGATCCTTGTGACTGGGGGTGAATGTTTGCATTGTCCAGCATTCCATCCATCAATTGTTTCTTTTGCATTTGTCGCCCTAAGTGGGAAGGGTATGCCCAGACGTGGGTCCCGTGCTCACTACACCACTGGATTCAAGCTAGCCTGGCTGAAGAAGGGTGATGCCCTCAAACCGGTCCTAGGATGCTTGTTTCCGGTCCAGGGAGGACCTGGCTTGGCAGTTCGGACTGTACTGTTCCCACAAGGAACAGGGTCAAGACTGATTTGCATATGGCTGGGTCCAAACTGGGGTTGTGTGGTGAGCAAAAGAATGATGGATTTAACCCAGATCCTTGTGACTGGGGGTGAATGTTTGCATTGTCCAGCATTCCGTCCATCAATTGTTTCTTTTGCATTTGTCGCCCTAAGTGGGAAGGGTATGCCCAGACGTGGGTCCCGTGCTCACTACACCACTGGATTCAAGCTAGCCTGGCTGAAGAAGGGTGATGCCCTGAAACCGGTCCTAGGATGCTTGTTTCCGGTCCAGGGAGGACCTGGCTTGGCAGTTCGGGCTGGACTGTTCCCACAAGGAACAGGGTCAAGACTGATTTGCATATGGCTGGGTCCAAACTGGGGTGGTGTGGTGAGCAAAAGAATGATGGATTTAACCCAGATCCTTGTGACTGGGGGTGAATATTTGCATTGTCCAGCATTCCATCCATCAATTGTTTCTTTTGCATTTGTCGCCCTAAGTGGGAAGGGTATGCCCAGACGTGGGACCCGTGCTCACTACACCACTGGATTCAAGCTAGCCTGGCTGAAGAAGGGTGATGCCCTGAAACCGGTCCTAGGATGCTTGTTTCCGGTCCAGGGAGGACCTGGCTTGGCAGTTCGGGCTGGACTGTTCCCACAAGGAACAGGGTCAAGACTGATTTGCATATGGCTGGGTCCAAACTGGGGTGGTGTGGTGAGCAAAAGAATGATGGATTTAACCCAGATCCTTGTGACTGGGGGTGAATGTTTGCATTGTCCAGCATTCCATCCATCAATTGTTTCTTTTGCATTTGTCGCCCTAAGTGGGAAGGGTATGCCCAGACGTGGGTCCCGTGCTCACTACACCACTGGATTCAAGCTAGCCTGGCTGAAGAAGGGTGATGCCCTGAAACCGGTCCTAGGATGCTTGTTTCCGGTCCAGGGAGGACCTGGCTTGGCAGTTCGGGCTGGACTGTTCCCACAAGGAACAGGGTCAATACTGATTTGCATATGGCTGGGTCCAAACTGGGATGGTGTGGTGAGCAAAAGAATGATGGATTTAACCCAGATCCTTGTGACTGGGGGTGAATGTTTGCATTGTCCAGCATTCCGTCCATCAATTGTTTCTTTTGCATTTGTCGTCCTAAGTGGGAAGGGTATGCCCAGACGTGGGTCCCGTGCTCACTACACCACTGGATTCAAGCTAGCCTGGCTGAAGAAGGGTGATGCCCTGAAACCGGTCCTAGGATGCTTGTTTCCGGTCCAGGGAGGACCTGGCTTGGCAGTTCAGGCTGGACTGTTCCCACAAGGAACAGGGTCAAGACTGATTTGCATATGGCTGGGTCCAAACTGGGGTGGTGTGGTGAGCAAAAGAATGATGGATTTAACCCAGATCCTTGTGACTGGGGGTGAATGTTTGCATTGTCCAGCATTCCGTCCATCAATTGTTTCTTTTGCATTTATCCCATACCAAGGGCATATCTAAGCACGTTTGACCTAACAGCTGGCTACTGGCAGATCAGATTAGCTGATGATGCAAAAGCCAAAACAGCATTTTCGACCCCTGGTGGGCACTACCACTTTGTGGTGATGCCCTTTGGATTGAAAAATGCACCTGCCACTTTTCAGAGGTTGGTGAATAAAGTTCTGACAGGGATGGAATCTTATTGCTCAGCTTATCTAGATGATATTGCTGTCTTTAGTTCCTCCTGGCAGGATCACCTGGTCCACCTCAGGAATGTTTTGGAGGCCCTGCAGAAAGCAGGCCTCACTATCAAGGCCACTAAGTGCCAGATAGGGCAGAGTCAGGTTGTATACCGGGGCCACCTTGTAGGTGGAGGCCAGGTTCAGCCTTTACAGAGCAAAATCCAAACCATAATGGAATGGGTTGCTCCAGCCACCCAGACACAGGTGAGAGCCTTCTTAGGCCTGCCTGGGTACTATAGGAGGTTTGTCAAGGGATATGGATCTATAGTGACCCCCTTGAATGATCTGACCTCAAAGAAAATGCCAAAAAAGGTTCAGTGGACAGCTAGCTGTCAGAATGCATTTGAAGACCTAAAGCAGGCCATGTGCACTGCCCCCATCTTACAGAGTCCAGACTACACCAAAAAGTTCATTGTCCAAACAGATGCTTCTGAGCTGGGTGTGGGAGCTGTACTGTCTCAACTGAATGATGAAGGTCAAGACCAGCCAGTAGCTTTTATTAGCAGAAGGCTGACCCCTAGAGAGAAATGTTGGTCAGCTATAGAGAGGGAGGCCTTTGCTGTGGTGTGGGCCCTGAAGAAGCTGAGGCCATACTTGTTTGGCACTCACTTCATAGTTCAGACTGACCACAAGCCCCTCCTATGGCTTAAACAAATGAAAGGAGAAAACCCAAAACTTTTGAGGTGGTCCATTTCCCTACAGGGGATGGACTATACAGTGGAACATAGACCTGGGACCCAACATGCCAATGCAGATGGACTCTCAAGGTATTTCCACTTTGAACACGAAGACTCAACTGGTCAAGGTTAGTTTAGTGTCCCTGCGTTTGGGGGGGTTGTGTAGGAGAGTAGGATCTGCCTCTTATGTTGCCCCCACTTTTTTTCTGATGTTTACACTGGTTTCTGGCTATAGTCTGGCTGGGCCCCTGCTAATCAGGGCCCCAGCCTCTCTGTTCTCTCTAAACGACTTGGAGTGCACTCTAGGTGCACTAGTGATTGGATACTGTGTTACCTTATGAGTCCCTAGTATATGGTACCTTAGGTACCAAGGGCATAGGTACTTCACAGGCCTACCAGGGGCTGCAGCATGTATTATGCCACTCCTGGGAAGCAGACTAAATCTGACACCACAGGCCTGCTACTGCAGCCTGGGTGAGGTGGTGCTAGCACTCCTCACTGAGATATAGGTTCCCTATATCTCTCCTGCACACACATATAAACCTATCAGTCACCCCTAAGGCAGGCCCTATCAATCCTGAGGGCAGAGTGCTTGGCTTCTATGTGAGGGGGTGCCTCTGCCTGAGCAGGGCCCCTCTGCAGCTCTCAGAGTCCATTCTCTGGTGCTGTTTGTGGATGCGGTTAAACCATATACTTTTAAGTGCATTGGGGCAGATTTACAAGTCCCTTGCGTCACTTTTACGCTGCAGTTGCGTCACTTTTGTGACGCATCGGCAGCGTAAAAAATGCGGCCTATTTACAACGTGACGCATCTAGGGAGGTGCGTCACGTTGTAAAGCCCTGCGTCACATTATACCTGCGTCAGGTATAATGTATGCAGGGTGGGCGTTCCCACGCAGGAAGGCCTCGTAAAAGTGACGCAGTGAAATCTACAAGATTTCACTGCGCCACTTTTAGTGCGCCGCTGCGTCAAAACATTACGCCTGCTTGAAGCAGGCGTAAGTAGTGACGCAGTGTAGTGGGAATAGGCCTCAACACGCATTGCTGGAGTTGCGTCGTGCTAGCGACACGACTCCAGCAATGCGTGACTTTCCGCCAGCAGATGCGTCAGAATTTCTGACGCATCTGTCAATCCTTGCGCCATAGTGCGCCGTATTGTAAATACGGCGCATCTATGGTGGCGCAAGGGTTTCTGAGGGTGGCGCAGGGAAAGTGACGCATCTAACAGATGCGTCACTTTCTTGTAAATCTGCCCCATTATATCCTCGCGGTAAAATGCTAACTTTGGAATGGCTGCATCGAAACATGTCGTGTTTGGTGTCAAACATCTTGGAATACTACCCCCCCACCAGTCCTGGTGGCGGGGGTAGCATTCCACCCTTCTAGAGGGATAGACATGTACCTACTGTGGAAACGCGGTAGAATCCTGCAGAGCCCTGGCAACACAAAATGGATGCCACCAGTCACAGACACTGGGCTGCCCTCCTGCTGATGACCAACACTCGCAGTGGAGGAAGCCCAACAATAGATATCCTGTCCCAAGGGGGTGTGACCACCTTCCAGACAGGGTTTAGTGTATTGGGGCTGGGTGGGTGCACTCTTAGAGTGCTTTGAAGTCCTGCACTGGGGGAGCAGAAGGCTCCTCTGTGCATATGCCAGTTCAAACCGGCTCAGGGGCTGCCTGCCCCTGCTCTGGCGTGAAACTGGACAAAGGGAAGTGGGTGTAGCCACCCACTCCCTGACCCTCCCATAGGTAGGGTCATAGAGCTAGTCCCTCCCTTTCTTTTAGTATAAGAGGGGAACCTGTGCATTGCAACTTAGATTTCCCTGGACGATGCTCTGAAGAAGAATCCCGGACCTTCGACGTTCCACTACCTTTGGAAGACTGAAGAATCTCCCTTGGAGTCAAGGAGTGACTCCCCTGCTTGGCAGGCACCAAAAACTACAATCGACGGTCACAAACTATGCCGCTCCCGCCGGAGTCCGAAGTCCCTGCAGCCCAAGAAGAAGATTTCCTAACTTCTCAAAGGCCATCGTGAGTCCCCAGCGAAGCTGAGGCCAGTGGACCCCAAGAGTAACGAGGAACCGCGACCCCTGGGTACAGTGCACTATTGTCGAGTGCAACCCCTTCACAATGTTCCACGAACTTGTGCTTTGGACACGTGTGGTCCTAGCCTCCAGCAGGAATCCCTCCTAAGATCAGAGGCCTACCACGTCCCGAGTGACCGTGGACCCCTGTGAGCGAATCCTCCCGAGGCATCTTTGCGATCCCTTGCCAGCCCGCTTGTGGGTCCCCAGAAGGCTTCCTAAAGAAACCAAAGGGCTCCTCTGGTTGCACCAGGCCCGCCCTGACTTACTCTTGCTGGGTGAGTCCCACAGACCTTGCTGGTCTGAGCCATTGTCTATTCACGCTTTCCCTGAGACTTGCTGTTACCAAGGCTTGTTGGCTCCGATCGAGTCGCCGACACCGCAGTAAGCTGCAGACATCATGGGCCACACCGAATCCAGCTCCTGGTTGTCGTTGACACCTCCTGGACCTCGTGGCTGAAGAGTCAAGACAACTGCGAACGACCTGAATCTTGCGACGACGGTGGGCATCCATCTTCCTTGCCCCGAGTCACTGCCAAGTGACCTTGAACACTGTCCCCTCTGCTTTCAGGTCTTCCATCTTCTGAATCCAGGCTTGGATTCCTCCGGACACTTCTCCTGTCGCCGCAAGCAGCAAGTCTTCACTGGCTCCCATTGAAAACGACGCCGCGACCCGACACCAAAGAACACCTATGCACCCGGCTCCCCTGTGTGAGGTAACTTCAGCACTATGGTGCTCCTGTGGGTGTGGGCCCTAGAACTACTTACCCTGTAAGTGACTTGCTTGTAGCGTCCCTAGAAGTGTCCTAAAACTCTAACTTTCCAAGTGCGACAATTGCGCTTACTCGTACAGGGTTCGCGTCTGTGTTAGACACACCGCGTCCATCTCCTTTGAAACACTATCTAGAACTGTATCCTTCGACTCGTACTGAGTCCGATCGGTGTTCGCCTTGAACACACAAAGGGCCTGTAACTCTGAGATCTCCATTGCACTGACTCGCACCAGGTTCGCGTCTGTGTTAGACACAGCGCCTCCATCTCCCTTGCAACTCTATCTATAACCGCGTCCTTCGACTCGTACAAGGACCGATCGGTGTGTTCGCCTCGAACACGCAAGGGACCTTTAACATTGATATCCAAATCGCGTCTGAGCGCATAGACTCGCACAGGACTCGCACCGGTGCCAGGTCACCGCGTCCGTCTCCTGTGGGTCTCCTACAACTACCTGGGGTGGTTCTTGGGGGTCCCTCGATTCTAGATGCCCTGGACCTAGGTCTAGCAAACTAAGATTGTGATATTTGATGGTGCTAAACTTATTTTGATAACATTTGACTTGTACATATGTTCCTGACCTCTAATCTCATAAAGAGATTAGTAGAGAGTGTTTATTAATAAATACATATATATTTGATATATATACCTGTGTGGTGTCTTTTCATTTGGTGATTCAAGAGATTGTGTGGTAAAACAAGCTGCTTTACATTCCTTCAAGACTTAGCCTGAAGGCTGCTTTCCACAGCTACCACTAGGATAGCTTTCTATAAAGGTTGTCTTAAACCTATCTACCATAAGAGTCGAATTGTTCTGGTGCAAGGTGTCCACTTTAATTAGTGAACAGCATATACCAGGCCAACTTCTCACATACTCCATCACTTCTGTAGATATCAGCGATATCAAAACGTATGTTGTTGTTGTAAATCGACCCCATTCTATGGTCTCTGAGGTATGCAGACACAGCTTTGTTGACATTCTTCCTAGATTTTTCAATCTTATGACAAAATTGGTTTGACCATTTCCACTTCTGTCTTTGGCATAAATTGGAATATACAAAGACAGTTTGAGGCAAAAGTAACATCAATTGTCCAAAGGTGTCCTTCATTTCCAAACCTACCCAGTCAATGTGCCTAGGTCGTTACCACCACAGTGCACAATCATGAGATCAGGGTGTTGGAGATGCAAACAGGTTTTAACCAAAGGGAGCAATTGGTGCCACTTCAATCCTCTCTGTGCAAACCATTTAATGTTCACATTTTGTAAACCTAGGTCTAAGTCAATACGTCTCTGTTCTGCATACCTCTTGCACCAGAAAACATAGCTATGTCCTACAATCCACACTAGCATTTTAAAGGTATGGCTAGAAGATATGGATAAATGTCTGTAGCTCATGCAGTCCGTTCGTAGAATAAGAGATATGTTTAAACATGGGGAACTACTTTTTCTTTTACATACAAAATGTTAACGGATTGGGAGATGAAATGTATTGTGTCCTAAAAAGTAGGGTGTATATTAGTTTTGATGAAAAGCATCTTTGTGATTGGTTAATAAAAAAGCAGTTTATACGTGGAGTACATATTATAGGATGAAATTTGCTCAGCTCAACCACACCTGCTAATTGTATTTGGAAGGTGCAGTTCAAACTTGAAAGAATGGTGAACTTTTGACCTCCACGTGCCGTTAAATGTTGGAGAAAATGTTGTAAAAAAAATATCGGTAGGTTTAAAAAAATGATGAACTTTTAACCTGCATGTGTCGTAGAATGTTCTAGAAAGTGTTGATACAATACCTTGAACTTTTCACCTGTATGTGTCCTTAACAAAACAGTTTATATGGAAAGTTCAAAAATAAGCAATAAAGAGAGGTTTTGCAGTCGAAAAAAAATAAGGAACTATTCTGGTTTGTTCTTTACATGGATTTATGTGTGGAGCAACGGGGAAATTATGCCATTACTGGTTCCATTCTTGCTGAAAGCGGTGCATTACATGTACTGTGTGACAAGAAAAGAATTGCATGCGTTTGTGACATTTGAAATCTGCATACCAACTAGGAAGGTAAATTAGAAATTAAGAAGGTGTGTTATGTGCGGGGGTGTATCCCTTTGGCAAGCTCTGCCTCTGTGAGCCAGACATTGTTTTTGCATAGGTGCTGGACGACATCTGATGCAGCCCCATCACCTACGCAGTCTGATGTGTCAGGGGCACACAGCCATGCAGCCATCACCCCGCCACACACACCGGACACAGAACCCGTATGAGGGGAGTTTTGTACCACATTGCCTTCATTGCTGATGTTCTGTGATTGATATGTGTGTGGGCTGCATTGTGGGGGAATTGCCTGTGCACGGATGGCGATGCACACACACATGTTGGTATGTGGAGCCAGGTGCCCGTGCGGCCTTGCGCTGCTTGTGCTATCTCACTCCGTCTCTCTCCCTCGCTCTCTCCCGCCCTGTCATAGCAAACTTGTGAAAGCGATGGGTGCGCGGCTCTCAGCGCGGCACTCAAGTACTTCTTAAGTCTTTCAAACACCGAGGGGTATATTCTCAAGGACATATCGCTGAGTTAACGGCACTTTATCGCAACCAAAATGGTGATAAATGTAACGCACCATTCACAAGCTGGAGCAAACAGCCCATATCACCAGTTTACCAGCGATAGCAGCCTCAAAAAGCATCGTCACGGATGAGTCTGGCAAATATTGCTAATGAGATGTAGAGTAGGCGTTCTCGTGCAAAAAGCAGCGAACACATCACTTCGCAAGTGTCTCAACCACCAGCAAGATCGTCGAAGAGAGTACAAAACAGGCGATAAGGTGCGTTAGTAGCAGAAAGTTTACACCTGCTCTGAGCTGGTGTAAAGTCGGACTACAACCTACAATATGAAAGGGAGCCCACCCAGAGCCATACGTGAATGACAACAGATGCAATGGAGCCAACGATCATGCAGCTCGGACACCCAACACTGCTCCGACACCCCCGCCACCATCCCCTTGTCCGCCATCTCCCCCTCACCTCCCCCCCCACACAAACAAATGTGACAGCAACGTTAGGAAATCTTGAACGTAACAAATTGGCTGATGTCGCACAATTATAGTAAAGAAGATGCATGTGAGGTTGGACAAATAAGAATCTCAGTCATCTATGGATTTACATATAAAACATTTTATTTAAACAAAACAACAAAATAAAAGTAGGTACAGGTATGGAGTGTCATCCCTCGACAATTTGTGAATCACAGCCTGCAAGACAAAAAGAAAGGTAAGATTGTGCGTCATGCGTCCATGAAAGGAGAGAGAGAGAGAAAGAGAGAAAGAGTGAGAGAGAGGAAGAGACAGAGAGAGAAAGAGTGAGACAGAGAGGAAGACAGAGAAAGAGAGAAAGAGTGAGAGAGAGAGGAAGAGATAGAGAAAGAGAGAAAGAGAGAGATACAAGGAAGCGAGAGAGAAACAGTGTGAGAGAGAGGTAGAGCGAGAGAGAAAGAGTAAGACAGAGAGGAAGAGAGAGAGAAAGAAAGAATGAGAGAGAGAGAGAGGAAGAGACATAGAAAGAGAGAAAGAGTGTGAGAGAGAGAAAGGAAGAGATACAGAGTGAGAGAGAGAGAAAGAGTGTGAGTGACAGAAAGGAAGAGATGGAGAGGGAGAGTGAGTGTTGACACTGTAGAGAAAATCCTTACAGCTCACCTTTCTGCCACCGGTGTGTCTCCAACCACGTGCCGGGACATAGTGGAGTCTTCAAGTTTAGTCATCTGAAACATAGTATAGAATCAGTAATGGCAGAGTACATACAACTGCACACGCCTAATTCTCTGTTTTGCCCCTGCGCACCCAGGCTGCTGCACCCCATCAACTCCCGCCGCCCAGAGGTGTCTGCCCGCCTCTGCGCATCTAGGCTGCTGTATCCCATCCACTCCCACTGCCCAGAGCTGTCTGCCCGCTGCTGTGCACCCAGGCTGGTGCACCCCATCCAGTCCCACTGCCCGGAGGTGACTGCCCGTTCCTGCGCACCCAGAGTGCTGCATCCCATCCACTCCCACTGCCTAGAGGTGTCTGCCCGCTCCTGTGCACCCAGGCTGCTGCACCCCATCCACTTCCACTGCTCTGAGGTGTCTGCCCACTCTTGTGCACCCAGGGTGCTGCTAACTAGCCACTCCCACCGCCCAGAGGTGACTGCTCGCTGCTGCGGAAACGAGGCTCTCTGATCACCTTCTGCCACCGGCGTGTGTCAAAGAGGGTTCACCACGTGCTGAAGCAACCTCCTCAGGTGCAAGTTGCGTACACGCGGTCAAGCCGAGCTCACAATTCAAAGTGGGTGTTGATTGCAGGATGGCCACGCATCATCGCAGGCTGCACACGCGCTCAGCTCTGGTGGCACTAACTCAGTGGAACTGAAGTCATCGCCTCGTGGCGGGAGGTCCGTGTCGGGGGGGGGTCGTCAATCTGTGAATCACAGCCTGCTAGACAAAAAGCAAGATAAGATTGTGCGTCATGCGTCCATCAAAGGAGAGAGAGAGAGGAAGAGAGAGAGAAAGAAAGAAAGAGTGAGAGGTAGACAGAGAGAAGAGAGAAAGAGTGAGAGAGAGAGGAAGAGAGAGAGAAACAGTGAGAGAGAGGAAGAGAGAGAGAAAGAGAGAAACAGTGTGAGAAAGAGGAAGAGAGAAACAGAGGAAGAGTGAGAGAGAGAGAAAGAGAGAGAGAGGTAGAGAGAGAGAAAGAAAAAAACAGTGTGAGAGAGAGGAAGAGATAGAGTGAGAGAGAGAGGAAGGGAGAGAGAAAGAGTGTGAGGGAGAGAAAGGAAGAGATGGAGAGGGACAGTGAGTGCCGACACTGTGGACAAAACCCTCACAGCTCACCTTTCCGTCACCGGTGTGTCTCCAACCATGTGCCGGGACATAGTGGAGCCCTCAAGCTTACTCATCTGAAACGTAGTATGGAATCAGTAATGGCAGAGTACATACAACTGCACACGCCTAATTCTCTGTCCCGCCTTTGTGCATCCAGGCTGCTGCACCCCATCCACTCCCACTGCCCAGAGGTGACTGTCCGCCGCTGCACACCCAGGCTGCTGCACCCCATCCACTCCCACTGCCCGGAGGTGACTGCCCGCCGCTGCGCTAACAAGCCTCTCTGCTCACCTTTCGCAACCTGCGTGTAGAAAAGAGGGCCTACCACGTGCCGCTGCAAGCCCCAAGCCCTGGGCCTGCGGACACCGCACCCTGCATGTCATGCAGCCCCGCTCCGCAGGCCACCAGGTCTCACATTTGGTGCTGGGTCTTGATTTCGCCATGGCAGAGGACATACCAGTGCACCAGGCTTTTCATCGCAGGCTGCACACCCGCTCAGCCCTTGCGGTGCCACTAACTCTGTGACCAGCGAGGCGACGCCACGTGGCGGTAGGCCTGCGCTGTCTGATGGCTCAGGCCTACACTGCGGTCCAGCAGGGCACACAAAACCTGAGCTGTCCAGACCGCCGGGATGGGCCATCACCGCAGGCTGCACACCTGCTCAGCAGTTACGGTACCCGTACCTCAGTGGACCGAAAGTCACCGTACCGTGCCGGTGTGCCTGTGCCGGCCGCAGTGTATCCGGTGCGAGCAACTCTGAAATGGCGTCGAGCACGTGCGCCCGGTCTTTTTTATTGGCAGGGTCACGTGTCTCGTGACGCGTGTGCTGGATGGGTGTGGTGTGGGTGTATAACAGCCATGAGGGAGTGGCTGTGGTGTACTGACAACTAGGGTGTGACCAGCAGATCACTGCAATGAAAATCTGGGCCATGTAGCGTTGTTGTCCTTCCCTGTAAGCGTAAGCGGAGTGGGCTGGCCTGGCGTATGCCAGTCCTGCGTGAGGCTGTGAAGAATGACTCCGGAGCTATGGGCGTGGCTCCGTCCTGGGCTGTATGAGGAATCAACTGATGCGGGTGTCCCTGTTGTAGTGCTGACGTCACCCGGGTCGCAAGCGCCAATGTGTCACTCTGTGAGCCAAGTCCCACAACATGGCCAACATGGAAGGTACGGGGAATCACTGACCCTACATTCATCCATAGTTCCACACATGAAAGATGGTGGACATGACACATCTGTGTGGATATGAATGTTTATTGCACATTCAGTGGAGTGTTGCAGCTGTAGCAATACAGGGCCATGGAAAGTTTAAGTTTCAGTTTTTGGCACATGGAGGGCAGCCAATTAGAGCCAAGCTTGTGTTCGGGGTTAGGCTGCGCCAACATATGTACTTATAGAATTACTCCGCCAATCCCCAAGCACTTATAAATTCACTATACACTCTCCTTGCAGTACTCTAATGATCCAGTCTCTACGTACGTACTTGTACAATGACCGAGAGAAAGTTACATAACCGAAGTTTTCCCCACTGCCAGAGGTAACATGGTTGCATACGCTGTCCACAGCACAATGTAATGTGGTAGGGCCCAGGGGCGGCATCTTGCATACATAATGAACACACGGACACAGATAGATAGTGGAACTGGGTACGGGCACGTGCGCTCGACTCATTTTTATTACCAGGGTCACATGTCCAGTGACGTCTGTGCTGGATGCGTGTGGGGTGAGTGTAAGCCAGCCCTCCGGGAATGGTTGGTGCTGGCAACAAGTACAACAGTAATCATTGGATCAGACACATAGATTCAATCATAAAGGGTCAATGATTTGTGCTGCACTAAGGTAGGGGCAACAGATGTGAAATAATACACACAAGATTGTATCGTAAAGGGTCCATGACTTGTGGTACACTGAGGTAGGGGCAGCAGATGTGAAATTATACACAAAACATTGTATCATAAAGGGTCCATGAGTTGTGCTGCACTGAGATAGGGGCATCAGAAACATTCAGCGTGTGCGCAGCCAGCGATGATGCGTGGTGCGGGCGAGCCGCACTGGGAGCAATGTCTGTTGCCTACTGGACTGAGTCATCTGCAATCGCGACTCGATGTGAATTGTGAGCCCTGCTATCCGCAGTGTAGATCGAAGGCAGTAGTCAGCACAGACATCGAAGAATGCTTTTAGTCACTTCCTGTTTACAAAATTCGAGGACATAGAGTACAATTCTGTCTGCAATAAATAAATCATGTCTCAATTTAAATTGTGAGCTCTGCTAACCGCAGTGTAGGTGTATGGAACAAAAGATGAAACATTTATGGAATACACTGTCGAAATATGTAGGTTTCAGGGACGTTATAGTTAGTTGCCTACTGGACTCTGAAATTAATGAATGAAGACTGAATTTGAATTGTGAGCCCTGCTGAGCACAGTGTAGGCCGGAGGCAGCGGTCAGGAAGGGCCTACAGCCACGTGGCGTTGACTTGAGCTGCATACAGTTAGTGGTAGGTGTGGCGCTCAGCGTGTGCGCAGCCAGCGATGATGCAATGTCTCTTGCCTACTGGACTGCGTCATCTGCAATCGCGACTCGATCTGAATTGTGAGCCCTGCTGACCGCAGTGTAGGCCGGAGGCAGTGGTCAGGAAGAGTCCACAGCCACGTGGCGTTCACTTGAGCTGCATAGAGTTAGTGGTAGGTGTGGCACTCAGCATGTGCGCAGCCAGCGATGATGCAATGTCTCTTGCCTACTGGACTGCGTCATCTGCAATCGCGACTCGATCTGAATTGTGAGCCCTGCTGACCGCAGTGTAGATCGAAGGCAGTAGTCAGCACAGACATCAAGGAATGCTTTTGTCACTTCCTCTTGACAAAATTCGAGGACATAGAGTACAATTCTGTCTGCAATTAATAAATCAAGACTGAATTCAAATTGTGAGCTCTGCTGTCCGCAGTGTAGACTGCCATTCAGTGTTCCTTTGGACTTGCAAGATGAAGTTGGTCATTGTACTAAAGCTATAACTGATATAAAACAAGTTCTTGAAGCAAGGATACTAAAAGGATATTATGTAGGTTTTAGGGACGTAATACTTAGTTGCCTACTGGACTCTGCAATTAATGAATCAAGAGTCAATTTTAAATGTGAGCCCTGATGACCGCAGTGTAGGCCGGAGGCAGCGGTCAGCAAGGGCCCACAGCCACGTGGCGTTGAGTTGAGCTGTACAGTTAGTGTCACCTGAAGCAACCAGCGTGTGTGGAGCCTGCGATGATGCGTGGTCCGGGCGGGCCGCACTGGTAGCAATGTCTTTTGCCTAATGAATTCTGTCTTAATAAGTCCACGTGGCGTTGACTTGTGGTGCACTGAGTTAGTGGCACCTGAAGCACTCAGCGTGTGCGCAGCCTGCGATGATGCGTGGTCCGGCCGGGCCACACTGGTAGCAATGTCTTTTGTCTAATGAATTCTGCCTTAATAAGGCTACGTGGCGATGACTTGTGGTGCACTGAGTTAGTGGCACCTGAAGCACTCAGCGTGTGCGCAGCCTGCGATGATGCGTGGTCCGGGCGGGCCGCACTGGGAGCAATGTCTCTTGCCTACTGGACTGCGTCATCTGCAATCGGGACTCGATCTGAATTGTGAGCCCTGCTGTCCGCAGTGTAGATCGAAGGCAGTAGTCTGTACAGACATAAGTCTGTGGTGCTCTGCTGCTGGGTTCGCAGGGGGCCTGTGTCGAGGAGGCCGGCGGTCACGGCGGAGGCCTCGTGGCAGGGTGAGGGCTGCCGCCCTGGCAGACGCTTTGGCCTTCCCACAAGTGAACCACGCCCAGAGCCCCAGCCTATTTATTCATACTCCTACGCTGGAGTGGGGTACGTTGGACCAGCCCACTCCGCTTCCGCTTCCAGGGGGGACAACACAGCTACATGACCGAGATCTTCCCCACTGCCTGAGGTAACATGGTTGCGTCTATTGTCCACAACACTACAAGCACCAGCAGTATATGTCCACATGGAGAGGTTTGTGCTCTGCATAGTGAGGTCTGTCCACCACATCACCGCTACACTTGGTATTGTGTGCATTTTTATTGATGGGTGACTTGCGTCCTTCACACATACTTGGTTGCCACATCTCCCAACATTCAGCTATTGTGTGGCTGAGGGACCATGCCGTTTTTGGAGGGTCCGCTGTCCTGTTCTGCGCTGCCTCGGTGGTAGTAGGGAGGGGGGTGGTCCGGGGGGAGGTCCTGAGGGTGATGGCAGTGGGTGTTGTGGCCTTCTTGGGTGTCGGAGCTGCATGGTCAGTAGCTCTATGACATGTGTTGGTCTTTAGATGTGGTTATGGGCTGGGCTCCCTTTCACACTGTAGGTAGTCGTCCTGCTTTACACCAGTAAAAGGCAGATGTTAAATTCTTACTGCTAACGCAGCTTATCGCCTGTTTTTGGATCGCACCCCAGATTTGGCTGCTCGTTGAAAATATCGGGAAGTGGTGTTTTCGTGTTATTTTTGCACGGGAACGCCAACTCTGCATATTATTAGCGTTAGTTGTCGCTCTCATTTGTGGCGAATTTGTTTTGTGGAAGCTATTGTTGGAAAACTGGCGATATCGGCTGTTTTCACTAGGTTGAGAATGGAATGATAATTTAAAATCACTGAAAAAACCATAGGTTTCAGGCACGTTATAGTTAGAAATTAGCATTTAAAAAACCTTAGAAATTCACTGAAAAAATGATAGGTTTCAGGGACGTTATAGTTAGAAATTAGCATTTAAAAAACCTTTGAAATTCACTGAAAAAACCATAGGTTTCAGGGACGTTATAGTTAGGTGGACATTTCACTCGTACAAAACCATAGAAATTCCACTGTTATAGTTAGTTCAGTTAACTATAACTCGCGCCCCGCAATGCACTGCTCATGACGTCACATATTACATCATTCATGGCATGGTCAGTGACATCACTGATGACATCACTGATGACATCTCAAATGACATCACTGATGACATCACTGATGACATCATCCACGTGATAATCTGATGCACCTCATCACACCCTAATATAACCTTTATGACACCCACTGAAAAAATACACACTACCATTTTCAAAACCATCCACACACCAATACCAGTTACTACATACTCACTCACTGATTCCTAGGTCTGCACACACATCCACTCATTCACCTATACAATCACTTATACATGCAGTCACTTATCAATACAACACTATCATATGCACTCATACACCTAATCAGACACTCACACACCGCCACTCATCCATGGAGTTACTCACACACCTAGTCAGTCATGCAAAGAATCAATCACACTCCCATTTACTCACCTAAACAGTTATACACACACCACCTCACTAATTGATACAGACAGTAACGCATAGTTACTCTCTTATGTAATCACTGAAACAAGTACAGACTCATCCATACATGCCACTCTCACAATCACTCAGTCTCACATATAGTTATTTATATACACCATCACTCACATATACTTCGTTTTACATATGTAGTTACTCACATATGTACCACTGAGACATCCATTCACTCATCAACACACCCATACACACACTCACTCACCCATACAGCTGTTTCCACATGCACTCTTGAACCCATACACCCAGTGAATCAATCACTCACACATCTATGCAGAGTCACACACCTCCAACCCACCCACACACATACTCAGTCCCCCATACATATACTTAAGCAAACAATAAATAACCCATATAGACACTAATGTAGCTACTAACCAACCCATGTAGCAGCTTACACAACAACAGACAGACTGATACAGACATTCACACAGTTTAGTCACTAACCCATGCATTCAGTAAGACACGTTTAATCAGTCACTTATACAATCAGTTACATACCTCCTAAATCCTCCATCCAGACTCTTATACACCCACTCATTCTTCAATACACTTTGCCATATATATAAAACATATTTAAACTTTACAGAAACACACAGTCACTGGATGATGTCATCAGTGATGTCATCAGTGATGTCATTTGAGATGTCATCAGTGATGTCACTGACCATGCCATGAATGATGTAATATGTGAAGTCATGAGCAGTGCATTGCGGGGGCGCTAGTTATAGTTAACTGAACTAACTATAACGGTGGAATTTCTATGGTTTTGTACGAGTGAAATGTCCACCTAACTATAACGTCCCTGAAACCTATGGTTTTTTCAGTGAATTTCAAAGGTTTTTTAAATGCTAATTTCTAACTATAACGTCCCTGAAACCTATCGTTTTTTCAGTGAATTTCTAAGGTTTTTTTAAATGCTAATTTCTAACTATAACGTGCCTGAAACCTATGGTTTTTTTCAGTGAATATATATATATGTATATATATTATCTACTGGCGGTCGCCAGTAGATAGTTATAGTTAGGACCTATTTTCCATAGGAAATCCGCAACATTCTATTTGAAATAACTTTTGCCCTGGTTGACGAATCTTCGCTAAATTTTCAAAACTCGTGGGGCGCCCCCGCAATGCACTGCTGATGACGTCACATATTACATCACTCATGACATGGTCAGTGACATCACTGATGACATCACTGATGACATCTCAAATGACATCACTGATGAAATCACTGACGACATCATCCATGTGATAATTTCATGCATCTTCTCACACCCTAATATAACCTTTGATACACCCACTCTAAATTACAGACTGCCATTCTCAAAACCATACACACTCCAATACCAATAACTACATACCCACTCACTGATTCTTAGGTCTACACACACACACATCTACTCACTCACCCGTACAGTCACTCATACTTACAGTAACTCAGTACAGGACTATCATATGCACTCATACACCTATATAAACACTCACACACCGCCACTCATCCATAGAGGTATTCACACACCTAGTCAGTCATGCAAAAAATTAATCACACACCCATTTACTCACCTATACAGTTATACACACACCAACTCACTTACGCATACAAATACTAGCACATTCTTTCGCTCTTATACAATAACTGATAGAAGCACACACGCATCCATACAGCCACTCTCACAATCACACACTCTCATTTATAGCCTTTTAAATACACTAACACACATATATACTGCCTTTTACATATGTAGTTACTCGCACATGTACCACTGAGATATACATTCACTCACTAACACACCCATACACACACTCACCCACCCAAGCAGTCCATCACAGATGCACTCTTCAAATCATGCACCCAGTGAATCACCCACTCACACATCTATGTACAGAGTCACACACACCCCACCCACACAAACACTCAGGCACCCATACAGATACTCAGAGAACCAATCAAAAACCCATATAGACACTCATGTAGCTATTCGCAAATCCATGCATCCACTTACACACCAACAGACAGATGGATACAGACATTCATCCAGTTTAGTCACTAACCCATGCATTCAGTAAGATACGTTTAATCACTCACTTATAGAGTTAGTCACGCACCTACTAAATCATCCATTCAGACACTTATACACCCACTCATTCTTCAATACGCCTTTGCCTATATATATTAAACATATTTAAACTTTACAGAAACACACAGTAACTGGATGATGTCATCAGTGATGTCATCAGTGATGTCACTGACCATGTCATGAGTGATGTAATATGTGACGTCATCAGCAGTGCATTGCGGGGGCGCGAGTTATAGTTAGCTGAATTAACTATAACGGGGGAATTTCACGGATTTTGTACTAAGCCTGGGCGGTGAAATTCGCTATGCTCGCGAAGCTTGCGAAGTTACGGTAACTTCACGATTCGCGTAGAACGTGAAGTTACCGTGCACTACGCAATTTGCGGCGTAGCGTAGCTGTTTTTCTTCATCGCGCGCTCAATATACGTTCTCGCGCGCGCGGTAACGACCTACCGTGATTCTGCGTTCGCCGACGCGACTTCCTATCCGTTCGCGGGCGCCACGAGATTTGGAATCTGGCCGCAAGTTCCCGCGAGAGTGTGCGACCGCGAACACGTCATTCGGACGCGCGATCTGACTTCCGGCGGCAGTGTTGGTAAGATCGCGATCCCGAACACGAAGAAACTTTATTCTGGCGAAGAATATATCTCGAGCATCATAAAACCTTCTCGAAAATGATGAATTAGTTCATTTTGCACAAAAAACTCCTCAGGTTGTCATTTAGAGATGTAGTTTGGTGAGCAAGGAGTCCTTTTTCTTTTTTCCAAGAGGAAGGAAGTGCCCCTGATTCTCAAACTTCCTGTTCCTGTCCAGCAGGCTCCTCCCAGTGTTTTGTCCATGTGCTGTTCACTTTCATTTGGATTTGGAGCTGGAAGGATCACTTTTTGTGTCTGTCTGCTGCATCATATCATTGGATTGGATTTGAGGACTCTTGGATTTGAGATTTTACAAGTAAGTTGGAGAATTGGTGTACTTGTTTGTTTGATTGGGGCTTGTTTGTACCTACATTTTTTGGGGGGATTTCCATATTTTTTAAAATGTATTGTTGTGGCCTGTAGTTTCGGCAGGGGCCTAGTTGTTTTTCTTTGATTGGAATTTCAGCCAGTAGGCCCAGACTAGAGCCAGAGGTACCCATGGGTGCATGTTTCTGTGATGTCTGTTGAATTTAAAGTTTAAACATCATGTAGGCCGGGCATCCATGGATGGCCTTGTTTACTTTTGAATTGGTAAAAGTGGTTTTTGGGGCGTATTTTATTTTTTGTGGTGTTTGTTAAATAAATAGGCCTTTTCAGCCAGTAGGTAACCCTGGGCGTTCAGCTCGCGGACTTTGGGCAAGTCCGCACTGCGCGACAACGCGGACTTACACTTTTTAACTTCTTCGCGCGCTCAATGTACATTTTCGCGCCCGCGATAACGACAATTTGTGACGATCGCGATGCCGAACACGCAGAATTTACAATCTGGCGAACAATATCTCTCGAGCATCATTAAACCTTCTCGAAAATGTTGATTTAGTTCATTTTGCACAAAAACTCCTCAGGTTGTCATTTAGATGTAGTTTGGTGATCAAGGAGTCATTTTTTTTTTGTTTTACAATTTTTTCCAAGAGGTAGCAAGTTTCCCAGAGTCTCCAACTGCCTGGTCCTGTCCTTTGTCTTCACTTTTTGTTATTTTGGGTGGCCTGGCCATGTGGGCGGCGGCCATTTTGTTAAACCAGCCACTGTGCTTTTGCCATAGGCCTCCAAACTTGCGGCCCAGTATGCCAGTAGGCCCAGAGGTAGTCACCATGGGTGCATAAAACTGTTTCTGTGTAGTCTGTGGAATTTTGGCATCATTTAGGCCATGGATGGCATTGAATAGATTAAATTGAATTGTGAAATGTGGCTTTTTTTGGAGGGTCTGACTATTTCACTTATTGGGTGTGGTAAATAAATGCCTTTTTTGCGTGTGTACTGTGTCATTATAATTGTGTTGTTGTAGTGGTTGTCTAACTTTCCAAAGTGTTTTTAGCCATGTGGATTTTAGTTTTTGCATTAAAGCTGTGTGTGTTTTATAAGGCATCCTTTGTCTGCCCATATATAGGCCTGCTTGAGTTCATTGTTTGCCGTGCCTTGTGCCTGTGAGTCACCATGTTTCTGGGGGCCATTTTGTTGTGGTAGTTATTAGTGTGCTGTTTTTGCCACATAGGCCTGCGTGTCTTTCCATTTTTCCTCTTGTTTTACTGCTTCCAAATCCATCCCCATTGCCAGCTGCAGCTCCCTGATGCTGCTATATAATACATCACACGTGATGCACAAATTTAGGCCAAACATGCTCCAGTACATTTTAGTTTTTGTTCTTTAATATTCTTATTCTTCCAGAGTGTACAGTAGCCATGAAAGCCCTGGCCTTGTTGTCAACGTCTCACAAATGGCTACACTGTGTGTTGTTGTTGGAATAGTTTCTGAAATTTAATAATTGAGGCCACCACACACTAAGTTCTATATTCTGATTTGTTTGATTTGTGCTATGTTTGACTGATGTTCTGGCTTTTTTGCTTTTAGGTGCACAAAGACTGAGGAGGAGGTGTGTCTCTCATCATTGCCTGTTGCACTTCCAGACAGACATCCTGCTGCTGGACACACAACGTGACGTGTGACCTGACCAGACATCTCTGCAACTGAGTGCTGCTGACATCTGAAGAAGATGGGCCCAAAGAAAGCAGGTACCAGGTCCTCCAGTACCAAGAAAGTTGCTATTGAGAAGAAGAAGGAACAGAAGAAGCAAGTGACACTGAAGTCTGGTGTGCCGGCCAGTACCTTTTTGGGAAAAAAAATTGCGCCTGCAGCAGCGGTGTCCGGGGGCAAGCTGGGGGCAGCACATCCGCATCAGTGGACCCAACCCACCAACCCAGGGCCAAGCACATGAGTGGGGAAGAGGTAGCCAGCCTAATGGTGGAAAGCAGTGATGCTGAGCCGGAGATAAACTTATCGCTATCTCAAAGTAGTACCCAATCAACGCAGGAGGAAACACAGCAGATAAGTGGTCAACAACAACAGCCGCAACCACCGCCCGCAATAGTAGTTGTTGTTCCTCCTGAAGTAGGGGCAGTTCAGGAAATTGAGCCTCATGCAGAGGTAGAAGAAGAAGCCACTCATTCAGAAGATCCATTGTCTTCCAAATCCCCAGCAAGGAAAAGGAGGGGTAGTCCATCGAGTTCTTCGCCAAGCCCCCTTCTGATGATCTAGATGCCACTTGGAAGCCACAAACTGAGTCTGAGAGGGAGCCACGTTCCAAGACCAAGCTAGGGAAAAGGAAGGTTCCAGAAAGCCTTACACTTATGGAGGTCGATGTAGAACAGCAAGATGATGATGATGATGACGACGAGCCAGTCATCACGAACATCACTCCCGGCCCCGAGGAGATGGAGACCAACATTCTTACTCTATCCAAAATCGCTGCGAGGGATGTAGCACGCATACCTCCACAGGTAACACCAACACGACCTACAGCTTCCATATTTGCATTAGCAAAGGCCCGGCAGCGACCTACATCCAGCACAACCACCACCTCTGTAGGAGTAGGTAGTGGTACAGCAGCACAGAGTCAAATTCAACACACACCCTACAGATCATCCGGCATTGGAAGTGGCACCTCCAGCAGGAGGCCAAAGTTAAGCTCCCCAGTTTGGGACTTCTTTACGGTTAGCGAAAAGGAGGAGAACATTGCTATATGCTCCATTTGTAATACCTCTGTTAGTCGTGGTAAGCTTGGTACAAACTATGGTACCGGAGGCCAAATGACCCATCTGAAAAAACACCACTTGATCAGCTGGGAGGACCACCTTCGCGACAGAAAAAAAACTGCAACCATTGGTGTTGGTGGGGATAAAGGAGTAGAAGAAGATCCGATCACGGTGGAAGAGGAAGGACAGGGAGACATTCTCACTAGTGGTACACAAGGTGTCCCTGACCCCAGCAGTGCAGTCTTAACGTTGCACACATCTTCAGCAACATCTCAGTGGCACAAGAGTAAGAGTCAGCCGGAGACACCAAGAAGTACCAGGTCCGCACTACCAAAAAGTGCGTTGAGCCTAAGAGAAAGGAAAACCATGCAGCCTACCATTATCAGCATGTTTGGGGGTGAGGGGCAGTACGAACGCAACCACCCAATAGCACGTTTGTACAATGCGAAGCTGGCTAAAATGTTAGCACTGGACCTTCTCCCTTTTTCTTTTGTTGAAGGGTTGGGTTTTGTGGAATTTGTGTCAACCATCTGCCCAAAATGGCATGTTCCCAGCCGCTACTATTTTGCCAGAGTTGCAGTTCCAGCACTACATCACGACGTGCTGGAATTGCTAGGAAAGGCCTTGAAGCAGAGTGCTGTTCACAGTATCCACCTGACTACAGACATGTGGACCAGTTGCCAAGCCACAGATTACATGTGCATCACTGCACACTGGATCAGTTTTGTGGGTGTTAGAGAACAGCTATCTGCTGGTGTTGATACTGCAGAGATTTTTCATGCCACTCGCAAACATGCAACTGTAGCCATGTTTGCCATGGAGAAATCTCATACTGCTGCAAACATTTTGGAAGAGTTTAACACCAAGGTCTTTGAGTGGCTGCGCCCAAGAGGGCTTACGATTGGTTTTGTTGCCACGGACAACGGCAGTAATGTAGTTTTGGCCATGCGCAATGGTGGCTATTTCAGGGTCCCGTGTTTGGCACACTGCATTAACATTGTTGTTCAAGACTTTTTGAAAAATGAATCAAAAGTCAGCAACTTACTGGTCACCTGCAGAAGAATATGCACACATTTCAGCCATTCTTTTAAAGCCCGGAAGCAGCTGAGGGTCATTCAACGTGAGCATAAACTGCCAGTCAAAGCGCTCATCCAGGAGGTGCCAACACGTTGGAACTCAACTTATTATATGCTTGATCGTCTGTTTGAACTGTACATACCACTCAATGCTTATGTCATGCAAAGAATAGGGGAACCTACTGTGAGAGGCATGACCGTTGAGATGGCTCAATGGGACCTCATTAAATGCCTGACTGAGATGCTACTTCCTTTTGAGATCTTCACACGTGAAGTCAGCAGGGAGGACTGTACTATGGGCCAAGCTATCCCATTGTTGCACATGCTAGAGCAACAGCTGAAGGATGTGTCTGAAACGTACGCAGGTGTGGATGACAAACAAGACGCATATCATTTGGCGGAGACCTTAGCCGCTCGCTTATCGGAAAATACAAGGATTAAAAATAAAATTTTGTCACAACCACATTACATTAGTGCCACAATTTTGGATCCACGGTACAAAGTATTTCTGAACAGCAAGGCAGTAATTCCTTTTTCGGAAGTGGATGTTGCCAACTACAAAACTTTGATAGCTAAGGAAGCAACTATTTTCGAAAGCGAACGGCTGTTAATTACAGGCCCCCCACCACAGGCCATAACCAGTACTACAGGGCATCCAGAGTCAAGTTATACTTCGGAGCCTGAGGGCAGTGCATTTGCCTCCCAGCAGTCACCTACACCAACAATAACATCAAGAACAGGATCATCCGCAGCACAATGTGCAACTGATTGGTTTCTACAGCAGGGGTATGGTAAGTCCAGTGCTGATGCAAAGGCAAAACCGGCCGAGCACATCCGAGCACCCCTTAACATTGAGCGGATGGTCCAGGCCTATCTGGATGACCCAACAGAGGTCTTCATGGATGGAAACCCATTGGTGTATTGGTATGGGAAAAGAAGCCAATGGACAGTGCTCAGCAGGCTGGCGATAAAGTATCTCGCTTCCCCTGTCGCAAGTGTCTCTTCTGAGCGTGTTTTCAGTGCTGCTGGTGCCATTGTAACTTCGAAAAGGACCAGTCTCTCGGCCCAAAGCGTGGAGAGGTTAACCATGATCAAAATGAATCAGCACTTTATACCACCGGATTACAAAATACGTGAATCACAGCAGGAAGAGCAGAGCGACTTGGATGACGTAAATAGTGCGTTACAGGACCTACTTCTGTCCGAACCACCAGAGTTTGAGGACGAGCTCCTCTTCCCTGACAACTAGGCTTTCAAATTGTTGCTTTCTTCCTTCCTTTATGTGTCTGTGTATCTGTCTTTCCGGTTCAAATCAAATCACAACAAAACCATCACCACCGTCTTCTTTTTATTTCCCTATTGGAGTTGCACGTCTGTGCATTTAACTGTCCACTCTTCAGAGTCCTGCTTCATCTTCCTGTCTCGCACGAGTACATTTCCATCAAGGCAGACATTAGTACAAGAAATGTTGCCTTTACCAGTCCCGCCTCCATTAGAAGTGAAACGTGACTACTATAGCTATCCTCCGTTTTGTTTTCGAGCTGAAACTCATCAGTGTCCGAAGGCTACAGCCTCAGCAGGCATCCAAAGGTCCTCACTGTCAGGACAGAAGGTACTTGGCAGAGAAAGACAAGAGACTCTTCGAAGAAACTTGCTGACATTTGTGCAAACTCAAATGACCAGCAATGAGCACTACACAGGCCGCGGACCATCATCACAGTGCTGACCATGGGAAGCAACTTAAACTGTGACAAAGAAGTGCCACAGATGAATAAGACGAAAACCGAAACAGCGCCTAACACTCAAAATGAATGTGGACTGGAGTAATAATGATGAGGCCACTGCCCCGCAAAAAAAAAAAAAAAAAATGTCAGAACTAGGCATCTGATGATCTGACAGCCAAAGAGAAGAGCAAGACAGGTAATGATGGAATGCATTGGATGTTTGCAGACTCTGAGCGATTGCTGTTGTTTGTTGTTGATGTTGTGCATGAAGTCGAACTCTACTCTACTAGTTAATCTACAAAGTGACTCAAGTAAGTAAGTGACAGTCAATGTTTCCTTTCTTGTTGTTTAATAACCAAATTGTACTCCTACTACTGCAGGTGCAGGCCAATATCTGTTGCAATTTTTTAATATGGAATATGGACTTAATCGGAGTCAATACAGACTGAGTTGTAGTTGGACAACACGTACCACACCATGATGATGACCATACTATCTTTTCGCGCGCAGTCATTCAGTTGGATCGGAGATGATTCAAGGACTAACTGCATTTCATGAAGTGGCATAAGGTAAACATAAACACAACAATTCAACAAGAAAGTAGTAAACACAGCAGACCTACATGTCCATGTAGTGGTCTAGTCGAGTGTAGTGATGACTGACAGCGGCGCATTGATTTTGTCACTTAATTAGGAAAATGCTAAGTTGCTGTGTATGCCTTTTGTCTGGCTATGTCAAAAATTAAGGTAAATGGAGGTTGGGTCACGGGCTGGTGCTGTGGTGGGCCTGTTCTGTCCTGTTGTTGTTGTAGCTTAATGCTGTAAACAGAATCTACACGATATATCCAAGCCGCCTCACTCTGAAAGTGTTCTCTCTTCTCTTCTTGGACTCCACCGTAAATGATGTTTTTTTTTTTTATTCATTGATTTCTCAATACCCCTTTTGTTTTTCCATCTAGACGTTACAGGCCGGCCTTTACCCTGTGCTTGCTATACTGGGAGACACAACTCACATTTACCTTACCAATCGGCATCAGGAAGGCCACCAAGATTGATGTGCGGAGCGTCCATGGAAGATAGGACCAAGAGGAAGGACGAGATTCAACTCCACAATTTTAGCATGATAATACAGTAACTTTAGTATCATTCATCATTCATCTTTTAATTAATTTGAATCCTTTTTTCTCTGCAATCATTAGGACTGTGTGTTGTGTGTTTGTTTGCTAATTGATCCCTACAAATGTTTTTTAATTGTCTTTGCTATCTTTACAAGTAAGCCCAGTACAACATGGAATTTGGGTCTCTGAGGGCATATTACAGGCAAGGCAAATTGCATAGAATATACTGGTGCCCTGTACTGTCTAATTGTCTAGTAGGAGTTATTAAGTACTACTCATTAACCATCAAGTTATCTAATCTTCATCATCATTAACGCATGCATTTCCCTTTTCTCGCTTTATTGATTTTTTGGATAAGATCATGGTCGTCTGCCAAGATTGCGCTTTGCTTTTGTTGTCCATGCGTACTGTTTTTCATTTTCAAACCTTTCCCCAAACCCCCCTTCCCATCCATTCATCAAACCCTAACCCTCTTCCCCCGGGCTGTGATTTATATTGAGGTGTGATGTGACTACATAAAATGTACACCAATTGATCACACGCTTGCTGGGGCAGATGTGGTGAAAGCAACACTAATTCAATTGCAAGGCAGGGCGAGGAGCTTCTTCTGCTTGGCCACCCATGCTCAGTCTATGTGCATTGTGCAAGCCGTCAACGGCTAATAGTAGTACATCATAATTAATTGCCGTCATTGATTGGATTAATCATCAAACTCCTACCACACAGCAGTAAAGGTTACGAATTACGATTGTGTTAAGTTAAGTGACTCACTCGACAGCCCAACTGCAGTTTATAACTTCTTGTACTAGGCTGTCCCCGCCACCATTATGTTTAATTTGACTTTAGCAGTTGCAACTGCAATATTGTTTGTTTGGCAGTCGTCTTCTGTACTGTATTTCACTTCGTTCGACTACTCCTCCCACAGTTTTTCTCAGGCAAGTGACTGTCTCTTTTTTTATTTTTTTAGCAAATGCTACTGCCAGTGTCTACTCTACTACTACCACCACAACCGTGGCATCTTCTACATTCTCTATGGAAACCATGCAGCCATCGCTGTGCCGAACGTAGTCATCATCAATCACAGGTAAGATAAGTTTGGTGGGAGGTAGAATACTAGTAGGACAAATAACTCAGTGAGGGGTACCGCATCTATCTGTTTGTTATACATCATCGGCAGATTATTTAAATCAAACACTGGCTGCGGCCCTGCAGCAGCAAGCAAACCAATGTGACGTTAATTCGTAAAACAGTAACCCCCCACAAAACATTAACATTGTATGTTTAAGTATAAATATAATTTATTACCCTAACAAAAATAAACTATCCCACACCTGACCCACCCCTCTCCCTAACCCCAACCAATGTCCAAAACGAAAAAAGTCCAAATAATGTCCCGAAACCCCAACGCCCAATTCCCACCCACCAAAACAAGGAATAAAAAGGGGCAAAGCAACAGGGTCCTCGATGTTATAATCGGCGGGCTTTGAGGTGTTTGTCCACCAGGATTCTCACCCGCTCCTCCATTTGCTCCTCTTGCCGCGCCATCCGGAGGAGAATCTTCTTGCGGAATGCCCTGCAGTGGCATCCACAATGGGGGACAGCAGTGCTGGCTGCTAGCGAATTGCGGCGGGTGGCTATCAGACCGCGGCGCCGTACCGCTGGAGTTGGGGCCTGGCTGGGGCCCGGGGCATCGGACGAGGCTGCAGCTGCTGCCGCCTCCTCCTCCTCCTCCGCCAGAGCCACCAGCCGCCGGTACTCCCGGCATATGGCCTCCAGTTTCCGGCGCCGGGCCCTGACTGCCAACTCCTTCCGCGATGGTTTGTCTTGGGAAAAGAAAGAAAAAAAATATTGTTGTAACCAGTACTCTTACCTAAACAGTAACACAAAATTAATTCAACACATAATGGCACAGTAGCACTAGCAAGAAGCACAGTACATAACATTTGTGGTAATAATCTATCTATCCTCCCACTTCCTCGGCCTCTAACATTTGTGGGAGTTTCAGGCATTATACTAGCACTATGGACTCCAACCAGTACACAGTACACCAGTGTTCTTCTTATCTCTAGTTTAGGGAAATGACATAACCTGGTTGTAGCCGGCATTGCCAGCTCGGTCATCTATGCTTGAAGCCAAGACAAACATACGAGTCATGACGCAGAGTCACATTAGTTTGATTTACTACTGTTTGCAGGTGGGGAAGCTCGTATTTTTCTATTACGGGTGGCACTGGCCATACTCTCTCTGTTACATGGAGGGCAATTGCTCAATTTCACAGTGCCTTGGCTACTACAAAAAGGCAGATTATATATCTGATCCAATGATCGTTGCTTTTATATGGGACAACGACATAAGGTCAGTAGCGGTCGTTGGTGGGACTCGGGGAGTTTGGCCGGGCGGTGGCGTGGGTAGGGGCAGGATGGGGGTAGTAAACTATGGATTACGGCCAATTACAGGTAAGTAAACATATAAATAAATGAAACTAATTTTGTTGCGCACACTGCATCGCATTTGGCGGTGCAGTGCGCACAATGAAATTCACTTTATTTATTTGTATGTTACAGTAAAGTTACCTGTATTTGCCCGCGTAATACATTGTTTACTACTACCCCCACCCTGCCCCTCCCCACATCGGCTTTGGTACGCTGGCGCGGTTTCTTTAACATTCCCTAAAACTGTGCATCCCGTGACAGTCTCCACCTATGCTGTCTATGATGAATACATACAGGCATCCATCCATTCTAAGTAAATGTCAATCATTCTTCTTAATCTCTCCACAAACGTTACTTTGTTTCACCAACAACAACGCATGCGTCCACTCACTCCGTTGCTTGCCTTGGCTTAGAGTTTCACCCAAACACCGCTGATGATTCTTGCTATCCACAGTATCCACCCATACTGTGTCTTCCACCCAGGCAGGCATCCATTCTTCTTTCACCTCCCACCCATCCTTCAACAACACATGCATCTGATTCCTATCAGCCACCTATCCATGCTTCCAACGTATCCTTCTCTGCCAGTCGTCATATTAAATCTCGCCCGCCCTTCCTCCTTCCACCCTTCTTTCCCTTTTTGTTCAACACATCCATCAAGGTCATCTGATCTGACTTTTAGTCTCCTCCATAAAACTTTCACAGCTGAGTTGGAGTCAGATATAAGAGGCCATTGGTTAATGAAGTCACGCTGGTAATGCTATTGCTACTGCATTGCTCATGCTGCTAAGTAAAGGGTGTCTTCTTTATTAACCGTTGTATAATGTTCACTACAACTTCATACCTAATAAGTCTCAACAACAGTACAGTGAGTGAAGTCCACTCCACACACCCTTCCAGCTAGTGCAATGTCAATAAGTCATGAATATAACTTACCACCGCCCGCCACTGCTGCTGGCTCACCCCCTGTATCTCCTGCCCCCTCCGGAATGGCCGCAACGCCATCGCCGCTGGCCCCACCGGCACTGGTGGTCGGTAGTACGCCTAGCAAAAACATGACACATTTTTAGATGCCTGTACACCTCCCCCTATTTATTCTTTTTCACTAGCAAGATTGAAAAAAGGTTAATACATATTATTATTATAAATCACATTCAATAGTCCAAATCGGGTACTAGAGTACAGTCAGTAGACAGACACTAGTAGTGTTATTATGGTCCCTAAGGTCATTATTATACTATACTCTACTCTTTGCAAAGTTAGCCTGAGCCATGCAACCATTTTTCGCTTCATGTCTTTTGCGCATGTTACCTCGCAGCTTGTTGTGCAGTAACAGTAAGACGCCTTTTGAGCCCACATGAGCACATACAGCTACTGTCTGAGCGTTGCGTACAAGAGGTCGGAAAACAAGCCACTTTGTTATGGAGTTCCGTTAGTCCGTATTACTTAGCCATAGGTAACATGTTACAGTTTTTGGGCAGGACTGACAAATGCTTGCATTAACACGCACCATTTTTCTCAGGCAGAGGATTCCCTTCTACGAGTACGAACCAGAGATTTGCAGAGCTTATGAATGATGCATGTAACCAGTAATTCTACGTTCTACGGTGAGGAGTCGCCCAGAATTCACACAGATCTTTTGTCTTATATCATCATGCACTTGTTGCAACAATTTTTATTGTTTTAATCTTATGCATTTTGCTGTTGGAGCTGGCTGGAGTACACTGAATTTTATAGAACAACAACATACAGAAGTTGTCATTTGAAAATAAACCTTTTGAACTTACACATAGACTCTGTGGTATTTGGTGTGGTGGTGGTGGTGGACTTACACGAGTGAGTGAGCGAAAGTGTGTTATGTTCTGGGTTGTGGAATCATAATCATTGGGTATCTTCGGGTGGGGGTTCGGGGACCTAATGAGACACTAGCTAGTCGTTCAGGGGATTGTGGGTTCACTTCTGACTGAGGTGTGAGTAACGTCCAAGTTCCAAACTCTCATCACCAACATCCTCTTTCATTGTGCATAGTTCTGCATGGGGCTGTGCAGAATCCAAGTAGTATGTACTATATCCTATCAAAAATAGTCAAATATCTGGTTGTGCATTTTGTTTGTGGTAATTGTCAAAGCCTCAAGATTAAGAAGCCTAGAAGAGGACAACCGAAAGGACTGGACTCAGTGGCTAGAGCTATTAGTATTGGTCAATCTGAGTTTTATTCAAAACCGTACAATAAAGAGTGGCAATGCAAACTGGGCAAGCTTAGCGACAGACTAATAGTAGTAGTACCGAGTACAGACATTCATAGCAGAGGCAGTTACAACTTAGAGGCAGGGATAACCAGAATTTAGAAACAGATAGTCAAGTCAAGATCAAAGAATCTTTTGTAAAAAATATAATTAGGGAGTGGAGCCAGAATTAATAGTTCTGAATAAATAAGGTCCAGTAAAAGTTAGGGCAATATAATTGTTAATATAACCACTGGAGGACTTACTGGGACCAGCAGCAGGGCCCTCGGTAGAGGAGCGGTCCTCTGGTGGTTGTCCCGCCGACTCGGACCCCGTCTTCTTGCCCCTGGGTGCTGCAGATCAGTGATCATGTAAGATATAATAAAGAAAAAGAAAGACACAAACATTAATGATTGCTGTGAAACAAATAAATTATCTTAAAAAAACGCTCAAAAAACGTTTTAGGAAACAAAAATTGCAATAAAATTGACCTATCGAATCCGAGCGCCTACTGGCTTGCGGAATTCACGGACAGTCTACTTATTGGGGAACACTAATTCAGTGTTCCATTCTGATTGATTCAAATAAAATCCAGAACACTAACTAAGCCTAAGTACCACCTGACCTAGCCCACCTATTCCAGGCGGGCCAATTGTTCATTAAGCATGCATTTCCATTTTTTTTTCCATCAAAAATGCATAGGTGAGAAGGAGGACACATGCATAAAGTCAGTGCATAATGCATACATCAAATTGTTGGTTGGTTGCGTCTGATGTTCTGCAGCTGACTGACACTGCTAAGCTAAGCTTACCAGTACCACTCACTAAACAAACTACAAAAGGTTCTACTAAGGACTGGGGTAAGCAGCACTCAGTGACAGAGGATGCGTCACGCACACCGTTCAAAAATTATCAACTAATAGTAACTAAACCTAGTATCAAATCCATCCACCACTATTTGACAGGAGGACAAAGGAAGGACTACAGTCTCTCTAGCAATAGCATTACCTAACTGAAGTTCTCTAAAGTAAACTCTTACATAATAATGACAAGCGAGCGCAAAGTTGCAAAAAGTAAGAGTACCGCCCAGCACCTGTGTCCTACAATCACAGAAGATTTTGAAACGTAATTTACCTGCAATGTAAGCAGCATTATTCTTGTTATTTGTAAAAAATGTATACACAAATCACAATACTTATACTACTATATATATTGGCTACTCACCAAGCCCCACGACCTCGACACCTAGCAGGTCCAACAGGTCCTGCTCCCGGTCAAGAATGTCTGACCACCGGTGGGCCAGCTGGTTATGTGTGCGCCGGACCGCGGAGCAGCGAAACACTGCCCGACGCACCTTCGCCCACCGACGGTGACGCTCCTGGGTCGGGTAACCGGAGCCTGGCCTGCCGCCTGCTGCCAAGGTCAAGGGGAGGTGGCGCTGAATAAAAAAAACAAGGGCGGCCACCTCCTCCTCCGTAAACAGCTGGCGGGCTTGCACCCCTGCGGGCGCAGTCTGCCGCAAGGCAGGCGGCGATTGGGCGCACGCGCCTTGCCCTTCTTTGACCCGCTGCTGCTACCCTTCGCCATGGTTCTGGGGTGGGAGGAGGTGAAAAAGAAAAGTTAGAAGGGAAAAATAAAGTTAGGGGAAGAAGTAGGAGCTTAAAGAAGAAAGTTATATAAAACAGTTGAAAAGTAAAAAAAACACAGTAAAAAGTAGAAAAAAATGCAAAATATAGACTTAGGCAGAGAGAGAGATAGGTAAGAAATAAAGAAAAATTGAAAAACAGTGTAAAAAACTAAGGATTGCAAAGATTGAGGGAGGATAGAAAAGCAGGCCCAGAACCATAGCATAGAGTGGTAAAACAAGATGGCCGCGCCCATCGCGACCGCATGGGTAAGTTCGCGCGATATTTCTCCCCGAGCACGCACAAAACGTCGCGAACACGTACAGCGCGTTCCCGAACATGGAATGCGCATCGCGAGCACGCTATACGCGACCCGGAACAGGAAAAAAGGGATCGCGAACAGGCGGGACAAGTGAAAATCAAAATGGCCGCGCCCATAGGCGACCGCATGGGTAAGTTCGCGCCCCCGAGCACGCAAACAGCGTCCCGAACACGAACAACGCGTTCCCGAGCAAGAAAAACTCATCGCGAACGGGCGCGCCAAGCAGCTACGCACGCTCGCGAAGCTACGCGAAGCTCGCGTAGCGCTCCGACGTCTTCGCGTAGCTTCGCGTAGCGCGACTACGCAAACTACGCCCAGGGTTATTTTGTACACACTCATCCATACGGTCACTCTCACAATCACACACTCTCACTTATAGCTATTTATATACTCCAACACACATATATACTGCCTTTCACATATGTAGTTACTCACACATGTACCACTGGGACATACATTCACTCACTAATACACTCTTACACACACTTACCCACCCATACAGTCTATCACAGATGCACTCTTGAAACCATCCACCCAGTGAATCACCCACTCACACATCTATGCACAGAGTCGCACCCACCCCACCACACAAACACTCAGGCACCCATACAGATACTCAGACAACCAATCAATAACTCATATAGACACTCATGTAGCTATTCACAAACCCATGCAGCCACTTACACAGCAACAGACAGACGGATACAGACATTCACCCAGTTTAGTCACTAACCCATGCATTCAGTAAGATACGTTTAATCACTCACTTATAGAGTTAGTCACGCACCTACTAAATCATCTATACAGACACTTATACACCCACTCATTCTTCAATACGCCTTTCCCTATATATATAAAAAATATTTAAACTTTACAGAAACACACAGTCACTGGATGATGTCATGAGTGATGTAATATGTGACGTCATCAGCAGTGCATTGTGGGGGCGCGAGTTATAGTTAGCTGAACTAACTATAACGGGGGAATTTCACGGGTTTTGTCACGAGTGCAATGTCCAACTAACTATAACTGTCCCTAAAACCTACGGTTTTTTCATGAATTTCAAAGGTTTTTAAATGCTAATTTCTAACTGTAACGTGTCTGAAACCTATGGTTTTTCAGTGAATTTCAAAGGTTTTTAAATGCTAATTTCTAACTATAACGTGCCTGAAACCTATGGTTTTTAAGTGAATTTCAAAGGTTTTTAAATGCTAATTTCTAACTATAACGTGCCCCGCCCCCTCCCTTCACCACTGTGCAAACACGCCCTTGGCGCGTTTTAAGTTGGGGGATTAATTCCCCTTGAATCATGAGGGTCCCTGGGGTCCAACTAGCCCACCCTGTACCTCCAGTATGCGCCAGGGAGCTGCGTTGCAGAGAGGTGTTCAGAGGCCACGCCCCTTTACACCTCTCTGCAACGCAGCTCTGTGGCGCTTTCTGGACATACCTGGTGGGCTAGTTGGCCTCAGGGACCCTCAGGATTGAAGGATTTAATTCCCCATCTTAAAACGTGCCACGAGCCTGTTTGCACACATGTGACCTGAAGCCCCGCCCCCTCCCTTCACCACTGTGCAAATGCGCCCGTGGCACGTTTTAAGTTGGGGGAATAAGTCCCCTTGAATCCTGAGGGTCCCTGGAGTCCAACTAGCCCACCATGTACCTCCAAAAGCGCGACAGAGCTGCGTTGCAGAGAGGTGTAAAAGGGGCGTGGCCTCTGAACACCTCTCTGCAACGCAGCTCCTGGCGCATACTGGAGGTTCCTGGTGGGCTAGTTGGCTCCAGGGACCCCCAGTATTCAAGGGAGTACTCCCCTTCTTACAACGTACCAGGGGCACGTTTGCAGAATGCTGCAGGGAGGGGCGGGGCCTCCGGCACAGTGCCGGTCTTTTTTTTTCTCCTTTTTTTTTAATGGGAGGGGGCTGCGTGGCCCCCTTCCCTCGGCCACCTTGGCCCCGGGGACCTCATCCCCGGGGCCTGAGGATTTTTTTTTTTTTTTAAACGGTAAGGGGCCGCGTGGCCACCCTTCCCTGGGCCTCTATTGGCCCTGGGGACCCCATCCCCCGGAGCATGCCCTCTTTTTAAAAAAATATATATATTTGGAGGGGGGCTGCGTGGCCCCCCTCCTCAGGACATTTAAGGCCCTGGGGACACCATCCCCCGGGGCCAGCCTTTACCTTTACCTTTTTTTTAAAATGTTTCTTTTTGGGGAGGGGCTGCGTGGCCCCCTCCCGGGCCACTAATGGCCCTGGGGACCCCATCCCCGGGGCCTGGCCACTCGTTCGGGACCGTGGGGGGTCCCCAATCACTGCACGGTCTTGCCGGCTCCCCGCGTCCTGCGGGAGCCGGCATTGCTTTCCATAAGGGGAGCTGCTGACATGCAGCTCCCGTTCTGAAAAGCAATCTGCTTGCTTCATTGAAGCGAGAGCAGGTTTCCTGCTCTCGCTTCAATGACATAAGCAAGTTTGCAATGACAGGACGGGAGCTGCGCGGCTCCCGTCCTGCCATTGCAAACAGCAGTGTCCCGGGGTAGGCACCCTGGGACACTGCAGGAGCCGACCCTGGGGGTGGCAGTCCCCAGGGCCACCACAGGCTCCAGGAAGGGGCCCGTGGCCCCCCTCCCAACAATTGCACAGCCCGGGGAGGTGGTGATCCCGGGGCCGAGGGGTCCATTACGGACCCCTGAATTTAAATACTTGTGCCCCGGGGAGGTGGCGGTCCCCGGGGCGTGTGGGGGGGCTGGAGCCCCCCCTCACAGGTTATTTATTTTTATTTTAAAAATAGCCCCGGGGGGTGGCGGTCCCCGGGGCTGCAGGGGGGCCGTGTGCCCCCTTACCAGCATTATTTATTTGAAGCCCCAGGGGGTGGTGGTCCCCGGGGCTTGGGGGCCTTAGAGGCCCCCCCCATTAATATAAACCCACCCCCGCATGCCCCCGGGACTTGGCCCACCCGGGGGCAAAATACTCCCGCACTTCGATTTTTTTTTATCACGGTGGGATCCGCGTATCCGGCGCGCATCCCGCCGTGATTTAAAAAATGCTTTCTGCCCAGGGGTCCTTGTGGGACCCCTTGAGCAGGCCTAGGGGTCAGGGTTTTCTACCCTGCCCCCTTCGCTTCTTTTGCACATTTTTTCCCCTGTTTTCTTGTGACTCGGTTCTACCGGAGTCACAAGATAACCGACAACACTTCCTGGTTTGGAGTGTTGTCAGCCAATTAGCATGAAGCTCGTGGTCGGGAGGGTGCGCGGATCCACCGCGGCCATAGATATATATGTTATTTTACTTTTGATTTTCTCAGGAACCACTGAACGGATTTACACCATTTAACCAAAAGGCACGACACTGAACCAAGGGCTACCTTTTTGCCAAAGTTGGTGTAATTCTGTTCAGCAGTTCAAGCTGTAGCTGCGATGAAAGGTTCCTATGGAAAATTGCATGGGGAAAACACGTTTTGGGACCCCCTTTTTCTCGGCCCCTCACTTGACAAATCACCCGAGACTTTCAGGATAGGAGCGGACCGGAGCGCCCCACGAGTTTTGAAAATTTCGCGAAGATTCGTCAACCGGCACAAAAGTTATTTCAAATAGAATGTTGCAGATTTCCTATGGAAAATAGGTCCTAACTATAACTATCTACTGGTGACCGCCAGTAGATAATATATATATATATATATATATATGCTACCTACTGGCAGTCGCCAGTAGGTAGTTATAGTTAGGACCTTGTTTCAATTCAAAAGCGTTTTTCTTTTGCCAATATCTTTGGGCGCCGTTTGACGAATCTTTGCGAAATTTCCAAAACTAATGGTTCACTCAGGTCAGCTTCTGTCCTGAAAGTTTTGGGGTGATTCGTCAAGCGGGGGCCAAGAAAAAAGGGGGTCCAATAAACACGTTTTCCCCATGTTAATTTCGATAGGAACTTTGGACAAAGCTGCAGCCCGAACTGCTGAACAGAATTACACCAAATTTGGCAAAAGGCAGGTCTTGGTCCAGAAAGCGACCTTTTTTTTTAAATGGTGTAAATCCGTTCAACAGTTGCTGAGAAATTCAAAAAATAAAAATGTATATATCTGAGCACCGAGGAGGATATGCGTACCCTCCCGAGCACGAGCTTCATTGTGATTGGCTGCCAACACTCCAAACCAGGAAGTGTTGGCAGCCATCTTGTGACTCGGTAACCAAGTCACAAGAAAACAGTAAAACAAAGATTAAAAACAAGAAAAGGGGGCAGGGGTATAAACACCCTGACCCCCTAGGCCTGCTCAGGGGGTCCCACAAGGACCCCCAGGCCCAAAAAAGCATTTTTTTAAAAAAAAAGTCAGCTGAATTCGCGCTGGGTGCGCATATCCCGTGCTTCGTTTTCTATAAGCTTCTTCCCGCCGGCGACTCCGAGGGGCTCCCTGAAGTGACCCGCCTCCTGTATTTCAAAGCTGTCAATAGCGCTCGTTAACTCGAGCAGCCCCTGCTTACTTTCGCCACAAGTCTGATAAAAGCAGCAACCCGGCATCGACCCCACCCACCCAGCAGTCGTTTAAATGCCATGGGGGCGGAGGGGCAGGGGTGCATTTATTATTTAGCTGCACTTTTTGTACATCGCGAACACTGCCCAGAAATGAAAGAAGTGCACAGTTTTATCGGCAACATAAATGACGAGAAAAATAACTAAATCGCATTATGCCAAAGATACTGCGTTCGAAAGTGCCTTGTGGTATCCGTGCACTTCTGTGAGAGATATATGGCTCTGACAGCAGAGCTCTGCCCCTAATGAAGGCTGGCCCCACACCCACGGGCACCCTGCACTGGACGTCAGGGGGTGGGCCAGGATAAAGCGCTCCTCAGGCAAACACTCCTCCTCAGAGTCTGCGAGGTGCTGGTTGCACATAGCTCCCTCACCTGCTGAAGGAGAGCTACTCGAGGGTGGGCGCTGTGGCACAGGAGAGGGGAGGGGAGGGAGGGACGCTACTTATTCCTCTGGCTCCAGAGTGTGCGGCGAGCAGCAGAGCCCCCACTCGGAAGGGAGGGATCCCAATCCGGGAGCGCACGGACGGCCGGTGAGGTAAGTGCAGGGTGCACCTCAACATTGGGCTGGCGTTTGGGAGAACTTAAAAAGTATGTGTGGGGGCGGAACTAAGCGCAAAGAACTGCTGTAGAGAGTACACGCACTAGTGCCACCCTTGCAGCCTTAGGTGGGATAGGACTAACTGGCGTAGAGTGAGTGCAAGACGCAGCTGTTGGAGGTAGTGGAGCGCACCTCAACTCTAGGAGTGCGGAAGTGAAGGGTGGGAGGGCTGAGCAAGGGCACGAGAGTAGAGCCGGTCAAGCCAGGGTGAGGAGTGAGCACCCACACTCACAGACCGAGGAAAGCCCACAGTGACTGTGATAAGTGATATAGGCTTCTAAAGAGGTGGGTATTGTACCCCACGCAGGTATTGAACGGCGTGTGAGTTAAATTTAACAGCTTGTATTCATAAAGCTCGTTCATTGTGGTCTCTTGGCGCTGAAATAACAGACGTTTATGGTTACCCAAGTCAATAGTACTCATTTGATCGACTTCTGAAGGATGAAAGGCAGAGTAGACCTGCCAGAATTCGGGCTTATACACAAAATTCTGGAATGAATGCATTAATAAACCGAGCCACTGATCGTGCTTAAGGGGCGGTTGCTTTACTAACACAGAATAAAGCAAATGACCAGGGACTCCTTGCTTAGGGCATGCTGTTTGACTCTGCTATAGTAAAGTTCACCGCCCACCCACTTCACATTTTCCAGCAGGGGCCGTTGCTGCACACCTTCTGAGCACGGTGAGTACTGCACCTAGGTATCCTTCCTAGGGTCAGCCTCTGGCTGTACACTCTGAGGCAGGGGAGCCGAATCCAACCCCTTCAGGACTTCCCACACGTGCAAAAGGGTACTTAACCATGCACAATAAACCCGAATGATCAAATATCCTACCCCCGAACCAGGTCTGTACTAGAATCGGATTTACACGCAGCCATCTCCCTCCGCTGGCCCCTTAAACTGGTGAGTACATACGCCATCATCCCTACATGCCTGACCCCTACCCTGGTGAGTATCTACGCCATCATCCCTACATGCCTGAGCCATACACCATTATCCCTAGCTGACTGCCCCTTACCTTGGTGAGTACATACACCATCATCCCTACCTGCCTGACCCTTACCCGGGTGAGTACCTGCACACCATTATCCCTAGCTGCCTGGCCTTACTCTGGTGAGCACATACTCCATCATCCCTAGCTGCATGACCCATACCCGGGTTAGAGCAGAACATGCGTGCATGTTCAGGTGAGTACAGGCCCTTACCCGGGTGAGAACAGGCTCCGCCTTCCACGAGTGTGTGCAGACCTGTCCCTCACCCGAGAGAGCAGAGCTCCCATGCTTCTCCATGCCTGCACCTTTACCTGGATGAGTGCAGGGCCCATCACGCGACCGGCCCTTAGCCCGGGTGAGTAGACGACCCACCCTTACCCTCCCCTTGCTCGTGTGTGTGCAGGATCCATCCATCCATCACCACCCATCCCTCACCCGTGTGTGTGCAGGATCCATCCACCCACCTGTCTGCTCCATACCTGGTGAGTTCATGACCCATCCCACCATCACCTCCCCATCCTTTACCCATGGGAGGACAGCTCCTACCTCTCCACCGGCTCCTTACCGGGGGTTTAAAGGAGCCATCCCCAAATGCTCCTCACTCGAGAGTGCACAGGACCGGCTCATATACCTGTCTCTTACGTGGGTGAGTAAAGGAAGCCTCTACCTGCCCCTTACCCGGTTGAGTGCAGCGCCCATCATTCGACCTGCCCCTTTCTGAGTGAATACAGGACCCCTCCACTAGCCCTTTGTCAGCGCATGTGTGTTTGTGGTGGGGGGGTTGCTCCCTTCACTACCTGTCTCATCTTCGCGCCTCACCCTCACCTAGCCCTTGCCCAGGCGTGTACAGGGACTCTTCCTTTCTTTCCCGATGTGCTGTACCTGTTCAAGCACAGCACACAACTACCCCCTCCCCCCCACAACTGCCCCATACAAGAGCAGGACCCATCCTTACCCCGACAGCACTTTTTGTAATTCCTTTTCCATACATTGAAAAGGGGGACATGTGTTTGCAGAATGCCAAACACCTGCACACGTGGACAGCATGGGACCACCTATGTGCACCGTTCTATGTGTAGCACTCAGTAGCACATGAACTCTGTCTCTCGGGTTCTGTCCACACCGAGGGGCTGCTCCAGAGAGGGGGCTTCTGGGGTATGTGTGTCTCGCCAGCCCTGGCATTCGTGACTTCTGGGGTTCCTGGTCATCCGGAGCTAGACACCAGGGCGGGAAACCTTTTGCCTCCATCCGGCCGGAGATATTTATCCAACGCCACACACGGGCATCGTGTTTGTGGGTGGTATGTGTGTGCCTACACGGAGCTCTATACCGAGCGCCAGCACATGGTTTTGTGTATGCGCAGAGGAAAGATGCACACTGTTTGAGTGGTATATATGTGTGTTCAGTTACATACATACATGAACACAAATGTTTAGTGTATGCACCTGCGTGAGTATCAGTTGTTCACGTGTGTATTAATCTGCACGTGAGGTGCATGTGTATACGCGTGTGCAAGTACTCAAGGATAGCACTGGTACCTAGGGGTTGGGTCAACCCAAAGGCAGAGCGAGGTGTAAATGTTTCCAGAACCCAAAGATTGTATGACATTATGTTAATACCATACACGAGGACCCGTGTATCGTGTTTGTATGCAGGATACGGTGTCTGTGTATATGCACTTTTTTATGTATGTTGTGTGTACGCACCCATATTTGTGTGCATAATACAGTCTCAGGTTCTATTCACATTTGTTTGTTGTCATACCCTTAGCTGGTAATGCTGTACTATGTATATTTGTGTTCTCCACACTTGTATAGGTGGAGGTTCCACAATTCACAGGAATAACGTCATCCCGTGAATGACGTGGTTTGAAGTCATTGCAAACGCGAAACAAAACACTACGTTCTTGCCTCCTTTGTGTGCCCGTGTGCTGTGGATTTACACTTTTTTTTACGCAGGTAGAAAGAAATTTACACAGCAGATGAAGAACAGTACACATCTGTATTATGTAGCGAGGGACATTATTTTGATTTATCGTAAGTTTAAAAAAAAAATCTTCTACTTCTTTATTTAAACTTGTCACAATGGAGTCCAGCGGATGAGTAAATTCATACTAGATCCTCCCTCTCAGGTCCCTATGAAGGTTGGTCTGGACGCGCAGGCACAATGAAGAGGGGGACGCCCTCACGCACCGCACCTGCACCAGGGGTGCATGTGATCGGCATTGGAGGGAGGCTCGCTGTAACCGAAGGCGGCACCGGGCACTGATACCATTCCGAGGGGTCAGAGGTGAAGCATGGAGTTGGGGGTTACCCCTGCTGCCCGAGGCCTAAACCTGCTCACCACCATCCTGTTGAGGCCAGAGAAAGGGACCCGGAAGCAGCGAGCAATGATCTCACGCTCGCAACCCGTGCTGCCCCTCAGTCCTTCGCTCCAGAGCCCTGGCTGTCCCTCAAATATCGACTAACGAGTCTCCAAGGTCCAAAAACCTCGGATCCTGTTTCTGTGGTGTCCCTAGGACTCCCACTCCCGGCCGCACTTCTGACCCCTGAGTCCGTTCTGTCTCTGAGACCTCGGCTGCTAAATCCCGACTGTCCCTAAAACATCGAGTAACGAGTCACTGAGGACCCCAAAACCACAGCTCCCGTTTCGCTGCTGTCTTTGGACTTCCACTCTCAGCTGCCCCTCAGACCTCCTCTTTCCGTAAGATCTCGGCCTCTGGGTGCTCTGAGCACAGATCTTCTCTAACTCTAGCAGTACAGATTCAGCAGTACGGGTCTCTGCTTTATGCTGTTCTTATAGCACAGCTCCTGCTGTGGTTAGGCGCGCTGCTTTTCATTCCATGCTGTTCTTGTGGGCACTGCTCATGTTTCAGTGCAGTCTAAAGAAGCACCGCTTCTGATTTCGTTCTGTCTCTTGGGGCGCTGCTTTTGATTCCCCGCTGTCTGTAGACTCGCTGCTTCTGATTCTGTGCTGTCTCTAGGAGTACTGCCTCTGGTACTGTCTCTAGGAGCAGCGATCCTGATTGTGTGCTCTCTCTTGAAGTGCTGCTCCTTATCATGTACAGTCTCAGGGAGTATAGCTCCTCTTCTGATTTTATGCTTTCTCTTGCAGCACTGCTTCTGTGCTGTCTCTAGGAGCACTGCTTCTGATTCTATGCTGTCTCTTAGAGCACTGCTTCTGATTCTGTGCTGTCTATTGGAGCACTGATTCTGTGCTGTCTCTTGGACCACTGCTTCTGATTCTGTACTGTCTCTTGGAGCACTGACTCTGTGCTGTCTCTTGGAGCACTGCTTCTTATTCTGTGCTGTCTCTTGGAGCACTGCTCCAGATTCTGTGCTGTCTCTTGGACCCCAGCTCGATAGTATGTACTATCTCTTGGAACACTGCTCCTTCTTTCGTGGTGTATTAAAAAAAGAACAAGGTAGGCCAGGCCCCGGGGGATGAGGTCCCCGGGGCCATAATTGGCCTCAGGAGGGGGTTCACGCAGCCCCCCTCCAAAAATAATAAAAATAAATAAAGGCTGGCCAGGCCCCGGGGCATGGGGTCCCCGGGGCCAGAAGTGGCCCAGGGAAGGGGGGCCACACGGCCCCCTTCCCATAAAATAAAAAAAAAGGAAAAAGAAAAAGAAACCAGCAACTCGCCGGAGACCCCGCCCCTTCCCTGCATGACTCTGCAAACGCTCCTCCTGACGCACTCTGCATTGTTGTGGGATTAAGTCCCTGTTGCTATTGAGGGACCCTGGGGGCAAAGTAGGCCACCAGGAACCTCCAGTAAGCCCCACACAATGGGATTGCTGAGAGGGTTCTGAGGCCACGCCCCTTTTTACACCACTCCGCAAACGTGCCTCTTGGCGCACTGCTGGTGGGGCAATGAGGTCCTTTTGTGTCCAGAGGACCTCAGGACACAAGTGGACTTCATCCCCTGAACAGCAGTTCACCAGGAGGCGCGTTTCCAGAGTGGTGTAAAAAGGGGGAGTGGCCTCGGACCACTCTCAGCAATCCAGCTGTGTGGGGCTTACTGGAGGTACCTGATGGGCTAGTTGGCCCCCAGGGACCCTCAGGAGGCAAGGGGACTTCATCCCCCAACCAAGAGCACGCCAGGAGGTGCTTTTGCAGAGTGGTGGACAAAGGGGGCGGGGCCTGTGTCCACCTATCAGCAATCCCACTATCTGGGGCATACTGGAGGTATCAGGTAGGCTAGTTGGCCCCTAAGGACACCCAGCAGTGAAGTGGACTTTAATCCACATCCAAGAGCGCACCAGGGAGCGCGTTTGCAGAGTGGTGGGGAAAGGGGCGTGGCTTGCTATGAGAACTTAGCAATGCTGCTGTGTGGGACTTACTGGAGGTAATAGGAGTGGTAGTTGGCCTCCAAGGTTGTCCTTGGGGCCAACTACCTCTCCTGTTACCTCCACTAAGTCCCACACAGTGGATTTGCTAAGAGGTCTTCGGAGGCCACGCCCCCCTTTCTACACCACTCTGCAAACGCACCTCCTGGCACAGTACTGGTTGGGGGATGAAGTCCACTTTACTCCTGAGGGACTTTGGGGGCCAAGAATCCCTCCTGGTACCTCCTGTAAGTAATACGCAGCAGAATTACTGAGCGCTGGTTGGAGGCCCAGCCCCCTTTCTCCACCACTCTACAAACACGACTACCAGTTAAAGAAGCATTTGTAATGTAATAGGTCTCACATTTGCAAGAGTTAGAGCTATTGGCGTTGTAAATCTAAAAGTTTTTTACTAATGTTTTTTGGAGTGGAGTGGATGTACTTTGTGTGTAGTGGAATTAGGTGGTATGTTGTGCAGTGAAATTATGTGGGCAGAAAGTATGAGGTATTTAGTGTATAGGAATTATGTAGAGTGGGATTATGTGTTATAGAGAGTAATTATGTGGTATGGTAGTCTGTGTTGTGGAGTGGTAACCTCAGGTTTAGTCTTCCTCGTTTCCATAGAAGCTAAATTATGAAGTCAATGAGACAAAAAAGAAGGAATCACTGAGGAGCACTTCTGGACCTAGTCTCAGAGGTATGAGCAGGGCCACTGGAACTATGCGACTGTTTGGCTGCACTGACTTTCACACAATTTTACATTTTCTGCATTAGCCACATAATCCATCATCTGCTGCCTAATCTGCAGATTTGAACAAAAAAAGCCTTGTTTCTAGCTCAAACGTTACAAAAAATGCAGCAACAAGTGTAACAGCATGGTGGAAGGTCCTTTGCAAACCTAGAATGGTCACCTGTTGCTTATTGCTAAATGTGGGTGTTAAATTGGTACTAATGGTGTGCAAGCCACTCTTGCTTCTTTCTGCGCCTTTCTTGCCTCTTTCTGCATTTCTGTTGCTTCTTTCTGCACCTTTCTTTCTTTTTCTGCACCTCTTTTGCCTCTTTCTGCTCCTCTTTTGCCTCTCTCTGCACCTCACTTGCTTCTTTGTGCACCCCTTTTGCCTCTTTCTGCACCTCTCTTGCCTCTTTCTGCACCTCTCTTCCCTCTTTCTGCACCTCTGTTCCTTCTTTCTGCACTTCTTTTGTTTCTTTCTTTCTGCATCTGTCTTTCTTCTTTCTACACCCCTCTTGCCACTTTCTCCACCCCTGTTCCCCCTTTTTGCATCTCTATTGCTTCTTTCTGCACTTCTCTTGCCTCTTTCTCCACCCCTCATCCCTCTTTCTGCACCTCTGTTGCTTCTTTCTGCACTTCTCTTGCTTCTTTCTGCACCTCTGTCCCTTCTTTCTGCAACCCTTGTGCCTCTTTCTGCACCCCTCTTCCTACTTTCTGCACCTCTCTTGCCTCTTTCTGCACCTCTGTTCCTTCTTTCTACACTTCTTTTGTATCTTTCTGCAACTCTCTTGCTTCTTTCTGCACCCCTCTTGCCTCTTTCTCCACCCCTCTTCTCCCTTTATTATCTCTGTTGCTTCTTTCTGCACTTCGCTTGCCTCTTTCTCCACCTCTCATCCATCTTTCTGCACCTCTGTTGCTTCTTTCTGCACTTCTCTTGCTTATTTCTGCACCTCTGTTGCTTCTTCCTGCACCCCTCTTGCCTCTTTCTCCACCCCTCTTCCCCCATTTTTCATCTCTGTTGCTTCTTTCTGCACTTCGCTTGCCTCTTTCTCTGCCCCTCATCCATCTTTCTTCACTTCTCTTGCTTATTTCTGCACCTCTCTTGCTTCTTTCTGCATTCTTCTTCCCTCTTTCTGCATCTTTCTTACCTCTTTCTGCACCTCTCTTGCCTACTTCTGCACCTCTCTTGCCTCTTTCTGCACACACAGGGCTACTTTTAAACTGACCTCAGGCTCAGCAGTGCACACATGCAAGTGCAGAAAAGGGCTGCTGGCCTCTAAACTGCCATGCCCTATTATATGATAGGGACTTAGAGGTAGTTTTAATCCCCCTGCCCTATTATGTACTAGGGCCTTACAGGGTAGGTCATGCTAATCACAGGGGTACCCCAACCCATAGTGTATCCTAGTGTATGTAGGTGTTTTCACTATATTCTAAGTGTCTTTCAGCATAGCACTGGCTCCGGGCCTGGTTAGGCAGAGCCCAGGGTCAGTCAGAGTCAGTTACCACCAGTACCAGTCAGCAAAAAGTTGGGGTGTGCCAGGGCATAGGATGACTTTGCAACAAGGCCTCTTTCTGCACCTCTGTTGGTTCTTTCTGCATATCTCTTGCTTCTTTCTGCACCTTTCTTCCTCTTTCTGGACTTCTGTTGCTTCTTTCTGCGCCATTCTTCCTCTTTCTGCAAATGTCCTACCTCTGTAGGCATAGTTAGAAATTAGCATTTAAAAAATCTTTGAAATTCACAGAAAAAAACAAAGGTTTCAGGGACGTTATATTTAGAAATTAGCATTTAAAAAACCTTAGAAATTCACTGAAAAAACCATAGGCTTCAGGGACATTTTAGTTAGAAATTAGCATTTAAAAAAAGCTTTGAAATTCACTGAAAAAAACCACAGGTTTCAGGGACGTTATGGTTAGTTTGACATTTCACTCGTACAAAACCAGAGAAATTCAGCCGTTATAGTTAGTTCAGCTAACTATAACTCGCGCACCCACAATGCACTGCTGATGACATCACATATTACATCATTTATGACATGGTCAGTGACATCACTGATGACATCTCAAATGACATCACTGATGACATCATTCACTGACTGTGTGTTTCTGTAAAGTTTAAATATGTTATATATATATATATATATATATGCCAAGGTGTATTGAAGAATGAGTGGGTGTATAAGCATTTCAATGGATGATTTAGTAGGTGCGTGACTGTATAAGTGAGTGATTAAACATGTCTTACTGAATGCATGGGTTAGTGACTAAACTGTGTGAATGTCTGTATCAGTCTTTCAGTTGGTGTGGAAGCGGCTGCATGGGTTGGTGAGAAGCTACATGAGTGTCTATATGGGTTATTGATTGGTTGTCTGAGTATCTGTATGGGTGCCTGAGTGTCTGTGTGGGTGGGTGAAGGGTGTGCGACTCTGTGCATAGATGTGTGAGTGAGTGATTCACTGGGTGTATGGGTTCAAGAGTGCATCTGTGAAGGGCTGTGTGGGTGGGTGAGTGTGTGTATGGGTGTGTTGGTGAGTGAATGGATTTCCTAGTGATACACATGTGAGTAACTATATATGTGAAAGGCAGTATATGTTTGTGCTGGAGTATATAAATGACTATATGTGAGAGTGAGTGATTGTTAGAGCGGCTGTATGAATGAGTGTGTGCTTGTATCAGTGATTGTATAAGAGAGTAAGTATGTGTTAGTATATGTATAAATAAGTGAGGTGGTGTGTGTATAACTGTGTAGGTGAGTAAATGGGAATGTGATTGATTCTTTGCATGACTGACTAGGTGTGTGAGTAACTCTATGGATGAGTGGCAGTGTGTGAGTGTCTATTTAGGTGTATGAGTGCATATGATAGTCCTGTATTGATGAGTGACTGCATGTATGAGTAACTGTATGGGTGAATAAGTGGATGTGTGTGTAGACCTATAAATCAGTGAGTGGGCATGTAGTAACTGGTATTGGTGTGTCTATGGTTTTGAAAATGGTAGTCTGTATTTTAGAGTGGGTGTATCAAAGGTTATATTAGGGTGTGAGGAGGTGCATCAGATTATCACGTGGATGATGCCATCAGTGATGTAATTTGAGATGTCATCAATAATGTCATCAGTGATGTCACTGCCCATGTCATGAATGATGTAATATGTGACGTCATCAGTAGTGCATTGTGGGTGCGTGAGTTATAGCCGAATTTCTCTCGTTTTGTACGAGTGAAATGTCCAACTAACTATAACGACCCTCAAACCTGCGGTTTTTCAGTGAATATATATATATTCACTGAAAAAACCATAAGGTTTTAGGGACAGTTATAGTTAGTTGGACATTGCACTCGATACAAAACCAGTGAAATTCCCGTTATAGTTAGTTCAGCTAACTATAACTCGCGCCCCCAATGCACTGCTGATGACGTCACATATTACATCACTCATGACATGCTCAGTGACATCACTGATGACATCACTGATGACATCTCAAATGACATCACTGGTGACATCACTGATGACATCATCCAGTGACTGTGTGTTTCTGTAAAGTTTAAATATGTTTAATATATATAGGGAAAGGCGTATTGAAGAATGAGTGGGTGTAGAAGCGCCTGAATGGATGATTCAGTAGGTGCGTGACTGAGTCTATAAGTGAGTGATTAAACGTATCTTACTGGATGCATGGGTGAGTGACTAAACTGTGTGAATGTCTGTATCCGTCTGTCTGTTGTTGTGTAAGCAACTGCATGGGTTTCTGACTAGCTAAATGAGTGTCTATATGGGTTATGGATTGGTTCTCTGAGTATCTGTATGGGTGCCTCAGTGTTTGTGTGGGTGGGGTGTGTGTGACTCTGTGCATAGATGTGTGAGTGGGTGATTCACTGGGTGCATGGTTTCAAGAGTGCGTCTGTGATGGACTGTATGGGTGGGTGAGTGTGTGTATGGGTGTGTTAGTGATTGAATGTATATCTCAGTGGTACATGTGTGAGTAACTACATATGTGAAAGGCAGTATATATGTGTGTTGGAGTATATAAATGGCTATAAGTGAGAGTGTGTGATTGTGAGAGTGGCTATATGGATGAGTGTGTGCTTGCATCAGTGATTGCATAGGAGCGTAAGAATGTGCTAGTATTTTTATGAGTAAGTGAGCTAGTGTGTATAACTGTATAGGTGAGTAAATTGGAGTGTGATTAATTATTTGCATGACTGACTAGGTGTGTGAGTACCTCTATGGATGAGTTGCGTTGTGTGAGTGTTTATATAGGTGTATGAGTGCATATGATAGTCCTGTACTGAGTGACTGTAAGTATGAGTGACTGTACGGGTGAGTGAGTAGATGTGTGTGTGTAGACCTAAGAATCAGTGAGTGGGTATGTACTTATTGGTATTGGAGTGTGTATGGTTTTGAGAATGGCAGGCTGTAATTTAGAGTGGGTGTATCAAAACTTATATTAGGGTGTGAGAAGATGCATTAAATTCTCACATGGATGATGTCATCAGTGATGTCATCAGTGATGTCATCAGTGATGTCACTGACCATGTCATGAGTGATGTAATATGTGACGTCATCAGCAGTGCATTGCGGGCGCGAGTTATAGTTAGCTGAACTAACTATAACGGGGAATTTCACGGGTTTTGTACGAGTGCAATGTCCAACTAACTATAACTGTCCCTAAAACCTTATGGTTTTTCAGTGAATTTCTAAGGTTTTTAAATGCTAATTTCTAACTATAACGTGCCTGAAACCTATGGTTTTTCAGTGAATTTCAAAGGTTTTTTAAATGCTAATTTCTAACTATAACGTGTCTGAAACCTATGGTTTTTTCAGTGATTTTCAAAGGTTTTTAAATGCTAATTCCTAACTATAACATGCCTGAAACCTACGGTTTTTCAGTGAATTTCAAAGGTTTTGTAAATGACAATTTTTAAATGTATTAATTGTTATATTTATTTTTTCATACTGATTTACTACATTTTTAGAAACAATTTTTTTTTACATATTTTATTTTTAAATTACATTGTAATTACATTATACATTACAAAAATACTTTCTCAGAATGAATTACTTTAGTTTAAATACTTTGCACATAGGCAATAGACTTTTAAGTACAGTAGTTACAGTTGTTGCAATGGGCAACACATTTTCAAACACAATGCAACATTCAGCTCAATGTGATTTTCTAGTTAAATGCAATTAGTTACTTTATGGATTACTTTTCTAACCACAGGACTGGATCCTAGATTCAGTCCTGGGACATCTCCTGTAAACAGTTGAGTAAAAGCGTTTTGGTTACAGTAGTGATTTTTAAGGAATATTATTGTATTTTAAAAGTTGACACTTTGAAACTTTTTCTCATAGAATCACCAATGTTATCCTATGGAAGGAAATTCACTTAGCAGGTAAAAACTGTTATCGTTACTTTTTCTTACTCAGTGTTGGATCCTGGATCCAGCACTGGTGCATCTCCTGTAAACAGTTGAAAGAATGCGTTTAAGTCATACAGGCGATTTTTAAGGAATATTTGTAGTTTGTGAAAATCGACACAAACTTTTCTGCTGAAAACCAGACAATGGATTCCTATGGAAGAAAATATAAGTTACTGGTAAGTACGGTTAAAATTACTTTTCAGGGTCAGTGCTGGGCTAAAAGATGCAGCACTGAGGTCTCTCCTAGTAAATCGGAATTCGTATTTCGGCTGATTTTAGAGGAATATTTTAAAGTTCCAAAACTCCACACACAAGAATTTCCAAGTGAAACCAGTCAATGTTAGCCTATGGAAGGAAATTCAAGTTACTGGTAAGTACGGTTAAAATTACTTTTCAGGACCAGTACTGGGCTGAAAGATACAGCACTGAGGTCTCTCATGATAACAGGTGAGTAAATCGGAATTCGTATTTCGGCTGATTTTAGAGGAATATTTGTATGTTTCAAAATCAACACTTAGAAACTTTTCCAGCAAAAAGCAGGCAATGATATCCTATGGAAGGAAATTCAAGTTACTGGTAAGTACGGTTAAAATTACTTTTGAGGATCAGTACTGGGCTGAAAGATGCAGCACTGAGGTCTCTCCTGATAACAGGTGAGTAAATCGGAATTCGTATTTCGGCTGATTTTAGAGGAATATTTTAAAGTTCCAAAACTCCACACTTAGAAGAATTTCCAAGTGAAACCAGTCAATGTTAGCCTAAGGAAGGAAATTCAAGTTACTTTTTTTTATGGGAGGGGGGCTGCGTGGCCCCCCTTCCCTCGGCCTCTATTGGCCCCGGGGACCCCATCCCCGGGGCATGCCCTCTTTTAAATAAAAAATATGGAGGGGGCTGCGTGGCCCCCTCCTCAGGCCATTTAAGGCCCCGGGGACCCCATCCCCGGGGACGGCCTTGCCCTTATTTTTTTGTTAATTTTTTTTTTATTTGGGGAGGGGCTGCGTGGCCCCCTCCCGAGCCACTTATGGCCATGGGGACCCCATCCCCGGGGCCTGGCCTCTGGTTGGGGACTGTGGGGGTCCCCAATCCCCCACAGTCCCGCCGGCTCCCGCGTCCTATGGGAGCCGGCATTGCTTTCCACATGGGGAGCAGCTAAGATGCTGCTCCCCATGTGGAAAAGCTAGTGGTTTGCATTTTGAAAGAGAGAGCAGGTTTCCTGCTCTCTCTTTCAAATGCAAACCAAGTTTGTTATGACAGGGCGGGAGCCGCGAGGCTCCAGTCCTGTCATATGCAAACAGCAGTTTCCCGGGGTAGGCACCCGGGACACTGCAGGAGCCGGCCCTGGGGGTGGCGGTCCCCAGGGCCATCAAGGGCTCCAGGAGGGGCCGGGTGGCCCCCTCCTACATTTTGAAAGCCCGGGAGGTGGTGGTCCCGGGGCTTGGAGGTCAAAACGGACCCCCATTTTCAATTTGTTAGTGCCCCAGGGAGGTGGTGGTCCCGGGGTGTGTGGGGGGCTGGAGTCCCCCACACAGGTTAATTTAAAAAATAAAGAAGCCCGGGGAGGTGGTGGTCCCGGGGCTGCGGGAGAGCTCAGAGCCCTCCGCAGCTTTCCTAATAAAGCCCCGGGGGTGGCGGTCCCCGGGGCTTAGGGGGCCTTAGAGGCCCCCATGCATAAAATAAACCCCCCAGCATGCCCCCGGGACTTGGCCCACCCGGGGCAAATTAACATCAAGCGCGGGAGACCGCGCTTCGATTTTTTTCGGCAGGATCCGCGCTCCCTGATCGCATCCTGCCGATTTTTTTTTTTAAATTCTTTTTTGCCCAGGGGTCCTTGTGGGACCCCCTGAGCAGGCCTAGGGGTTAGGGTGTTTCTACCCTGCCCCTTTGTGCGTTTTGCGCACTTGTTTTTTTTTTTTCTCGGCGGGATCCGCGCACCCTAAGCGCATCCCGACGATTTAAAAAAAAATGCTTTTCTGCCCAGGGGTCCTTGTGGGACCCCCTGAGCAGACCTAGGGGTCAGGGTGTTTCTACCCTGCCCCCTTTTGCGCTTTGCGCACTTGTTTCTGTCCCTCGGTTCTACCGAGGACAAAATAGCTGCCAACACTTCTTGATTTGGAGTGTTGACAGCCAGTTAGCATGCAGCTCGTGATCGGGAGGGTGCAGCGGATCCGACGCGCCCATAGATATATATGTGATTTTAATTGTGAATTTCTCAGGAACTACTGAACGGATTTACACCATTTTAGCAAAAGGCACCAGTCTGAACCAAGGGCTACCTCTTTGCCAAATTTGGGGTAATTCCGTTCAGCAGTTCGAGCTGTAGCTGCGACTAAAGGTTCCTATGGAAAAATGAATGGGGAAAACGTGTTTTGGGACCCCCTTTTTCTCGGCCCCGCTTGATGTATCAACCCGAGACTTTCAGGGTAGGAGCGGACCGGAGCGCCCCAACAAGTTGGAAGCTTTCGCGAAGATTCGTCAACCGGCGCCAACGTTATTGCAAATAGAATGTCGCGGATTTCCTATGGATAATAGGTCCTAACTATAACTATCTACTGGCGACCGCCAGTAGATAATATATATATATATATATATATATATATATATATATATATGTATTCACACACGTTATAGTTAGAAATTAGCATTTAAAAAACCTTTGAAATTCACTGAATAAACCATAGGTTTTAGGGACAGTTATAGTTAGTTGGACATTTCACTCGTACAAAACCCGTGAAATTCCCCTGTTATAGTTAGTTCAGCTAACTATAACTCGCGCCCCCTCAATGCACTGCTGATGACGTCACATATTACATCACTCATGACATGGTCAGTGACATCACTGATGACATCACTGATGACATCATCCAGTGACTGTGTGTTTCTGTAAAGTTTAAATATTTTTAATATATATAGGAAAAGACGTATTGAAGAATGAGTGGGTGTCTAAGTGTCTGTATGGATGATTTAGTAGGTGCGTGACTGACTCTATAAGTGAGTGATTTATCGTATCTTACTGAATGCATGGGTTAGTGACTAAACTGGGTGAATGTCTGTATCCGTCTGTCTGTTGCTGTGTAAGTGGCTGCATGTGTTTGTGAATAGCTACATGAGTGTCTATATGAGTTATTGAATGGTTCTCTGAGTATCTGTATGGGTGCCTCAGTGTTTGTGTGGGAGGGTGTGTGCGACTCTGTGCATAGATGTGTGAGTGGGTGATTCACTGGGTGGATGGTTTCAAGAGTGCATCTGTGATAGACTGTATGGGTGGGTAAGTGTGTGTAAGAGTGTGTTAGTGAGTGAATATATGTCCCAGTGGTACATGTGTGAGTAACTACATATGTGAAAGGCAGTATATATGTGTGTTGGAGTATATAAATAGCTATAAGCGAGAGTGAGTGATTGTGATAGTGGCTGTATGGATGAGTGTGTGCTTGTATCAGTGATTGTATAAGAGCGTAACAATGTGGTAGTATTTGTATGATTCAATCAATCAATCAATCAATCAATCATGTCACTTATAAAGCGCACTACATACCCGCGAGGGTCTCAAGGCGCTGGGGGAAGAGGGGGGTTGTGCTGCTACTGATCGAAGAGCCAGGTCTTGAGGAGTCTTCTGAAGGCCAGTAGGTCTTGGGTCTGTCGGAGGTTGGTGGGGAGGGTGTTCCAGGTCTTGGCGGCGAGGTGGGAGAAGGATCTGCCGCCGGCGGTCGTTCTCCGGATGCGGGGGACTGTGGCGAGGGCGAGGCTGGTCGGCGGAGCTGGCGGGTGGGGGTGTAGAAGCTGAGTCGTCTGTTGAGGTAGGCTGGTCCGGAGTTGTGGAGTGCTTTGTGTGTGTGGGTGAGGAGCTTGAAGGTATTCCTCTTGTTGACAGGGAGCCAGTGCAGGTCTCTCAGGTGGGGTGTGATGTGGCTGCGTCGGGGGATGTCGAGGATAAGACGTGCAGAGGCGTTCTGGATGCGTTGCAGCCGTCTCAGGAGCTTAGCCGTCGTTCCTGCGTAGAGGGCGTTTCCGTAGTCCAGCCTGCTGGTGACGAGGGCCTGGGTGACTGTTTTTCTTGTTTCGGTGGGGATCCACTTGAAGATCCTGCGGAGCATTCGGAGGATGTTGAAGCAGGATGAGGAAACGGCGTTGACCTGCTTAGTCATGGAGAGGGTGGGGTCGAGGATGACCCCTAGGTTGCGTACGTGGTTGGTGGGTGGCGGGGCTGTTCCCAGTGATGTTGGCCACCAGGAGTCGTCCCAGGCTGAAGGGTTGGAACCAAGGATGAGGACCTCCGTCTTGTCCGAGTTCAGCTTCAGGCGGCTGGTCCTCATCCATTCGGCGACGGCCTTCATTCCTTCGTGGAGGTGGGCTTTGGCGGTGTGAGGGTCTTTGGTGAGGGAGAGGATCAGCTAGATGTCGTCGGCGTAGGAGATGATGTTGAGGTTGTGCTGTCGGGCGGACGTGGGCGAGGGTGCCATGTAGATGTTGAACAGCGTTGGGCTGAGGGAGGAGCCTTGGGGTACGCTGCAGATGATCTTGGTGGCCTTGGATCGGAAGGGGCGAGGTGGACGCTTTGTGTTCTTCCGGAAAGGAAGGATGTGGTCCATTCCAGGGCCTTCTCTTGGATCCCGGCGTTGTGAAGGCGTGTTCGTAGTGTGTGGTGGCAGACCGTGTCGAGGCGGCTGATAGGTCCAGGAGGATGAGGGCTGCTGTTTCTCCGTTGTCTAGCAGGGTCCTGATGTCATCGGTGGCGGCGATGAGGGCGGTTTCGGTGCTGTGGTTGCTGCGGAAGCCGGACTGGGAAGGGTCCAGGATGTTGTTCTCCTCGAGGTAGCGGGTCAGTTGTTTGTTGACGATTTTCTCGGTGACCTTCGCGGGGAACGGGAGCAGAGAGATGGGTCGGACGTTCTTGAGGTCCTTGGGGTCTGCCTTGGGTTTCTTGAGTAAGGCGGTGATCTCGGCGTGCTTCCAGCTTTCCGGGAAGGTTGCTGTCTCGAAGGAGATGTTGATTATTTTCCGGAGATGGGGCGCGATGGCTGTACTGGCTTTGTTGAAGATGTGGTGAGGGCACGGGTCTAGCGGTGAACCGGAGTGGATGGTGTTCATGATCTCGCTGGTGTCCTCGTCGTTGATGTTGGTCCAGGAGAGCAGGCGGTTGGTGGTTGTGGGGGCAGTGGTCTCGGTGGTTGCCGGGCGGTCGTGGTGTTGAAGCTGTCGTGGATGTCGGCGATTTTGCGGTGGAAGGAGGTGGCCAGTGAGTCGCACAGGTCTTCCGACGGCTGGATGTCGTTGGTGTTGGAGCTGGGGTTGGAGAGTTCCTTCACGATGTTGAAGAGCTCTTTGCTGTTGTGTGCATTGTTGTCTAGGCGGTCTTTGAGTGAGGCCCTTTTGGCGGATCTGATGAGGTGATGGTGATTGCGGGTGGCGCTCTTGTGGGCGGCGTAGCTGTCCGCTGTCCGTTCGTGGAGCCAGATCTTCTCCAGTTTTCGGCATGTTCGTTTGGAGGCCTGGAGGTCTTCGGTGAACCAGGTGGCTTTCTTGCTGGTGTGGCTGTTGGGCGGATTCTTGAGCGGGGCGAGGGTGTTGGCGCAGTCGTCGATCCACTGTCTGAGGTTGCGGGCGGCGGTGTCGGGGTCGGAGGGTTCGGCGGGTGGGCTCAGGGCGAGGGTTGTGGTTAGCTGGTCTTCCGTGACTCTGCTCCAGCAGCGGCGAGGCATTTGTTCGGTGCGGTGGTGCGTGGTGGGCTTCCTGTAGGTGAAGTGGATGCAGTGGTGGTCAGTCCAGTGGGGTTCGGAGGTGTGGTTGAAGGAGACGTGTGGGCTTGTGGAAAAGATGGAGTCTAGCGTGTGGCCGGCGGCGTGGGTGGGTGTAGTCACGAGCTGTCTGAGTCCGAGGGTGGCGAGGTTGTCGATCAGGGTGGTGGAGTTGGTGTCCTTGTTGTTCTCGAGGTAGAAGTTCAGGTCCCCGAGGAGGATGTAGTCCGTGGAGGCGATGGCGTGTGTGCTGACGAAGTCAGCGATGGAATCGCTGAACTGTGGTCGGGGTCCGGGGGTCTGTAGATGAGGGTTCCTCTGAGGGTGGTGTTGGGATTGGTGTGGATCTGGAAGTGCATGTGTTCGGCGGTGCTGAGGGTGTCGTCGGTGTTGGTTGAGACTCTGAGGGTGTTCCTGTGGACGATGGCGATGCCTCCTCCGACTCCGTTGGTGCGGTCCCTGCGGGTGATCTTATATCCGTCCGGGATGGCAATGGCGATGTCGGGGGCTGAAGCGGGATTCAGCCAGGTCTCCGTCCAGGAATGCGACGTCTGGGGAGGTTGAGTCGAGAAGGTCCCAGAGTTCAATGGCGTGTTTGCGGGCGGAGCGGGTGTTGAGGAGGATGCATCTGAGGTAGTTGGGTTCTTTCCTGGGCGGTGGTTTGGCGGGGCGGGTGCTGGCGAAGCTGCAGTTCCGGCAGGTGAAGGGCCCTTGGGTGCGCTTCGGGGTGGCCTGGTAGCAGGCGTGATCTTTTCCGGGGTTGAGTGCGTGGAGGGTGCTGGCGTCGTATCGGCGTCTGTTGATGTGGCGGGCGCGGGGGATGCCCGGACCAGGGGGTCTGGCGCTGGGCGCGGCCACGGCGCGGCGGGCGCAGACGGGCTTGCCTTAGGCGCGCCTTCGCAGCAGCCGCCATAAATGGGGAGGTGGGAGGGAGGAGCAGGGAATGGGGCAGCGAATGGGCAGTGAGGGGGCGGGGCCGCAGGGGCGCAGCGGCGGGAAACAGGCATAGAAAGGAAAAACGATCACAATCAGGGGCAGCAAGGGGGCACAGAAAGGAAAAAACAATCACAATCAGGGGCAGCAGGGGGCACAGAAAGGAAAAACGATCACAATCAGGGGCAGCAAGGGGGCACAGAAAGGAAAAAATGAGCACAATCAGGGGCAGCAAGGGGGCACAGAAAGGAAAAACGATCACAATCAGGGGCAGCAAGGGGGCACAGAAAGGAAGAAACGATCACAATCAGGGGCAGCAAGGGGGCACAGAAAGGAAAAAACGAGCACAATCAGGGGCAGCAAGGGGGCACAGAAAGGAAAAACGATCACAATCAGGGGCAGCAAGGGGGCACAGAAAGGAAAAAACGATCACAATCAGGGGCAGCAAGGGGGCACAGAAAGGAAAAACGATCACAATCAGGGGCAGCAAGGGGGCACAGAAAGGAAAAACGATCACAATCAGGGGCAGCAAGGGGGCACAGAAAGGAAAAACGATCACAATCAGGGGCAGCAAGGGGGCACAGAAAGGAAAAAACGATCACAATCAGGGACAGCAAGGGGGCACAGAAAGGAAAAAAACGAGCACAATCAGGGGCAGCAGCAGGGCACACAGACAGAGCTGTGTGGTGGGGGAGCGACCTACCAGTCAAGGTCAGGGGTCGCTGATTAAGTGAGCTGGTGTGTGTATAACTGTATAGGAGAGTAAATGGCAGTGTGTTTAATTATTTGCATGACTGACTAGGTGTGTGAGTACCTCTATGGATGAGTGGCGGTGTTTGAGTGTCTATATAGGAGTAAGAGTGCATATGATAGTCCTGTACTTAGTGACCATAAGTATGAGTGACTGTACGGGTGAGTGAGTGGATGTGTGTGTGTAGACCTAAGAATCAGTGAGTGGGTATGTAGTTATTGGTGTTGGAGTGTCTATGGTTTTGCGAATGGCAGTCTGTAATTTAGATTGGGTATATCAAAGGTTATATTAGGGTGTGAGGAGGTGCATCAGATTATCACGTGGAGGATGTCATCAGTGATGTCATTTGAGATGTCATCAGTGATGTCATCAGTGATGTCACTGACCATGTCATGAGTGATGTAATATGTGACGTCATCAGCAGTGCATTGCGGGGCGCGAGATATAGTTAGCTGAACTAACTATAACAGGGAATTTCACGGGTTTTGTACGAGTGAAATGTCCAACTAACTATAACTGTCCCTAAAACCTATGGTTTTTCAGTGAATTTCAAAGGTTTTTAAATGCTAATTTCTAACTATAACGTGTCTGAAACCTATGGTTTTTCAGTGAATTTCAAAGGTTTTTTAAATGCTAATTTCTAACTATAACGCCCCTAAAACCTATGGTTTTTCAGTGAATTTCAAAGGTTTTGTAAATGACAATTTTTAAATGTATTAATTGTTATATTTATTTTTTTGATACTGATTTACTACATTTTTTTAAACTATTTATTTTTATATATTTTATTTATTAAATTACATTGTAATTACATTATACATTACATTACAAAATATACTTTCTCAGAATGAATTACTTTAGTTTAAATAGTTTGCAAATAGGCAATAGAGTTTTAAGTACAGTAGTTACAGTTGTTGCAATGGGCAACACAATTTCAAACACAATGCAACATTGAGCTCAATGTGAATTTCTAGTTAAATGCAATTAGTTACTTTATGGATTACTTTTTCTAACCACAGGACTGGATCCTAGATTCAGTCCTGGGACATCTCCTGTAAACAGTTGAGTAAAAGCGTTTTGGTTACAGTAGTGATTTTTAAGGAATATTATTGTATTTTAAAAGTTGACACTTAGAAACTTTTTCACATAGAATCACCAATGTTATCCTATGGGAGGAAATTCACTTAGCAGGTAAGTAGTGTTATCGTTACTTTTCTTACTCAGTGTTGGATCCTGGATCCAGCACTGGTGCATCTCCTGTAAACAGTTGAAAGAAAGCGTTTAAGTCATACAGGCGATTTTTAAGGAATATTTGTAATTTGGGAAAATCGACACTTTGAAAATTTCTGCTGAAAACCAGACAATGGATTCCTATGGAAGGAAATGTAAGTTACTGGTAAGTACGGTTAGAATTACTTTTCAGGGTCAGTGCTGGGCTAAAAGATGCAGCACTGGGTTCTCTCCTGATAACAGGTGAGTAAACTGGAATTCGTACTTTGGTTGATTTTAGAGGAATATTATAAAGTTCCAAAACTCCACACTTAGAAGAATTTCCAAGTGAAACCAGTCAATGTTAGCCTATGAAGGAAATTCAAGTTACCGGCAAGTACGGTTAAAATTACTTTTCAGGACCAGTACTGGGCTGAAAGATGCAGCACTGAGGTCTCTCCTGATAACAGGTGAGTAAATCGGAATTCGTATTTCGGCTGATTTTAGAGGAATATTTTAAAGTTCCAAAACTCCACACTTAGAAGAATTTCCAAGTGAAACCAGTCAATGTTAGCCTATGGAAGGAAATTCAAGTTACTGGTAAGTACGGTTAAAATTACTTTTCAGGACCAGTACTGGGCTGAAAGATACAGTACTGAGGTCTCTCCTTATAACAGGTGAGTAAATCGGAATTCGTATTTCGGCTGATTTTAGAGGAATATTTGTATGTTTCAAAAATCAACACTTAGAAACTTTTTCAGCAAAAAGCAGGCAATGATATCCTATGGAAGGAAATTCAAGTTACTGGTAAGTACGGTTAAAATTACTTTACAGGATCAGTACTGGGCTCAAAGATGCAGCACTGAGGTCTCTCCTGATAACAGGTGAGTAAATCGGAATTCGTAGTTCGGCTGATTTTAGAGGAATATTATAAAGTTCCAAAACTCCACACTTAGAAGAATTTCCAAGTGAAACCAGTCAATGTTAGCCTATGGAAGGAAATTCAAGTTACTGGTAAGTACGGTTAAAATTACTTTTCAGGATCAGTACTGGGCTCAAAGATGCAGCACTGAGGTCTCTCCTGAAACCCGGTGAGTAAATCGGAATTCGTAGTTCGGCTGATTTTAGAGGAATATTTGTATGTTTCAAAAATCAACACTTAGAAACTTTTTCAGCAAAAAGCAGGCAATGATATCCTATGGAAGGAAATTCAAGTTACTGGTAAGTACGGTTAAAATTACTTTTGAGGATCAGTACTGGGCTGAAAGATGCAGCACTGAGGTCTCTCCTGATAACAGGTGAGTAAATCGGAATTCGTATTTCGGCTGATTTTAGAGGAATATTTTAAAGTTCCAAAACTCCACACTTAGAAGAATTTCCAAGTGAAACCAGTCAATGTTAGCCTATGGAAGGAAATTCAAGTTACTGGTAAGTACGGTTAAAATTACTTTTCAGGACCAGTACTGGGCTGAAAGATACAGTACTGAGGTCTCTCCTTATAACAGGTGAATAAATCGGAATTCGTATTTCGGCTGATTTTAGAGGAATATTTGTATGTTTCAAAAATCAACACTTAGAAACTTTTTCAGCAAAAAGCAGGCAATGATATCCTATGGAAGGAAATTCAAGTTACTGGTAAGTACGGTTAAAATTACTTTTGAGGATCAGTACTGGGCTGAAAGATGCAGCACTGAGGTCTCTCCTGATGACAGGTGAGTAAATCGGAATTCGTATTTCGGCTGATTTTAGAGGAATATTTTAAAGTTCCAAAACTCCACACTTAGAAGAATTTCCAAGTGAAACCAGTCAATGTTAGCCTATGGAAGGAAATTCAAGTTACTGGTAAGTACGGTTAAAATTACTTTTCAGGATCAGTACTGGGCTGAAAGATGCAGCACTGAGGTCTCTCCTGATAACCGGTGAGTAAATCGGAATTCGTAGTTCGGCTGATTTTAGAGGAATATTTGTATGTTTCAAAAATCGACACTTAGAAACTTTTTCAGCAAAAAGCAGGCAATGATATCCTATGGAAGGAAATTCAAGTTACTGGTAAGTATGGTTAAAATTACTTTACAGGATCAGTACTGGGCTCAAAGATGCAGCACTGAGGTCTCTCCTGATAACAGGTGAGTAAATCGGAATTCGTAGTTCGGCTGATTTTAGAGGAATATTTGCACAATGGTGAAGGAAGGGGGTGGGGCCTGAGGTGACATGTCTGCAAACACGCACTGTGGCGCATTTTAAGTTGGAGAATTAATTCCTCCTCAATCCCGAGGGTCCCTAGGGGCCAACTAGCCCACCAGATACCTCCAGTATGCGCCAGAGAGCTGCGTTGCAGAGAGGTGTTCAGAGGCCACGCCCCTTTATACAACACTCTGCAACGCAGCTCCGTGGCGCTTACTGGAGGTACCTGGTGGGCTAGTTGGCCCCCAGGGACCCTCAGGATTGAAGGGGATTTAATTCCCCATCTTAAAATGCCCCATGGGGCCTGTTTGCACACATGTCAACGCACAAAGGGGGCAGGGTAGAAACACCCTGACCCCCTAGGTCTGCTCAGGGGGTCCCACAAGGACCCCCTGGGCAGAAAAAAGCATTTAAAAAAAAAAAAACGGCGGGATGCGCTCAGGGTGCGCGAATCCCGCCGTAAAAAATCGAGCGCTTCGATAGTTATTTTGCCCCCGGGTGGCCCAAGTCCCGGGGGCATGCGGGGTGGGTTTATAGTTAATGGGGGGCCTCTAAGGCCCCCAAGCCCGAGGACCGCCACCCCCGGGGCTTTCTAATAAAAATGTTGCGGGAGGGCACTCGGCCCTCCCGCAGCCCCGGAGACCACCACCTCCCGGGGCTTCTTTTTAAAAAAAAAAACAGTTCCTGTGTGGGGGGCTCGAGCTCCCCACATGCCCCGGGACCGCCACCTCCCGGGGCACTAATAATGTAAATGCGGGGGTCCGTAACGGACTCCGAGCCCCGAGGATCACCACCTCCCCGGGGCTTTAAAGACATGGGAGTGGGGCCGCGCGGCCCCCTCCTGGAGCCTGTGGTGGCCCTGGGGACCGCCACCCCCAGGGCCGGCTCCTGCAGTGTCCCGGGGTGCCTACCCCGGGACACTGTAGTTTGCAATGGCAGGACGGGAGCCTCGCGGCTCCCGTCCTGCCATAGCAAACTGCTTTGCTTCATTGAAGGGAGAGCAGGGAAACCAACTAGCCCACCAGGTACCTCCAGTAAGCGCCACAGAGCTGCGCTGCATGTCAGCAGCTCCCCATGTGGAAAAGCAATGCCAGGCTCCCGAGGGACGCGGGGAGCCGGCTGGGACTGTGGGGGGATTGGGGACCCCGGGAGAAAGTAGTGGCCCGGGAGGGGGGCCACGCGGCCCCCCTCCCCCCAAAAAATAAAAATAAAATAAATAAAGGCCTGCCCCCGGGGCAAAAGGAGGCCTGAGGATGGGGGCCACGAAGCCCCCCTCCTTAAAAAAACTAATAAAAAGAGTGGACATGCCCCGGGGGATGGGGTTCCCGGGGCCGGAAGCGGCCACGGGAGGGGGGCCACGCGGCCCCCTTCCTGTAATGAAAAAAAAAGGGGTAAGGCCCTGGGGGATGGGGTCCCCAGGGCCCAAAAAAAGGAAAAAGGAAGGGGGGCCACACAGCCCCCCTTCGAAAAAAAACAAAACGATCGGGCCGCAGGCCCCGCCCCCTTCTTTTACCACTCTACAAACGCCCCCTGGCGCGTTTGCAGAGGAGGAACAATTCCCCTTCAATACTGGGGGTCCCTGGGGGCCAACTAGCCCACCAGGAACCTCCAGTATGCGCCAGGGGCTGCGTTGCAGAGCGGTGTACAGAGGCCACGCCCTTTTACACCTCTCTGCAATGCAGCTCTGTGGCGCATACTGGAAGGTACCTGGTGGGATAGTTGGACCCCAGGGACCCTCAGGATTCAGGGACTTAATCCCCAACTTAAAACGCGCCACGGGGTGCGTTTGCACAGTGGTGAAGGGAGGGGGCGGGGCTTCAGGTAACATGTGTGCAAACAGGCCCCGTGGCGCGTTTTAAGATGGGGAATTAAATCCCCTTCAATACTGAGGGTCCCTGTGGGCCAACTAGCCCACCAGGTACCTCCAGTAAGCGCCACAGAGCTGCGTTGCAGAGTGTTGTAAAAGGGGCGTGGCCTTTGAACACCTCTCTGCAACGCAGCTCTCTGGCGCATACTGGAGGTATCTGGTGGGCCAGTTGGCCCCTAGGGACCCTCGGGATTGAGGAGGAATTAATTCTCCAACTTAAAATGCGCCACAGTGCGTGTTTGCAGACATGTCACCTCAGGCCCCACCCCCTTCCTTCACCATTGTGCAAATATTCCTCTAAAATCAGCCGAACTACGAATTCCGATTTACTCACCTGTTATCAGGAGAGACCTCAGTGCTGCATCTTTCAGCCCAGTACAGATCCTGAAAAGTAATTCTAACCGTACTTACCAGTAACTTGAATTTCCTTCCATAGGCTAACATTGACTGGTTTCACTTGGAAATTCTTCTAAGTGTTGAGTTTTGGAACTTTATAATATTCCTCTAAAATCAGCTGAACTACGAATTCCGATTTACTCACCTGTTATCAGGAGAGAACCCAGTGCTGCATCTTTTAGCCCAGCACTGACCCTGATAAGTAATTCTAACCGTACTTACCAGTAACTTGTATTTCCTTCCATTGGAATCCATTGTCTGATTTTCCGCAGAAAAGTTTCAAAGTGCCGTTTTCACAAACTACAAATAATCCTTAAAAATCGCCTCTATGACTTAAACGCATTCTTTCAACTGTTTACAGGAGATGCACCAGTGCTGGATCCAGGATCCACCACTGAGTAAGAAAAAGTAACGATAACACTACTTACCTGCTAAGTGAATTTCCTCCCATAGGATAACATTGGTGATTCTATGTGAAAAGGTTTCTAAGTGTCAACTTTTAAAATACAATAATATTCCTTAAAAATAACTACTGTAACCAAAACGCTTTTACTCAACTGTTTACAGGAGATGTCCCAGGACTGAATCTAGGATCCAGTCCTGTGGTTAGAAAAGTAATCCATAAAGTAACTAATTGCATTTAACTAGAAATTCACATTGAGCTCAATGTTGCATTGTGTTTGAAATTGTGTTGCCCATTGCAACAACTGTAACTACTGTACTTAAAAGTCTATTGCCTATTTGCAAAGTATTTAAACTAAAGTAAGTCATTCTGAGAAAGTATATTTTGTAATGTAATGTATAATGTAATTACAATGTAATTTGAAAAATAAAATATCTAAAAATAAATAGTTTTAAAAAATGTAGTAAATCAGTATCAAAAAAATAAATATAACAATTAATACATTTAAAAATTGTCATTTACAAAACCTTTGAAATTCACTGGAAAAAACCATAGGTTTCAGACATGTTATAGTTAGGAATTAGCATTTAAAAAACCTTTGAAATTCACTGAAAAAACCATAGGTTTCAGGCACGTTATAGTTAGAAATTAGCATTTAAAAACCTTTGAAATTCACTGAAAAAACCATAGGTTTCAGGCACGTTATAGTTAGAAATTAGAATTTAAAAAACCTTTGAAATTCACTGAAAAAACCATAGGTTTCAGACACGTTATAGTTAGAAATTAGCATTTAAAAAACCTTTGAAATTCACTGAAAAACCATAGGTTTCAGACACGTTATAGTTAGAAATTTGCATTTAAAAAACCTTACAAATTCACTGAAAAAACCATAGGTTTTAGGGACAGTTATAGTTAGTTGGACATTGCACTCGTACAAAACCCGTGAAATTCCCCTGTTATAGTTAGTTCAGCTAACTATAACTCGCGCCCATAATGCACTGCTGATGACGTCACATATTACATCACTCGTGACATGGTCAGTGACATCACTGATGACATCACTGATGACATCTCAAATGACATCACTGATGACATCACTGATGACATCATCCACGTGATAATCTGATGCACCTCCTCACACCCTAATATAACCTTTGATACACCCACTCTAAATTACAGACTGCCATTCGCAAAACCATAGACACTCCAACACCAATAACTACATACCCACTCATTGATTCTTAGGTCTACACACACATCCACTCACTCACCTGTACAGTCACTCATACTTATGGTCACTCAGTACAGGACTATCATATGCACTCATACTCCTATATAGATACTCAAACACCGCCACTCATCCATAGAGGTACTCACACACCTAGTCAGTCATGCAAATAATTAAACACACTGCCATTTACTCACCTATACAGTTATACACACACCAGCTCACTTACTCATACAAATACTAGCACATTCTTATGCTCTTATACAATCACTGATGCAAGCACACACTCATCCATACAGTCACTCTCACAATCACACACTCTCACTTATAGCTATTTATATACTCCAACACACATATATACTGCCTTTCACATATGTAGTTACTCACACATGTACCACTGGGACATACATTCACTCACTAATACACTCTTACACACACTTACCCACCCATACAGTCTATCACAGATGCACTCTTGAAACCATCCACCCAGTGAATCACCCACTCACACATCTATGCACAGAGTCGCACCCACCCCACCCACACAAACACTCAGGCACCCATACAGATACTCAGACAACCAATCAATAACTCATATAGACACTCATGTAGCTATTCACAAACCCATGCAGCCACTTACACAGCAACAGACAGACGGATACAGACATTCACCCAGTTTAGTCACTAACCCATGCATTCAGTAAGATACGTTTAATCACTCACTTATAGAGTTAGTCACGCACCTACTAAATCATCTATACAGACACTTATACACCCACTCATTCTTCAATACGCCTTTCCCTATATATATAAAAAAAATTTAAACTTTACAGAAACACACAGTCACTGGATGATGTCATGAGTGATGTAATATGTGACGTCATCAGCAGTGCATTGCGGGGGCGCGAGTTATAGTTAGCTGAACTAACTATAACGGGGAATTTCACGGGTTTTGTACGAGTGCAATGTCCAACTAACTATAACTGTCCCTAAAACCTATGGTTTTTTCAGTGAATTTGTAAGGTTTTTTAAATGCAAATTTCTAACTATAACGTGTCTGAAACCTATGGTTTTTTCAGTGAATTTCAAAGGTTTTTTAAATGCTAATTTCTAACTATAACGTGTCTGAAACCTATGGTTTTTTCAGTGAATATATATATATATATGATAAAGCGGCATTGCTCCTTCTGTCTCCCCTTGCCCTTGGCAGGGGATCGCTGCAGCCGGCGGAGAGCGCCGGACGTTTTCTCCATAAATCGATTAAATGAAGCGATCACTGAGACTTGTACTCTCATCAGAAGATGATTTATTCAGTAACGTGTTTCGCTTGCACAGCAAGCTTGATCACACACTGCACTGTGGGTACTGACTGCAATGCATCCAGAATATAGAAATCAACAAAGGACACATTTAGGTTACTTCACCTATGTACGAATGTGGCATCCATTTTGTAGTGGTAAATGTTAGCTAACATTATTCAACAAAAAACCCCATCCATCGTTCTTGACATGTTTGGTGCACAGGAGTAATGTTACTATTTCATAATGACGGCAGCGATTTCTCAAAAGTGCACTGAGATGTAAATGGGTCAAGTATAATCAAGGACTATATGCGGGTTGTAAATACTTTGCGTCAAGGTGTCGCTGTGGCCAATTCTATCGCATGGTGCAATAATTAACAAAAGTCGACATATCGATGGTGTAGAGGCGATACACCTGTGCCAAAAAGCTGCCATTTATGCTCAGGTCGGGCTTGGAATATCCAGTTGAACAGCCTCGGTTTGCATGGCAAAGTGCCAGTACCGAATACAACTGCTCAGGGTCATGTGGCTGTGTAGTTTACTCGGCAAGTGCCTAGATGCCATATACTGGTACAGGTGCTCGTTGTACGGCAAGTACCTTACTAAAACCCACAGGGGGGGAAGGGAGGAAGGAGGTGCCCTTGGGCCTTGTCATTCATGTTATCCTCGGCAAGTGCACAATTGCACTGAGACAAGGCTACAAGTTAATACCACTCTAAAGTACTGGAGTATGCAGAACCCAACTCAAAACCAATAATCCATAAGAAGATAAAGAAAAGGTGAAAAAATGAAAAAAAGTGAAGTCATCTACTGTCTCCCCATCAATCGTTCCACCCCAGATGAGCAAATCTGATAATCAGGATAAAAGAATCTCTTGTCTGTGGGGTTCTGCCCTCCACCGTAGTGATGTCGAAGAAAAGGTTAGGGGCGCGGGTATTCTATTCAGGAACAGATCCTCTAAGTCGACCCCTTCCTTTTCTCCTGTGATTAAAAAAGAAAAAAACCATGAGTTACTCTCATAGTCGGAGTTAAGATCCTTCAGCTTACATAAGTTACATAGATTTAAGTGCAAACAGTTAATCACAAATAACAGAAAGAAAACAACAGTTCTTCGGGCGTATAAGGAGAAAATTCCTCATTGTTACTATTTATGCAGATGAATACTCATTTCCTCGTCCTGGTTCAGCCCATCAGGGCTTTTGGTTTGTAAATTGATTATATGCCAGGACTCCCTTTTGCGTAGGTGCAGAACTCTATTCCCTCCCCTATGGCTCTGCTGGATTTGTTCTATGGCATAGTAGGTCAGAAGGGAATTGTTCGAGAGGTGATACTCTGCTAAATGTCTGGCCACCAGGTAAAGGGGGTCTTTATTGCTAATAGCTCTCATGTGTTCCAAGACCCTCTTATTAGTGGCAAGTGTAGTGCTGCCTATATATTTCTTTTTACACGGGCACTCCAAGATGTAAATGGTGAATGTAGTACCACAGGTCAGAAACTGGTTAATGTTTCTCTCCCCCATGGGTGTCTGGTAAACTTTTTTCATAGGGCTGTTCCGACAGGCCTTTGCAATGGCCACAGGGAAAAAATCCTGTAGGCCGAGATGTGATTTCAGATGTTTATTGGTGATATCTCCCTTGACCAACAGATCTTTAAGATTTTTACCTTTCCTGTATGTGATTTGGGGTCGGTCAGGAAAGGAGTGACCAATAGTAGGGTCGCTGGATAGAATATTCCAGTTCTGGTTCAGGATTTTGGAGATTTTTTTAGATTCTCTATTATAGGTGAGAATCACCCTGGTGGTGGTATCTTCCTCAGGCGTGGGTTTAGATTCCAAGGTTTCCTCTCTCTTGATTTTGCTAACCTTTTCCTTAGCCCTTTCCAATACCCACCTGGGGTATCCTCTTTCTTTAAACCTAGTCATCATGTTTTCTTGTTCTGCCAGGAAATCCTCCTGAATGCTACAGTTCCTCCTTGCTCTCAGCAGCTCACCAAACGGGATGCTCCATTTGAGTGTTTCGGGGTGGCTGCTGAAAGCATGGAGAAGACTGTTGCCTGCTGTGGTTTTTCTATGTAGTTTGGTATTAAGTTGGTTGTTCTTAACTTCAACCACTACATCCAAAAATTCGATTTATTTTCTGCTCATGGAGTAGGTGAGGCTGAGGTTAAATGTGTTTTTTTTTTGGTGAATAATGTTAGTTAACATTTACCACTACAAAATGGATGCCACATTCGTACATAGGTGAAGTAACCTAAATGTGTCCTTTGTTGATTTCTATATTCTGTATGTATTGCAGTCAGTACCCACAATGCAGTGTGTGATCAAGCTTGCTGTGCAAGCGAAACGCGTTACTGAATAAACCATATTCTGATGAGAGTACAACTCTGAGTGATCCCTTCATTTCATCGATATATATATATATATATATCCACAAGAAGATTGGCGCTGAGTAAACGCCCCTCCAAGGCGGGTCGGGGCTCGTTACGAGCGGGCGCCCCCGCTCCTCTGCATACATACGACAACTTGCACCAGTCTGCAAGGACGATCCACACCAGTCCGGGAAATTCCCAAAATGTTTATTACGGGCACAACAAGACGCGTTTCGATGCAGGTCAAATTATGGGCACAGCGTAATATGTGACATTTCCACTGGGATTACAAATATTTGATAATACATGCTAATATGGCCGTTTGAAAATAAGTATTTGACAAGAAGTGTTGCAGTCCTCTTTTACTTGCCACGTGTACTCACCCAATGGGGGCTATTCAAGGTGTATTTAATTACTTGACTGTGACATCCTCTGTTTTCTTACCAGCATTGAGAAAGGGAGAATTCCCGAAATGCGTCTGCTGGATGACGAATAAATTACCTGTGCAGAACCTGTTGAGTGCTCCAGTTTGTTCCGATGGAACTTGTGGTTTGAATTACCTCTTGAGGCCACGCTCACGTTGGAGGCACCCGTCATTAAGAGTTCAACGGTTTCTGTCTGGCAACTGTGAGGTGGAATTAATATAAAAACATGTTGAACCGCCGCTGTCTGGATGACACAGCATGTCTGCTGATTCAAGTCAGGACACTATAATATGTCTGAGCGTAAACGATATTTGATCAACGCTTTCAGATATTGCTGTGCTTATTGACAATGTGGGCTGACGAAGGGCACATGAAGTAATTTATGATTTGAAAAGACATTGCTTCCGTGGTACTAAGTGGCAACCCATTTTGGATATGATTATGAAGGAGGAATGCTCAAATTATGGGAGCAGAAAACCTCGGCTTCTGCTTCATAATAAATGCCTCCCTCTCTTTTACCGGCGCACTTGTCTATCGTCCACCCAGCTCTAGTACCACATTCCTAGAATCTTTAGGGGAAATGCTTAGCCACTACCTGCTCAGATACTCTAATTTCACCATCCTTGGAGATTTTAATCTCTATTTGGAAAATGGTAGCGAACCAGGGGTGGCTACCTTCATGGAAATAATCAATCCACTTGGATTATATCAATTAGTAGGGTCGTCGACACATCGGGCCGGGCATACACTTGATGGGGTTTGTACTAATTTTTCCCTCATCTCAATAGACTCTCCCATACCCCAGACATGGTCGGACCATGATTTTATCCCTTTGAAAATCATAATACCTAATACCACCTACATAGCCAAGAAGGCTGCCGTGACACAGCCCAGGCGTAAGTGGTCCCAATTAGCCTCCAACCCTATGTTGGCCAAAATCGCAGAGGACCGTACCCCAGCCCTCATTGGGGATTGTATAGAGGACTCCCACCGTTTCCACACCTGGATGACATTAATAAGTGGTGAATTAATTCCACTTAAACCCTCCAGGAAGACAGGCAAAGCTAAATAACATAAAGATCCCTGGTTCACTGCAGGTCTAGCTAAACAACGTCTCCACTGAAAGCAGTTAGAACGCATGTGGAGAAGGGCCTATGACCCAGTAGACCGCCAAACCTTCAAAATAAGCAGGAAACAATACCAGACATCTATCAAAATAGCAAAAAGAGATTATTTTCATCATAAAATAGTGGAGGCTAATAACGATCAAAAATCGATTTATGCGATTGTAAAATCCTTCACTGATCCAAAAGTATTGTGTAAAGAAATTCCCCCCTCTCAGACCCTATGTAATGAAATCGCAAATTACTTCGACGATAAGATCAAGATCATTCAAAAGGATTTTGGAGCAGTTACGATACGAGAATCCGACACTGACCAGGAACTGGATCCTGCGGGCAGTAGGCCCACCATGCAAGTTTTCCAACCTGTCTTTTTGAAAGATACACAGTCAGCAATTGCAGCCTGTAAATCAGGCTCACCATTTGATGCTTGTCCTCCTATGATTTTACATCAAATGTTACATATTGTCAACCCAGTGATTAATCACATTGTAAATTCTTCATTACTCACTGGTATAGTTCCTGACGATTGGAAACTCGCCATAGTGAAACCTCTAAAGAAAAAGCAGAATGTAGATATTTCCAATCTATCAAATCTTCGTCCAATATTTCTGTTACCAATCCTGGGAAAGATTACGGAAAGAATAGTCAATAGAGAGCTTTTGAAATTCCTTGAAACCTCTATGTTACTCCACCCACGCCAATCAGGATTTCGCCCAAAACACTCTACAGAGTCCGCCCTACTAGAAATATCAGATACACTGAAATTCAGCGCAGACAAAGGCAGGAAGGCAGTATTAATCCTGCTTGATTTGTCTGCCGCGTTCGATATCATTTTCCACGATATACTCTTGGCTCGAATAAAATCTAGCGGCATTTCAAATATCGTCCTGACCTGGATTAAGTCCTTCCTGACTAACCGTAGGCAAGCGGCTTCTCTGGGCACCTTTCTTTCCCTGAACGGTCTATCACAGCAGGAGTACCTCAGGGCTCTTCTCTCAGCCCGCTCCTATTCAATCTATATATGTCCCCTCTTATCTCTCTCATCTCGTCATTTGGGATTGAAGTAACATCATATGCTGACGATACCCAGCTGATCCTATCCCTTGACAAAGATTCTACTTCGGCAGAAGCAAACTTCAAGCTCTGCTTTTCAGCAGTCATCCAGTGGATGAAAGATAATCATCTCCGGTGTAATACGGATAAAACAGAGATCCTCTTGATAGGGAAAGATAATCCCTTTCAACCCAGGGCCTGGTGGCCAAAGGATGTTATAGCCCCCCCTCTACGGTCGAAGTAGCAAAAAATCTGGGAGTATTATTTGATGATTCCCTCTCTTTTAGACCCCATGCACTAAAAGTGGCAGGGACCTGTTTTGGTTTAATCAAAACTCTAAAAAAATTCTTCGATCTAATCCCCCTAACGGCCAGGAAAACAGTTGCTGTGGCGTTGATTCTTTCACGCTTAGACTATTGTAACAGCCTTCTGGCAGGGATCAATAAATCAACACTGGAGAGATTACACGTGGTCCAGCACGCGGCAGCCCATTTGGTCCTGAAACTTCCTCGCAGGGCCTCCGCATCGGCTCTGAAATCTCTCCATTGGCTCCCTTTACATAAGAGAATTTTATTCAAAATCCTCTTATTCACTTTCAGAGCAGCACACAAACAGGGTCCAACCTACCTGTCAGCAAGATTTATCCCTTATACCACAATCAGGACCCTCAGATCTTCTTCAGCGCATCTTCTTAAAACCCCCTGCTTCAGATATAAAACCAGGGGAGGGAAATCAGTAACAGTGCTAGGAACCAAAGCTTGGAACCTTATGCCAGACAAATTGAGATGTCTAGAAACAGAAAAACAGTTCAGGAAGGCGTTAAAGACCTGGATCTTTGGTATACCAGATGAAGTCTGTCACTCTCTTATATAGGTTCCGCTTCTCTCTACCCTGCATGACCTCAACTGGACAGCGCCAGGATGCTCCTTTCGGAGTGATAGTTCGCGCTTTATAAGCTTCCTATTCAATTCAATTCAATGTGACATTTCCACTGGGATTAAAAATATTTGATAATACATGCTAATATGGCCGTTTGAAAATAAGTATTTGACAAGAAGTGTTGCAGTCCTCTTTTACTTGCCACGTGTACTCACCCAATGGGGGCTATTCAAGGTGTATTTAATTACTTGAATGTGACATCCTATGTTTTCTTACCAGCATTGAGAAAGGGGGAATTCCCGAAACGTGTCTGCTGGATGACGAATAAATTACCTGTGCAGAACCTGTTGAGTGCTCCAGTTTGTTCCGATGGAATAAGTGCTGCAGGCCCACCAGTAGCATTCCATTTACACACCCTGGGTACATGTAGTTCCATGTTACTAGGGACTTATAACTAAATGAAATATGCCCAATGGGGAGAAGTCAGTGTTGCCCTCTTTTAAGGATTGAGCACATGCACTTTAGCTCTGGTTAGTTGTGGTAAAGTGTGCAGAGTCCTAAGGCCAGCAAGATCGCAATCAGCAAAAAATAGGATGGGTGAAGGCAGAAAGTTTGGGGGAGGACCGCTCTAAGTCTGACCGGTTCAACAGGTGTTATTCAAGGGTCAAATAATCCTGTTATTTGTGGGTGTTTTAGATACTTCCATTCATGTTTTTAACCGTCCTTTTTCTTTTGAAAGATCGCCTCTTATCCTGAGTAACTTATACTCTCAACTTATATTGGTTGAGCTTGCTCCTCAGTAAAATACTTTATCTTTGCTTTGGCCTCTCTTGCTAGCTTTATAAGGAGTACACAAACCCAGTGTATAGGTTTTAGTGATAATAATCCTATCCATCTTGTTCTTGGTTGGCCAAGAGCAATTCAGAGCATCCCTCAGTGAAAGTGTCATTGCTTGCAAACAACTACTGGGGAGTCTGTGCATGAAATGGACCAAGGTGGCAGTGGATGACTTTAAGGAAAACATTTTTTCTTCTAGAGCAAATGATTTTAAAACTTGCCTTTGTGTGGACTCTCTAGGGATGGAGATACTTAGTGCCTTTGTATTGATCTCTGAATAGGTCGAAGAACTCCTGAGAGTACCAGGCACTTCAACCTCTATTCCAGCTGTCTGGTGGTTCGATAGTGAGTGTTCTAGAGCCCATCATGACCAGCAAAAGGCTCACGAGGCATCACCAATGGACATAGAATTGGTATCCTTTTAACGGTCTAGATTTAAAGCAGGAGCTTAAATGCCGTAAAATACCTTAAACAACAAAAACAGGGACCAGCTCCTCCTAGCTAGTTGTCTATCAATTAATCAATCAATCAGGGGGTTTAAAGTGCGCTACTCACCTGTGGTTGTCTCAAGGTGCTGGGGGGGGCAGCTCCTCATCAGCCGAAGAGGCAGGTCTTGAGACTTTTCCTGAAGGTGTGTAGCGTAGGGGAGCATCTGATGTTGACTGGGAGCTCATTCCAGGCTGTGGCCACGATGTAGGAGAAGGCTCTTCCTCCCGCTCTGGTTCTGCTGATGTGTGGGGTTTCTGCTAGGGCGAGGTCGGCGGAGCTGAGGTCCCTTTTGGACACGTGGAAGGAGACTCTTTCATTGATGTATTTGGGTCCGGTGTTGTGGAGGGATTTGTAGGCATGGGTGAGAAGCATAAAGGTTACTCTCTTCTGGACGGGAAGCCAGTGGAGGTCTCGTAGGTGTTGGGTGATGTGCTCATGTCGTGGGATGCCGAGGACAAGTCTGGCCACTGTGTTCTGGATGGTCTGGAGTTTACGTAGCTGGGATTTGTTGATTCCAGTGTAGAGGGCATTTCCGTAGTCCAGTCTGCTTGTTATGAGTGCGTGGGTGATGGTCTTTCTGGATTCAGGGGGATCCACTTGAAGGTCTTGCAGAGGATGCAGAGGGTGTTGAAACAGGTGGAGGCGACGGTGTTGATCTGTTGGGTCATGGTGAGGGAGGCGTCGAGTATGATGCCGAGGTTTCGGGCGTGGTCCGAGGTGGTGGGGGGGTGCCGAGGGCAGAGGGCCACCAGGAGTTGTCCCAAGCTGAGGGGGTGGGTCCAAGGATGAGGACTTCTATCTTCTCCGAGTTGAGCTTCAGACAGCTGCTGCTCATTCCAGCTGCGGCGTCTTTCATTCCTTCTTGGAAGCTGAGTCTGGTGGTTTTGGGGTCCTTCGTGAGGGAGAGGATGAGCTGGGTGTCGTCAGCGTAGGATACAATGGTGAGTCCATGCTGTCTGACGATGGTGGCAAGGGGGGCCATGTAGATGTTGAAGAGCGTGGGGCTGAGCAATGATCCTTGTAGTACTCCGCAGTTGATCTCTGTGAGTTCAGAGAGGAAGGGTGGGAGTCTGATCCTTTGGGTTCTGCCAGCGAGGAAGGAGTGGAGCCAGTCAAGGGCACTTTCCTGTATTCCGGCATTGTGGAGTCTGGCTGCGAGAGTGCGGTGGGAGATGGTGTTGAAGGCTGCGGAGAGGTCGAGTAGGATGAGGGCTGCGGTGTGGCTTTGGTCGAGAAGCGTGCGGATATCGTCTGTGGCAGTGAGGAGGGCGGTTTCGGTGCTGTGGTTGCTGCAGAATCCGGATTGGGTGGGGTTGAGGATGGAGTTCTCTTCAATGAAGATTGTCAGCTGTGCGTTGACAATCTTCTCTGTGACTTTGGCTGTGAAGGGAAGGAGAGAGATGGGTCGGTAGTTCTTCAGGTCTGTCAGGTCTGCAAAGGGTTTCTTGAGGAGGGGCTTGACTTCTGCGCGTTTCCAGTCATTGGGGAAGGTGCCGGATTTGAAGGAGGTGTTGATGGTGCGACATAGCTAGGGTGCTATGGAGGCGGCGGCTCCATGGAAGATGTGCGGGGGCAGGGGTCCTTGGGGCTCCTGAGTGAGTGGTCTTCATGGTCATGGTGGTATCTTCGGTGGTGGCCGGGGTCCAGGTGGTGATGGTGGGTCGGCTGTCATCGCTGGAGGGAAGGGTGGCTTGGAGTCTGCTTGTTGAAGTTGTCGTAGAGGGCCTTGATTTTCAGGTGGAAGTAGGAGCTGAGCTTGTTGCAGAGGTCCTGGGAGGGAGTGATGTCCGTGGCTCTGCTGGGGGGTTTGGTGAATTGCTGGATCATGTTGAAGAGTTCCTTCAAGCTGCTGGAGTTGGCAAGGATTTTGTTCCGGATGAAGGTCGTCTTGGTGGATCTTATGCGTTGGTGTTATTCTGTCATGGCGTTCTTGTAGGTGGTCAGGTCTTCCGTGGTTTTTCTGTTTCTCCATTGTTTTTCGAGATGTCTGCAGGAGCGTCTGGCTTCTTGGAGGTCGGTGGTGAACCAGGTGGCCTTCAGTGGACGTTGTCTGTCGGTGGTGCGGAGGGGTGCGAGCTTGTCTGCGCAGTTGGTGATCCACCGGTGTAGTTCCATGGCTGCAGAGTTGGCGTCGGTTGAAGCGGGGGGCGGTCATGGATGAGGGTGGAGGTGATGTGCTCCTCTGTGACCTTGCTCCAGTTCCTTCGCAGAGGGCGGGAGTGGGTTTGAGAGTGGTGACGGTGTCTGTCTAATAACTCAACCTGTTGGGAGGTTATTAATCATCCTTTTCTCCCTCAATCCGAGGGGGTATCACTTTGTTCCCATATTTTTCCTGATTCCTGGGTGAAGCATTTCTCTGGGCACTTTGATTCCATTAGAAGCGGTGTCTAACATCTCTTTCGCATTAGATGAAATTTATCATGCGATTTTGCAGTTGTCTAAAAACAAAACCTCCCTGATATATATGTTTTCGATCCCCAGGTCTGAGCGCCTTTGCTTAGACAAGTTTTAAATGCCTCAGTTAAAGTAGCAACCCCGTTCTCTTGGTTCCAATCTATTATACTAGTTTTTAAAAAATGGCGTAGGAATATACCTTTTACAGACCCATTTCCTTTTATTGTCTCAGTAGTTAAGGTCAAAGGGAAGGTCATCTTGAATAGGCTAATGATATGGGCTGATGAAAACCAATCCTTCCTGAGCTGACATATGGATTTAGGCCTGGGCACTTATGTCCAGTGCCTTAACTTGTGTTGTCTCATCAAAAAGAAGAGCGAGGGCAAATCTGGGTCCATTCATATGGCTTTATGGATCTTACCTCTGCCTATGACTGTGTGAGCCGGCACAAACTTTGAAGTATCTCATTGTTCATAGATGTCGTTCTGGATAGTGTTAATTTTGTGCGAGACCTCCACACCAATATGCTGGGTGTAGTAAGATATAACAATGATGGTTCATGCTCTGAGGCATATCCTGTTAAACAAGGAGTCAGACACGGATGCATAGGCGGACAACTTTTATTTACTTTTTATGTAAAATCTTGGAAACTGTCCTTTGGTCCGATAGGGTAGATCTCCTTCATGTTGGTAGTCATTTTATTCCTGCATTATTGTATGTGGATGATGTGGTTCTGCTGGCAAGAACCACATATGGTCTGCAATGTCAGCTGCATAACTTTGTAAACTTTATGGACTAGTTTGAATTGTCAACTAATCCTACACAATCATTTCTTATAGTTGCTAGCCATAGAGCCACAAAGGCAAGATCATTCTGTTTGCAAGGTAGAACCATGTCTAGGGTTGTTTCCTTTCCTTATCTTGGTGTCTGTTTCGATAGTGCAGCACATGGTCTCCTTTATTTTAAGCAAAAAAAGCCTCTTGCTGAGGTCTACTGTGCCTGTGAATGAATCTGCTTATAAGCTATGTAATAATCCAATCAAAGGTATGCTGCAGATATATCAGGACAAGTGTGTATCTGTTACATCTGTTGGTAGTGACATCTGGAGGTATACGTATCTCTCTATCCTTCAATCGATGGAAAATCTATTTTCCAGTCACTTGCTGAGTTTACCGAATTGTATTCATTCATAAGTAATCCATCAAGAGTTGGGGGATTAATTATCTCTCTGATGTCCTTGCCCTTCTCCCATTCATTAGATGGATCTTGGTATGGATTAAACAGGAAGTCGGTCTAAATCGGGTAATAGTGAGGAACTGTTTAACTCTAGACAGGGCTTTATATATTCCCTCGCTTAAATATGTCAAGACATCATTTAATGCAAGGGGCCGCCCTGATCTGTTTGATTGTCCAGAATCTTTATCTAAGATAGAAATTGAATGGACCAAAAATGTTTTCTTCTATTTTAAGGAACAGAACAGAGAAGCCATAGAAATATCTAAAGAATCAGTTTGTAGATATATCACCTTACAGTCAGTACCTCATACCAAACCTTACCTTACTTTTGTCACCAATCACAATCACCACAGATAAATCTTCTGGCTGTGCCTTTATAGTGGAACTTAGTTGGAAATGTAATGCCCTGTGGTTGCAATTCCTTGTCTTTTCAGGGCACCCTTCATTTTATTATGTTTTGTGGGTTTTACAGGCAGCCCCGTAGACATTATATAAAATCGATGTTGAGAGGCCGAGGTGTCCTGCTCTGTTGTTCTTGTCAATGTTACACAATGACTATACATATTTTTTATTGCATATTTGCTAAAAGAGGCCTTTAAGATAAGACAAATGATGGTAGTTTGATGATTAAGCTTAGTAATAAATTGGTTGTGATATATATTGCATAGATGCCATGAAGATAGGATTAGGGATAGATGTTCTATGCTCTTTCTTGTGATGACTTGGCTATGGTTTTATATTTTGTTTTAATCTTCGCTCATGTTTTGTTTATTATACTAACATTGTCTGTTTGGTAATTCACTTTGTGCACTGTTCTTTGATGGGTTTCAATCAGAAATAAAGATGTTAATGGTGATGACTCTGGTTAATGTGCTGTACCTTTGATTATAGCCTCACATAAATCTGACACTTCCACTCACCTATAACAAAGAGTGAGAATCCATCAATTTGATACTCTCAGGTTAGCACCCAACTTGAAGAAAAAATCCTCCATTCTTATCGTCATTGGACAAAACTAATTTGAGCTAGTCGCTTCCAGTGAATAACTCCTTTAACTTCTCCCTCATCAAACTCATTACCGGCAAACAGCTAAATAGCCCCTTTTTCAATTATAGATCCTTTCCCTTCAACTCAATAAATATTTCAGACACTATCATAGACACCAATTTGGTTTTACTTGTGTTAAAAGAGACCTAGATGAGCTACTTTATGGATATACAAGTATGCCACAGCTGCTTCAGCATCATGAAAGACCAACCAAAAGTCAATGGGAACTGGCCATCATCCATAAAATTAGCATCCCTGTCTCAATTGCAGCACAACACTTTCAATCTTTTAAAATCTTCCTAGTTGAAGTAATCATCTCCTGAATAGTTATCTAGTGACTCAACACCTTCTACTACCTTAATAGAAATAACTCCACTGTTATGGTTCTAGACAGGCAAAGATGGTGGCTGCTCATGGGAAGCTAGATTCCAACTCTCGTTTTGTGAAACTCTATTTCAAGATGGCCACCAAACACAGATTCATCTCCAAGATACCTACCAAATGCTAACACAATTCCAGATCGTTTCTTTCCATCCCGTCAGGTGATTCCTGTCCAAAGAGTATATAAAGAGCTTCTGAAAAGAGTACCAAAACATACCAACTCCTGCTGCTTACTCCTGCTCTTACATTCTTTTTCTCCAACTTCAACTTCAGCTCCTGCTCTGTTCTAGTTCCTTCTTCTGCTCTGTTCCAGTTTCTGATATGCTCCAGCCTTGTCTGCCCCAGATCCTAATGATTCCAGCCCTGCCTGTTCCAGCTTCAGCTCTTCTTCAGGCATGTCTTTTCCAGCTCTGCTATAGTCCTGGTCTTACTCCAGCTCTGCTCCAATACTGATCTAGCTTCAGCTCTGCTCCAGGCCTACCAGCTCTGCTCCAAGCATGCCATCTCTGCTCCAGTCCTGGGGCTGTATTACAAAAAATGCCCTGATGGCACTTTCTGCACACCCTGGGGGACTTTGGTATTACAAAATGGACTACAGATTTGTGAATGAACCCTTCTGTACAGAAAGTACTGGTGCTATCTTAAGGGGGCCTTTCCTTTTTCATGGGGCGCCACAACTATACTGGACAACACATGACCAGATGATGCTGGGAAAACGTCAGTTTGGAGATATTTCTTTGTAATTGCTGATGTTTTAATGCAAAAAGCCATTTTAAAAACCAAATCCTCTGTGTTTCATGATGATCCTACCCACACTTTTATGGCTGCAAAATTCAATGCAGACTTTTTGCTATATTGAATTCACCTAAAAACATTCCTTGCTGAAACGCACATCATCTCGGTCTGCTTGGAAACAGGGAAAAATAAACTGGATTCATCCCAGCATGCTTGAACACCTCCTGGACTCACTTAACTCCTCCAGCAACATCACAGTTGACAAACCATCACCTGTCACCTGGACAGATCAAGCTTAAGCATTCCCATCCAGAGCCACAGGAAAGCCATAATCCCTGGACCTGATCACCTCTGCTGGAACAAGATCCCAGAGATAGACCCTCTCCAGACACTGACCTGAACCCAGCAGCAATGGGACAGAAGACATCAAGAACTTCAATGACTGGATCATTGTGTGCACCGACTCCATGGCCACCCTTAAGCATGACCAAACAACAAGAACACAAACTCAAGCCAGGTGGTTCACAATCTTAATCAATCAATCAAGATTGGTAAAGCTCACTACTCACCCATGAGGGTCTCAAGGCGCTGAGGGAGAGGGTGTGAAGCAGCTCCGTTGGGGTCAATCGAAGAGCCAGGTCTTGAGGTCCTTTCTGAACTGGTGCAGTGTCAGGCTTCATCGGAGGTTAAGGGGGAGTTCATTCCAGGTCTTGGCTGCGAGGTAGGAGAAGGATCTACCCTCTGCTCTGGTCCTGTAGAAATGAGGGACGGTGGCTAGGGTGAGGTCGGCTGAGCAGAGGTTTCTCTTGGGGGTGTGGAAGGAGATTTGCTCGTTGAGGTATTGGGGTCCGGTGTTGTGGAGGGCTTTGTAGGCGTGTGTGAGTAGTTTGAAGGTTATTCTTCTTTCGACAGGGAGCCAGTGGGGGTAGCGGAGGTGTTGGGTGATATGGTCATGTTGTGGGATGTCGAGGATAAGTCTGGCGGCGGCGTTCTGGACAGTCTGGAGTTTGTAGAGGAGTTTTTTGTTGATTCTGGCGTAGAGAGCATTTCTGTAGTCCAGTCTGCTGGTGATGAGGGCGTGGGTGATGGTTTTCCTGGAGTCGGGGGATCCACTTGAAAGTCTTGCTAAGTATGCGGAGGGTGTTGAAGCATGTGGAGGATATGGCGTTGATCTGGTGATTCAGGGTGAGTGAAGTTATGTCTATATCCTGAGGAATGACAATGACTCCTAGAGGGAAGATAGAATTGGCTGAAACATGTTGATGAAAGCAGAGAGGGTGACAGGGACGTTACTTCCTAAGAAGACCCATAGATAGAATTTTTAACCCTGTCAGGAAGGGCCCATGAATAAAGATTAGAGAGGGTACCCTCCTAGATAGTATTACCCTATTACTGCCTCTGCAAAGTGGATCCCTAATGCATTTTTGCACTCCACCCTGTATGTTGGTCTGCAGCAGGGTGTAGTAGCGGCCCTATGATGACGCATGCCACTAACTAGTGGGTGAGGGCAGTATTAACAAACCCCTAGCGTTTCCAACCCCCAGACCTTATTAAATATAAGAGGTACCTTATGGATGCTTTCCCTTCTTTTGTGAGAGTTTAGGTTCACAAAAGACCCAGGCTGAGAAAATGGTGCTGCAAGCAGCTGAAGTCCAAGTGGAAAATTAGCTGAGATTCCTTGGACAAAGAATTGTTTAAATCTGCCCTAAGACATTATCACCAGCAAATCCAGAAGACCAAATGCACAGCCCTTGAAGGCCACATCTATGCCGGCACCAGCAACAGCAAGATATTATTCACCATTGTCAAAGAGGTTTTTTTTTTTAAACAAACTTTATTGATTTTACGTTTAGCAAATGGTGTGGATGGTTACACTTCAAAGTCCATAGCATGTTGGTACATAACATTATTTTCAAGCACAATATGTGTACTATGCTTTCGTTTACAATGTGGCATTTCTCATAGTCTTTATGCTGTTGTCTTCACATTCTTGTTCCTGAACATATCAATAATAGAACAATAAACGTATTTGTTATCTAAGTAACCCCCACCCGATCCTCCCCCGCCCCTCTGTTTCTGTTCTGGCACCTTTGATTGTTATTTTTGCTTGTGTTAGGTTTCTGCGTGTCCTATTCCAATGTTGTTGTAGCTATAGAGTTAAAGGGTTTTTATAATTGCCTAACCTATCGATTGTTATCACCTACGGGCCTTGGTTATACTATGGATTATTGCATGTTCGGGGTGCTGTTTCCGGGTTCAAGATCTATATTTTTAAGGGTTTCTAACATGATATCCCATTCCATGGTTATCAGGTTTTTTCGTAGTCCCCTGGATTCCACCCTCCGTATGGCGGCACTCTCAGCCTTGCCCCATCGGACCAATTCACTATGCCATGTATACCTGGTAGGGTTTTTTTCTGACTTCCACCGCAGAGTTATGGACCGATTGTCAAAGAGTTCATCATGTATGTAGCCCCCTCCAACAAAATAACTCCCTCTCAAGACCTCTGCAAAAATCTATTGCACTTCTTCTGGTCACATCCATACACAGCAACGTCGCCTCGCAACAGGACCCCTTTGACCTCGTGGCAAGTCTCCCCATCTCAAACAAAGGACGGACCCTGACCTTGTGGCCACCATCACCATAGACAAAACCGCATTCATCATGGAATCCATCCACTCTGGTGCCATGTCAGAACTCTGCCCCCACCACGCCTTCAACAAGGGACTCATCCCCATCTGTGAAGCCTTTGCCTCAAACCTGAACACCTCCATTGACCTAGATACATTCCCAGAGTTCTTGAAACATACTGCAGTCACCATCCTGCTCAGGAAACCCTCAGAACACTAAAATAAGCTCACCACCTGCAGACCAATCTCCTTCGTACCATACTCGGTAAAGGTTTTAGAGAAACTCCAAAACAGATTCCTCACCTGCCAACTACAGCATGGAAACAACATTTATCCTTACAGCAGTCAACATCTGCATGATCCTAGACAGATGAGAGATTGTGGCCCTCATTCTTCTGAACCTCTCTGCAGCCTTCGACATGGCATGACACTCCACACCCCTCAGATGCTTACCCAAGTTTGGCATTCATGACCTGTTTTCTGCTTTATCTTCTCCTTTTTTATGGAAATAACTGAAAGGGTCATCCTAGCACCATACACATTGAAGCTCAGAAACTTATCTGCCCTGCTCCTCAAGGTTCATATCTTAGTCCCACCCACTTCAACACATATATGACTCCACTAACCAACGTCTTATTCTCCCGAAATATCAACTTCCTCTCATATGCCAATTCACACTACTCATGCTGTCCCTCAAAGACAACATTCCTGACACAAGGAACAAGTTTACTGCCTGCATGATTGAGGTTGCCACCTGCATGAAGTTCAACTGTCTCAAGCTCAAAGCCGACAAGACATAAGTATTGATCTTTGAAAAAACATCCCACCCTGGCACTCCATGTGGTGGCTAGCTGACCTCGGGCCCACACTCACTCCCCTTGCCCAGGCCAGAACCATGGGATCTTAATTAATAACAAGCTGGACATTCCCACACAAGTCAAAGTCTTCACAGCTTCCTACTTCAACATTCTCAGGATGCTGACGAAAATCTTCAATTGGCCCCAAAACAACACCAAAACACCAACGCCCTCATCACTAGAATGCTGGACTATGCAACACTATCTACATCGATATAACCAGGCAACTCACCAAATGTCTGCAAACCAGCCAGAAGGTGAGAGCAAGAGTCACCCTCAACCTTCCACGTAGGACTCACATCCCATCACACCTCAGGGAGCTCGACTGATTCTAAATACATAAGCACACTCAGTTCAAACTCCTCAAAGCTCTACTCAACACAGGCCCAGACCTCCTGAACAATTGCATCTTCTTCCATTAACCACCCAGACATCTTCACTCAGGTGGACTCCTACTCGCACAAGTCCAGGACATACACAGAAATAGAGTGAAAGATCGAGCCTTCTCATACCCTCTTAAAGCAGAAAATGACCTCCCATTACGCATTAGAGCTCCTCCTCTATACTTGAGTTCCACAAGAAGCTGAAGACTTGGCTTTTCAAGTAAACCCCCCCACCCAAGACCTTGGGCAAGGCAAGTACACCTCCTCAGAGTCAGAATACCACTGCAGGTGATTGCCCCTCTATAAATACTCCAAAGATATGAGAAAAAAACATAAAAATGCATTCAGGCAAAGAAGTAGTTTTCCACATGTATGTCTCTGTTTTTTTCCCTGAATAGGGCCATAAGATTCCCAACCTACTCAATACTTATTTAAGTTGAGCATACATGCAAAGAGCTTTGCTTTGTCATATAAGATTCTTGGGTTACAGTCTCTGTGGGAGAACAGCATTCCAGAATTATCACTGTGAAAACGTTGTTGTGGTAACTTCTGACAACTGACACTTATGCCGAAGAACCAGCCATTTACATGATATGTTTGCATGGAAGAAATTTTTCTGCTTAATTTGAGCTGGGGGATGCAGGTGGGGCCTACCGGCACTCTTTTTTGGAGACTTTACGTATTTTTACTTATACTTTGAAACAGAGCAAGAAAAAGAAAGGCAGCAATGAGAACAGGAGGAGAAGGAGAAAGGTGGAAAATAGTGAGAAAGGCAGAAGCACCAGTGGTCTTCTGAGAAATATTTAGGACCCGAAAACTGCTCTTTTGAAAATTAGGCCCTGTGCACATACCACCTCTAAGGAATGGAGAGGGCCATTTTGACAGTAAGGGTATTCTGCTTGATGTGTATCTAGTCTCATAAATGGTGAGTATGGATAGCAAGTTGCATATTATGAGGATGAAGTAGAACAATGTTTCCAAATTGTGGGTGGCGACCCACTGGTGGCTCATGAGCTGATTTTGTGAAAGTCCAGGCAATAACTAAAGATGTCCTTAAATTCTGTATTTATCATGGCACATTTGCTGTCTTTCAAGGGCAGAGGTCAAATATCAAACTATGTGCCTGATTTAGATCTTAGGGGATCAAGTCCCCCATGGCGTTTTTGGTGTTCTTCCTGCCCGCCAGATTGGTGGTCCCCCAACCTGATTAGATGTTAGCGGGTCCATACACGAAAGACTGCTGGTAAAGACTGCATCGATGGTGGGATTGCTCAAAGCGGCTGTTGGATCGAGGACCACCAGTTTCCTTGCCGGCAAAATCACGATGTGCCTTCCCGCTGACCTGACTGTGGCGGTAAAACCTGCACACCTGAGTTGGTGGAATGGAAGGGATATAAGGTAGAAACTCACCTTTTCGCACTTTCACACTTTCGTTTCTGCCATGGATCCCATCTTCCATGTCCTGCCACTGCTGCTGGTCCTGCTTGTTGACGAACAAAATCAACACAGTCGTGAATGCAATTGACAGTAAGTTCCCCTTTTACCTGTTACCTATTGACTTGTCTTTTAAGATTTACACAAGACTCTTGCATTTATAAATCTCTCTTACAAGCAATAGCATATCAATTTGCAATGCATATGTCTGTAATGTTGATGTTAAAGAAATTTAGAAAGACACACCTGTATAATCACATTGCATGTATACATTTGGTGCAAGCGGCCTTAAAAATTGGACACTTGCACAAAAAAGGATACCCAAATAAAAATCAAAAAATCACCATACAGATGTGTTTAAAAAAAATGTCTAAAATTCCCATATTAAAAAAATTTGCAACACACATCATAGGGATAAGTGCAATGTAACATGATGTAGAAATTGCACTAGACAAGGTGTAACCTTTACCGTAGAAATTATTAGTAAAATAAATGTCAGTCACAAATTAGAAGTATTCAACATATACATCCATGTAACATTTCCCCTTGTCTAGTGCTAGTCCTGTACTGTATCCAATTTCAATAGTCACAAAAATATTCATACTGATAAGTAATCAAGGTGAAGCAAACACACCTGTAGTAACACATCCAAATAAAATTTGTAACATCAGTTAGTTACTGCAAGTGGCCATTACTATGATGAATATCTGCACCTAAATTCAAATGACCATCACGTACTATGTTAACCAGTGTATGCACTTAACAAAGTAGACATTACTGCCATCATGGTAAAGGAAAATAAGTACTTCACATTTTACTCAGAAGTATTGCTAGGAATCAATCAATTGCTAAGGTAAATTAATACCAGGACTAACTTGGTGAAATCAATAGTTTGGATTTATTCCACAAAATGAGATAAGCGTCTCAAAATAATATTCAAGACAAATGGCAGTCCAGAAAGTCCACAATTGCGCACTGTTGTGCAGTGGCACAAAGCTTGACTTCTAATTCACTGCCAAGGGGAACCTCCTCAGGAAGGGGCATCTAGTGGGCAGAGAAGGCACCTCAAAGAACTTGCATGCGGGGATTGGGTTTGAGAAGGATGTCCTTGGGCTTGGGAGGGGTGCCCTTGGGTTTGGGAGGGGGGTGATTTTGGTAGTGGTGCACTTGCATTTGGTAGGGGTTGGTTGGGATGTGAAAGGAGTGGGTTGGGGTGTGGAAGGGGTGCTCTTGCATTTGATAGGGGTGGGTTGGAATGTGGAAGGGATGGGCTGGGGTGTGGAAGGGGTGGGTCTGGAAGGGGTAGATTAGCATTTACTAGGGGTGGGTTGGGGTTTGGAGGGGATTAGGGCAAGGGTAAAAAGTACATCTATGCAAAAATGGGTAGGGTGTTTGGCAGGAGTTAGGTTTTGGAGGTAGAGAGAGTGGCGGTGTCTAATGTACATGTGTCTGTTGAGGGTGCTGGTGCCTGTGGCTCTGGAATATGTTATGGCCATTTGGGTGCGTGTTGCTTCATAGCTGTCTGCTGTTTGGATGAGTGTGGGCGTTTGAGTTTTGTGAGTGTGAATCCTAATTTTTGTGTGTGTAGATGGGTTGTGTGGTGGTGGCTGTGGTGTCTGGGGAGGTGCTTGTGGTGGGGCAGTGGTGCATGTGTGTGTGTGGTGGCTGCAGTGTCTGTGGGTGTGCTGGTGGTGGGTTTGGTGCATGTGGGTGTGGTGAAAGATGCAGTGTTTGTGGATGTGCTGGTGGTGGAGGTTGTGCATGTGGGTGTGCTGGTAGCTACAGTGTCTGTGGATGTTCTGGTGGTGGTGTGGTGCATGTGGGTGCAGTGGTGGCTGCAACATCTGTATGTTTGGTTGTGCACCTGTGTTTTTTGTGGTCTCTATGTTTTTGTATGTGTATGCTGCTTGTGTGTGTTGGATTGGGTGTATGCAAAGGCGAAAGTGTGCTTGGGGCAGGGCTGAGACTAGGGAATTTGGATGGGGAAGGGGCGGCAGGTAGGGCACAAGGTTGGAATGGTTGGAAGGCTGCGTGAGGAGTGCCATACCTTGAAAAGACCTCTGTAGACCAGACATAGTACTATGAATGCCTTCCAGGTAAGCTAGCATTTATTGCATATGGCAGCTAAGCCCCTGGCTGGCATTCAGGGGTATAGTCTGGCCTACAACAATGCTGCAGAAGAGTTCAATAGCCTCCTCATTCATTGCAGCCTGGCGGGCAGGGGCAGGGGGTGAGGTGCCTGGAACGAAGGTGATGCCACGCCTTTTAGGGGGGCGGCGTTGGCCAACTGGTGGGGATCAAAAGGAAGAGTGGAGATGGTACTCTGGGTGGCGGACAAGGATGTTGGTGCGACAGGAGCAGTAGAGTCTGTTAACACTAGGGCCTGGTCGCTTGGGGAGGCCTTCAAAGAAGATGTCGAGCTGGAGTCCTCCATGCCAGACCCCTCACCATCCATGGCACTGTGTCCCTTGGTGTAGGTGGTCTCACCAACTGAGATACAGTGTCCAGCTGCTACCCCGCCTTTGTGGCCAATGTCTCCTTTGCCTGCTCCGGATGATGCCTAAAAGACATATATAATAGTTGTATTGTAGCTATGTGAATAGAACTGATCAACAACTTTGAGCAAAAAACATTTTCCTAGCTTCCATATTGCAACTGCTACAAGGCTCACAAACTTTGGCTCTTTACATCATCATCTCATGCATGTAGGGGACATCTTCAGACACCATTTGCTCACCGTTCTGGCATTCTAAATGAAAGCTCCTACATCCACTATGATCTTTTCTCTTAACAGAAGTCCTCGTTCTCGGAACCACCCCATCAGCATGGGACAACACCTGGTGGCCCAGCGCCCTCGGAAGCCCACCCAACCCCTCAGACCATGCCAAAAACCTCGGCAGGGTACTCTACTTATCACTCACCATGAACCGACAGGTCAACGCCGTCACCTCCAGCTGTGTCATCACCCTCCGCATCCTTCGAAAGACTTTCAAATGGATCCCCCCGGAGTCAAGGAAGACAGTCACCCACGCACTCATCACCAGCAGACTGGACTACGGAAACGCTCTCTACGCCGGCATCAACAAGTCCCTACTCCGCAAACTCCATACAATACAGAACACCGCGGCCGGACTCGTCCTCGGCATCCCTCGGCACGAACACATTAGCCGACACCTGTGGAGACTCCACTGGCTCCCCGTGGAGAAGAGAGTCACCTTCAAAATCCTCACTGAAGCCTACAAATGCCTACACAACAACGGACCCAAATACCTCAACGACAGAATAAACTTCCACGTACCCAAAAGAAACCTCCGATCTGCCAACCTCGCACTAGCTGAAACCCAGCGCATCCACAGAGCCAGAGCAGGCGGAAAATCATTCTCTCACATTGCAGTCAAGACCTGGAACGAGCTACCGGCAGACATCAGATGCGCCCCCTCCCTGAACACCTTCAGGAAGACTCTCAAGACCTGGCTCTTCAGCTGATTGGATCTGCGTACCCCCCCCCCTCAGCGCCTTGAGACCCTCACGGGTGAGTAGCGCCCTTACAATTCCCTGATTGATTGATTGAACCATAATCATTTTCTGAAGGAACTGTTGAACACCTCGGAATGGTTGGCCTTTGTTCTCTAGAATAGTAAACTTATGTCACCAATCAGGATACACACCAAATATATCTTTGGACACTGTGTGTACAAGGTCAAAAAAGCTTCATCAATGACATACACTAAAAGTAAAATATGTATCAATGTGTGTCAACAAATTCTGCAATGTTGTAACAATATTTGTAGAAACTGAAAGCCTGTCTCCTTTGTTTGGTCATTTCACAATGGTAACAATGACCTCAAGTATTGTAGAAATGTACAAGATATTATATGCTTTCAGTAACTAAGTGGCTTATTAATTTATCATACAATAGGTATTTACCTATGCTGTTGAATACATGTAGACATGTTGTCATTGTGGATTGCCAAATGACTCCAATAACATAAGTAAATAGCACTTACAAACAATGAATGGCAGTGGTACAGAACACATGCGCCAGCACCTCCCTCCTGTTATTCCAAGTAATATAGAAACGAACCAAAAGTTTTACAGTGTGCTCAATGTATAACACCGTGCCACCCACCCGGTGTTGGCTATGTAATAGGAAGAAAATCTCCCTATACAAATATTGTTGATTTAAATTACAGAGCACAACCAATTAGTATAGCACAAAACTGACTTGGATGTCAGTTTATTTAATCATGAAAACAGTCATTCATATCAAGATTCAATACAGATTTTTTATAAGTAAAAATGAAGTAGTTGACACGTCGTAGATGTTTTGTAAAATGTTGACAGCCGACACGTGTTTCGTCGCAAGACGACTTCTTCAAGGCTAGTCAAAAGAATACATATAACACATACTCAATTTTACAGAGTTGTTCTATAATTTTGCCGAAACAAGTATATGTGACTTCAAGAGAAGACATATCTGTCTTCTCTGTGGCTCCCAAAGTTTTACATGACCAGCAAGCTAATTTGTGGCTTGATAAAAAAAGAGAGAAAAGTAGTGCAGGAAAGTCCAGACCGTGTCAGACCCAAAAATGATAAATGTGTTTTGAATTTGTGAAACATAATAGAAATGCCAACAGTAGTGATACCAAAAGTAGTGCTTAGAAATTATATACGTGTACTGAACGTGATCACCCTATGATATAGAAAAGACTAAAGAGAAGATTTAACACATGCAGAAATGGATATGGTTAGTCTATCCAAGAGACAGTGCCACTTACAAAAAGAAATGTGCTGATTGTAAAATATACTAAGCCAAAGGTACCTCATCGGTATCTATGTTTTCTTTATACTTGAACACCAAATTTTCTCAATATATTAAGCGTCGCGAAGTAAACCGAAATGACCGTGCTTGATTGAGCGTCATGGTCTAAAGTTTGTAAAAGAAGACAATATTATGTAAAGAGAAAAGACTGACCAGTTTGTATCCTTATAGGGTTTACGGGGCACTATTAGCATACCTTGAATGATTAGTAGATCAATGCTGAGAGAGATGTAATTATTCGTATCGCAGTATCGCTGGGCAAGTACTTTCCCACAATCCAGCAGCAGGATCCCTGCTAGAATGCTCCTATAGGGTAATATGCCAAGTATTAATTGTTAAAGGTTTTATTATAAAATTAACAAGACAATATTTTTAATATTTTTAAGTTTCTCCTTTATTCATTGTCACCATAAAAATAAAGGTCCACGAGATGCTTAGTATTAGGAATTTTTCTAAAATAATTAAATAATATGCCAAGTAGTGTTAAATCGTGGTTCAGACCTCGATAAAAGCAAACCTATTTGTGTTAAAAAATGGTTGCATGCGGCAAGAACAATCTTTATTTAGCTTAGTATTTGTTATCACGGCAAGTAGTGAAGCTAGAATTCGAGTATTATTTAGTCGTAATAAACGTATCTCGAATAAGGGCAACTATATAAGTATTAGAAGTTTTTAGGACAACAAGATAATACTGGTAATTTTGTTCTTGCAAGTTCGTCACCTCAAAAATAAGGCAATAGCCTGCAAGGTGCTTAATATTAAGAATTTCTCAGACAATGTCAAGTGTTGCTAATTCATAATTTGGACAAACCCTGATAAAGTACAAACATATGGTTGTAGGTTTATCTAAAAACGAAAAGACCAGTTATTGTTAGGCTTAATTATTATTACGTAAAACAGTAAAGCTAAAGTTCATAGAGAAATCGATGTTGTAGAATACATAGTAGTAACTACCTACGCAAACTGGATTTAACTCTGTCCCAAGAGTTTGAGAAGTTACTTGGAACCAGCTAGACGTTGTTCTCACCTGATTTCCAGAAGTGTGTCTCCACTCCGTCCCGTCTGTTAGCAGACCGCTATGGTGGGACATAGAAATAGACAGCGGCGGTTTTTTCCCGCCAACGTGAGTCTATATCAACAGTGATGAAGGACAAAACCAAGTATTCATCGGCATAGGATGGCTATCAGCGCCATCTTGGAACATGTTTTTTTACACTGCGAAATATCTCAGTGTAAGAGAATTACTTTAATATATCATACAAGCAAAATGGATATTAGACCATAGCTTACCGGCATACATTTTAAAAATTTAAATATTTATAAGCAAAAAGGATTTTTATATTAAAATGGTCAGTCTCCTAGGTTCGAAATTTATTTAGTGAAAACAATAATTTAAGAATTATTTGACAGTGCAGATAGAAACTAATTGGATCAAAAAGAATCATGCAATTTTGTTTGTGGATAGGTCATATCAAACGCATGCATGGAAGCGTATTAGTATGGTAGTGACCAGAAACTCAACACCTAAATAATTCGAATCTTCACTAAGAGGAAAGGGACTACTTGTCCATTAGGTTCGTTTGTTAACAGCCATATTAATGGAAAAGAGGATGGGGAAGGGGAACAGTACATGGGGAAAAACAATGCATACCTTATTCATAAAAATCAATATCAGATAAATGCATGCTCATATTATTCTTACATAGTAACAGATGCATTTATGTGTCAAGTAATTCTGTACTTAGAAATTACAATCAGATAAACAACGTTGAGACATACATATGTAACTGGATATACTTATAGACATGGGAGAAATGTTACAATACCCAAGTCATAATGAAGTACTATAGTAGTTTACCAGCTAGATGTTGCAAAACATTTGATCGGTTCCCCTCTTGTCACAACACCATCATATCTTGGTATCAGAAAATGCATATTCAGCTTAAAACAAGTTCAGTCTCTAAGAAAGACTGCCAGTTCCCTATCTATATTGAGCCCGAGGTCTACCGCTCTTAGTTTATTTATCCAGGTAGCCTCCAATTTACGCAAACTATGCACTCTATCTCCACCTCTAGGATTGCCATAAGCTGTTGCTATGCCGTGGAATTTCAGACATGTCAGTTCAGCTGATCCATACACTGCATTGAAGTGCATTGCTAATGGGTAGTTGGTATTGCAGTTCTTAATCGCCCTTATATGTTCTTGTACCCTTTCTTTAAGAGGCCTAATAGTACTGCCTACGTAAATCTTGTTACAAGGGCATATGATACAATATACTGTGAATTTCGTATTACAATTCATGAAAGTTGTAATTACATGCTTGAATTGTGTATTGTGTATTGTATTGGAAACTCTTGATTTTATCTAGGGTGTATTGACACATGCTGCAATGCCCACATTTATGAAAACCTACCGGTGGAGTACCCAACTACTGTGTATCCATCTTGTGTTTTTTGGGGTTGTAGAAACTTGGGCATAGTGTGTTACGGAGTGTTCCTGAGTGTCAGTCCTCGTTTATACACTATACTAGGTTTTGTCGGTATAGTCTTACTAATAGTTGGACATATGGATCCAACTATTAGTAAGACTATACCGACAAAACCTAGTATAGTGTATAAACGAGGACTGACACAATTCAAGCATGTAATTGCAACTTTCATGAATTGTAATACGAAATTCACAGTATATTGTATCATATGCCCTTCTAACAAGATTTACCTAGGCAGTACTATTAGGCCTCTTAAAGAAAGGGTACAAGAACATATAAGGGCGATTAAGAACTGCAATACCAACTACCCATTAGCAATGCACTTCAATGCAGTGCATGGATCAGCTGAACTGACATGTCTGAAATTCCACGGCATAGCAACAGCTTATGAGAATCCTAGAGGTGGAGATAGAGTGCATAGTTTGCATAAATTGGAGGATACCTGGATAAATAAACTAAGAGCGGTAGACCTCGGGCTCAATATAGATAGGGAATTGGCAGTCTTTCTTAGAGACTGAACTTGCTTTAAGCTGAATATGCATTTTCTGATACCAAGATATGATGGTGTTGTGACAAGAGGGGAACCAATCAAATGTTTTGCAACATCTAGCTGGTAAACTACTATAGTACTTCATTATGACTTGGGTATTGTAGCATTTCTCCCATGTCTATAAGTGTATCCAGTTACATATGTATGTCTCAACGTTGTTTATCTGATTGTAATTTCTAAGTACAGAATTACTTGACACATAAATGCATCTGTTACTATGTAAGAATAATATGAGCATGCATTTATCTGATATTGATTTTTATGAATAAGTTATGCATTGTTTTTCCCCCATGTACTGTTCCCCTTCCCCATCCTCTTTTCCATTAATATGGCTGTTAACAAACGAACCTAATGGACAAGTAGTCCCTTTCCTCTTAGTGAAGATTCGAATTATTTAGGTGTTGAGTTTCTGGTCACTACCATACTAATACGCTTCCATGCATGCGTTTGATATGACCTATCCACAAACAAAATTGCATGATTCTTTTTTGATCCAATTAGTTTCTATCTGCACTGTCAAATAATTCTTAAATTATTGTTTTCACTAAATAAATTTCGAACCTAGGAGACTGACCATTTTAATATAAAAATCCTTTTTGCTTATAAATATTTAAATTTTTAAAATGTATGCCGGTAAGCTATGGTCTAATATCCATTTTGCTTGTATGATATATTAAAGTAATTCTCTTACACTGAGATATTTCGCAGTGTAAAAAAACATGTTCCAAGATGGCGCTGATAGCCATCCTATGCCGATGAATACTTGGTTTTGTCCTTCATCACTGTTGATATAGACTCACGTTGGCGGGAAAAAACCGCTGGTGTCTATTTCTACGTCCCACCATAGCGGTCTGCTAACGGAAGGGACGGAGTGGAGACACACTTCTGGAAATCAGGTGAGAACAACGTCTAGCTGGTTCCAAGTAACTTCTCAAACTCTTGGGACAGAGTTAAATCCAGTTTGCGTAGGTAGTTACTACTATGTATTCTACAACATCGATTTCTCTATGAACTTTAGCTTTACTGTTTTACGTAATAATAATTAAGCCTAACAATAACTGGTCTTTTCGTTTTTAGATAAACCTATAACCATATGTTTGTACTTTATCAGGGTTTGTCCAAATTATGAATTAGCAACACTTGACATTGTCTGAGAAATTCTTAATATTAAGCACCTTGCAGGCTATTGCCTTATTTTTGAGGTTACGAACTTGCAAGAACAAAATTACCAGTATTATCTTGTTGTCCTAAAAACGTCTAATACTTATATAGTTGCCCTTATTCGAGATACGTTTATTACGACTAAATAATACTCGAATTCTAGCTTCACTACTTGCCGTGATAACAAACACTAAGCTAAATAAAGATTGTTCTTGCCGCATGCAACCATTTTTTAACACAAATAGGTTTGCTTTTTATCGAGGTCTGAACCACGATTTAACACTACTTGGCATATTATTTAATTATTTTAGAAAAATTCCTAATACTAAGCATCTCGTGGACCTTTATTTTTATGGTGACAATGAATAAAGGAGAAACTTAAAAATATTAAAAATATTGTCTTGTTAATTTTATAATAAAGCCTTTAACAATTAATACTTGGCATATTACCCTATAGGAGCATTCCAGCAGGGATCCTGCTGCTGGATTGTGGGAAAGTACTTGCCCAGCGATACTGCGATACGAATAATTACATCTCTCTCAGCATTGATCTACTAATCATTCAAGGTATGCTAATAGTGCCCCATAAACCCTATAAGGATACAAACTGGTCAGTCTTTTCTCTTTACATAATATTGTCTTCTTTTACAAACTTTAGACCACGACGCTCGATCAAGCACGGTCATTTCGGTTTACTTTGCGACGCTTAATATATTGAGAAAATTTGGTGTTCAAGTATAAAGAAAACATAGATACCGGTGAGGTACCTTTGGCTTAGTATATTTTACAATCAGCACATTTCTTTTTGTAAGTGGCACTGTCTCTTGGATAGACTAACCATATCCATTTCTGCATGTGTTAAATCTTCTCTTTAGTCTTTTCTATATCATAGGTTGATCACGTTCAATACACGTATATAATTTCTAAGCACTACTTTTGGTATCACTACTGTTGGCATTTCTATTATGTTTCACAAATTCAAAACACATTTATCATTTTTGGGTCTGACACGGTCTGGACTTTCCTGCACTACTTTTCTCTCTTTTTTTATCAAGCCACAAATTAGCTTGCTGGTCATGTAAAAACTTTGGGAGCCACAGAGAAGACAGATATGTCTTCTCTTGAAGTCACATATACTTGTTTCTGCAAAATTATAGAACAACTCTGTAAAACTGAGTATGTGTTATATGTATTCTTTTGACTAGCCTTGAAGAAGTCGTCTTGCGACGAAACACGTGTCGGCTGTCAACATTTTACAAAACATCTACGACGTGTCAACTACTTCATTTTTACTTATAAAAAATCTGTATTGAATCTTGATATGAATGTCTGTTTTCATGATTAAATAAACTGACATCCAAGTCAGTTTTGTGCTATACTAATTGGTTGTGCTCTGTAATTTAAATCAACATAAGTAAATACATAGGGCTTGATATATTTCTAATCCACTTTAGTACAGAGCAACTACGTATTCACTTTTGACTCCAAAATATCTCAAATTAGTACAATAAGAGGTTGGGAACATCCACTGTATCATAACTGCACAGTTTGCAATGTCACATGTAATTAGCCTACCATTACATTATCCACAATACAATCACACCTGATACAAATAAGACTGTTGGCCTGTTTGGTACAACTGTTCCTCATAACATCGAAGAACCTGATGTATATGTGAAGTTCAGGCAGCCATGTGTCTGCTCAGAATAGTCCTTTGTTTGTGAACAGGCATCAGGTGGAATCCTTTCCAACTAATTAATAGACAAAGCACATCATAATACACGTTGTACAAACCTTAAACCTTCAAGAGCTCTTCTTGTGCATTGGACATGGGTCACCCTTAATGTTGATGCCTATAACATAAATTTATTCATGTAACATGTGACACTCTGATAAGAACTTACCCCCTTGTTGCTGCTGTTGGGGCCTCAACTGCCCATCAACCTCCAGATAGGGCACCGCAAGAATGCAGGCCATTAGAGGGGGCAAGGTAGGGTGCATCTGCTTCCTGTGTTGAGAGGACTGCCCGAGCTGGACTTCCGCTGACTTTCTGGTCCAGCGGTGTAGATCCTTCCACCTCTTGTGGCAATGGACACTGCATCACTTGTAGACCCCCAGGGCCTGCACCTTCCTGGCAATGGCCTTCCAAATGTCCCACTTTTGATGGGGGTTGACCTGTATGAATACAAGAAATGAAAGAAACAACAATGATTTTGTGACTTTTTGTTTGTCTGTATTGATGTAACACAAATTTTCTACATCTATCACAAGCATGACACATAAGGTACAATACAGCATGTGTATTTTCTCATGCTGACCAAAACAAATATCTTAATGCACACTTTTGTAGTCTGACTACACTCATCCCATGTCATGGCCTAAACTCACTAATCCAGGCCAGTGACATCATCTAGCCCAGGGGGCTCCTACATAATCTGTGATGTGACCTACTTCAGATCACTGCAAAACATTGTGAACTACTGAAGGCTAAACATAACTACTTATGGAACAGTAAATACTGGCCACTGGGAGTAAGGGGCCTGCAGTTTGGCCATGACACACTTTGAAATGAAAGTAAAATTAAATGAAGCATTAGCTCAAGAAGTTAGGTAACTCTCCCTTTCAACTGTTGTCCATTTTAAAAAGCTTTCAGGGGCATATTTTGAAGCACACCTCAATTTTTGACCTGGTAAGAATATATGTTTATGACAGATATAACTCAGTGCTTCAGTTGTTTGCCCCTACGACTCAGCCCCAGCCTGGCCCATGATTCTGACTGACCACGGCTCATTGTCATGTCTGCTATCTGCAGCCTGATGATCATGATGTCACAGGAACACAGCTTTTCCCTAACATTTATATGAAAAAATGACTTTGCTCCCATCTAATAAGTGACCTCAAGGCTGTGTGCTACTCTAAAGGGGTCTGGGAGCCACTGGTCGCTCCCAAACAACTGTTTGGAGAGCCCTGATCTAGCCTGATTGATTTGTGGGACAATACACATAGCTAACATCATTTGCATTCGGTTTGTACAGAATACATATTTATGTACAGTTGTAATGTGTTTTCTTTTTCCAAGATGTGAGTTTTCAACATATCATATGTAAATCAAACATAAACATACATATATCTCTGCATAGACACCAAATAGAACTAAGGCTTTAAACACACCACACATATTAATGTTGTTGTTTTTTAACATTGAAAAGAGCTTACAAATTACAAACAGCATTGTCCTATGTAAGGACCAAAATATATGACACTTAACATCAATCACTACACTTTACTCAGGAACTCAAAGGGACATTGTAGCCTGTGTTAAAGGAAAAAGATGTTAGACAGATTCACTTATGCATTTCAAACTTGTACCTGTTCCTCTGGTGAGCCATAGAGCAAGCCATACAGGGAAAGGACACCCTTTGCCAGCAACTCCAGCTCCTCTGGCATGAAGGCAGGGGCCTACTCACCTGCTTGACCGGGCATCGCTGCTCCCAGAGGAGACAAACGTCAGCAAAAGTGGAGGAGGTCTTGATGGCAGTAGTGTTAGAAGGCAAGTGAGCTCTTTTTCCAACCGCCGCGTACATGTACATGACGTACGCGATTGTCAGCGTACACAGACACAGCCATTTGCCTTTGTACGTTACTTTCACCAATGTTAGCCTATGGCTGTGTCCACCATGAAGTTTATCACCCACTATGTGGTTAACTTCTGCCACTCCCATCTGATTCCAAATGTCCTATTGGCGAGGTCAGGCACCCGCCATTTTAGAAGTTAAAAATAGTGTGTTTGTAACTGTTAAGTGCATCACAGCCACTCAAGATGGGAGCTAGTGTGTTTACATATTCAAACTCTGATGGACAATCCTTCTTTTAAAAATAAACATTGATATGTAGTGTGCTACTGTGTTGAAATGCATTATCAGTGTGGTGTTGTTTACACCTCCGTTGACAGTATTTTGAAGGAAATTCTTTTTTTTTTTTAAAGAAAGTTTAAATAATACATTTGAAAAGTATTATTTACTCTTTTTATTTTAAGTTTATTTTAGGCTATAAATGTAATTTGTGAAAAATAAAAGAACAAAAAGCAAATGCTTGATTAAAATATGTAGTAAAACCATATATATTTTGCACAAATATATGACTTTAGTATTAAATATCAAATATGTTGCTGTGGAAAATGTGAAAAATGTTCAAATGTTTTACCAATGCAGACATATGAACCCTGGGAGAGTGATCAGAAGACAGCGTCAGGTGTACCACCTATTTCCAGACCTTGCTACCATGGAAGAAAGGGATATAATCAAGAAATCCAGATTGAATAGGCAAACTATACTGGATTTATGTCCACAGCTTGAGCCTAATCGCCTGCCTCACAACAGAAATCCCACATATATTACACCAATTGTCAAACTCATGGCTGTGCTTCATTTTGTTGCCACAGGCTCTTTCCAAAACACTGTGGCAGTATATGGTGGAATGTCACAACCAACTTTCAGTGGTGAGCTATAAGAAGTTATATCTTCAATTATGAGGTACATCAACAGCTTCATCTAGTTTCCACAGCAGCAGGATTTATCCAATGTGAAGGTGTACTTTTACTGTTTGGGTCACATACCACATGTGGTTGGACGAATTGATGGCACATATATTGTGCCTATATATCACAAAGTCATTTAAACAGGGGGTCCTAGGAAAAAATATTTAAAGACCAAACGGAGTTTTATCTCCAATTTAAACTATTAATAACACAAGAAAAAACCGTTGGTCTATCCACCTCCCCTTCCAGCTCATGTCCGGCCAGGGGTACCGACGGACAGAGCGGTGCCTCACTTCCTGAGCGGATGCCAGGTGAGGTGAGGAGTGCACCCGCATAAAGACGGGATTGTGTCCAATACTCCTGTGACTGTTGGCCAAGTATTGACATCACAGGTGAATGTAGGTTGTATCGGACCAACCACTTTTTATTGAGATATTATTTGATTTTTCACTAAGTACATTATTTGCAGTAGCGACTCCATCTTTAGGTCCTGATGAAAGCCTGGGTCTGAGTTGATCTATAGGCTGAAACATGTAGACCTATCATTTCTTTGGACTTTTGCAGTTATTTGTTAAAAACTGCATATGCACTGTTTTACTCTTGACACCAGGATAGCATTTATTAAAATTGTTTGTGTCCTGATAGCCAATTTTATAATCACTTTTCACACTTATATGCACTGCAAACCATCACCTTTTAAACATTTTGGGCTCTACATTGTGGGATCCTGGTTCAGTCTCCTTCCTCTGTTGAGAAGGTAGTAGCACTTAGTTGGACTAAGTTTTGCTACTTAAAGGAGATCCCAAATGATGAAGCATGCCACTTCGGTGGGTGATGGGACTTTTTCCTCTTTAAGGGGACTCCTTTAGATCAATTAAGACTGGTCTGTTGCTGTGTATGCCCACATATATTGTGCCACCACACGCCAGAGACCAAGTCTATCGGAATCGGAAATACTTACATTCAAGCAATGTGCAAGTTGTCTGTTTACGGTATTTGTACATCACAAGCATCTGAGGGCAATTTCCCAGCTCTGCCCATGACTCCTTTGTACTATGGAACAGCTCCATACCTCTGCAAATGTCACAACTTAGACCTGAGAGGGCCTGGCTTGTTGGTCAGTACAATCTTTCATAATATTGTTTGCTGAATTTCTATGAATAATCTAAAATTGTTTTACATTTCTGGGTACCTTTTTGTCTTCTATCTAGGAGATTCAGCTTATCCCAATTGACCATAGTTGTTGCCACTGCTGAGGAAGCCAGCAATGCCAGGGGATGTCTGCTTCAATGAGGCCCATGGAAGAACACAGCAGCCAGTGGAGTGGGCTTTTGGGTCCCTAAAGGCAAGATTTTGTTGCCTGGACAAAATTGGGGAGCCCTCCTCTACTCACCTGATAAAAAGGTGTGCAAAATCACTGTGGCCTGCTGCATGCTTCACAACATCATCCTGCGATGGAACATCCCTTACATCGCAGAGGAGTGAGACCATGAAGAGCTACCTGATAAGGATCCTAAAATGCCAAATGAAGATGATAGTGATGAAGAGGAAGGAGTGGACTTCTGTCAAGATGGCTTTGACAACTTCTTCTCATGATTGTAAGTATATCTTTACATGTTATCACTTTCACTATTACACCAACTATTGATGTAATGAAGAGAGAAGTATGTGGTGGTAATTTCTTAGGAAGGGCAAGTTCCGAGAAATTCAGGCCAAATGTGTTTGTTGATCAAAGGTTTGACACATTGACTACTGTGTTCAGTTACATTGTTTATCTATGATTGCCTTTTGTCCTCCAAAAGTTCACTTTGTAATGTGTCTATTATGTAATGTTTGATAGATAATCTTTTTGTTTTGATCTGTTTTAGGTTCCTTCACCATGTCATCTTCATTTGGATATTTCAGAGTTGTGACATTTGTGGGTATATGGTGTTGTTTCGAAGTACAAAGGGATCCTGGGAAAGACAGACACAGACTTTGGATGTACACATCTTGTACCATGGCAACTTGCACTGTGATTGAATGGAAGATTTGAAGATTACACTTGACTTGTTCTCTGTCATCTTTTGGCACTAAAGCAATATGTGTGCCATTATTAGCTCAAACCATATGTGGAGCCAAATCATGTTAATCTCCCTTCACACTGACTAAGTCCTCATCGTGTGTAAAATGCATGTAGCTGTTATAGTGTCTAATCATTGTAGGACATGCTTCTTGTGGCGCACCACTGAAACATGGTTGTGAAATTCCACCAGATACTGGATCAGTGAATTTCAATGATCCTGTGTCTACAAAATGTAGTACTGCCATGCTTTTGTCTATTGGTGTTATTGATGTAGGATTCCTTATGTGAGCCAGAAGATCTGACTCCAGCTGATGACATGAGTCAATGATAATTTGCCTATTCAATCTGATTGTTTTGGATAAATCTCCTTCTTCCATGGTAGGAAGGTGTGGAGTTGGAAATGTGAAAACTGTCACAGAGTATTAGTGTTATGGTTAGATTGCCATGTTAGTGAAAATGTTGACAGAGAATTATTGGTCAAATGGAATAAAAATAGTAGTAGATGCTTTAATGACATACTTTTTGGGGAGTCATGGCTGGAAACCTGATAAAAATATTGTCTACTTGTAAATTATCTATGTTTTACACAATCATTTTATTTTTGTCATTGTAAAGTTATGATGGAAGGAAACATTGCATTGATAAAGTTGAGATATACCCCCTTTCTATGAGTTTTTGAATTGTGAATTTATTGAACCAAACATGAAGAAATGAAACAGGGTGAAAATGCAAAGCAAAACAAAAAGTGAATAAATCAGTTATTATGAATGAAACCATAGTTGGAGAGCCGAAATAGGTTGAAATCCAATGTCCAAAAAATGACTGGCATCATAAATGTAAATGTGTCCAGTTATAGTCAACAGAGTGAATGGTATGCACACACTGGAGGAAATTAGGGTCGGGATTTCTTACTGGTGGTTGTATAGGTCTTGCCATCATCACCTCCTGAATATGAGTGGATGTCCCCTCCTGCGGGGGAGGAGGGATCCACAATTGCAGGCCCTGGAGTGACTGCACGTGGTTCTTCCTTGGCAGGGCCTCCCTTCCTGTGGCTGTGGCAGATGTAGATGGGCCAGATGTTGTAGGACTACAGGAAGGGATAGATGGTTCTGGGAAGGCCCTGCACATATGGGTATAAATGTCCTGCAGCACCCCAGTCAGGGAGACCATATTGGAGTTGTGAGCCTCCACCTGATAATTGAGCTCCCTCTGCAGCTGCTTCATCTCCCGGAGCTCAGTGAGTACCTGGCCCATCATGTTTTTGGACTGATGATAGGCTCCCAAGACTTGGTCGATGGTGGTCTGGGTTGGAGTGACCCCAGTTGCCTCACTATTCTGGCTCACAGAATCTCTCCCATAACCCCTACTCCGCTACCCTGTGCCCTTGGCCCAGTGTGCCCCATCCAACTGGGTCCTATGTGAGCTGGAGCTGATGGTGCTGTGGTCTCAACATTACCCAGGACTAGGGGGCACACGATTGCTATTACAGTGGTAGGAACACAGGAAGTGGATGCTTCGGTTAGCGGAGGTGTCACAGCTGTGGAGGGAGATCTCTGTGTGGGCCCAGTGGGACTCACTAGAGCCGTCTGCCCAGGCTGAGCAGATGGACCAGAATCCTCGCTATCATCCAGATTACCAGGAGTGTAGTCCTCACTGAAGGCTTGATCCTGAGCTAAAGTTGAGGTCTCTTCAGTGGCAGATTCCTGGCCAAATGCTCTGGCAGCTGGACCTATTTAGAAATTGGAAACATTTTTTTGTAAAAGTGTGAATTATACATCCAAATGTTTTGAGACAAACAATGTAGATACCTAGAAGAAAAAAAGGTAGAGATTATTAATATTTTAGCCTTCAGTGGTATTAAACATTTTACCCTAACGTTTTGCAATTTCAAACAGCACAACTTCAAATAAGCAGGTAATAAGATGTCCTGAAATGTTTCTGAAGTGATTAGGAATTATCGATAACATCTCCCAATCATTCAACTCAACAGAGTGGATAGGTAAATTGTGTAATTGACAATTCAAGGCATAGCTGACTTCAAAGCAGACATTTACACAATTTGGATGGATGTTTGGCATTAGTCATCCTGTGAACAGTGCAGAGTCAATTTTTGCTATTACCACTTATAATCCGCATAGTAATTTTCATACCTTACAATTCTGGGGTCAACACAGTACGATTTGTGAAACTCATGAAATCAATTCAATTGTTTGAGAAGAACAGGACAACATTCACAAAACAACACAACTATTTTCAGAAGAGAGCATTGAATTGGGATTCATCACTACATGACACCTTACCATATCTGAACATATGTTAGACAAGAGAGAATGAGCAATATGACATAGCAATATCCTTTTGACAAAACGGAAACAGGTCATCATGGTAGTTGTAGTCATTTCAAAGACAACTTCCCAACGCTTGCAAAATGGTTAGTGGACATACCTGTGGAAAATATGAGGTTGAAATGGGACTGACACCTACAATATGACACACATATGTGTTATGGGTTATTTGGTGTGCTAACACTTACACGCACCAAACCATCATGTGACATGTAATGGAGATTGACACCTGTAATCTTAGATGCAACACAATACATTCACACAAACAATCTAAATTATCTAATACTGCAACTTTGAGGTTTCTATGTTAGGAAAATATGTGCAGAACACATTGGAAACAGCTGTGTTGAGGATACACGGGACATTGAGGTTTAGTGAGATTTTGTAAAGTGTAACTTACCAGACTCCACTCCACCAGCTATTCCTGTCAAGCCTTTAGGATGTAGCATCTGCAAGACCTTCTCCTCCCTGGGCCCGAGTTGTAAGGGGGGGCTTGGGAGAACAACCTCCAGGTGATGCTTGGAGGCCAGGGAACACACACACCCTCCACCGCAGGTCGATCCACCTCTTCCTAATTTCCTCCTGTGCGCAGGTTGTTTGATACAGCATTTACTCTGTCAACTATTCTGGTACACATTTGACTTTTCTGAGATAGGGGTGTATTTTGGACTTGGGTTCCAAACAATTGTGGCTCTACGCTTATGATTTTATTCACCATGACTGACACATTTCCCTCAGTAAAACGGGGATTTTTGAGCCCTGGCATTGTGCAAAGAAACATGATTAAATCCAATTAATTGACCACAAGGCAATAAATGAAAGAAGATAAAGGGCCAAAAAACAGGGAAAAGCAACAACATAACCTCACTTAACGGGCAAAAGCTCAGCTAGAAAATATTGTGGTGCAGTGGAATGGCAAAGGATCATGGTCTGAAATGGAATGTGTTTTATAGTGTGGCATGCAGGTATTTCCATTTGGCCAATGGACATCAGGTGTGTTATACTAGCATCTATTCAATGGCCACAGTGATGGTGTAGTGTTGAGTGCGTACCACCACAGATTCCCTCCATCAGGGAGCCACCACTAGGAGACTGCCAGTACAACTTTGAAATTTAAATCTGCTCGGCAGGTAACCCATTGCCCTGACAGCAACAGAGTACTATTCGCCAGCATTGGAGTCTGTCGACGTGGATGGCGAGACAGCCTGCCTGCATCCACATATGTCGGGTGAAAGACCATCAACTTGGTGGAGTACTTGGGTCCGCTGACGCAGAGGGACGGTGGTAAGACCACCAAGATCCAAATCAGGCCCTATGTCTTCTGACAACTTGCTGCTTATGTTTTTTAATATGGAGATTGGTGTTTACATACTCCTCTCACGCTGTAGTCAGAGAAAGAAATGCAAAGTGAATTATGTGACAATTTTGCTTGGGTACATAGGGTGTGAAAGGAAAAGTTGTAGAATGTCATTTTTTGTAACAAAAAGCAAAATAAAAATACCTGTAAATGAACTGTACACATTCAGAAGTTTGGAAAGCAGAAACGAAGCACATTTATTTGTAATTCTGAAGTGTGGTGGAAACAAAGATTTTAATAGAATCAAAACAAATCAAGAATGTTTACTTGGTGATGCACACAATAAATATTCACCTAAAGCCGAATTTCCACACATTATCATTCGTGGGCAATATAGTTTGATCAGTAAAACTGTATGTCTGTGGGCATTTCAATGGAAAATCTGTTGTCTGTAAATGGGAGTGTGCTACTATATGATGCTTTAGTTACATTAAAAAAATCATTCACCTCATGCCCATTAAACCTAGGTGGGTCACAAAAGCTTACGCTAAAAAATGGGTTGTGGTTTCAAAAACTTTGAAAAACACTGAATTAAAATATTCCTTTAACCAGACTGTCTCTTCCTTAGTCTATCATCCTACACAGCATACATTTTCTAGTACTTACTCCAGTGGGGAAACATTTTCATAAATGGTATTTCAAATGCAATTTTCCTATCACATTATATTTCAGTTACAATGCTATTGAGCAACTGAACTTTCTATATGCCATGTAATTGTATGGAAAGAGAGCAGGTTAGCATTATGCATTCACTTTTATTCTCTGCTTTCAAGCAGCAAATACTTCAATTGTTCAGATATAGAACTCTGCATGAACACATAAAGTAAAATTGAACACTCAGACCATAAAAGGTTGCTATACTCCATCTTCTCCATCTTTTGCTTGCTGCTTCTGTGCAGATAAGTACTGTTAGACCTGATATCCTTGGAGTGATTTTATCCCAACCTTATTGCCTTCAACCCTCCCGTTTTGCTGAATTCATTTTTGTTGGCTTTAGGTCTCTGTGCACTTTACCATTGCTAACCAGTTCTAAAGTGCTTATGCTCTCTCCTTCAAACACAGTACAATTGGCTTATACATAATTGGTGCCTTTAATTTACATATGAGTCTCTAGTAATTGGTACTACATATATCCAGGGCCTATAAATTAAATGCTACTAGTAGGCAGCATCACTCACTGTGCCACCCACCAAATTATCCTTCTAAAATATATCTCAGGTCTGTCACTGTAGCCTGCAGTGCAGTTTTAAACTGTTAATTTGACCTGGAAAAATAAACTATTTTCCAGGTCTAAACCTTCCATTTTAATGCTTATAAGTCACTCATAAGGTAAGCCCTATAGTCTCATAGGGCAGGGTGCATTGTATTTAAATTGTAGGACACATTTGTTAAAGTTTTACATATAATGACAGTGTGGCAGTGCAAGCGTGGTAACATTTAATTATACGCTCACTCTCCTTACTACTTCAACCGTACTGGGCCCCTTACGATTAGACAGTCTGCAGCATTTCCATTTACCACAGAGGCAATGATCCACTGATGAATCTTTCTCCGCTGATAGCAGGGGTGGAAATTAGGGTGACCAAAACACCACGTTAGCTGTCCAATGAGGACCAATAATGAGATCAAATTTAGGTGTATCACTTTTAAAACCATGCTGGAGAAATAAAGAATTGCAACAGGAAGTCCCATAAGGAAGACCCAACCTCCTGATGAAGTTAAGCCGGACTAGAATTATGCAGACCCAAAAACACAGAATAAAAGAAGTACTACTTGATGTTCTGACAGAGCATGCTGATTCTCTCTACAAAGCATTTAAATCGTTTGTAAAATAGCACAGTTTAAATGGATGACCAAACAAGACTCAGTTTTAGACTCAAGCATGTATCAGATTAATTTAGTTATTGTATTAAAGATTCAAAATTCTTAGCAATAAGCAATCTTTCAGTTAGGAATATCACGGCTTGCACTAAAGCGCCAAACACTTAGGCAAGGCTTTATGAGATGACTATTATACAAAAATCAATTTACAGAGTTACAAAGTCCCACTATCATTAAAGGCAAAGGGATAGTTTGTTTGTCTAGCAGCTCAAATCTTATGAAAAAGGGGAAAGGGCTCAGATTTATAGTCCATTAAGGGCGAGTCCATTAGCATAGAACAAAAGAAATAAAGGAAAATGAAAATGAAATAGTTCAGCAAAGAAGGTTCAGCTACCGACTGTAGCATCAGCAAAGCAGTCCAAGAGTTAGAGGATAGTTCTTGTTAATCATCAAAAATCGTTCAGCATAGCATCCTCTCACAAGGGGAAAAGTATGACGATGCCCCTCCTTTGGGGTTTCTTCTTTTTATAAAGTCTATGTCAAATTTCCAGCGATGTAGCATCACACCATCATTGAAAGACTGTTGTATGCTCAGATTCACATAGGACGCTCGCAACAGTGAGATGCTTTCCCATACTAGTCCTAAGAAACAAAAGATTTGAAAGTCCACATAGGCCTAACATCGGATGAAAAAGAAATACAAAGTATCCATCTATAGCAACAGCTGAAATCCTGTTCCCACAGGAATATTTCTCTGTGAACGTTGTAAAAACTTTTAAGAATGTCAAAAATTATACATGTACAGATCAAATAAAGCAACATTCCACTAGTTGTAAATGGACCATTGAATTAGGTCAAGGGAAAGGTCAGCATTAGAGAAAATGAATTTTCGAAAAAGCCTTTAAGTTAGCATCACACATTTTAAATGAAGTAAACTCTAAATCAATATCAAATATAGCATAATAAAATCAATTCAAATAGGGAATATGTAGAAACTTAACCCGAGATTATTACATGGAAATAGCTAACGTTAGTAATACCCTACTTCACACTATTTTTCTCAACCTTCATATAAATATATAATTTTCTAAGTTCATAATACAAACTTTGTTTTTCACTTTTCAAACTATAGAATCTCTAGTATTATTATGCAAAATTTCAATATCGCACCTAGCTTCTACACATTTTTGCACCAACTTTACTAAATGGTGCATTCTACCAGAAGGCATTAGAAACACTTCACCACTTTATTAACCGCACAATTTCATCAGTAAACGTTAATAAACAACATGCTCATAAGATATTATCATTAGTGCAACTCGTTTATATGTATTATTATTTCTTTGTATGTATGTTTTCTTCATCTTCCATTTTAAGCACGTTTTACAGTGCTTCTACTAAACTTGTCTCAGTTTTATGTGTCATTGTGTCTAACGTGTGCAAAGTGCACTTTCAGCTTTTCGTGTCTTTAATCAGTAAATGTGTCATATATTATGATTTTTGAAATCTTGCATCATCAGGCCCCGCTCTGATGGCGAATGAAGCCATCATCTTATCTACCACATCAGATCTCTTCACAGATTATGGGTGTGTTGTCTTTTACATTTTCCTTCAACTCTCTTCTAAAGTTTTAATTCATTATAATATTTAAATTTTTGATCCTCCATTTCAAGATCAGTTCTTGATCTTTTTACTCCACAATTTTTATTCTTTCTTGCTGTATCTAAAAATTTGATTGACAATGTCATCAGTATTATGCACAAAGAGATTGCCACTAAAGTTCTCAAGATGGAAATCACTAATCCATTCCCTAAATTTCCCTACCAGTTGCTAACAATTGACAATCCCTAACCTATGGTTTCCCAGACACCATCTGCTTTTAAGTCTTTTAAGTCCTCATTTAAGTCAGAAATCCTTTTAATGTAACCTTCTAAGTCTTTACTCCTGTCTGGTATGTAAGTGCAACAATGTTGGAGTTTTAACAATTGGCAGACTCCCCCCTCCTTCACCAGAAGGATATCAAGGTCAAGTCAATTTTGGATCACCATTGATCTTCTCAATATAATTTCTTCATCTATTACAGAAAAACCACCAGTTGTACTGGGGGCAAATCGTCAACAGTAGTAGACAGCTTTCTAATTTTTTGAGAGTTTAATGCTACTCCTACTGAAGGTATTAGAACTCTAAATATACTACCTACTATTTTCACTTCTTTTCATTCTCACATTTTTATCTACTAATTCTTCTTTAATTCGCTTACCATGATACATTTTTTGAAAAACGATTCCCATATTACAACTTCCATACCATTCTTTCGGCAATTTGTAATAAGCACTCTTCCCACAAATACAGTACACCCCAAGGAAAATAGGATCTACACCTTCAAAATATATTCCCCAGTTTTCATATATTTCAACTGTATGTTCAAATTCACTAAGTACTACAAAAACAGCATTACTATTCAATGTCTTTCTGTATATACAAAGTTTAACTTTGTGTTGCCAGTCTAAAACTACTGAAACCGTTCTCTCCATGATTTGATTTTCTTCTTGCAGTAAGCTCCAAGAAATTAATTTAGGCAATGCATTATTATTTGTTACATATTCTCATCTACTTTCCACTAAATTTATAAAATTATTTTCAGCTCTCAATTATTTACATGTTAGGTTACTTCTAAGTGCATTAGCGGTGTCCAAAGATTGAGTTGGTCTAAATATGTAACCCATAGTTTCAGCTGTTGGATCTTCAGAATGCAGATTTAAATGTTTAAGCACTGGAAGTTTAGAAAAAATCTGATCTTGATTAGAGTAATAATATTGCAATTGATCAGTACCATAAAATAAGCTAGCTAACACCCTGCAAAAATTTTCATTTGTTAAAGGTCAGCCATGGTATGTTACGCCCTCAACAACTGATGAAGGTATTTGCATACAAATGTAGAAATCACCAACATTCATAGTATTTACATATTTGCTAAGCAGATTAGTATAAAGAATTTGAGCAAAAATCTATTCCCAGAGCAAATCAGAATATTTTCTTTTAGTAGTTCAGGAAGGGATAGTAAGCTTAGAATCTTTCACAGAAACATAATGTGGCAGGTTTCAGAAAATAAGCATTGTAATTAATATCAAGACAATAATAGAAAGAATCACAGTATATACACATTTGCATTTGTAAGAGATGCCAGTGCCGATCGCATGGTTTCGCAAAATTCAGATCGTTTAACTAAAGAAAAATCAAAGTTAGCAGCACTGGTTTGAGAAATTTCAATAGAGTCTTCGTACCAAAAATTATGGCAAAACTTGAAATCTTCTCAGAGACGTACAAACTCTCATAACAGCCTTGTTAATGAGTATATTCAGGAAAAACTGTGTCAATCCTTCGATTAGTACATCCAGATTAAAATTCAAATCAACAACATGTTCACTTCAAGGAGGTTCAGGTGTACGCGTTTTGTTCTCTCGTTCCCACTCATTGGCAGCCAAATAAGTCCATTCAGGAGATGCGTACCTTTGACTTGGTACTTTTGTTCTTTTTAATCTCCTCACAGTTGTTTGCTTATCATCTGTTTCACTTTGATCTGATTGTTCAGAGGTTTGAGGAATAGTTGGCGGTACTCATCCTGTGGTGAAGCAGCTTCTCAAAATCACACCTCTTCTCGGGTATTGGTCTCCGGGTACAACTCGCTTTCTGACAGCACTAGGCCCTTTGTTAGGATCTATACCTCTCATAGTCAACTCCTTTGGCTGCGACCCTTCAGGACCTACAGTTGACTCTCTTGGATCCTCCTCAGGCCAAACAAGTGCTATCCCAGCAGCTTGCTGGTCCCCAACAGCTTGAATAGCCTGATCCCTCTGTCCCACTGTTACCACTGACATTACGAACAGGTGCTGTTGTATCATCAAGGGGACTTGGGACTCTGCGACTGTGGCTGGCATGCACCCAGTTCAGGAGACCTCTGCACTTCATAGTGGTATTGGTGACTAGGATCACTCGAACGGCCCGCTCCAAACACATTTTGCCCACGTGTTTTTTCACCATTACCCTGTCACCCAGACTGTTGGACCACATGGGCAGCTACTCCAACCTGGTGTGAGACAGAACGTACCACATCAGCAAGGCCCCTGCAGAAGTCCAAAATCATATCATCTGTTATTATGACTAGAGCATTTGCAGGAACAGCTGGCAGCCTCATCACGTCCCATGATTTTTGTTGTTTAAATCTGTTTATTAGGCTTTTTTAAACACTTTACTTGTCATGCTAAACAACAATACAACAACAAATGGAGCACAATCACAGACAGGCACCTGAGCACTAATAAAGGTATTTGGCACAGCATCATGGACATTGTGTAGACTAGACTGTTACAAACAGATGGCACAATCATCAGAGGCATCGCGCAGATAGGACCTGTGGTGGAGCTGGCATATGTAATCTGCAGGATACATGGCTTAAAAACAGAAGGGGCAATCAAATGTGTAGAGAAGATACTGTTTTGAGTCCAGAGTGTCAGGTTCCAGGGTGAGCAGGTAATCCCTAAGGGGCTGCCAAAATTCTCGAGCACTGGAGATAGGGGGTTGTAATTGGGCATAGTCCCCACTGACTCTGTCAAAGTACGTCATGTTTTTCAACCAACTTGAGGTGGAGGGGGAGCAGTTGGCACCCCAGAGAATTGCAATCTGACGCTTGGCCAGTAGGAGCACCAGTGGCACATATCTACAGACTGAACAAGGGACATCCCGGGTATATCCTAAGATTGCAATCAGAGGGTCCGGTGTTACCTCCAGGTCAATCATGAGGGAGAGGAGAGAAAAGACAGAGGTCCAATAGGGGTTGATCTGAGGGCACGTCCAAGCTAAGTGTGTAAAATCTGCGTCAGGAACAGAGAATTTGGGATAGTGAGCTGGGTGTGTGGGATCAAACTTTGCAACAGCAGCAGGGTTGACATAAGCTGGATGCAGAAATTTAAAATGTAACAGTTTGTGCCTGTGGTTGACCAAAATACTGGGAGTTTGTGAACAACAATAGGACCACACCTTATCCAAAAGTGGAAAACCCAGGTCAGCACCCCAGGCTTCCGTGACCCAGGCCGTAGTGTCAGGCCTCAGGGTCAAACAGGAATGGAACAGTTTGGAGACCAGCCTATCACCACCCGAATCTGTTAGCAAAAGCAAAATTGGGGGAAGTCATCAGGGGCCATGGGGTAGGAAGGTATGCGTGAGCGCAGAGTATTGTGAAGTCGTTGGAGCACAAAGTGGTCCATGTAAGAGACATCATGAAAACAGATATCCTAGGCACATGCAAGGACGTGTCAGTCTGGAAAAACATCTCCCATTGTATGGAGGTCATGCCGTTGAAGGGTGCGTTGAACTATTCTTTGCTTGGAAGAGGGAGTCAGGGGTTATTAACCAGAGGTAGTGGAGGGGAGTAGAGGATACCACAGCCCAATAGTTGGCAAAGCCTCTGCCACACCCAGCATATTGTAGAAACTATTTGGAGGTCTGAAGAGGCTAAAGGGTATAGAGGAATGTAGGAGGTCTCCCAGTTGGTCTCTCTCTGATTTGAGATAGGAGATACGAGCATCTGGGTGATACCAGCGGTATGAATAGTGACATTGAACTGTGAAATAGTAAAGGCGGAATTCCGGAACCCCAAAACTGCCACATTTGTAGGGGAGTGTGAGTGTCCCAACATATACTGGGTGTGCAACCTGCCCAGACAAGTCGTGTCAGTAGACTACGGAGGTTATTACAAAAATTCTGTGGAAGAGGTATACGTATATTGAAAAAAAAAAGAAAGAAAGCATAGCAGGACCACCACTTTGATTAATGACACACTACCCAACATGAAAAGAGGAAGTTTGATCCAACGCTCCACCTGAATTGCAAGTCTATCCATGACAGAGTCATAGTTGAGCTGAAGGACTTGGTCTTTATCCCTGTGGAGGTGTATACCCAGGTATGTAGTACTGTCCACAGTCCAAGTCAAGGGGTATTTGATAGAGAGAGGGTGCATGTTGTCTGTAAGCGGATAGAGCTTAGATTTGGCCCAGATAATATGGAGCCGTGACAGTTTGCCGAATCGTATTAGGTCTAAAATTAGGGCATGGGGTTGTCAGAGGGGTGACGTAGAAACAACAAAATGTTGTCTGCATATAGTGAAATTAAAAGTGGGCCATGAGTGAGCTGGAGGCAGAGATGGATATGGCGCTCCTGAAGATGACAGAGAAGAGAATCCATTGCGATAATGAATAAGAGTGGGGAAATGGGACAGCTCTTTCTGGTACCCCTAGGGACAGGGAACGCACCTGTTAGGGAGCCGTTAACCCTTAAACATGCCACCGGGTTGGAGTAGAGGAGCATGACTAGGGAGATGAAACTCCCAGGGAGGACAAGCTTCATTAGAGTTGTCTTTAAAAAGGGCCACTCAAGAGAGTTGAATGCTTTCTTGGCTTCCAAAAGGGCGACCACTGCAGGGATTGAGGGGGAGATCCTGTTCAGGATCACAAAGATGGTCCGTAGGTTCAGGGAGGTGGACCGGTAAGGGACGAAGCCAGACTGCACTGGAGAGATGATCTGCTCCATCAATAGGGACAGTCTCGTAGCAATGACTTAGCTGGGATCTTGCTGTCTAGGTTGAGAAGGGACAATGAGCAGTAGGAGTCACACAAATGGGGTCTTTGCCAGGTTCAAAAGGAGAGTTAAAACAGCTTCTCGCAGAGTGGGCAGGAGGTAGCCTGTGTCCAGGGATTCAATATACATGGCCAGTAGATGTGGAACTAGTTGTTGCTTGAAAGCTTTATAAAAGGCACCCATTAGGCCATCAAGGCCAGGGGCCTTGGATCAGTCCAATGCATTGATTGCTAGGATAATTTCTTTGCATGTTATAATATGTTATGTTAACTAGGTATTTATAAAGCGCACAGCTACTAGATAGAGTGTCCCGGCGCTAAGAACCTCATGATGGAGCTGACAGAGTGCTGTCAGAACTAAACTCGTGTACTATTGCTGAAATAACCAGGTTTTCAATGACTTCCTAAAAGTAAGAAGGTCCTGCATCTGTCTCAGTGCCAGCGGCAGACTGTTCCAGAGTTGAGCGGCTTGCACCTGAAAGGAGCACCCGCCTATCCGCGCGCGGTGAAACTTGGGTGTGCGTGCCAGCTGCAGCATTGAGGACCTCAGAGTTCGGTGCGGGCAGTAAAACTGGACTCTCTTCCTGATGTATGAGGCACCTGTGCCTTGGAGAGCCTTGAAGGCCAGGACCAGCGCTTTGAAGCGGATCCTCTTGCGGACCGTGAGCCAGTGTAGGGATTTCAGATGGGGAGACATCCGTGTTCTAGGGCCGAGCATAGGTATTGCTCTGGCTGCTGCGTTCTGAACCACCTGCAGCCATGTCAGTAAATATTCCGATAGCCCCAGGTACAGGACGTTTACGTAGTCCAGCCTAGATACAATCAGTGCCTGGACCACCGTTTTCCTGTGTGCGCCCGGAAGGAGGGGCAAGAACTGCTTTAACATTTTAAGCCTGCCAAAGCATGATCCAACTACTGCTTGAATCTGTGCATTCATGGATAGGTTATCCTCCAGCTTCACAAAATTTTTAACTGTCTTTACGGAGGTTATGGGAGGGGACATATCCAAAGGCCACCAGTTTCGCCACACATTACTTGGGGGGAAGCCAAAGAAAATGATCTTTGATTTTTCGGAATTACATTTAAGTTTATTCAGTTGAAGCCAGGAGAACACCTCTGATAGACAGGAGTTGATCACATCTCCTCTAAAATCCGCGTCTTTGTCGCAGGTAAAGAGCAACTGCGTATCGTCCGCACACGATACTATTTTTGTTCCGTGGGCCTCTGCAAAATTCGTCAGGGGGGTCATGTAAATATTAAAAAGTGTTGGACTCAAAATTGAGCCCTGCGGAACTCCCACCACCAAGGGGGGAATGGAGGCAGCAAAGGGCGGGGACCAAACTGTTTGCTGGCAATCCTTCAAAAAGGAGGAAAACCACTTGAGTACCGTACCCCCAAAACCGCACTCCTGGAGTCTCAGCAGGAGCCGGTCATGGAGTACGGTATCAAAGGCCACAGATAAGTCCAATAATATCAATGTGATTTGTTTGCTGCGGAATCAGCACTGACCATTCATAAGCTATACCATAGCAATCTCCGCCAGGTAGGGTGGGATCTCAGGTTCAATATCTGACATACGTGACATGTATAGGTATGCATATTATCATTGGAATTTAGCCAAGATGCCCTCATTATCAACTATGGGGTTCCCAGAGTCTGCATGGAACTCAGTAATATAGCCCCTGAAGTAGTTAGGGTGCAGTAGCTGAGTGTAAGTGCGGCCCAGGAGTTACCCCTCCATGTAGTATCTGGCCATGGTGAGCCTTCCCATGTATGAGACCTCCCTATCAGCCAAGTCATGAAACTCAGTCAGTAAAGCCGTGAGATGATGGAGTTGGGGTGCTTCCCGGCTTGATCAATGCTGTGCAGGTCGCCTCAAGTCGCTGTAATTGAGAGCGGATATTGCGCAGAATGCCCACATGTTTAGATATGCACACCCCATGAATGTACGCCTTGAAGGGAGAGAAGAACCGGGTTGTGGACTGATAGGATGCAAGTCAAAGCTTTTATCTCAGTAAGCCAGAGTGAGGCGTAGGCAGTAAGTAACCAGTAGTCAAATCTTGTCCAAATATCATGAGAGGTGGAATAGAAAGTGTGACCGGCAGTAGATGGATGTCAGGTGCGCTAGGCCTGGGCGTAGTTCGCGGAGTTTTGCTGCGCGGAACTCCGTGAAGTTACAAAAAAACTCCGCGGAGTTCCGCGAGTGGCGGAGTGCATTGCAAACTGCAGTTTGTGCTGGTATTCCTGCCGCTCGGGTAGAAACTCTACCCGAGCGGCAGCTCGTGCTCGCGAACTTACCATTCGCGATCGCGAGCAGGGAAAAAACTCCACTGCACATCGCGAAGCGGAGTTTTCTGCACTCCGCGAGCTCCGTGGAGTGCGGAGTGCAGAAAACTCTGCAAACTCTATGAACGGAGCGAAGTTCACCGCCCAGGCCTAGCCAGATGTCATGTAGGGTGTATGTGTCGATGAAATGGCGAAGGACTCCCAGAGCATGTGGTTTACTTCCTTGAGGGTGTAGTACTGTATTAAAGTCACCACCCAGAATTATTAAATCAGCATCTGATCGGCCCAAATGGGCATGGAGGGTATGAACGAATTTGGGGGCATCTATGTTAGGAGCATGCGTTGGTCCGCAAGGGTGCCAGAAAGTAACACATAGTGGCTGTGAGGGTCCAAGAGGTTGGTATGTAGCGAGAAGGGGACGTTTTTGTATATAAGAATACAGACTCCCCGGGAATAGGAGCTATAATAGAAGAAGTAGCAGTGTGTACCCCAGGTGTCCACAAATGTCTGGGAGGCTCTGGGCGGTAGAAGAGTATCTTGAAGAAAGGCAATCTTCACTCCATAGCAAGTTAAGTAAGAGAGAACTTGTTTGCCCAAACGTTGGATGTTAATACCATGGATATTCCATGTTAGAAAGGGGATATGCACTACCCTCCTTGGGTGACTAGGGGATGCCATGTAAAATGTGTATATGAAGGGGAAGGCGCCATGTCAAGAAAGAGTGAATAGTGTACCTGAGGTGGAAAGTGCAACTAACAGAATACAAACAACTAAAACCCCAACCACTTCCCCCATCCACACCAGACAGCAAGACATCTAGTGAATCCTAAAGACAAAACACAAACTTATCCAAACCCAAAAAAGGTAAGTCGGTGCACACCACAAGGGGGTGGCAACATCACAACTGGATCTGGTTCGTATGATAAAAGGAGACCTGAAGAAAGTGAAGAAAGAATCAACCACATAAATGCAGCAGTGATACCCTCTCAAGAGCATTAAATATCAACAACCAGTGGGTAATGTAATATCTGAATCAAGTAAGTACATGCAAAAGGAACCTACAATCAAAAAGAGTAGATACGTAGTGTAGTCCGTATCAGCCAGTAGAAGATTGCATGGCTGGGTTTGGCAAGTTAGTGCAGTTGGGGCTGCTCCATCTGGGGGACGGGGATCTTGAAAAATAGCGCTCGCAAAATTCAAGGTGGTCTGCTGGGGTGTCAAAGATGCAAGATTTACCACTGACGTCGACACACATGCCGGCCAGATAGAGCATTGCATATTTGATTCCCAATTTCCTAAGAACATTTTAGCCATTGCTGAATTTTCGGCGGGCCTCCTGGAACGCAATGGTGAAGTCAGGGAAGGGGGGAATACTGGAGGGGGGCGATTTCACGGGCCAGTCTGAGTGCTGTGTCTCTATCCCTGTAATTGAGGAAGCGTGCTATAATGATCTAAGGGGGAGCCCCCACAGGGGAGGCTTGAGGGATCGGTGGGCAAGTAGAAGATTAGTTGATGCGGTCAAAGAGGGTGGTGGGCTGCTCAACAAATGTGGCTGGTCGCCCCATGTTCGTAGTTTCTGCGAAACCAGAGATTCTAATATTATTCCTCTAGAATCCGGCTTCAAAGTCCTAATTTTTTTATTGCTACAGTCTTTAGGATACATTCCAATTTTTCAAGACATTTCAATGTAGTCATAGTGCCATCTTCCAGTACTGAAATGTGCTCCTTGGAAGCATCAATCCTGGTGATTTGTAGATTTAGTCACTCCTCCAGACGGTCAATGCCATTCGTAAGTGTGTCGAAATGGGCAACTATGGAGTGGAATCCCGCACAGAGCTCCGTCATGATGGCAGCCATGCCGCTGTCCATGTCGGCTCCGGCCTCTCTATCAGGCAGCTCATAGATGTCAGAGTGCAAGCCTTGAATTCTCGGTGGTTTGGGGTGCTCAAAGAGCAGTTTGCTTTATTTTGAAACAGTGTGGCCTATCGCAAACGAGGCACAAAAGAAGGAAAATTTAGACAAAATGGCGGCACACTGGAGAAGGATGGTTGCCTCACACCAGTGGCAGCAGTAGATCTCTCCATCACAGCAGTCGATCCCAGGGTTTATCCCCCTATGCTTGTCTTGGTGGGGACGCAGCAAAAGAGATGGTTGGGGCGGTACGGTAACCTGTTGCAAAGGTCAAGGCCCCATGCCATGGAGGGAGGAAGCTATTGCAGCAAGATGGCTGAGGAGTGTTTGGCAAGTGGAGAGGATCAGTAGTCACCGATGGGGATAGCAAGGTAGCACACAAGAAACTGTATCAGCACTGTATGGGACTTCAGCAAGCAGCAGCAGGGCATATGATGCAGGGCTCAAGGGCTCCAAGGGCAGGCCCAAAAGACCAGTAAGAGCAATGAGGAGCAGTCAAGCAGGAGAGTAAGGGCCTGTGATGTCCAACACAGAGAGAGGGATAGCATAATGTTGGGAGGATGAGATGAGGGAGAGGCGCCCCATACATCTAGTCACCAGCAGACGCAAGGGCCATTCCAACAGATGGGGTGCACAATATTGGAGGGTGATGTGTGGCGTGGTGCGTGGCCCAGAGCAGGGGGTCCGCCACTGTGCAGAGAAGCACGACATGTCACCAGTGGGCGCTCTGTGCATGGAAGGTGTACGCAGTATGGGTGCGTGCACTGCTGGGGGACCCCCACCCCTTCTACCAAGGTCTGCGCTCACTGGGTAGGCCCAAGGGATACAAGGCCTCGTCTAGAGCTCACCCGCCAATGGCGGGATGATGGTAGCGTTGTAGCATGGTCGGTGTAGCGTCCGGTTCACCACCACAGCCTCTGTGTGTTTCGCTGGGGTGTCGCAGTAATAGGAGGGTGGTCTACAGCACCAGCAGGATTGGGTGGTCCCTGCCTCAGGCTCACCTACGGCCCCTGTTGCCGCAGGTCCTCCTAGGCAATGCCGGGCAGCTCGATGCTGAAATGTCAGTCAGGAGGCAGCCTCAGCCATGGGAAACCCAGCAATCAGAATCCCCCTGATAGCAGCTGCATTTCCAGGTTAGGAGGATGGGAAATGTGAAGGATGGCAGAGACTCTTGCATGAAAAAGGGCCACCACTGCTGGAGCTCTACAAGAACACCCCATCACACTTCCCATGATAACCTCGTGGAAAGACAATCCTGTCCTCCTTTCTGGAGTACTTCTCAAACTCCCCAACAAAAGAGGCAATGCATCTGGCCACTTCAGAGATGTAGAAGTGCATACTTTCACCAATCTGGATTTCAATATGCCATTGATCTGCTCCACCAACCCAGAAGCCTCTGGTCAGTAACTGCAATGGAGCTTCTGCTCAACCTGTAGTACTGCACATAATATTTTTAGGCCCTATTAAAATGAGTTTTGCGGTCTGAGAAGCCAGAAATCTGAACCTCGGAATCCAATCCCTCAAAAGTAATATTGCCACAGTCAAACTATCATTCCTATGAGTAGGATAGGCTTCAACCCACTTTGATAAAAAAAACGCCCCCCAGTGACCAAAACATATCTTCGTCCATTGCAAAGGGGCATCTCTATGAAGTCAATTTGCATCCGGTTGAAAGGACCTGCAGATTTACCAATGTGAGTCATGACAACCTGTGCTTTTCTTCCTGGGTTTTGTTGCTGACACACCACACAATGATGACATAGTGTTTCTGCAGTTACTCTGAATCTGGGATTGAACCACACCTGTTGGAAAAGACACATAATTCCATCTCTGCCAACATGTGCAGGACCATGGTAGTGGCTTGCCACAGGTGACATTAGGCTGTCAGGCAACACTGGTCTGCCATCAAAGTAAACCCACATGTCATATTCCCTTGTAATGCAACATGCTTGCACCCAACCCTGCTGTTCTGCTTCTGTCACCTCATCCTGCAATTTCATCACTTCCTCCCAGGTATCTGAAGCAGACAACAACAAATTACAATCTGTGACGTCGTATGTGTCTTTCAGTATTTCTTCATTAAATGTTTGTGCATTGAAGGCACAATACTGTGCCATCTCGTCAGCATAACGGTTGCTGACTGATACATTGTCGGTACCTTGCCGATGAGTGACACATTTCACAAACGCATTTGGGCAGGCAATTGAAGGGACTGCAAAAGGCTCCTTACGCACTCTCCATTTGTAATGGGAAAACCAGAGGACATCATGAACCCACGCTGTGACCACAATAGCCCAAAGTTATGTACGACTCAAAATTGTATCTCAGAGCTGTTCTGAAATGGTACATGCTTGTGTCAGAGCTCTGAGCTCTGCAACCTGTGCAGAAAACACTCCCTGCAAACATGAAGCTTCCACAACATCACCAACTGTACCTACAGCATCTTTCAAATTTCCTTCATTGTCTCTCAAACACAAACCATCAACCAACAACACATGATCAGATTCAGGCAAGGGCACATCGGACATATCAGGACGTGGCTTTGTACACAACTTAGTCACATCCAAGCAATCATGCTCAATTTTAGAAATGGGGGTCTCTAGTTGGCAGAGGTAGGTACCTTTGTCCAAATAGGGACCCTTGCTTCTAACCAGGGTAAGGGGGATACACTTCTAAAATAACCCCTGCTCACCCCCTTAGTAGCTTGGCATGAGCAGACAGGCTTATCTCAGAGGCAGTCTGTAAAGCATTTGTGAACACATACAGTAATACAGTGAAAGCACTACAAATGGGCACCATACCAGTTTAGAAAAATAAGTAATCTTTATCTAAACCAAACAAGAACAAAACAACAAACATCCACAATACAGTAATAATAATATGACTTTCAAATGATAGAAATAGTTCAGTTCAAAGAAAATTGCAGATGCAACACTTTTCACACAAAGTACCTTGGATGCGTCGCGCACACAAACAAAAAGAGTCGCAGGGAAGGTGATGCGTTGGTTCCTTACACTCAGGGAAGGTGATGCGTTGGTTCCTTGCTCCAGGGGATGTGATGCATCGGTTCCTTACTGCTGTGCAGGGTAGGTGATGCGTCGGTTCCTTACCGGAGAGGAGGTGATGCGTCGGTTTCTTACTGCGCGGGGAGGTGATGCATCGGTTTCTTACTGCGTCTCCCAACGATGCGACAGACTTGGCACCTCGATGCAATGTGACGATGCGTGGGGTCTTGCAGCCGCAAGGCAGGGCTTGCGTCGGAATCAGTGTGGTGATCTCGGACTTTGGAGATCGGTGCACTCGATGCGGTGTGCAGCGATTTCTCGAGCCACGAGCAGGCGCTGCGATGATTTCTTCGGCAATGCATCGGAAACAGGTGAGGATGCATCATGCTTCTCGAAGTTGCATTACTTTTCCAGCTCCCAGCGGCAAACAGCCTCCAGAGGTCCAAAGCAACAGCAGGCACCTCTTAGCAGGTCAGAACTCCCAGCAAGGAAGTTCAGGGGAGCTGGTGGTGAAGTCTTTGTGTCCCTGAGCCTTCAGAACAGGAGGCAAGCTCAGTTTCAAGCTATTGGAGATCTTGCTCAAACAGGGGAAACAGCAAACAGCTAAGTCCTTTTCCCTTTCCTTAGCAGAAAGTAGCCACTGCAGGCCAACCCCAGACAGCAATCAGCACAGGGGCAGTATTCCTCCTCAGTTTCTTCTCCTTGGCAAAGGTTTCTCTTGATTCCCCAAAGTTCTTGGGTCTGGGGCACCAATATTTATACAGCAAAATCCTTTGTTCTCTGGTGGCAGAGAAGCCCTGTGCTCAGTCAAAACCAGTTCTGTCCTCTCTGATGCAGCTTCCTGGCAGGAGGTGGAGACAGCATTGTGGAAGGCAGACCAGGCCCATTCAGGAGAAAGGAAATCTTCTCCACCTACTCTAAATGCAGCCCAGGTCTATTCAGCCCAGCCCTGGCTCATCCAGACTCTCTGGAGCCACTGCACATCCCCAGCCCCTGTCATTCCAAAGACAGACAGTCAATACACATCCTAGCAGAGGCACACTGGATGGCTAAGCAAGAAAATACCTATTTTCTAAAAGTGGTATTTTCAAACACAGAATATTAAAATCACCCTCACTAAAAGATGCATTTTAACATTCTGAGTTCAGGCCTACTAATCTTTATTTTCCTATCTTGTTCCCATGGGCAGTAATACTAATAAGATGTTATGAGCAAACTCCCCATTCTATCCTATGGGGACAGATAGCCTTACAATAGTGAAAAACGAAATTGGCAGTATTTCACTATCAGGACATGCCACACACATCAGGGCATGTCCTACCTTTCACATACACTGCTCCCTTCCCAGAGGGGTACCTTGGGCCTACCTTAGGGGTGACTTACATGTAAGAAAAGGGAAGGTTAGGGCCTGGCAAGTGGGTGCACTTGCCAGGTCGACATGGCAGTACTAGACTGCACACAGGCACCGCAATGGCAGGCCTGAGACCTTGTTGCAAGGCTGCTAGTGTAGGTAACACAATCAGTGCTGCAAGCCTACTAGCAGCATTTGGTTTACAGGCCCTGGGCACACACAGGGCACTGTACTAGGGACTTAACACTAAACCAAATAGACCAATCATGGAAACACCAATCTATATCAACATTTGACAAAGTGAGCACTTGCACTTTGGCACTGAACAGCTGTGGCAAAGTGCCCAAAGCATCTAGACCAGCAAAACGAAGTCCAACACACAGCAAAAACACAGGAGGCAAAGGCAAAAATACAGTATCTCCACTGAATGCGGCACAAATATTGTTAGTGGATGACCCATGATAATACTTTCACACTGCTCAAGACTCACACATGTAGATGCAACTGATTTCAAACATCCAGGCAAAGCAGCTGCAACAGGGTCAAGTGTCGCCAAAAAATAGGCGATAGATCTGCGATTGCTTCCATGCATTTGTGTCAACACTGAAAGAGTGCAGTCTTTTCTTTCACTGCAAAATAACACAAAACACTTGCTTTATTCAGGTATTTCCAAAGCTGGTGGCCTGCAAAGTCATTCTTGCAGCTCTGTGAAAGCAGTCAAGCAACTGTAATCCCAGGGTACCGGATTGGACACATCTTTGTGTTTCAACCTCGGGAGAGGTTTTACTGTTACCAAAAAATCTGGAATTTACTGTCTGCAATAGCTCACCATTCCTAAGAACATGGGGACTTCTTTTTGGGTAGCTGGAGGGTTCATGTTAAGAATCACTGAGAATCTTTATTGTAACACTTTCATTGCTCCTTTCTGAATGTGATGTCCTAAGTAGAGGACTTCAGTTTTGCAAAACTGTAACTTGGTCGGGGATACTTTATGTCCATTTTCTTTGAGATGGTTTACCAAAGCAATGGTGTCAATTTTGCAAGCTTCCTTCATAGGTGACAACAAAAATAGGTCATCAGTATACTGCACTAACACTGAAAACTGGGCATTATCAGAGACTCGAGATTCTTCTTGAGTATCAGACAAAAAATTCAGGGGCTCTCCGTATACCCTTGTGGGACTCGGCACCATGCCAAAACACAACACCCAAAATGGAAAGTCAATACAAACTGACCATTTTTGTGCAATAGGATAGAAAAGAAAGCCTGGCACAGTTCGATAACTGAAAACTGTTCAGCTTCGCATGGGATCTAAAATAAAATCACAGCTGGATTCGGTATCACAGGACAACAAGGAACAATAGAATTAACCCTTTGCAAATCCTGCACAGTACGATAGTTACCATTCGGCGTCTGCAAACCAATAATGGGAGAGTTACATGGACTTCATATTATCTCCTTTAGGATCCCTTGCTCAATCATTGAGTCGATCACAGTAATAATTCCGGCAATATTATCTGGTGACAAATTGTATTATGGGATATTTTGGAACTCTACATTTGGTTTAACTGTAATTTGGATGGTGTTTACATCTTTAATTAGACCGATATCTTTACCTGTAAAGTCCCAGACTTCAGGTAGCACTGTGTCTCTCCATTCAATGGGTAAATCCTCACTCTTCAGTAGAGGACACATCTTCACATCTAATTTCTGTTGGGCTAGTTTAAAAGCAACATCCTCATCATTGGTATGAAATTCAATTCCACTGGATGTGCAATAAATTGAACAATTTAATTTACATAGTAGCTCACATCCAAGCAAATTCACTTCACTTGTGTCACACACCACAAATCAATGCCAATCCTCAATAGGATCCTATTTTAAGTGTAACTGGTTCTGAAATAGGGTAGACAACTGTTTATTTGTAGCTCCTAACACTTGGATACTTCCTCCCGAGAGGGGTAGGTTAGGAACCTCTGCTGTTCTTACAGTGGAGCGGATAGCACCAGTGTCAACAAAGAATGAGACAGGATTCCTATCCACATAGGGACCACTCTGGTCTACCTCTAAGGCTGCACCAAGCACACATCCTTCTCCCCCTCAGGCACCGTACGCTAATGGGTCCTGGTCACTGTTATCCAATTGGATCAAATACTGTTGTGCTGCATTCGGATTCTGGAAAGAATTTCTATTCATCTCCTGATTTTGATTTGTATTGTATATTTGAACCTGAACATTCTATTGTGGCATTGGAGCTTAGGGCATTTGCCTTTGCTGTGATACAATAGAATTCTGAATTCCCTGTCCTTGCATCTATTGAGTCTGTCCCATGTTATTCCCTTGAGACTGTGCATATTCCACATTCTGCATCTGATTTCCTGCATTATTCATAACAGACTTACACTTACGTCTCCAATGTCCACATTTTCCACAAGCATGACATGGATTTGTTTTCTTCAAAAGCAACACATCAATACCAGTTCTGGGATCTACCGGATTACTACAACCTCTACCATGGGACAGAAAATTCTGCTGTTGGAAATTATTAACACCCTGCATCATCTGAGCTTGATTATAACATCCCTGTGGTTGCACTTTGTTATCAAAACCCATCTGATTTTGACCTTTCTGCATTGGTTTTATCTGGGCAATCATTAATTTCTCCTTGATCTTCTTGAATTTCCTCTCAATCTCGTCACCACAATATTTTGCATAATGCAAAATCTCATCTAGTGGATTGCTCTGGCAGCAAAGTAATTGTTATAGGATCATGTTAGAAATCTAAGGTCTCAAACAGAACACAAAACTGTAAACAAAATGTCCCACATCTTTATCTGTGATATTGTCCAACCAACTCTACTGTTTGAAAGCCTATGATAATCTCTCATAAAAGACATGTACTGATTCCTTTAGCTCCTGGGTTGTCCTGTCTATCTGTACCCAATCAATCTCTTTCGGGGAAAGTTTAGTCTTCGGGTGATTTATTACCTGCTGGTATTTCCTCATTACTACTGGAGATGGTGCTCCTGTTCTAGGATCCCTTTTTGGTTCTGACTCAGGCCTCTCCACAGTAATCTTACATTCGGCCCACAAACTTTGTCAGTAAAATCTAACCTGTGTGATTTTTGTAAGATCTTTGAATTTTGAATATCTATACCATATTTCTGACCCAATTCTACCAATCTCAATTTTTCTCATCATGTAATGTCTTTACAGAGAAACAATAGTTCCTCCTCTTGGAAGATATCTAATCTTGAAGGGCTAAGTGTTGCCTGAATCATTTCTTCTAATTCAACTTTTATCGGCTCACATCCGTGGGTGCTCTGTTTTCCTTAACTGAATTTTGGACCGAACTTGAACTTGCAACCAAATCTGAAGTTGGTGTGGAACTGAACTAGAAGCTGAAGTTTGCATTGGAATTGAACTCAAAACTGAAACTGGAACTGAAGCTGGAACTATTGCTGAATTCTGATTATTTGGGGTACTATATGCTTTAAGACATTCTTCAAATTCTTGAGGAGTAAACCCTGATTACTCTCTCGCATTATTTAAATTTAAGCTTCCATTATTCAAATTTGCACTCATTCCATGTTGCATATTCAGTACAGATGTATCTGAGCTGAAATACCCAATTGGCACAGTCATGTCAGAAGCATGATGATTAGTTTCAGAGGTCCACTCAGTTTGGGACAATAATAAGGTGGAAACCTCTGCACCATTATTTGTGTTGGATCAAATTGTGTCTGATTTGGGACAACATTCATAGCTGAAGCATTATTAGTTCAAATTGAAAACATGAGGGTATGAAGCAGTTATCTTGCTGTCAGGCCTGAAAAACCTCCCAGCACTGTATTTACTCCAGTAGGTACAGTCTAATTGTGAACAGTATTTACCTGTAACCCAGACCTGTAAAGGGGCACAACAGGTCCAATAGTAACGGGAAGAGTCAAAGTGTATGGAGTACTTGAATCGATTACGTTCATGGGAGTTGATATCTCTGTTCTCCCACTCACAGGTGAAATAAGCATAGATTTTTTAGGCACTTCAGACATTATAGGAGCATTAGGTTTTCCAGCTGTGCTAGTATGTGTCAAGCCACTAGTCTGTGTCTTATTGTAAGGTGGTGGACAATTCATCAATAAATCATTCTAAAGTTTGTCATCTATGTCACTCTCTTCTCCTTCCATCTCTGAATCAATTTTGTCTGTCTCTAAATGCTTCTGTTTCTCTCTCTTCTCTTTCCCTTAGCATCTTCCTCAACCTCCAGCACAGGATACAATTGTGTTCTGTGTATTACATCTGCTCTTCACATTTTTTGTTGAGCAGCCCATCTAGCTCCTTCATATTGATCCATAGTTCTCCTGTATCTTCCTTGGTATTTTTCATTGACGTTCTGAAGAGCAATATGGTCCCAGGTATTTAGAGCCACAATAACAGAAGCTCTGGCAGGATCTTTCATTTCATATATTCTTTTCGTTACATTTTCTAAAATCCTCAAATTAAATGTTCCACACTGAGGGAACTATAATGTCTCATTTTTCTCAGTAAGTTTATGCCAAAACTCGAGCCACAGACATGGATGTAATCCTTTATCCATCCTGACTATATATCCTGGCGTACCCTCAGGTGGTGCTTCTACCTTTGCTTTGACAGGAATGGTCTCATCTTTCTTTACTAATTTCAGCAATGACTTGCAAAATGTAATTTTTATTCAATTTTTTACTCACAAACAAATTCTAAAAATCCCAAAAATGTTATTCTCCCATAATTCACCTGTTCAGCAACCTCAACCAATGACAGCATGACTCATGACTTAGTCAACCATTCCCAGCTTGGCTTTAAACCAACCAACCAATCAAAGCGCGACACACTTTGACATAAATCTTGCTCCACGTGGCAGCTCACCCTCCTTCACAATCTTCTCTAGTGTGTTTTCTCTAAGCAAAATGACAATACAATGCAAGCAACAAATAAGACTGTTTGCTCCACTAAAGGATATTCGCTCTCACACGGTAACTAAACTTTTCTATGCTCTTTTGCTTTAAATGAAATGTCAACTAGCTGAATTTCACCCTTAAATAATGGTGTTATTCCCTGTGAACCTGAGATCAACCATACCAACCGTTTACCACTAACACACAAAGAGAACCCTTATCAAAGTGTTGTCGATAACGTCTCACGACCAACACCACAAAACAGCAGACAACTTACTCAGTGTCTTCTACACTGAGACAACCCGTAGGTAAATATCTCAAGATCTTAGGCCACAACAGACCCGTTCACAACTTCAAATTTACACAAAGCACCACAATCATACATGGACTTTAACCATGTGGACTTTAATCACTTCACTCCACTCAATAACACACAGCCATTTGAAAAACCCCAATCTTAAGCAAAAGCAATAGCATTGCACATCCCTATTAATACTCACACTCCTTTGCTGCTACACATTGACTCTATCCAGAGCGATACTCCATCAGCACTTCATCAATCCTTCTTTTTCCTGAACCAAAAATTGTGGACTTTTTGGACTTGGGCAAATTACTATTTTTAGGACCCTAAAATCTCACTTCACTAGGCAGAACCATCAACGTTTTGTTGAAGTGCAAGCATGGTAAAATTTTATTATACACTTACTCTCCATACTACTCCAACCGTACCGGGCCCTTTAAGATTAGACAGTCTGAAGCATTACCATTTACCACAGATGCAATGATCCTTTTATGAATCTTTCTCTGCTGATAGAAGCAGTGGAAATTAGGGTGGCCAAAATAACCCGTTAGCTGTCTAACAAGGACCATTAATTGAAAGCCAACTCACAAATTTGAGATCAGATTTAGGTACACCACTCTTAAAACCATGCTGTAGAAATAAAGAATAGCAACGGGAAGACCCAACCTCCTGAAGAAGTTAAATCAGACTAGAATTATACTGACCAAAAGCTCTGCAACAGCAACACAGAACAAATGAAGTAATACTTGATGTTCTGACAGAGCTCGCTTATTCTCTCTACAACACATTTAAATCAGCTGAGAATTATTTCCATTAAGAATATCACAGCTTGAATTAAAGTGCCAAACATTTAGGCAAGGCTTTATTGGATAGTTATATAAAAAACAGATTACAAAGTTACAGATTCCCACTACCATTAAAGGCAGAAGGATAGTTTGTTTATCTAACAACTCAAATCCTATGAAAAAGGGTTCAAATGTGTACTCCATTATGGGAGAGCCCATTAGCACAGAACAATAGAAATAAAGGAACATGAAAATGAAATGGTTCGGCAAAAAAGGTTCAGTCCACCAGCTGCCGACTATAGCATTAGCAAAGCAGTCCAAAAGTAAGAGGATAGTTCTTAGTAATCATCAAAAATGTATCAGTATAGCATCCTCTCGGAAGGGGAAACCCTCCTTTGCGGTTTATTTTTTTATAAAGTCTCTAACAAAGTTCCAGTGATGTAGCATCACACTACCATCGAGAGACTGTCATATGCTCAGATTCACTTAATGTCACCAAGGACACTTGCAACAGTGAGGTGCTTTCCCATGCTAGTCTTGAGAAATGAAAGATTTGATAGTCCACATAGGCCTTACATCGGATGAAAAAGAAATACAAGGTATCCATCTACAGCAACAGTTGAAACTCAGTTCCCAGAGGAATATTTCTCTGGGAATGTTGAAGAAACCTTTAGGAATGTTGAAAACTATACATGTACAGAATAAATAAAGCAACATTTCACTAGTTGTAAATGGACCATTGTACTAGGTCAAGTGAAAGGTCAGCATTAGAGAAAACTTATTTTCGAAGGAGCCTTTAAGTTAGCATCACACATTTGAAATAAAATAAGCTTGAAATCAATAGCAAATATAGTGTAATAAAATCAATTCAAATAGGGAATATGTGACATTTTTCACAGAGATTATTACATGGAAATAGCTAACATTAGAAATACCCAACTTCAACAATGTTTCTCAACATTCATGTAAGTATATATTTTTCTAAGTTCATACTACAAAATTTGTTTTTCACTTTTCATAAACTATAGAATCTTTCCTATTATGTGAAATTTCAAGATCGTACCTAGTTTCTACACATTTTTGCACTGACTTTTCTAAATTGTGCATTCTAACAGAAGCATTAGAAGCACTAGGCCACTTTATTAACAGCACAATTTCATCAGTAAACGTTAATAAACAACATGGGGCATATTTACGTTTCCTGGCGCATCCCTGCAAATCAGCAGGGATGCGCCAGGAAACGTGCGACACGCATCTCAATCCTTGCGCCACCACGGATGCGCCGCATTTACAATGCGGCGCATCATGGCGCAAGGAAATGCAGATGCGTGTCGCATCTGCTGCCGTAACGTTAGCGCAGTGCTGGAGTTGAGTCACGGGCGCGACGCAACTCCAGCACTGTGCCAACCATGCCCATGTCTAACATGGTGCGTCAAGCCTTACGCCTGCTTCAAGCAGGTGCAAGGTTTTGACGCAGCGGGGTCGGAAAAGTGACTGAGTGAAATCTTGTAGATTTCACTCAGCCACTTTTCCGAGGCGTTCCTGCGCCGGAACGCCCCCCTGCGCCAGACGCCCACATGAAACCTGACGCAGGTTTCATGTGGCGCAGAGAGCTACAACGTGACGCATCTCCCTAGATGCGTCACGTTGTAAATACCCCGCAGCATGGCGCTGGCTTTACGCCGCCGCTGCGTCACAGAAGTGACGCAACGGCGGTGAAAAAGTGGCGCAAGGGGCTTGTAAATATGCCCCCATGTTCATAAGAAATTCAGATTAGTGCAACTCGTTTATATGTATGAGAATTGCTTTGTATGTATGTTTTCTTCATCTTGCATTTCAAAGAATGCTTTTCTGGTGCTTCTACTACACTTGTCTCAGTTTTATGTGTCTCTTTGTCTAACGTGCAAAGTGCACTTTCAGCTTTTCATGTCTTCAATCAGTAAATGTGTAGTGTATTATGTTTTTTTAAATCTTGCGTCATCAACAGTGAAAATCTCCTACAGTCATGTTTTACTGTTGAAAGGCCTATCTCTCCCATTGACTATCACTGGGTAATCTTATTACATTTAATAAGAGCTCATTTTTGATGGGGAGCATTTAGAGATATAGGGGCAGATTTGCAAGCCCCTTGCGCCTCCTTGCTCCACCATTGCGTCACTTTTTTTAATGCAACGGCGGTGCAAACAATGCGGACAATTTACAGCATGACGCATCTAGGGAGATGCGTCAAGTTGTAAAGCCCTGCGTCACATTATACCTGCATCAGGTATAATGTATGCAGGGTGGGCATTCCCACGTAAAAAGCCATGTAGAACTGAAAAGTGAAATTTACAACATTTCACTGCGTCACTCTACGCCTTCACTGCGTCAAAATCCCTACGCCTGCTCTGACCAGGCGTAAGGAATGACGCAGGGCTTTTTGAATGGGACTCACCTATCTGTTGTGGCGCATTGCTGGAGTTGCGTCACTTTCATGAGCAACTCCAGCAATTCGTCACTTTTGGGCCAATAGATGCGTCAGAATTTCTGACACATCTGTTAATCCTTGCGCCATGGAGCACTGTATTGTAAATACAGCGCATCCATGGTGGTGCAAGGAGATTTGGCGCTGGCGCAAGGAAACTAATGCATCTATGCAGATGCGTCAGTTCCTTGTAAGTCTGCCCCATACTCTTTATGCTCAAATGACTTGTAAATTAAAATCCTCTTCAATGGTAAAGTTGGATATTAAGTTACAATTCTGAAATGCCATATTAATAAAGTTTAAATTTTCTTGTCCCAACCATCTGTGCCTTCTTCTGGAGTCCTGGATCACATGACTGTGAATTGCTCTCTAGTTGCTGTTGTATATTGCTTCTACACAGTAACACAAAGAGGGCGTAGGTGCAGAAAGGATGGGCCATCCTGGCAGGATGACTGGGGAAGGACTGTACCTAGTCCCACTTACTTTTCAAAGGGCTTTGCCTCCTGCACACATGAAAAAACTTGACACCAGGCCTGTCCTGCACCTCTTGTTAACCCCAAACAGTTTGGAGCCTTGACAGATGATGGGGAAGAACTTTCCAGAACCAGATGTGGGGTTAGACAGGGAGTCCACACACACAAAGCCTGGCACCAGGTACAAAGATTAGACCTCAAAAGCCACTCATCAGAACACTCCTGGCCCTGTGGAAGTTACAGAAGAAGGACTGCCCTGTTGCCAGAGAACTGTTCTGCTGCCTGAGAAGGAAGACTGCACCTGCTTGCCTTCAACCTAGGCTACCCAGATTGACTCCAAGTGTCAGTTGGTTTACCTCCTGTGTCAGCTACAGGGACACAACAAGCTTCAGAGGCCCCCTGCAACTGGCCAGCTAACCTGCTGCAACTCAACCTGCCCGAGTCTTGCTGCTAGCCTCTGCTGGAGTGAGTCCCGATCCTAAGAGGCACCCCCCAAGGCCATGTCCCCTTGGCTGGCATCAGTGAGAGCTCCTCCCATGTGCAAAGGTGAAAATGCTGAAGTTGTGGTTCCTTGCGACCATGAACAAGCCCCTTCACACTGAAACTGCATCACCCACGATGACTCCCAATGCGAAGGTCTAGTGAAACCTATTCTTCATGCTGCCAATGATTGTCCATGGTGTCCGGCATTGTGAGATTGGCACTTTGTGCTACAGCAATAAGAGGCCAAGACCACCGCGAAGCTACAGCAATGGTGACATTTGACCAGCTCTTTGCGCTACAGTCACTACTGTCTGCGACACCCAATGACTCTCCGCGCTACAGCATCAAGCATACACAATGCTTAGCCTCCTGCTCACTGCCTCCCCCAACTCGAATGGACCTCTTCACGCCAGGCCTGAGAAGGTAACTTTTCAGCTGGACTAAACTGGGCTCTTGTATCTTGCCCATGCTCCATCATGGTCGGCCTGAACATCTGACATTTCCCCGGTCTAGTGCGACGAAATGCCCGCAAATGGCACTTTGTGCTTTTAGGTGCTATTTTCCCTAAAAACTTTCAAAATGAATATCTCCGGTTCTACTGATTGGATTTTTGTCACTCTTGTATCATATTATTTATAAATATATTCTCTATTTTTCTAAATTTGTTTGGGATTTTTCTTGTGTTGTGTTTTGACTTCATTACTGTGTGTGTGCTGCATAAATACTTCACTCATTGGCTCTAAGTTAAGCTTGACAGCCTTGTACTAAGCTACCAGAGGGTTAAGCACAGGTTAATTTCGTAACTTTTTGCGATTTGCCCTGACAAGATTTGTGGTGGTTGACTGCGTGGGTATTCCACCCTCTCAAACAATAATCCAGTTTCTAACAAGCAATCTCTTCTTTTTGTTATTTTAAATGAATATTTTAATTTGATGAGAGATAGAGATTGAACAAAATCCAATTTATGGATTGGGATAATGGAGTAGGAACGTATATTTTATTATATGTTTAGGTCTGTAGACATGTGTATAATCTGAAATAATATTTTTTATGGTAGGCATGTGCTTACGTATTAAGCTATTATGGGGCACATGCATCAAAGGTTTTTGCGATCGCAAACGGTGCGAATCGCAAAAATCGGCCGTTTGCGATCGCAAATTGGCCTTTGGAGATGCATGAAAGTGTTTCCTATGCGCAATTTAAGAATTCGCAATTAATTGCGAATTCCTAAATTGCGATTGCATTAAGGAATCGCAATTTGCGATTCCTTAAATGCAATGCTAAAGCACTTTCAAATAGCGATTTCGCTATTTGGGACCGCAAATTACAGACAAATCAAACTTGTCTGTAATTTGCAATACCTCTCGAAAAATGCTCTAAAATGCATTTTTTTAAGTTTTAGGTTACACACACACATGCCCTTGGGGCATGTGTGTGCGCAATATGGGTGCACATCACAATTTCAGGGGTGCAACAGGGTGTCATTTTGACACCCTGGCACCCTTGAAATTGCATTCTCAATTTGCGATTCTCTAATTGCGAATCGCTAATTGAGAATGTCTTCCCATTCATTCCTATGGGCCTCTAGGCCCATAGGAATTAATGAGGAGGTATTCCTTAATTGCGACTCGCAATTAGCGAGTCGCAATTAAGGAATGTTTAGGAATCGCTATTTTTATAGCGATTCCTACATGCATAGGCTTTTGCGATTCCTTAATTGCGATTCCTTAATAATCGCAATTAAGGAATCGCAAAACTTACCTTGATGCATGTGCCCCTAAATGAGTTAGAAAGTATTCAGAGTAAGATCCTTTGGGATTTGGAGCAAACTTTTAACAGAGTTGTTTAAATTTTAAACTGTACCTTGAAAAAACTGCCAACACCACACACAAGCTCTGTTTTAAGATCACAATGCATTGTTCAGAATCATGTGAGCGCAGGAAGTACCCTTTATGGCTTCATTTTAAGCTTCAATCAGGTGATCACCTTTCTTTTGGGCAGGTGCAACATTTATACCGATTTTTAAAGCCTATAGGGCATACATGTATTGACGCACACTGATGTTTAAAGACAATTTGGTTTATTTTACATATGCTATTCTCTAGGGGCATGGGAGCATTTTTTGGAATTGCATCTCACATTTCCGAATATGTGGATGCGTGCTGACTAGATTTTGCCAAAAAGTTGTATATTTGTTTAGACTAGAGTGTTTTTAGGTTTTAGGGTTGATAAGATTGATGGAATGTGGAATTGACTAGGAATCCATTTAAGGAACATCAGATAGAATTTAAAGTTACTTGCATTCAAAGGGTATTAAATAGTAATAAAGCAGATGAGATTCATGGAAATGAGTTGAATGAACAGCAGAAAGAGATAAAGGAGTAAAAAAATACAGTGCAAGAAACTGTAAAATCCCAGTTCAGAGATAATAAGAAAGGCTATAGTTAATGATGAATAGGAATATTGGTCTATATCTGAGGATGAAGGTTTTTCTAATAGAGGTCTAGGTGGTAAGTGCCTTAAAAAGAAGAAACATTTATATGATGAGGCAATATCGGGTTAAAAAAGAGTTAGAGTACTAAGTGTCTCAGAAGAGTTGGGTGTCCAAAGAAACACAATAAGAAGGATTATCGTGCAAATGATAGAGTATTAGGAAATACCTGTGAGAATGATACATATAGAGAATTAGATGAGTACATATTTGATTTGAAGTATGACCATTCTGGAAATTAGTTAAGAGAGAATGAGGATAATAAGGCAGAATCTGGTAAGACTATGAGAGACCCAGTGGGACTAAAATATGTGACCAAAAGGATGTTAAGAATCCAAGGAGTTCATACTGGTGGCAGTTGAGGCATGTCGCAGAATATATTAAACAAAGACTAGTGCAAATCTTGGAAAGTGAGGCAAGGAATGTGATGAGAGCAAAGTGTCTATGCCAATAGTTGGTGAGAAAGAGACCATGACGTCAAACCTGAATCCTCAGCTGATAATATATCCATCCATTTAAGCTCATAAGGGGACCTAGGAAAGGGTTAGAGCATTCTTTGAAATAGTGAGAGGATGGTTATTTGATATTTTAGGTCCTTTATCCAGATGCTTTGATCTGGTAGATGAAACTTACCTCCATGGAAAAGAAACTGATTTTAATCTTCTGATATACTTGAGACAGAAGGAAATATTCTCTCTTGGTAATGAAAATGCTAGCCTTATAGCTGAGAGAAGAAAGGCAGTCTTAAAGTGCATTAGCCTCATATTAGGAGATTTAGCCAGAAAGGTGTCCACAGATGAGGCCAAGTGTCTAGTTGTTTAAGGGATATTAAGGTCTCTTGCAAAACATGTGCCTGCATTTGCTACCTTAGATATGCCTCAGAATTCTAAGCATAAAGTTTTTGGAGGAAACACTTTATATGGTAGAGCCCTAAGAAAAAAGCAACCTTTATGCCGAGGGTATTTTAAGTCCCACTATTTGGAAGGAAGAGGAGCTTTTAGGAAAATCAGAGAACCATGGGTTTTGTTCCCTAGAGAGGCAGAGTGGAAGGTATAGAGCTTTGAAAGAAAGAAACCAAAATTCCTCTTAAGGGCAAGGTGGGTATGAGGATTACTTCTGGTGCTATTCTTGGAAAGGTGGGAGGCATGTTGTAGTAATATCAAATGGAATAGAGATAGATGACACAAGATCCTTGGGTGATTGCAGCAGTGAAAGGATATGTAACAGAATTAAAAGCATATCCCTAACAGGGAAAAGAGCCAAGGGAGTTGGAATTCAAGCAATAGTTAAGAGATATTGTATATAATGAAATAAGTCAGATGGTGGCGAAAGGGGCTATATTAAACATAAGCAATACTATGTTACAATGTTCTTGAGCAGCTACAGCTTCTATATGCCCTGTAATTCCTCTATTACTAACAGAAAAAATTAAGTGAATCTGTCATATGAGAGTCAGGATTCTCAGGTTTTAGCTATCTGGCACTTGAGTGTTGTGAGAATCTTCCATATAGCATGTTGATGGGCTATTCTATTACTACATTATTGTCTTTGTTTGATGACTTCAACGTCTGTAGGTATAGAAGTAGCGTCAAGTGTTACAAAATTAGTCCACATTGAATTGAGCAAGAAAATACACCTCTAGCGTTCCCCTAAGAAGTGCTTTCCTGTATGCTGCAGTGGTACTGGATACCACCAGAAGTATATTCATCGTGCCAGAATTTGTGGTGTTTTCAGTGACAACAATGTCTTGTCATTTACCAAAAAGCATCATAGCACCAGCAGTGAAGTAGATGACATTGATGACAAATGGTGATGGCTTCAGAACTAAAATAGGTGTCAGTTCACAGAGGTGTCTACAGAAGTGTGAATATTCCAAAGTGCTCTGGAATGGGGGCCACAACAAAGACAAGGGCAGTCTGTATTCTCGGCCCTGGATGCATAGCCACTTGGAAGTGGTTACCATAAACGTACATGGAAGAATATTCTGCAACTAGACATTTTGACTAATGTGACAGAAAATGAGGCATGCCCTGAAAACAGGAACTCTGCAATAGTTTACTGTTGTCTGAAATGGCATTCAGGTCCTCTCATAGGCATGCAACTTGTACAGCAGCAGTTGTCACACATGTTTTGACAGTAGTGACCCTCTATGAACCAAAGCCTGTAAAAAAGATATATATTTTTCGGTTTGGCAAAGTAGGCAGTCTTCTTTTTTTCCTGCAGTTTCAGGAATGAACATGTCCACAATCTCAACATGATCAGAGGGACTATTTTCTTTTCTTTTTTTCTTGCAGTTTCAGGACTGAACATGTTCGCAATCTCAAAATGATCAGTGGGACTACTAGAGGCTTAACATTCTTTTAAGACCATTAGTGTTACTGCATTCACTACCACATTTCATATGTCTACCTCGTGCACTGAGGTGCACATTCATAAGTGAAAACATCCAAGTCGAGACTGACTCACTAGAGCAATACGGCAGTTCTTTCTTCCTCCTATTATGAAGCAGAATGCATGAACCCGGCCACGGGCCATGTTATAGAAAGTGTCCTGGGGTGAAACGGGCCTGTGCGCCTGCTTTGTGCACCCCGCGGCACTTTGGTATAACAGATGCGGCCACAGATGCTTGTGGGGCAATACTGAGAGTGCTGGTGCATATGTAGTGCAAGTGCTATTTCAAGAGGGTGTTCCCTCATTTGCATGAGGGCATGGCCCCATGCAAATGAGAGAATCACTTTGCCTCTGTGCTGTATTATGGATATGTGCGCAGAGACAAACATGCCTTTAGGAGGCACACTGAAAGTGAGCCACAAAAAAGTGGCACACTTTTAGTGCACCTCCTAAAGGCAGCCCTCAGAAGTGGAGAAAGTGGGTCCCCATGACCCTCCAGAGATCCCCTTGCAGGTGGGTGCAGTCACACACTTCACTTGCCTGCAAGGCAATCTCCAATCCCTCTTGAAAGCGCAGGCAGCTACTGCCTGCACTGTGAATCACGGAGTGGCTTTGAAGCAGCCACTCCACATTTCACTTGAATGCACTGCCCCCAAGGCAGCAGGGATTTTTGGCTGCCCTGAGGGCAGCACATTCAACATAATAGGGCACACTTTCTCTGTTTGTGTCCCGGGACACATCTGTTTTAAGGGAAAGTGCGCCCTTGCTGTAATATGGGCCCTGATCGGTTTCACACTAATGCAGCCAAACATAGGAATTTTCAACACCTCACACTAGCAGCAGCATTCTTTGAGATCCGGTGATGGATTGACTTCTGAATCAGAAGAGATTCTGAAGTTCTTCAAGCACTTTTGTCATAAGTTGTGTTTTCGAGGTATAGACATAGATGACGTAGAGACATGTGTTAACCTTTTCTTGATTATTGGAGCCCTTTCCGGTGTGTTCCTCTGCTTTTCCGAGTTTGAATTCCATGCTCTGACCTGCATTAGAATATATCCCTTTCCCTCGCAGTTTCTATCCAATCAACAGGAGCAATAGTTGGAGATGCTGTAGCCCTGAGGATCCTGTGCTTCAGGGTCCTACCACCTCTCTTAACATGAAAGCCATGCACTTAGAACGATGTTGTTAGGGTTCGTGTGTTCTAAAATCTGTTTTATGTTATAAAGATTGGTTTAAGATGACTGGTACTACAACTGTACTGTACGACTCCATCTTTTAACTTTCTATGACACTCCTGACTCATGTTTTTGTTCAACTGATAAAATTAGTTTTTTTTTCTGTAACGGATCAACCAAGGGGCATATCATCAACGAGGCGATAAACAATTATCGCCGCTTTTGCGTCCGTTTTCGGACGAAAAGCGGCGATAATTTTATCGCCTAATCAGCAAGGTCACGCTATCGCATGAATCCTTGCATTATCGCCCTTTCCCCCAACGCCCATCTTTGCATCTCTAATGAGATGCAAAGTGGGCGTTACTGGGCGTACCCCGGAAGGACTACGTTGCAAATATCGCTGATGTTCACATCGCTTTATTTACAAGGCAGCCCACATGATTTTAGCCAGTGCTTAATTTGTAAAATATTAAGTGCAGGTGCTCTAATTTTTTTAGGAGGACACACCCATTTCCCCAGCCCGCCCACTTTGTCCTGTGGCCCCACCTACTTCCTTTATTGACTCCACCCACATCCACAAGCCTCAACACGTCAGAGTCGCTGCCTCACTCCTTGAGTTCCACAAGAAGCTGAAGGCCTGGCTCTTCACATAAGCACCTTGGCGCCTCACATCTACATACCTGCCCAAGTGCGTGGATACTCTCTCGGGTCATTAGTGCACTATGCAAATCAATATAACATAACAATATAAAATATGGAACGCCTATGACAATAACTTAAAAGTGAACTCAAATTACGGAATGTTTGTAAATCTCAAAATGTAGCTTTAGGAAAGGTCATTTGAGTACTTGAGGCAGCTTTACAAACTAAAGAGAATGTGCTTGTACTGTGCTGTTTAAAAGATAGGAAGGGATGAAGGAAGGAATATATTACAGAAAGCAGCAACAATGCAGGCAGGAAAGGGAGTATTGCTGTGAGGAAATAAATAAGTAATGGATGACAGAAGAAGGAAATAAGAAAAGAATGTGAAAAGAAGAAATGAAGGGATAGAGGGAGAAAGGAAGTGAATGATGTGTGATGGATGAATCAAAAGAAGAAAGGGAAAGGAGGAAGAAAAGCCAAAGAAAGGGTGGAGGATAAGAGAGTAAGAAATTAAAGAAGGGATGAAGGAAGGAGCAGGAAAAAAAGAAAGTAAGGAACGAATGGAGGAAGAAATGAACCAAGGGATGGGGAATGAATGAGGGTGTAAGGAAGCACGAATGGAAAGAGGAAAGAAGGCGTGGCTGGAGTTGCTGAGGAAGAGAAAAAGGAAAGGCAAAGGCGGGACGAAGGAAAGAAAGGAGGTCATGGGAATGGATACGAGTATGAAAAGTACTGGGTGAAGGCGAGGCAGAGGGAATAATGCCAATGTAATATTGCAAAGAAATTGAAAAACAAAAGATTAAAATACATTTGTGTCCTTATCACACCATGTATGTTTGTAAAGCACATACTCATCAGAGAGGGCCTTAACACCAAATTAAAAATATTGTTATCCAACTCAATGGCACCAATTTCATCGACCTCAGAAAGATGAAAGACCGGGTGCCACACCATTAGTTAAATTTATGAGAGATCAAACACAGATTCCTGGAGTGGATATATTAGCTAACTGATGAACCAGACCCAGCAAAGCATTTCTTGAAATAAAAGGCAAAGAAGGTGAACAGGAAGTACCTAGATTACTCTTCTAACTAAATCTGTGGAACACGGCTAAAGCTTTGCCTAAGTGAATGGCGGATTGAGCATTGTATGAAATCTGGAAGAGGCAACTTATAATATCATCCTACACACACACACACAGATACTTCTCACAGAATAGGCGAGGAGTTAAACAACAGACTGTATTGAGACCTACTTTCCTTGAGAAATACAGATGAAATCTATAAAGACAGCTAACAGTGTATTGACAACCCCATTATGGCAGCTAACAAGTGGAGAATCTATCAGTTGCATTACATACTGCAAAGGTCACCAGTGTAAGTATGACAAATGGGCGAATATCAGTTGCCCCTTCACCCGGGTCCAAGTGTCACTGCAGCCTGGAGCGTATTTCTGTCACTGGCACTCTCCCAGAGTCAGTAATGATCAGGAGCATATCAAAACTATATAAAATTCATAAACTCAATACATACACCACAGATGCGTACCTTTTAAATGTGTGCTCATTGCAGGTATTGTGGCATTCCAAACCTCTCAAGTGAATGTGACATGCACACTTTGTAAAGGGAAGAGGAAACCTTGAGAAAACTTTAAAGGGTTGTTTTACATGTTTAGTGCAAGCTCCTCTACGGTCTACTTTTTTATTTTACATGCTGTAGAAAATGATAATTTGTCAGAGCAATCTATACATGAGACAGCCAAGATAAGGATAATAGAAATTGTGTAAATATATTCATTATTTTCACAGCAAAATGCACACCTCTTCAATTTAATTGATTTTAACAAAAAGTACAAAATGAAATATTCTGAAGGCAGCCAACATGTGCTTGCAAGTTAAAGGTACTAATCTGTTAAATATGTTCAACAGTCCTACAGTAATTTTATACTATTTAGAGATCGTCAGTTTAGGGGTGTTGCTGTGCTGTGAAGTAAGTGAAGTACAGTGTTTTGCTACTATAAGACATCCTCCATGCTATGGTGGGTGCACCTCACAATCGAAGAGTCTGGGAGTCCGTACCTGCGCCCCTTACATGAGGATGGTCATGAAACTGAAGTACAGCAGATTGGTATGCGATCACAGTCCCTATCAGAGTCCCTGCAGAGTATGAGGGTATCATCACACACAGTCTATATGAAAGGCCTGCAGGCATGGAGGGTATCAAAGTCAGTGTGAGATTCCACAGAGAGGAGAGTATCACAGTTTGCACCTTAGAGACTACAGAGAAGTCCCATTCAATAAGAGAGGCCTGCAGACTAGGAGCAGGGTACCATCGTCCATACCAAGAGCACCACACTCCACCATCCATATCAAAAAGCACCACACTTCAGAAGGTATCACAGTCTGTATGAACATGGTTGAACACCAGCGGAGAGTCACGCACTCTGCAACAGGGACCTCACCAGGCTGCCCCATATTTGCAGACTGAACTAGTGAGAGTCACCAGAACAGGCTACACATTTCAAGTCCTAGTTAGAACTTGCCAATGGGGTTCTGCTGGTGATGCAGACTGGGGCATTGATACCCCTCTCAATCCGCATTCCTCTACCTTTCCACCGGCACTTAAGCCCTCCTCATGCCAGCTTCTCATATAATAATTAACATGATATCCCAGCATGATTGTGTAAAAATCTGAAGCTCACCCCGCCCCCATTACTGACGAGGTACTTCCCTGTGTGCAAGGCCACAAAGGTTTTTCCTCCATAACTGTTACATTGTTTTTAAAACGTTGACGTTTTAGATACTGGCCCAAAGTATACACAATTGTTTTAAAAACAAATAGCGATGAAAACGTCCATTAAATTTGGCCTACAAAATCCCACTTTTAACTTGAAAATTTTCTCACAAAACTTTTTTCTACATGGAAAACTTCCTCAAATGAAGTAAGGCACAGTTGGTAAAGTCATCATACTTTGTGAACTGAGCTAAGTACAACATGCTCAATTTTGAGTGTGAAGTTTGCATACCTTGCCCACCTGTGACTCGATCATGAACACCATCAGACTCCCTATTGAGGGGCCAGTGAGATGCACAATCTGTGCTAACAGCTTAAACATGCGTTAGTAAACCAACTAGTTGTTTTCTGCTTACATTGACTTGTTCATTAGGTAGATTAACTTACTAGAGGTAATACTTGTTTTTAATTTTATAACTGCTTTTTAAATACTAACACTTCGTTGAGTGCGTCTGTGCAGGCAAAGGGGGCAGGATTGGACTGGGCCTGAAAATAACAGACCCACCAGACCATAAAACAGGCCCACAAAGAGCCAAAACATTTTGGCCCATACACACCAGCCCATCAGGCACGACCTGATTGCCCCATAGGCCAGTCCGACCCTTAAAGGGGAGTCTGCGATGGGAAAGTACAGTGAAAAGAGGAGGAGAAATCGCTGCACTTAAGATGTCAAAATGAAGGGCTTAGATATTATGGATCAGAGCTTCCAATTTAGGTGGGAGTGCAATTTTTATAATCAAGAAAGCAGCTTTATTTCCTCCAATTGAGTGCAAGTTAATGGCAAAATTAGGTTGTCTCACTTTCTGTTCGAAATGTTCCTTCTTTTCTGTCCCCAAATGGTGGCCCATGATGTCGAGGTCACTTTTGTTTTCCTTTAATACTGGGCCCTCCATCTCTCTGCCTTTCAAAGGCAGGTATTTCCCGCTCTCTCTTTTAGCAGTCTCCTCAGGAAACTCGCCATCATTTCAAGCTACCACCTTCTGTGTTCTCATCCTTACTGTATGAACAGGCAAAATACCTTTCATAGTCTACAGTGGGATCTCCACGCCCAGAAAAACACCCTCACCCTCCAAAAATGTTTAAAATCAATGGAATTCAAAATTGGCGTAGGTAGGCTGCCAAAGGCTGAAATGTAAGCATAGAAAATGGGTCCCACTCCCCCTGGCTAGGTAGGGGGAAAAACAGTCTTGGGGTGAATTTACAAATATAACACGGAACACTGGTACACAGCTCATGGCAGAAAAACAAGACTACCTGAACGTGAATTTTGCCTCGAGTGGCACGTTCGGGTATTCTTGTTTCTCTGCCATCAGCCGTTTACCAGTGTTCAGAGTTATATTTGTCTAAAGCATTGACATGGCTCATTATGCTAAATAACGTTTTATAGTGTGGGGCCACGGCTGCAGCTCTTCCTCCGCTGCTGCTGGCTTCTAACTTTAAAAAGATTTATTTTGCTGCAAAAGTGAAAAGCCAGCAGCAGCGGAGGAAGAGCTGCAGCCGTGGGCCCCACACTATAAAACGTTATTTAGCATAATGAGCCAAGTCAATGCTTTACACAAATATACACCATCGTGGTTATTAGAATCATGATACAAAGCGAAAGTAATCACTTACCGGGACAGCCTTAATTAATCTGCGAGGAGACCTGCTGCGCGACACGCTCCTTGCTTCTGTCCTCGGCTGATGATTAGCCCTGCAGCTGCGCAGTTCTGGGCGGGCCGCGGTCAAAAATAATGCTTATTGGTCCGAATGTGGGGTGGGCACACACTTGAAGATTCGCCAAGGAGGGACGGGGCGGGCTATTAATATATTTTGCAATCGTTCATTGGTAGCGCATGAACGATTGCAAAATGCGGTGTGACAGTGACCTACGCCGAGGCAGGGACCCAGGAAGTTTGATTTTCTGGCGGTAATAAGTGGCTTGTAAAAAGGCGGGCGCCAAGCAGCTGCATCCAATTTGAAATATTTTACCAGCACGCAGTAACGTGCAATATCAGCTCTTCACCGGGGAGGCTGGGACCCTACTCTGAGCTTAGTGAGCAGCGCGCAGCCAATTTTTACCCATATTGCGTGTAGGGTAGAGGCTAGAGTGTAGACCCGGCCCTGAGAAATAAGTGCCGGTGCTAAGCACCGGAAAGCACCGGCACAAATTAAGCACTGATTTTAGCAGAGGTTAGATTTTGCCAAAAACGGCCGTTTTTGCCAAAATCTAACGTCTGCTAAAATCCTGACTTAGCCATCCCTAACATAGGGGGTGGATTCTGCTGATACGACCACAGGGTCGTATCAGCAAGGTTATCGCTGTTTTGCAGGGAACATCGCTGGAAAACCAACGATGTTCCCTGCAAAACGGCGATAACCTCGCTATCTCTGGAATTTTTATCGCCCTGGAGAAACGCGTTGTTAATAACGCGCTACCAGGGCGATAATTTCCAGAGATAGCCTGCGATAGGACTATTATCGCTAAACACGGCCAGCGATAATTATCGCTGGCCGTTGATAATATGCCCCCAAGTGCGACAGATTACAAAGGAAGTCGCCCAGTGAAACAAGTCGATTGAGGTGCCCAATTCAAACTCAAATGTGTAAAAATGGAAATGAAAAAATGTACTGACACACAATCTAAAGTGAATTTTAAAATGTTAAACTTTATTAATTGAGATCATGGGTCCAGAGGCAAGACGCATCAGAGGTGTGACTGGTTCTTCATTATGGTCCACCGATTTCATATGCGAGGCAAGTTTTGGCTCTGGCATTGGGATTGTAGGCAGATCATTTTACAAGTTGCTGTTAAAAAGCAAAGTGGCGGCCTTTGAAGATGCTTGTAACTATTTATTTTATCGCCTTTCCTTTACACATTTTTGTTTAATTTATTTATAATTCAAATATTGCTTGCGCAATTTTTTATTACATTGGTATGCCTCGAGCCGGAGGTGATTTTCAGGCATCACGAACCACTTTTTAAACATTACCCAAACCTTTATCCCAGAATTTCCGTTCGTCTGCGGGTTTTTGGCTCCCTTGTTTTCTTTTCTTTCTCTTTTTCACCTACAAAATCAGGGATAAAACCTTTTGTTTTTCATTCTGGCACTTTAACAAGTTCTCCTTTTCCAACCCTTGTAAAAATTTGTGATGCTTTTCCAAGTCTCACAAAGATTTAGAATGCTTTGTGCCGGCTTCTTAAGTTTAACGGAGCTTTCCAAAATTTACTGAGCTCTGAATAAATGGAGACCTTTTCCATAAAACTCTAATTCTGGTCTGGAGCCAGGATGTCGATGTCATGGAAAGAGGATAATGATCAGAGATGGCTGGGACGAAAGGGCCACGAATCCGACAGCGGGGCTGGAAGACGTCTCTTTCCTCAATCCTGAACCAATATAGAAGGCAAAAAATGGGGTTACGTGAAACTCCTATCACTTGCACGAACAGCATGCAAAATGATTAAACACAGTTTAATTACAGGGACAAATCCCCATCAAAGTAAATTAAAGGGAAAATGCTCTAAAACAATTAGGGGCATATTTACAAGCCCCTTGCACCACTTTTGCGCCGCCGTTGCGTCACGCATGTGACGCAGCGGCGACGCAAACCATGCGCTCGCGTTGCGCTATATTTACAACGTGACGCATCTAGGGAGATGCGTCACGTAGTAAACCCCTGCGCCACATGAAACCTGCGTCAGGTTTCATGTGGGCGTACGGCGCAGGGGGCGTTCCGGCGCAGGAACGCCTCGGAAAAGTGACGTAGTGAAATCTGCAAGATTTCACGCAGTCACTTTTCCGACGCTGATGCGTCAAATCCTTACGCCTGCTTCAAGCAGGCGTAAGGATTGACGCACCATGTTAGGGATAGGGAAGGTTGGAACAGTGCTGGAGTTGCGTCGCGCTTGCGACACAACTTCAGCACTGCGCCAACCTTCCGCCGGCAGATGCGTCACGCATCTGCTTATCCTTGTGCCACGATGCGCCGCATTCTAAATGCGGCGCATCGGACGTGGCGCAAGGGTAAACTTGTGTGGCGCATTTTCCCTGGCGCATCCCTGCTGATATGCAGGGATGTGCCAGGGAACGTAAATATGCCCCTTTAAGTCTTTGTCTTTTATTTCACTTTGGTAATTAGTGTCATTTCATTGTAACATATTTAAATTCGCTTGAGGCCAAAGCAATGACTCCTTTTCATGCTACAGTTTATAGCGAATACACTCTATAGAGCGAGAAAAGGATTGTGCTCAAAATGTAAATTCACAATATTTTCTCGTATGTAACCATTTTGGAGACACAATATCCCTGACCCTTTCCAGTTGGGAAATACCTAAAGGGGCTGAAGTTATTTTCTTTTTTTAAATAATTCAGAAAACCCACTAGGATCACCAACCCGCTGTGCACGCCTTGTAACATGTATATGTCATACTTATTTTTTTGCAAACTGATGGATTCTTAAAGCATAATAGAACATATGAAAATCAAATCATTATTTCCGTTTTTTATTAGTAAAAACATCATATTTATATTTTCATTGCTCACGCAATGAACATTGCAAAAATCTCGTTTTTAAGATGAACTCGTGGGCAGCGGATTCCCCTACTCTTTGATCTCATGCAAAGATAAGATGAAAATATGCAATAAAATAATATTAATGGGGAACAACACAGATGGCATTAGGTTTGATGTTGCATGATGTGCTACTTATTTATTTCTACAGCCGGTTCCTGCTAACCAGGAACAGGCATACTGGTGTAAAACCCAACAAACCTCATTGTAGTCTCTGTACACACAACATTATAAACAATACTTTAACATATTCTTAGAATGACATTTGAGTCTGCTCGTGATTGCATGGCTCTGTTGTCTGTTTCAGGGCTCTGCTCTTGATTTGATGGCTTTCCTCCAGATTCATATGTCTATGCCACCAAGAAGCACCTCGGTCTATTTTTAGTTTTCCCAGGTTTCGGTGGCATTCAGCACTCGATATGAGTGAATTTTCTGCTCCCTCCTCTCTCTATGTCCCTACCCCCATTCCCTCCTCCTCTCTCACTCCAATCCCACCTCTCCAATCGTCTGTAGTTATGCCTTCCCGATCTGATCACTCTCTCCCATCCCCACTGGCGTAGCAAGGGGGGGGCGGAGGGGGCGGTGCGCCCCGGGCGGCACGAGTTTTGGGGGCGGCGGCGGCCGCAAAAATCATCGCCAGCACCCCCCCCCCCTCAGGGCGGCGGCAAAAGGCAGGAAGGCAGGGACCGCCACGGGCGGCAGAGTGCCTAGCTACGCCACTGCCCATCCCTCTGGCTTCGCCTTCACTTGTACTCTGGCAGCCACTTCTTATTGTAGATGAGGTGTAAAAAGGAAAGCAAAGTAAGTTAAAATTGCCGTTAGTAGTAGACCGCTTGCCTACCATTTTGTACAGTGTGAAAATGCACAATTTCCAGATGAATACCTTGACCCAACAGGGAAGCAAACAATGGCTGACAATAAAAGATACACTTGGGGCCGTATAACATAAAATGGGAATCCCAGGAAGGGCTACAGATCTCCACCTTGGCCTGGAATCAGATCAATAAGTTTAATTACTCTTTATTGAAAGCGGCCAACCTTAGATGAATGCAATATTACACCAAGTGGCTCTTATATCGAACGCCAGATTTTCTACATAAAATAAATCCTCAGATTCCTGCAAACTGTTAACGTTGCAATATAGAGGGAGGAGAGAACTGGACACATATCATCTGGGAGTGCCCCAGACTAAATGGGTTTTGGGGAGCAATCAATCAGTATTGTTTTAACAGATTGAAACTTCAGCAGTCGCTTGACACCCAAACTGTTGTGCTAGGTTCCTCACCCGATTTAATAGCTAATTTATTGCAAAAAAAACAAATATATATTCTGGTCCTGGTAGCTCAGTCATTGATCCTTCAAAGATGGTGGTCTAATGATCTCCCGACTTTCCAGCAGCTACTTTGTAAATTATATAGGATTAAGGAATTCAAAAGAAAATATGCTCTAAGATCGGGTTCATATAGGAAGTTTGCGAAGCTATGGGAAAATCTGTGCTAAGAGTTAGTATGACTTGGTGGGTCGATAGGTAGGGTACACAATAACTATGGTTTAAGAAATGCTGTACATGATTCTCGATCTGAAATGTGCAATATTTCATTTCCGCCTTTTATCTAGTATATGATTTTTACATGTTTTAATCATGTGGAAACAGGAGATTGTGTAATAATTTATTAATGTATTATGCTCTGATGAACTATCCCTAAATAAAAATATTTGAAAAAAAATAAATAAAATAAAGTGCCCCGGAGGCTCAATGGGCGTTTGCGCTTGCTTTGCGTGCCCCTGGGGCACTTTGGAATTACAGAAGGGGCTGCAGACGCTTGTGCAGCCCCTTCTGTAATACCGATAGCCACCAACGCTATCTTCAAGGGGGCTTTCCCTCATTTGCATGGGGGCGTGCCCCATGCAAATGAGGTAAGACCCTTTGCCTCTGCACCCGCCCATATTACCTACTTGGGCACGGAGGCAAAGAAGCCCTCAGGAGGCGCACTGACAGTGTGCCACCTGAGAGCAGTCCTCTCCAGGGGGTAACCCAGATATCTCCTTGCAGGTGGGTGCAGTCACTGACTGGAACCACCTGTAAGGGGATCTCTATTCCCCTTTAAAAGTGTAGGCGGGTTGGCGCCTGCACAGTGAAACATTAAAGCAGCCGCTCCGTATTTCACGTGAATGCGCTGCCACCAGGACAGCATGGGTCAGCGGCTGCCTTGGGGCAGCGCATTCCCCATAATTTGTGCATTTTCCTTCATTGCACCGGGCGCACCTTTTTAAAGGTGTGCCCGGCGCAATGAAGGAAAATGCGCTGCATGTGTAATGCGGCCCCATGAGACAGACAGCGGGATAAAAGTAACAATACCAACAGTTCAGGCAGCTTCCATTTTATAAGCAATGTTTTATTTCTTTTTTAAAAACACTGTATGCCGTGCTTAATTTGTAAATGAAAAAGTGCCCTTGCCTGAAACTCAGCTCAGAAGCCCGTGGCCGCTTCAATTAGACATTGGTGCACCAAATATCAAGGCTCGAAGTCTTTAATCAAACTCATGCCTCTTTAATCCACTGCCAGACATTCCCTATCCCTTTATCTCAATTTTATTGGTTTCTGCCTTCTCCCTTTGTGACAGTTTTGCCTTCTTTCTCTTTCTCCATCTTTCCAATCTGTTTGTTTTTCTCCCTTTTGCGCTAGCAAAATATCTGTTGAGAAAAATAAGTGTCGGTCCCCAAAAATAAATGCCAGTGCCCCCCACCAGCATTAACCTGCTAAAATTAAGGCTGGCTGTATGTAAGAATGGGTATTTTTGCCACAGCAGAGGTTAAACATTGAACAAGAGTAAAATGCATGAGAGGGATGGGCAGCCCACTAAGCATTTCTATACGGAGGATGAAGTTTCCTCCTACTGATCAGTCTCTTTCTAATCTGGTCTTCCTGCTCTTGGGAATTCCCACCAGCAACCAGCGATGCTCCAAGCCTCTGTGTAGGAGGAGGAATCTGAAGATGAAGTTATAATACAGGTAGGACTTTAATTCTGTGGACTAATGGAGATAGGTGTTTGACTTCATGTTAAACAAGCATTTGCAATGCAATCGGTCTCGCCTTTGGGACCTTATATGTATTTAGCTATGCAGCACATTAGCCTGGGTGCTGAAACATCCACTGTTCTTCAACATGGAGGGAAAGTAAGGACCAAACTGCGTAACACGCCTGGTATGGGAACACATGGAGAGAAATATTGCCTTCCAGCGGGAAATGGTATAGTCCAAAGCTCTGTTTTTAATATAAAATCAGGGCCCTTGGTTGTCATATTACTGAAAATACAAGATTTGAAAAAAATATTATTGTCTACGGGTGCTCGTGGAAGACAATTTCTATGGACTGGAATCGTGGAAGACAATTTCTATGGACTGGAATCTAGAGAATGCTTAAGTGATTTTGGTATTTTACTGACCTCTGCTGGTCGTTTTCTATCAAGAAAGTTAAATAGAGGCAGTTGCCAGAAAAAGAAAAAAAAGAAAGTCCCTCAGCAGAAAGCAATTCTGGTATTTTACTGACCTCTGCTGGTCGTTTTCTATAAAGACAGTTAAATAGAGGCAGTTGAACAGAAAAAAAGTCCCTAAGCGGAAGCAGACAAGTCCTAGGGCTGATCTCCAGAAGCCCACAAAGTACATACACATATAAGTATATAATAAGTATATACTAAAGTATATACAAGAGGTCTCGAATGCTCGACCTAAAAATTAAGGGTTGAAGTCCCTGTGTGGTTGGTATCATTTTATCATCTGTGAGAAATAAATCCTTCATGAAAAAAACCTATAAGCAACAATGAACCTATCGTGAAAAGGAAATAGACACAGGGGGCCAGATGTACGATCACATTTTGCATGCGCAAACGGGTTTGCGATCCGTTTGCGCATGCAAAAGTACATAGGGCCATGTACAATCCCTAAATAGCGAGTCGCAATTTATTTGCGACTCGCTATTTAGGAATTGCAAGTCGCTATTAGGAAGGGCATTCCCTTCCTAATAGCGATCGCAAAGCCATGTATGAATGTTTTGCGACCGCAATTACGGTCGCAAAACACTCGCAAATTAGCACCCTCTACAAGAGGGTGGTAATGGAGTCGCAAATGGGAAGGGGTCCCCAAGGGACCCCTTCCCCTTTGTGACTGGCCCCCCAAAAAAATTTAAGGGCAGGCAGTGGTCCCAGGGACCACTGCCTGTCCTTAAAAATGAAAGCAGCGTTTCTTTTTTTTTTTTTAAATGCATCCCATTTTCCTTTAAGGAAAACGGGCTGCATTAAAAAAAAAACTGCTTTATTTAAAAGCAGTCCCAGACATGGAGGTCTGCTGAGCCCAGCAGGCCACCATCCCTGGGAGTGCCCGCCAATCCCAATGGGGTCGCAAATTGCGAGTGGCTCATGAATATTCATGAGCCTCGCAATTTGTGACCCCATTGGGAATCCCAAACAGTGTCCCAGACACTGTTGTGCATACCAATTTGCGAGTCGCAAATTGCAACTCGCAAATGCGACGCAATTTGCGACTCTCAAATTGGCCGGTCGTACATCTGGCCCAGGGTGAAGGGCAACCCAATAATCCCCCAGGAGACTGAGTATGAACTTTTAAGTATAAAAGAAGGACTTCTCAAGAGATACTGTTAGAGAGCCAAATACATGAACAATTAACAGTTTGTGTCAAATGAATACAACCTGCAAAAGTCATATAATAAACAGCAACAAGTCAAACATCAATGCAACAATGTGAATATATAGAGGCATACTCTGAAAAGGAAAAAATCACATATGTGGAATGTATTAAGTTAACCAGTTTTGTCAATACTTAATTTGTAGTGGTGGTGATATATTGGTACTTAGAGTCAAGAACTCACTGACATTAGCCACATATCCATTAGATGTTAAAGTCCATCAGTGTGTAGTGGGCCTCAGTCAGTGAAGCAAGCACTCAGCTAAAGAATGTCCATCAAAAAGAGTTTGTATTATGTATGAAAGACACACTATGTTGGTCGGAGTTGCCTCTGGCCGACACCATCACGGTCTCGGGACTGACCGAACTCCGGTTGGCAGTTCCGACCACCTGATTACGATGCGACTGAACATTGTTCAGTCTAATACTCCCATTTCTCTATGGGAGCTTGTGTTACGGCCATAAACTGGCCGCAGGCTCCCATAAAGAAATGGGTGTGTGTGTAAAACCCTGCACCTAGTGGCAGGCCCCTCTTGGAGCCTGCCACACAGTGTATGGATTTAAAGGGGCCACCAACCGTAGGCCACGGAGGAAAGGGGGCTCTGCTAGGGGCCCATAAAGTCACTTTCCAACAACCTTTCCATGTCAGAAAGACCGGCATGGAAAGGCTGTGGGAAACCAACATCGTAATCCCGACGGCGGAAACGCCGTCCATAGGGAATTATGGTGCGGTTCCGACCAGCCGCAAGACTCCGAGAGCCGGTCAGAACTGCGTCTGAATGAACGGCCAGTTCACACACCGACCGCTGACATTGCAGTTTAGCGGTGGGACCACAAACCGACCGTGTCGGTCAGAAAGCCTCTGACGACAGTCGGAAAGCTTCCGACTAGGGGTCAGAGGCTTTCCGACCGACATCGTAATCGGCCTCTATGTTGCTATGTTGTGTGCAAAATGGAAAATTCATCAACATTTCAGTCTCAATAGTCAAAATTATATGAGTCCATCCTAAGGACTAGTGTCATAATACAAAAATAGCCAACAGTTTGGATTTTAGCGTAGAGAATATACATAAAATCGATATGTATACATGTACAAAACAACAACAAGCAAAGAAGTACGCCAAAAATGAGTAAACAAATGGGTAACCATTTAGATTCTAACTCCAGGCCCGCAAATATCGGGGATTCTGTGTACGTATCCTAACTTAAACATGTAAATTTTAGTAAAATTAAATATATTTTAGTTAAACATAATGGAATATAATATCAGCAATCATATAACTTTAAACCTTTTATTAATAAAAATGTTTTATTAAATTCATTTGAAATGCACTCTAAAAATTATTTTCTCAATAAAGCCAATATTTGGTCACATTTTCTGAAAATGTTATTCTACAAATAAAATAGAAAATGTCATACACAAATTTGAACCTCAATTAATTTTCAGATATTTAATGAGAAATATTCTTGAAATTCAATAAATTAAACACTACCCACCAAAACTCCTAATACCCTCATAACCCACCAATAAATTTTAAAACAAAAAATATTATACCAGTAAATAACAAAAAGTTAACAATTATCTACAATAAAATGTAATTAAAAAGAAAAACATAACAATTTATAAAAACCAATGTTATAGTATACACTTTTTGTGCATCAATATTATTTGGAAAGATTAAACATAAAATACTTATGCTTGGTACTCTGTCTCATAGTATTTTTTGCACTGACGATATTTTGACCATTATTTTACGATCAAACGATATTTTGGAATCGATATTCAGGCACCGAACAATTTATATATACTATTTGTTCCGCTCAACATTCTCTCAACAAAGTCATAGAAAGTGTCGTTTTTGTCTTAAGGCTACACTGGGCCAGACCATGAAAGTTTGTCACCTATCAGGTTAGTTATGAATATAATTAATCAAACTGTGTTGGGAAATCCACAGGTATGATACGTAGGGCCCAGAGTCAAGTTTGTTTTGGAATCCTTTTTTGCTCTTAGATACTTACTATCATTATAAATACAAACATAAACACAAAAAGCAAGTGGAAATAAAGTATTGCAGCATTTTTTATTACAAGTAAATCTACATTATTTTCAATTATGACACAGTTATTAAAGAAAAATAAAAAATATAACAAAATATTGCTGTTTCAATTCACAAATACATTTCAGCAGTCAATGTAAGTTAGGGCAGAAAAAGTTTTAATTTCCATCTGGCACAAAATGAATCCTGGCAGGCATCAATAAGGTTACTGCAGCATATTTTCTTTGCACAAGTGCAAATAAAAGCGCTGTAGTAACTACCACAGAAGGTCTGGGTGCAGCAAGGTATGTTTAGCCTTGTACGTTTAGGGATGCTCACAAACTTGCACATTTGTAGTCCCCATTCCAGGATGGGAAAGGGAGCAGGCCACCTCCAACTTGGAGAAGATGTAGGAGAAGGCTTCTCTAACGGGGAATAATGTTTTCCGATTGGATAAAAAAATGAGCATTTGCAGAATAGTCACCATTTACCAGTGCCCCTCTAGAGAAAATAACAGAGTGCCTTTGATGAAGAAATTATTAATGACTCTCCTCATCTACTTACCATGCCAATTAAATCTTTTGGAACCATACGGGCAGAAACATTTCCTTTCATTTTAAGCTAAGTGTGAACTTCAGAACTACCACTATTTATGAAACAGCAAATAGTTTGCTTAATGAAAGGAATGCATATTATAACTGAAGAATGGGGAGTGCATTTAAAAGAGCATTTTTTAGTGCGGTACGAAGTACTCCGGCAGTCCTGCTCTACATACCCAAAAATGCTAGTCACAAACATCTGGCCGCAGATCTCCACTTAAACCTGCTCTCTCTTATGTACAGAGATCTCCACCACAAGTGCGGCGTATACCTTCTTCCATGGAAGTATACGTTTTGAAGTAAATGCTGGAGGGGCATTGGAACGTCAAATCACTTCGGCCAAGCCTTGGAGTACGTGAAGCACCACACTTGGCCAAATTCTAGTACTGCAATATGCGTTCATAAATATCAAGTGAGATAAGGCATAACACTAACAAGTAGGAACAAATAAGGAAAACTATTTTTGAATATTAAAAAAATATATTTCAATTGTTTAAGTTTTGTAATTAAATTTTATGGATCCAAGGCTTCAAACTCATGTAACATCTGCTACTGCAAGGGGAGAGGTAGTGAAAAGAAAATATCTACCATACCCAACAGTGGAAACTAACTACGACATCAATCAATCAACAGAGGCTGCCCACATCAAAAAGCAAGCGACATGACAAAAAAATGGTTCACCATGTTGAGGAATATCTTTTTTGCTTTGCTGTTTGTTTTGAAGAATAATTATTTCAGTAGCAAATAGAGGATTTGCAAGGAGAGGATCGATATCTGACACGTCCACAATAGCAGTTGCTTATCTCCAGATGTGATCCTTGGCATCTTTGGAGACTAGGAGCAGGAGCTCACTTTACCTACTGCCATTTCCCAGACCGTACCTGCATATATCAAGATATATGTGCACATTTCAGGATATTGGCTGCACTCCATTTCTTGGCCATTTGATCCTTCAATAGAGCCAGTGGGGACATTGTGGGCATCTCAAAGCAAACAGATCATGCTGCTTGTGACAAGGCCCTGAGATAAATCACCAGCCGATTGCACCACTAAACCACCATGGCAAAGTCACTATTATCAAAGGAAAGATTGGCAAAGGAATTCTGTGATATTGCCCATTTCCCTCGGGTTTTAGGTACCACTGGTTGTACCCACATGGCCTTAGACCACACTGAACACCTTTTCAGCAACATGCACCACTGGCATTCAAGCTGTCTGTGAATCAGGGGTTGCTGATGTATACACTGCTTTTTCTGGAGACACACATGACAGCTCTATCTTATGAAGTCCACATCTTGCACATCAGGTGGTTGCTAGTGATTTCGGTGTTATATGACTAATAGCTACGTTTAATTAAACCACTGGAACTGCTTATTTACCTAAGGATTGGTATTTAAAATTAAGGGCCTGATTACGATGCGGTCGGAAACGAACCCGATCGTCAGCCGGAGCCTTTCCGACCGCATCGTGATATGCCTGTCGGATTTCTTTCCAACCGCCTCATTATGAGGGAGGCGGTCAGAAAGGAATCTGAACGGTCATTCCAACTGGCTCCCGACGGGATCAGAGAGAGAGCCTATCCGCCACTTGGAATGCTGCCAGTAATCACAAGGGCGGCTCTTTCCGCCCCTGGGATTACAATGTCGGGTTTTGGCAGCATTTCCATGCTGGCCTTTCTGACACAGAAAGGCTGTCAGAACTCAAAATTGGGGGCCCCCAGCAGGGCCCCTTTGGGTGCACAGCCTCTGGTTAGAGGCCGAGGGGGCACCTATGGTGCCCCCCTGTAGATCCCCGCACCCTGTGGCAGGCACCTTGAGGTGCCTGCCAAAGGTTGCGGGGATGAACTGCACCTCCTATTTTACAATGGGAGCATGCATTCCGGCCAGAATACATGCTCCCATTGTAAAGTATAGGAATGCGACTGAACAGTGTAGAGTCGCATCCTAATTAGTCAGTTGGGACCACCAACCGGGTGTCGGTCGGTCCCACAACCGAGACAATGTCGGGCAGAGGAAACTCCGCCCGACATCGTAATCAGCCCCTAAGTCATTACTAACATTGCTGTTTCACTATACACACCACTAAAAATAGCATTGTATGTGTACATGCATAGATTGTCTGGGGCTTTTACAATGAATCATTTTATTTTTGCAAGTGACTCTAAATATGTTCTCTTTCTCCATTTCCTTATCCCATTCCCAAGTACAACCACATTGCCTCAACAGAGGTACAATAGGGAGCATATAGATAAATGAGAGATCAATGTGGGCACTTTTAACAACCTCAAGTCTCCCTTCAATGGTCTTGATCATATGAAGTGTGCTCCAGTACCCCCTTGAAGATGTGTGTACAATTAATGTAGCCATTTGTATACTCTGCATTGCCTTGCGATGAGGCTTACATGTGCACATAACTGAAGTCAGGATCTGTAATTGCATGAGCAACATTTAGAGCTATTTTTCACCTGAGCTACTTTTTTGGTTGGTGCATCACTGCAGTTGGAGAGTAATGAGTCAATGGTGAATGGTGAACTTTAACACCGTCCCCATACACCCTTCTGAGAAAACACTACCATGATGCAACAACCAAACTAGCAAGTCTCATTGCAATCTGCATGAACTTATACTTCACTTTCTCCCTCATTCATTCCTGAGTTACATATTATGAATACAAACATCATTCACATACAATACACATACATTTATATAAACCTGTGTAAACTTTAAAGATGCTTGCTCATATTGTATTTAGTTCCCTCCAGATTTCTCTGCCTCTGCTATGTATTTGAGATCTCAACACTTGGGGCAGAGAACTCTGGCTACCACGCTAAACAGTAAATTACATAGGCAACAAGAATCAGGATATTCCTAAGGCATCCATTCATCACAAAGCAATTTTCCTCTTGCATGCTGTTCCCATTGTCCAGTATTTCACCAAAATGGCTGAAGAATTCAAAGTGAATGCCTTTATGTCAACAGCAGGTTTTCTTGGCAACAGTTGTATAATCTTCTTGGTGCGTAGGAATGGCTCACTATCTCCAGAAATAAATCCAGATGCCAGAATTGAACTGTTTAGAATTGCTCCAGAAAATAATACCAGTAGGAATGGAAACACTGGAGACCAGAAAATCTTCCAACTGTCCAGGCCAAGCAGGAAAGCAAAGAGATGGAAAAAATCAAGGCAGAAACTAGAGAAGGCAGAGATGGAAAAAATCTAGAGAGAATGCAATCAAGAAAGAGTAATTGTGATGCACCTGGACTCAATTGAACTCCCATTAAATAGTGTCCAACAGGATGTGATGTAATCCAGAAAGAGGTTCAACCATCTTGGATTGGGAATAAAAACAAGATTCATTACTTAAATAAACAGAAAGAGATAACTTTTGTCCAATTTCTGCAACCTTCAGGATACATTTAATAAAAAACATTCTTAAGGGAATGTTTACTGTGCTTCAGGATGTCATTGATCTTGTAAAAGCCTCCTTCATGTGGTAGTGCTGAAACACCAGCATGCAGGAAGGAAGCTGCCTTTTAATCCCTTGCTCAGGCTCGATAGAGCCAAGACCCGTGAAGGGAAGGAAGATGGCCCTGTGAGGTAACTGAGATAATTTGGAAGAGGGTCCTCCAAAATAATTGTCAACTATATTTGGGGCCAGGCAACCAGCTGAGTAATGCAGTGCATGGTAAAATATGGAAGGACATTATCAAGTGCTGCAGTGCATTTGGTGTCCATTCGCCGAAATGGAAAGAGTATCACAATCACCTGGAGGACCTCTGGCGCAGGGCACGCCTTGCTGACACAAAATCTCCAGGAAGTATCCTCCTAGACACATATACAGCACTCTGACTGATACCACTGCTCAGAAGGGTCTTTAAAATAACCCTGGGCAAAGCACTACGCTACGCTCGCGTAGTTTGCGAAGTTTGCGCTACTTCGCACAACGCGAATTGCACGTAGCACAGTGCAAACACGCGTAGCGTAGCGTAGTGCAGCGGTCATTTTGCTTGCTCGCGGTCCTCAACGTCAAGTTGGCGACCGCGAGCAAGCAAAATGATCTATCCCGGCGAGACTTTTTCCTCGTTCGCGATCAGCAACATCAAGTTGCCGATCGCGAGCGTGGAAAATAAACCTCCCGGCGAGATTCTCAACGCGGGGAGGTCAGGTTTCTCATTGCGAGTGGTCGCGTATGCTCGCGACCGCTCGCGATGAGAAACTACCAGTCCGCGTTGAGAAAGCTGCCGCTCGAGTAAAAATCTACTCGAGCGGCAGTAAAAGACAGCTCGCACTGTGCAAGATGCCGTTTTCAATGATTGCACAGTGCGGACAAGCATCCGGCACTGTGCAATCATTGCGAACAGTGCACTACGCAGTTCGCGTAGTGCTACGCGTAGCTCGCGTAGTGCGAACTGCACTTTGCGTAGCTTCGCGTAGCGCTACTTCGCGGACTACGCCCAGGCTTACTTTAAAACAATCTGGCCATCCCTCCGTACTCTGCTGGAAGCATACAAGCAATAGAAAGGTAGTAAGTCTGATTTGTATCAAAAAGCATAAGTGTTGTGAGTATTGTCCAGTCATGTATCTCGTTTACTGTGCTTTGATTATGCCCATATGTTTTCCTTTCAAATGTCTTGTTAAATGAATGTATTTATGTACATTTTACTACAATGTTTAAAATAATATGTTAATAATTTGATAATTATCACTTGACACACATCGGGCCTTTACAATATGAAAGCTTTTTTAATATGAGGAAATTGATAAGTAACAACTGTCATATATCCTTACTGCAAAATTAGATTACTCTATTACTCTTTTGTGTGACTTGCAATTACCTCTTAATCTCTTATTTTATAAACAGTAGGAAAGAGATACCACATTATGGATAACACATGTCTCAGTTATGTAGAAATACTTTGATGCACAAAATGGTCATTATCTAGTGATGTAAATACAATGATCACTATAATTTTTAAATATTGCATGTCTTGAAAATAGGCAGGAATTTTTCATCCATCAGTCAGCATTGCTTGATCATTGACTCACATCAAAGTTGCTCTCTACCTTCATAATTAAATATATAAGACTGGCAAAGGTGCCTAACACAGTCATAATATTTGACGCTGAAGTAACATGCCTTCTGACTGCATATTCTTTAAATAATAGACAACCAAAGCAGGAAAACACATTTTGCTACTCTGGCATTCTCCTGTAGGCAGCAAACTTAGGCTATCAGAGTTGGAAGGGCTGCCATGCTGTATGTATTCACATGTGGCTCAAAACTGTTTTAGGAATCCTGCACTGTAGAGCTTGCTTGAATATTGTATCCAGGGCTGACCTTGGTTTCAACTTTTTCTCTTTAAATAATCACTCCTAAAAGTGGAAGGTGTAACAAGCAATTTTGCATAACAGGCAAGAGTGTTGTGCTTGACAATGTCACTCTTTGTCACACTGTGGAGCCTATTACAATGCCAGGCAGTTTCCTCCGCCTGACATCGTCTCAAACATGGGACCGACCGACACCCGGTCGGGGGTCCCGACTGACTAATTAGGATGCAACTGAACACTGTTCAGTCGCATTCCTATTCTTTACAATCAGTGTCCCAGGTTTTCAGAAAAATAATTAACAAAGAGAGTTGGCTGTGCACTTGTTATATAACATATTTATATTTATATTTCTTTATTGTAATAAAGGTACATAACACAGTTTGTCATTTTATATATTTTTTCATTTTTGTTTATTTTTTATAATTACATTTTTTAACATATATAATTGTACTTCTGCAAACACATTTTTCATATTGATATATAAACAATAATTTAATGCAACTTTAGTAATAAATAAACCATGTAAATTGAAAATAATAATAGTAATAATAATAATAATAAAATATTTCTAAAGCGCGCAGCTACCTCGAGTAGAGGTTTCCCGGCGCTAGTTAATATAAACCATCTTGTACTTTGTACATTTTTCAGATATTTTTTACATTGCTTTATATTATTTTTTTAATTAATACACTTCTTTCAAGTACAATTTTACACATAATTTTAACATAAATTGTTTACTGTATATTAAATAATTATATTTCTTAAGACTATTATTTAGTTTATACTTTAAATTCACACACTCCCTACTGAAAAGGAACAATGACAAAAAAGTAATAAGTATATATATATCCAAAACTTCATGTACATTCAAAAACCTCTGACAAATCAGCCTTTCCGCCCGCATCGTAATATGCCGGTCCGATTCCTTTCCGACCGCCTCATTACGATGGAAGCGGTCGGAAAGGAATCCGAACGATCATTCTGACTGGCTTCTGACGGGCTCTAAGTGCCCGTCCGCCAGTCGGAATGTGGCCAGTAATCCCAAGGGGGGCTCTTTCTGCCCTTGGGATTACGATGTTGGGTTTCAGCAGACTTTCCGTGCCGGCCTTTACGACACAGAAAGGCTGTCGGAACCTGACTTTGAGGGCCCCTAGCGGGGCCCCCTTGGGTGCTTGGCCTCTTATTGGAGATAATTAGCTTATTTTAAAACAAAAACATTGTCAAAATCTTAAATAATGTATTTGAATATTAATGAATAACCCTGGGCAGTAAATTCCGCTCCGCTCGCGGAATTTGCGGAATTTTGGCAATTCCGCGTTTCGCGGAGAACGCGGAATTGCCAAAAATTCCGCGATCCGTGGCGTAGCGCAATTTTTTCCTTGTTTGCGCTTTAAAAATGTGTTTTCGCGCGCGCAGTAGCGACTTACCGGGATCCCTGCATTCGCCGACGAGTTTTCCTATCCGTTCGCATACGCCACGTGATTTTGGTAGCCGGCCGCGCGATCCCGCGAGAGTGTGCGATCGCAAACACATAATTCGGACGCGCCATCGGACACCGCAAGAGTGTGCGATCGCGAACACGTCATTTCAGACACGCCATCGGACACCGCGAGAGTATGCGATCTCGAACACGTCATTCGGACGCGCCATCGGACATCCGGCGGAAGTTTGGTGAAGCTCGCGATGCCGAACACGCACAATTTGCAATCTGGAGAAGAATAATATCCGGAGCAGCATAAAACCTTCTCGAAAATGATGATTTGGATGAAAAAAACTCCTCAGATTGACATTTGGCTGTACTTTTTGGTGCAAGGAGTCCTTTTTTTATTTAAACTTTTTTTTGGGAGAGGAAGGAAGTGCCCCAGATTCTCCAACTTCCTGTTCCTGTCCAGCAGGCTCCTCCCAGTGCTTTGTCCATGTCCTGTTCACTTTCATTTGGATTTGGAGCTGGAAGAATCACTCTTTGTGTCTGCTGCATCATATATCATTGGATTTGAGGACTTTTGGATTTGAGGACTTTTGGATTTGAGATTTTACAAGTAAGTTGGTGTTGTTTGTTTGATTGGGGCATTGCAGTTGCTGCAACTACAATTTTGGTACTTTTCATCATTTAAAAAAAAAATATATTGTGAGTAGCCAGTAGGCCCAGAGCTAGTCATGGGTGCATGATGAAACAACTGTTCCTTTGGTGTGTGTTGAATTTATTTGAAACATCATTTAGGGCATGGATGGCATTGGATTGAATTGCAAAATGTGTATTTTTTGGGGTATTTCAGTTTTTGGGTGTGTGTTAAATAAATGCCTTTGTTGTGTGTGTGGTGTGGTTGTTGTGTAACTTGCACACCTTGTTTAGCCCTGTGGATTTTCGTTTTTGCATTTTTGCATTAAAGCTGTGTTGTTTAGCATGCCTCCTTTGCCTGGCTATTATAGGCCTGTTTCAGTTAATTGTTTTCCAGGCCTCCTGCTTGTGACTGTGAGTGTCCATGTGGCTGGTGGCCATTTTGTGGTGGTAGTTATAAGTGTGCTGCTTTTGCCATATAGGCCTGCATGTGTTTCCTTTGTTCCTTTTTGGCCTAGGCTTCTTGTTGTTGTGGGCCTGGCCATGTGGCTGGCGGCCATTTTGAAGCTAGGCAGTGTGCTTCTGCCATAGGCCTGCATTGTCTGTCTTTGCTTTCTTGTTGTTGTTGTGGGCCTGGCCATGTGGCTGGTGGCCATTTTGAAGCCAGGCAGTGTGCTTTTGCCATAGGCCTGCAAGCTTGTGGCCTAGTCTGCCAACAGGCCTTTCATCCAGTAGGCTCAGAGGTAGTCATGGGTGCATGAAACAACTGTTTCTGTGTGTTCTGTTGAATTTAAACATCATTTAGGGCATGGATGGCATTGGATTGAATTGCAAAATGTGTTTTTTGTGGGGTATTTCAATTTTTTGGTGTGTGTTAAATAAATGCCTTTGTTGTGTGTGGTGTGTTTGTTGTGTAACTTGCACACCTTGTTTAGCCCTGTGGATTTTCATTTTTGCATTTTATTGCATTAAAGCTGTGTTGTTTAGCATGCCTCCTTTTCCTGGCTATTACAGGCCTGTTTCAGTTCATTGTTTTCCAGGCCTCCTGCTTGTTGCTTGTGACTGTGAGTGTCCATGTGGCTGGTGGCCATTTTGTGGTGGTACTTTAGTAGTGTGCTGCTTTTGCCATATATGCCTGCATGACTTTCCTATGTTCCTCTTGGCTTACTGTTTCCATCCATCCCCTTTGCCAGCTGCAGCTCCCTGAATGACGTGATGAGCAAATAATTTAATGCCAAACAAACAGGTTCCACTTCCATTACATTTGTATTTTTGTTTTTGTTCTTCTTCTTTCCTATCCTTCCAGAGTGTACACAGTATACCATGAAAGCCTTTGTTGTCAAAGTCTCACAAATGGCTACACTGTTATGTTTTTTTTTTATAACTTAAACTGAGTTAATAACATTTAATAATATAACACTAACAAGTGTGACCACCACACACTAAGTTATATAATATATTTGTTTGTTTGTACTAGTAGTAATTGAACCACAACAACAAATGCAACATTTCACTGATGTTCTTCTCCTGGCTTCTTTGCTTTTAGGTGCACAAAAAGACAGAGGAGGAGGTGTCATCACCACCCGTTGTACTGCCAGACAGAAGTCCTGCTGCGCACATCACGTGATGTGTGGCCACAGACATCTCTGCAACTTGTGCAACAGCGTCCTGCTGACATCTGAAGAAGATGGCCCCAAAGAAAGTTACCAGGTCCTCCAGTACCAAGAAAGTTGCCAGTGAGAAGAAGGAACAGAAGAAGGAAGTGGCACTTACCAAGACTGGTGTGCCGCCCACGATGTTTTTTGGGAAACAAAAAATTACGCCTGCAGCAGTGGTGTCCGGGGACCAACCTGGGAGCAGCACCTCCACATCAGCGGGCCCACCCCACCAACCTAGGCCCAAGCCCATGAGTGTCGCAGAGGTAGCCAGTCTACTAACGAGCAGTGATGTTGAAATGTCATTATCGCAAAGTAGTACCCAATCAACACAGGCGGAAACTCAGCAGATAAGTGGGCAACAACAGCCGCAACAACAGCAGCAACAACAGCCGCAACAACAGCCGCAACAACAGCCGCAACAACAGCCCACAATAGTAGTTGTTGCTCCTGAAGTAGGGGCAGTTCAGGAAATCGAGCTTCCTGCAGACGAAGAGGAGCAAGCCACTCTTTCAGAAGATCCATTGTCTTCCAGATCCCCAGCAAGAAAAAGGAGGGTTAGTCCATCAACTTCTTCTCCAAGCCCCGCTTATGATGATCTAGATGCCACTTGGAATCCACCAGCTCAGTCTGAGAGTGATGCACGCCACAAGACAAGGCTAGTGAAAAGGAAGGTTCCAGAAAGCCTTAGAGTTATGGAGGTAGATGTAGAAGAGGGGGATGATGATGATGACGAGCCAGTCATCATGAACATCACTCCCGGCCCAGAGGAGATGGAGACCAACATTATTACCCTATCCAAAATCGCTGCGAGGGATGTAGCACGGATACCACCAAGACAGGTAACACCACCTCCAGCTTCCATATTTGCATATGCTAAGGCCCGGCAGGGACCTACATCAAGCTCAACCACCACCTCAGTACTAGGTAGTGGTACTGTAAGTGCACAGAGTCAAATTCCACGCCCACCCTCCAGTTCATCTGGCATTGAAAGTGGCACCTCCAGCAGAACCAGAAAGTACACCTCCCCAGTTTGGGACTTCTTTTCGGTTAGCAGTACGGAGGAGAACATTGCTATTTGCTCAATTTGTCGACACGCTGTTAAGCGGGGTAAGCTTGGTACAAACTATGGTACCAGAGGCCAAACAAGTCATCTAAAAAAACACCACATCATCCAGTGGGAGGCCCACCTACTTCGCTTACAAAAAAGTAAAACTGCACCCATTGCTGTTGGTGGGGATGAAGAAGTAGAAGAAGATATGATCGCGGTAGAAGGTGAACAAGAGGGAGACATTTCTAGCCCTGTCCCCAGCAGTGTAGTGATACCGCCCACATCCTCAGCAACATCTCAGTGGCACCGTAGTAAGAAGAGTCATACTCAGAGTCAGACTGAGACACCAAGGCAACCGAGTACTGGAATGAAAAAAGGTGCGTAGTTGAGCCTAACTGGGTTCAAGAAGACAGCTGCACCACAAAGGAAAATAATCCAGCCTACCATTGACAGCATGCTTAGGTCGGAGGGGCAGTACGAATGCAACCACCCAACGGCACGTTTGTACAATGCGAAGCTGGCTAAAATGTTAGCGCTGGACCTTCTCCCTTTTTCTTTTGTGGAAGGGGTGGGTTTCCTTGAATTTGTGTCAGCCATCTGCCCTAAATGGAAGGTTCCCAGCCGGTCCTATTTCGCCAGAGTTGCTGTTCCAGCACTACATCACGATGTGCTGGAATTGCTTGGACAAGCTTTGCAGCAGAGTGCTGTTCACAGTATCCACCTGACAACAGACATGTGGACCAGTTGCCAAGCCACTGATTACATATGCATCACTGCACACTGGATATCTATTGTGGGGTTTAGAGAAAAGATATCTGAAGCAGGTGCTGTTGACACTGCTGAGATTTTTAATGCTACTCGGAAACATGCAACTGTAGCCATGTTCGCCATGGAGAAATCTCATACTGCTGCAAACATTTTGGAAGAGTTTAACAGCAAGGTCTTTGAAGAGGGCTTAACATTGGTTTTGTTGCCACGGATAATGGCAGTAATGTACTTAAGGCCATGGAGGATGGTGCCTATTTCAGGGTCCCGTGTTTGGTGCACTGCATTAACATTATTGTTCAAGACTTTCTGAAAAAAGAAGCCATAGTCAACAACTTACTGACCACCTGCCGAAGAATATGCACACATTTCAGCCATTCTTTTAAAGCCCGAAAGCAGCTGAGGATCATTCAACGTGAATATAGAATGCCAGTCAAAGCACTCATCCAGGAGGTGGCAACACGTTGGAACTCAACTTATTACATGCTTGACCGTCTGTTTGAGCAGTACAGACCAATCAATGAATATGTCATGCAAAGAGGGGATGCTACTGTGAAAGGCATGACCCTTCAGATGGACCAATGGTGCCTAGTTAAATGCCTGACAGAGATGCTTCTTCCTTTCGAGGTCTTCACACGTGAAGTCAGCAAGGAGGACTGTACTATGGGCCAAGCTATCCCATTGAAGCACATGCTACAGCAACAGCTGAAGGAGGTGTCTGAAGCGTACATAGGTGTGGAGGAAAAAATGAAGCATCTGAGTTGGTGGAGAGCTTATCCCGTTGCTTAGCTGAAAATACAAGGGTGCAAACTGAGATTGTGTCAGAAAAACATTACATTTGTGCCACAATTCTGGATCCACGGTACAAATCGGCACTGAACAGTAAGACATTAATTCCTTTTTCAGAAGTGGACGTTGCCCGGTACAAACGTTGGATAGTTGAGGTAGCCAGTCACTTTGAAAATGAACGGCTGGCAATTAAAGGCCTGCTACTCAAACCCACAACAAGTACTGCAGCAGGGCATCCAGCGTCAAGTTCCACTTCAGAGCCTGAGGGCAGTGCGTTTGGCTCAGAGCGGTCACCAACACTATCGACAACAACAGCAAGAACCGGATCATCAGCCCCAGTAAAATCGGCACAGGATTGGTATTTACAGCAAGGGCTTGCTAGGTCCAGTGCTGATGCAAAGACAAAAGAGGCCAAACAAACTGTAGCACTCCTGAACATTGAGCGGATGGTCCAGGCCTATCTGGATGACCCAACAGAAGTCTACATTGATCAAAACCCATTGCGGTATTGGTATGGGAAAAGGAACCAATGGCCAGTGCTCAGCAGGCTGGCGATAAACTATCTGGCTTGCCCTGTCGCAAGTGTCTCTTCTGAACGTGTTTTCAGTGCTGCTGGTGCCATTGTAACAGTGAAAAGGACCAGTCTCTCGCCCAAAAACATGGAGAGGTTAACCATGATCAAAATGAATCAGCACTTTAAACCACCGAATTACACAATACATGAATCAACGCAGGAAGATGAGGACAGCAACTTAGGTGATGGAAGTAGTGTGTTAGATGATGATTACCTACTTCTGGTTGAACCCCCAGAGTTTGAGGATGAGCTATACTTCCCTGATAACTAGGCTTGAACTTCTTACTTTCTTCCTCCCTTATTTACTTTTATTTGTGTGTGTCTGTCTTTCTGGTTAGAAACTTTGAATCACAACAAATCCATCACCACCGTCTTTTAGTCTTTTTATTGCCATATTGCAGTTGCAGCTGTCTGCATTTCACTGAAGTCCACTCCACTCCTCCGAGTCCTGCTCCTCCATCCTCCTGACTCGCCCTAAATCCATTTCCCTCAAGCCAGATGATGATTGCCTGTAGAATAGAAGAAAAAAGAAAATGTTGCCTCGTTGAGTCCCTCCAAAAGAAGTGGAACATGATGACTACTATAGCTATCCTCCTTTCCGAGCCGAGAGAGACTGCCCCTTAACTTAAGATGAGAAGGAACAGGTAATGAATGATGGCATGCATTGGACACTGACTGAGTGATTTGTGTTGTTGTTGTTTGTTGTGCATGAAGTGAATTCATTGTGTACTATTATTTAATCTACACTCTAAAAGTAACTCAAGTCAATGTTTCACTTCTTCTTTTTTAATAACAAAATTGCACTTCTACTGCAGGCCGATCCATTGCATTTTGAATATGGAATGTGGATTGTGGACTCACTCTGTACACTGCACACTGAGTTGGACAACACCATGATGATGATGACCACAGTGACATAATATCTTCGCAGTCACTCAGTAGGATCGGAGATGATTGATGGAATAAGTCAGGGCGTTTCATGAGTGGCATAAAAGGTAAACAAGTCAACAACAACGACAGCAGACCTACATGTCTGTATAGTGGTGGAGTTGAGTCGATTGTAGTGGTATGACTGACAGCGGTGCATTGATTTAGTAGCTTAATTTGTAAAATGCTATGTTGCTGTAAATGTGCTTTGTCTGCCTCTGTCAAAAAATGTACGCTAAATGGAGGATGGGTCACAGGTGCCGTGGGCCTGCTCTGTCCTGTTGTTGTTGTTGTAGGTTAATGATGGAAACAGAGTAGACATGATGTATCCATGCCGCCACTGAAAGTGTTCTTGTTGCACTCCACCGTAATTTATGCATTTTTTTTCTCCTTGATTTTTCAATATCCCTTTTGTTTTTCCATCTACAATTACAGGCCGGCCCTTACCCTGTGCTATACTGGGAAAAACAACTCACACTTACCTTACCAATCCACATCCGCCAGGTAGGCAGTGGCGTCACCCAAGATTGATGGACGGAGCGTCCATGGAAGGGAGGACCAAGAGGAATGCCGAGATGCAACTCCCCAATTTGACCAGGATAACAACATACAGTAACAGTATCAACATTCATCATCTTTTAAATAATTTGATTAATTTTTTATCTTCAATCATTATGACTGTGTGTTGTTGTTATTATTATGTTTTCTCTCTGCTTATAATTCATCCCTACAGCTATTTTTAATTTCCTTTGCTATCTTTAAAAGTAAGCCCGGTACAACAGAACAGAAACTGTATGTAATTTGGGTCTCTCTGAGGGCAGACAGGCAAGGCACATTGCATAATATACTGCTGCCCTCTACTGTCTAGTTGTCTAGTAGTAGTTAGTAAGTACTACTTATCATTAACCATCAAGTTATCAATATCATCATCATGCATGCATTTCCTTTTTCTCCCTTAACAGATTTATGGATATGGTCGTCTGACAAGATTGTGTTTTGTTGTTTGTCCATGCGTAGTGTTTTTCTTTGACAAACCTTTCCCCAAACCCCCCATCCAAACCATTCATCAAACCCTAACCCTCTTCCCCCGGGCTGTGTGATTTATTGAGGTGTGACTAAATTAAATGTACACCAATAATTGATCACACGCTTGCTGGGGCGGATGTGGCGAAAGCAACACTAATTCAATTTCAAGGCAGGGCGAGGATCTTCTTCTGCTTGCCCACCCATGATCAGTATATATGCAAGGTAATTTTTTTTTTGGCAAAGGAACTTAATCCATCATCATTAATTGCCGGCATCGATTGGATTTGTCATCCTCCTACACAGCACTAAAGGTTACGCTTGTGTCAAGTGTAGGCCTAGTTGAGTGACTCGACACAACTACAGTTTGTAACTTGTTGTACTAGGCTATCCCCGCCACCATTATGTTTTATTTTATTTTGGCATATTATTGTTTGGCAGTAAGTTCTGTACTGTACTTCGTTCTACTACTCCTCCCACAGTCTCTCTCAGGCGACTGACTGTCTCATTTTCTTTTTTTGCAAATGCTACTGCCAGTGTCTTCTACTACCACCACAACCATGGCATGTTGGGAAACCAAACCATCATCACCATGAAGCCATCGCTGTGCCTAAGTTAAACATCAAGCACAGGTAAGAGAAGAAGTTTGGGGGAGGCATAATTAATAATGGACATTTTTTCATTAATTCACACACCCCTTGAGTCCAGTTGCAGAATGCATAGACTAGGAGGAGAGACTGACAGTACTAGTAGGACAAGTCACTCAGTGAGGGGTACCGCATCTATCTGTTTGTGTCTTACAAACTCAGCCGATTATTTAAATCAAACACTGGCTGTGGCCCTGCAGCAGCAAGGAAACAGTGTGACGTAAAACAGTAACCCCACCCACAAAACATTAACAACATTGTATGTAAAGTATAAATATAATTTAATCCCCTAACAAAAATAAACTATGTAAAAAATCCCACAACAACACCTGACCCACCCCTCTCTCTAACCCCAACCAATGTCCGAAACGAAAAAGTCCAACCAATTGTCCATGTCCATAATAAACCCCAATGCCCAATTCCCACCCACCAAAAGAAACAATAAAAAAGGGGCAATCCAACAGGGTCTCAGTTCTCAACTCATCGGCGGGCTCGCTTCTCCAGGACCTTAATTCGCTCCTCTAGGCGGGCCACGTGGCGCTTCAGTGCGTGACAATTGCATCCACAGGGGGGGCAGCAGTGCTAGATAAAGAAGTGCGGTGGCGGGCGGCTGCCAGACGGCGGCGCCGTAACACTGGAGGGGCCTGGCTGGGGCCCGGGGCATTGGAGGAGGCTGCAGCTGCTGCCGCCTCCTCCTCCTCCACCAGAACCACCAGCCGCCGGTATTCAGTCTGTATGGCCTCCAGCTTCCAGCGCCAGGCCATGGCTGCCAACTCCTTCCTGTCTGGTTTCCCTTTGGAAGGAGTAGCTATATCAAGAAGAAAAAACAAGACTATTGTAACAATATACTCTTAGCAAAACAGTAAGACAAATTAATTCTACACATAGTGGCACAGTTGCACTAGCAAGCACAGTACATAACATTTGTGGTATGTATCTATCCTCCCACTTCCTTGGCCTCTAACATTTGTGGTAGTTTCAGGCATTCAACCACCCATGCATCTGATTCCTATCAGCCACCTATGCATGCATCCACGTATCCTATCCTTCTCTTCTCTGCCAGTCATAAATATTACATCTCGCACGTCCTTCCTCCTTCCACCCTTCTTTCCCTTTTCGTTCAACCCATCCATCAAGGTCATCTGATCTGACTTTTAGTCTTCTCCATAAAACTTTCACAGCTGAGTTGAAGTCAGATAGAAGAGGCCATTGGTTACTCAACACTCCCGCCGCTAATGCTATTGCTAATGCTAAGTAAAGGGTGTCTTCTTCTCCAACCGTTCACAACAACTTCTTTCTTACTAAGTCTCAACAGTACAGTGTACACCCTTGCAGCGAGTGTAATGTCAATAAGTAAGGAATATAACTTACCACTGCCCGCCACTGCTGCTGGCTCACCCCCTGCAGCTCCTGCAACTGCCGCATCTCCTCCTGCTCCCTCTGTGGCCGCGTCGCCATCGCCGCTGGCCCCGGCACTGGTGGTCGGTAGTACGTCTAGAAAAAACATTACACATTTTTTAGATGCCATATACACATCCCCCTATTTATTCTTTTTCACTAGCTAGATTGAAAAAAAAGTTAATACATACATATACAACATACATCACTAGTACAAATCGGGTACTAGTCTACTAGAGTACAGTAGACATTAGTAGTGTTATATCATGGTCCCTAGGGTCATTCTAGTCTTTGCTAAGTTAGCCTGAGCCATGCAACCATTTTAGCTTTGTGTCTTTTATTTTTGCGCACGTTACCTCGTAGCTTGTTGTGTAAGACGCCTTTGAGCCCACATGAGCTCATAGTACTGCTACTGTCTGAGCGCTGCCTACAAGGTCGAAAAACAAGCCACTTTGTTATGGAGTTCTGGTGGTCAGTCCGTATTGCTTAGCCATAACATGCTACACTTTTTGGCACGACTGAGAAATGCTTGCAATATACTAACGCGCACCATTTTTCTCATAACAGACGGAAGATTCCCTTCTACGAACCAGAGCTTTGCAGAGCTTATGATGTAACCAGTACTTCTAGGTTCTTCTAAGGTGAGGGTCCCCCAGAATTGGCTCAGAGATCTTCATTTATAATTTTATATAAACTATATTCCTACCAAGGGGAGGGTGGTTCTTCCACCACTGTTCAGTTATCATCATGATTGATTTCCCCTTTTGTCTTCTATGGACTTGTAGTTGTAACAATGTTTATTGTTTTAATCTTATGCATTTTGCTGTTGGTGCTGGCTCGTATACTGCATTATAGAACAACGTATAGACTCAGAGCTTGTTAGTTGAAAATAAACCTTTTGAACTTACATAGACTCTGTGCTATTTGGTGTGGACTTAAACGAGTGAGTGAGCGAAAGGGTGTGCATTGCTTCCACGACTCTGAGAGGTCGGTAGTGTAGTGTTATGTTCTGGGTTGTCTAATCATTGGGTATCTTCGGGGGGTTCGGGGAGCTAATGAGACACTATAGCTAGTCGGTCAGGGGATTGTGGGTGAGGTGTGAGGAAGGTCCAACCTCCTATCACCAACGTCCTATTTTCTTGTGCATAGTTCTGTATGTGCAGAATCCCTACAACAGTAGCAGTATGTCCTATGTATCCTATCAAAAATAGTAAAATATCTGGTTGGGCATTTTGTTGGTGGGATTTGTCGAAAAGCCTCAAGATTAAGAAGACTAGAAGAGGACAACCCAAAGGACTGGACTCAGTGGCTAGAGCGATTGGTGAATCTGAGTTTTATTTAAAACCTTTTACATAAAGAGTGGCCACCTGGGCAAGCTTAGCTACAGACAGACTAATAGTAGTAGTACAGAGAGTCATAGCAGAGGCAGTTAGAGGCAGGGATAATAAGAATTTAGAAACAGATTGTCTAGATCAAAGAAGATTTTGTAAAAAATAGAATTAGGAAATCGAAATAATAGTTTGGAAAAAATAAGGTGCAGTAAAAGTTAGGGAAGTATAATTATCAATATTAACAACAGGAGGACTTACGGGGGCCAGCAGCAGAGCCCTCGTAGAGGAGCATTCCTGGCCCTCGGAGGCATCTTCTACAGCTCCTGCCGACTCCGACCCCGTCTTCTTGCCCCTGGGTGCTGGTCATGAAAGATGTAAGAAAGAAAGAGACAAACATGGATGATTGGTGTGAAACAAATAAAATATTTTAAAAAACACTCAAAAAAACATTTATGGAAACAATAATTGCAATAAAATTGACCTATCTAATCTGGTCGACTAGTATTGCGGGATTCGCGGTCCGTCTTGTTATTATTTATGAACACTAATCCAGTGTTCTATTCTGATTCCAGAATACTAACTAAGCCTAAGTACCACCTGACCTAGCCCACCTATTCCAGACGGGCCAATTGTTCACTAAGCAGCACTCAGCAACACGTGACATGACAGAGGATGCGTCACGTAGACCACTAAAAAATTACCTACTAATAAGTAACTAAACCTATCAATCCATCACTATCTCTTCTTAGTGGCAGGAGGACAAAGGAAGGACTAGAGTCTCTCTAGCATTACCTAACTTAAGTTCTCTAAAGTAAACTCTTACATAATCATGCTAAGCGAGCGCAAAGTTGCAAACAAGTAAGATTAGTAGCGCCGAGCACCTGTGTCATAACAATCACAGAAGATTTTTAAACGTAATTTACCTGCAATGTAAGCAGCAGCATTCTTGCTGTTCGGGAAAAAAAATATTTTCACAATATATAACACAGAGCAGAAGAACACAAAGTAGTAATATTAAATAGCTACTCACCAAGCCCCGGGACCTCCACTACTACCAGGTCCAGCAGGTCCTGCTCCCGGTCCAGGATATCGGACCACCGGTGCGTCAGCTGGTTAGGGGTGCGCCGGACCCCAGAGCAGCAAAACACTGCCATGCGTACCTTTCCCCACTGCTGGCGACGCTCCCGGAGCCCGTACCTGGACCCAGGCCTGCCGCCTGCTGCCAGGGTTAAAGGGAGGTGGCGCTGGACAAAAAAAACAAGTGCGGCCACCTCCGCCTCACTAAATAAGGCCTGTGCCTGCACCCCGTGTGGGCGGAAGGTGGTCGCGGCTGTGGCTGCGAGCAGCCTTGCCCTTGGCCTTGCCCACACCCTTGGTCATGGTTCTGGGACTAGGGGGGCAGAAAAGAAAAGGGAGGAATTAGAAAAGTAAGTAAAAGAAATGAAAAAAGCAAGTTATAGAAAAAGAGTGAAAAAGTAGTAGAAAAAGTCACAAAAAGTAGAAAAAAAAGTCAAAATATAGAATCAGGAAAATAGAAAGATAGATAATAAATAAAAAAGATTATGAAAAAGTGTACAGAAACAAAGGATTGCAAAGATAGTGGGAGGATAGAAAAGCAGGCCCAGAACCATAGCAATAGAGTGAAAAACAAGATGGCCGCGCCCATTGCGACCCGATGGGCAAGTTCACGCGATATTCCCCCCAAGCACGCAAAAAGCATCGCGAACACTTAATACGCGTTCCTGAACAGGAAATACTCATCGCGAACGGGCGGGAGCACGCAATACGCGACCCAGAACAGGAAATAAGCATCGCGAACGGGCGGGACAAGTGAAAAACAAGATGGCCGCGCCCATTAGCGACCGCATGGGCAAGTTAGCGAGATATTTCCCAGCGAGCACGCAAAAACACATCGCGAACGGGCAGGACAAGCAATTCCACGTGTTCGCGGAATTTCCGGGTGCTCGCAGAGATTTTTTACTGTTTTGCGGAACTTTGCGTAACGCGACTACGCAAATTCCGCCCACCCTTATTAATGAATGTTAATCCTAAAATCCAGTTAACATATTCAGATTTTAAAAAACTCCCCACCCGTATCACCTAAAAAAACTCAGATCCCACTACTTTAACACAATTATATAAAAAAAGAATTATACAGATTAATAAAGCATTTTTTTAAAACTCACAATATATATAAAATTAAAACATCATTTTATTAACCCCTTCGCTGCCAGCCCCCCCGGTGGCACACCCTTTTTTGACTATTTGGGGTAGTTTGCGCTTAGGCACCGATAACGTTTGTCCACATAAGGTATCCACACCAAATATGCGCCCTTTTCTTCAAACATCCTAAGGATTCTGAAGGTACCAGGGGATTGTGGATTCCCCTGGAGGGGACTGAGAAATTAGGCAAAATATAGCTACATTTGAGTTTTTGGGGGAAAAATGAGATAAAAGTGCTGCAGAAGAAAGCGTCTGGTTTCTTCCCTGCAAACGATATCAACAAAGAGTTTCTGGTGTTAAAATCACCACCTTCCTAGCATTCAGGAACAGGCAGACTTTTGTCAGAAAACCAAAAATTTCTACACAGTTTTGGCATTTCACTGGGACATAGCCTATTTTTCCTATTTTTATGCTTTCAACCTCCTTCCAGTTAGTGGTAGAAATGGGTGTGAAACCATTAATGGATCCCAGAAAGCTATACATTTCTGAGAAGTAGACAAACTTCTGAATTTAGCAAGGGGTCATTTGTGTAGATCCTTCAAGGTTTTTCCTATGGAAAGTAATAGTTGAAATAAAAGAATATTGAAATTTAGTTGAAAAAACAGCCCTTTGTGCCTACATTTTCACCTGTAACTTCTCCTAACTATGGTAGATTTTTTAAATCTATATACCGTTACATCCGCAGGATCCTTCTGGTTGAGGAGTTATATGAGACTTGTTAGTTCACCAAGAACCCAAGGCACCCAGACCCAATAACTGAGTTGCACCTTGCAATGTTTTTTTATTTTGTACCTGATATACAGTAATTTATTTAGTAAAATATTTTTTTAAGCTCAGAAATACATTATTGAGCATTTTTCAAAACCAATAAACAGGGAGAAAGAAACAGTAATGTAATACATGGGATTCATTGGGTCATTTGGTAAAATATAAAGAGTGAAAAATCGGTATCAAGGAAACCTATTATTTCTGAAATTGGAACAAGATATGGAGTTTGAAAGCAATGGTTATTTGTGCATATCTGAATATGTGGTTGCCCATATTAGCATGTGAAATAGAGGGTATTGTTCAAAATGACTTCTTTTTTACACGCTGTCTTACATTTGGAAGGCAGAATGCATAGTAAGCGAATAGTAATAACATTTGTTCTACTATTCTGTGTTTCCCTAAGTCTCCCCAAAAAAATGGTACCTCACTTGTGTGGGTAGGCCTAGTTTCTGTGACAGGAAACTGCTCAAAACGCAACGTGGACGCCACATTTCTCCATTGAAAACTAACCCTTTTTTCGCAATGTGCCTATCTGTGGATTTTGAGCCCTAGCTCACCCGGCACCTAGGGAAACCTAGCAAATCTGTAAATTTTTTTAAACTAGACATGCAAGGGAATCCAGGATGGGGTGACTTGTATGGCTTCCACCAGGTTCTGTTACCCAGAATCCCTTGCCAACCTCAAACTTTGTAAAAAAAACACATTTGCCTCATATTTCAGTGATGGAAAGTTCTAGAATCTGCAGGGAGCAACAAACTTCTACCCACCCAGCACTGCCCCAAGTCTCACAATAAAATTTTTACCTCCCTTGTGTGGGTAGACTTAGTGCACGCAACAGAAAACGCCCCAAAACGCAACATGGACATATCAAATTTTTCCAGTGAAAACTGACCCTTTTTTGTAATGTTCATAGCTGTGGATTTTGGGCCCTAGCTCAGCTGGCACCCAGGGAAACCTAGAAAACCTGTACATTTTTTAAAACTAGACATGCAGGGGAATTCAGGATAGGTGACTTGTGTGTCTCTAAACAGGTTCTGTTACCCAGAATCTCTTGCAAAACTCAAACTTTGTAAAAAAAAAAAAACACATTTTCCTCACATTTCTGTGTTGGAAAGTTCTGGAATCTGTAGGGATCCATAAGCTTCCACCCACCCAGCATTCCACCAAGTCTGCCAATACAAATGGTACCTCACTTGTATGGGTAGGGCTAGTGTCCGTGACAGGAAACGGCCCAAAACGCAACATGGAAACATCACATTGGTCTAGTGAAAACTGACCCTTTTTTGCAATGTACCTAGCTGTGGATTTTGGGCCTTAGCTCAGCCCGCATCTAGATAAACCTAGCAAACCTGTACATTTTTTAAAACTAAAAACCCATGGGGTGACTTGTGTGGCTCTCACCAGGTTCTGTTACCTAGAATCCCTTGCAAACCTCAAACTTTGTAAAAAATAAAACACATTTTGCTCACATTTTTGTGATGGAAAGCTCTGGAATCTGGGAGGAGAAACAAACTTCCACCCACCCAGCATTTCTCCACGTCTGCCGATAAAAATGGTACCTCACTTGTGTGGGTAGGCCTAGTACCCGCGACAGGAAACGGCCCAAAACCCAACATGGACACAACAAATTTTTCCAGTGACAACCGACCCCTTTTTTGCAATGTGCCTAGCTGTGGATTTGTGGCCCTAGCTCAGCTGGCACCTAGGGAAACCTAGAAAACATGTACATTTTTTAAAATTAGACACCCAGAGGAATCCAGGATGGGGTGTCTTGTGTGGCTCTCACCAGATTCTGTTACCCAGAATCCCTTTCAAACCTCAAACTTTGTCAAAGAAAATACATATTCCTCACATTTCTGTGATGGAAAGTTCTGGAATCCATGGGGAGCCACAAACTGGCACCCACCCAGCATTCTCCGCAGTCTGCCGATAAAAGTGATACCTCACTTGTGTGGGTAGGCCTAGTGCCCACGGCAGGAAACGGCCCAAAACGCAACGTGGACACATCACATTTTTCCATTGAAAACTGACTCTTTTTTGCAATGTGCCTAGCTGTGGAATTTGGCCCCTAGCTCAGCCAGCACCTAGGGAAACCTAGCAAATCTGTACATTGTTTAAAACTAGACACCCAGGGGAATCCAGGATAGGGGGACTTGTCTGGCTCTCACTAGGTTCTTTTACCCAGAATCCCTTGCAAACCTCAAACTTTGTCCAAAAAAACAAATTTTCCTCACATTTCTGTGATGGAAAGTTCTGGAATCTGCAGGGAGCCACAAACTTCCACCCACCCAGCATTCCTCCAAGTCTTCTGATAAAAATGGTACCTTACTTGTGTGGGTAGGCCTAGTGCCTGCAACAGGAAATAGCCCAAAACATATTGTGGAGACATCAAAATTATTTATCACGAAACAAACTGGTTTTGCAAGGGAGTCATCCAAGTTTTTGGTCCCGGGCTCGACGGCCATATAGGGAAACCTACCAAACCCAGACATTTCTGAAAACTAGACACCCAGGGGAGTCCAGAGAGGTGTAGCTTGCGTGGATCCCCCAATGTTTTCTTATGCAGAATCCCCTGCAAACCTCAAATTTAGCTTTAAAAATATCAAATTTTCCTCACATTTCTGTGTGGTAAAGTTGTGGGCTCACCAAGCCGACACAAATTTCCTACCATCCAGCATTCCCCCAGGTTTCTCAATAAAAATGGTACCTCACTTGTGTGGGTGTGCCAAGTACCCGCAACAGGTAAGGGCCCAAAACCAATTGTGGACACTCAAAATTATGCATCACAATATGACCTGGTTTTGCAAGGAGGGTACCTAAGGTTTTGGTCCCGGGCCAGGCGGCCATCTAGGGAAACCTACCAAACCCAGACATTTATAAAAACTAGACACAAGGAGGAGTCCAAGGAGGTGTAGCTTGTGTGGATCCATCAATGTTTTCTTACCAAGGATCCCCTTCAAACCTCAAATTTAGCTTAAAAAGTCACATTTTCCTCACATTTCTGTGTGGGAAGGTTGTGAGATCACTGTGCTGGCACAAATTTCCCACCACTCAGCGTTATCCCTCAGTCGCTCGATAAAAATGATACCTCACTCGTGTGGGTGCTCAAAGCAGTGTCAGCCTAAAAACGTATGAAAAAAAACCTGCCCTCCTCGACCCACTTTAGTACCCCTCAGTTTTTCATTTTATAAGTTTTTAGGTTCTCTGCTTTGGGCACCCACACAAGTGAGGTATTATTTTTTTCAGGAGACCGAGGGAAACGCTGGGTGGTGGGAAATTTGTGCTGGCGCAGTGATCCGACAAATTTTCCACACAGAAATGTGAGGAAAGTGTGAATTGTTAGCTAAATTTGAGGTTTGTAAGGGATTCTGGGTAATAAAACTCTGCATACCAATCATCCCTGGTGCCTAGTAGTCTTCCTGCCCCCGGGGGGCAGATTGGGGGGCTACTGCCATGGAAAGGCATCCCCACCGCAACTATAATAATATGGATGGCGGTGCCTGCAAGGCACCGCCAACATATTGTGGGCTTTTTCCGCCCGGCCGGCAATTGTGACGATTTCCGTCCGGCGGAAAAGCGGCAGACGGACTTTCCATCCGCCGCGTTACCCACCGCCATTGTAATCTGGCGGTGGGTAAATCTCATTGCGAGCCGCCCGCCATCGTAATGAGCCCCTAAGTATGAGGCTGGCCCCTCATTAGAGACCGGCCCCTCTAGGTAAGATCGCACTATATATTTGATGCTGTTGATTTTATATCTTTCTTTTGCCATTATATTTAGAAATCGGCTTATGATTGGTTTTTTTATGAAATACTCGAGCAGTTACTTGACATTTCAAAGATATATTCTAAATCTAAGAAAATTAGGCTCCTTTTGACATACGCAATCCAAAGGATCCTATGTACAAGTTCCAGGCTAAGACAGTCTTCAATGAACTGTTGGGTAAGATTGACAGATTCCTTTCTCCAAATAGAGTGCCCTAAGAAAATTGGAGCTAAATGGATCTGATCAGAAATATACGGGACATTCTGTTCAAGGTGACAGTTAAAACTTGAACAACTTTTAGGGAGGCCTACCAATTTTTTCCAGAAAGTGTATTTTACAGTTTGGAGAGCTGCAGGGTTAGTATGTCCCCATACACCAGCCCCATAGGTAGCTAATGAGGTGGATTTAGCCATCTACACTTTTTTAACAACATCTAATGGTTTCAAACCTAGCTTTTTAATAAAGGCTTGTAAAGCAGTGATACTTTTTTCCAGCATTAAACCCCTGTTACTCACCAAATGGGTCCATGTTGTCATTCTATGAAATATCACCCCAGGTAGGAACATTTTCTGTCTGTGCCACTTTTCGGCCTGCTATATAAAAAGATGGTGCTTTCTTCACCTTATGACCAGTCACTAAGATAAAAGGCTTCACCTCGTTAGTTTGTAGATCTTATTTTTGCATAAAATTCACAAATGCCTCTAAGAGTTGCTGAAGCGCCATGCCAGGGCGTGCAATTAGCACTGCATTGCCTGCATAGAGGAGCATGGGAATGCGAACCTGATTCATCTTTGGAACATCCAGAGTTGATTCTAACAGGGAAGCCTCCACACCATTAGTATAGACTGAGAAGAGAAATGGGCCAAGAACGCACCCCTTTTGAACCACCCTATTAATAGGGAACCACCTGGTGCACTCTCCCTGTTTCCCATAACAGACGCAAGCCGATTCCCTTGAATATAGCTGTCTGATGAAAAGGATAATTGCCTAATCAATGCCCTTCTCCTTCATAATTCTCCATAAATTATGGTGGGCAACACAGTTAAAAGCTGCGGATAAGTCCATAAAAGCCAGGTAAAGCTTGCCTTGTTTGGCTTGTGTGTACTTGGCAATAAGCAAGCTCAGATTAAGGCACTGATCCAGTGTTCCTTTCCCCTTTTTAAAACCATATTGGACCGGGATCAGGACATTGTTTTGAGTGGCCCATTCCTCTAGTCTATTCAGTAAGACTTGACCCATAAGTTTGGCACTGATGTCCAAAAGTGAAATGGGCTTATAATTTTTTGCCTCCGATTTGTCACCCTTTTTAGGTCTCGCCTACGCAGCGCGCATGCGCTGCGTAGGAGACCTTTAGCCGTCGTTCTGCTCTTTTTCGAAGCACATACTCGTGCTTGTGGTGGCATACACCTTGCGGGAGCGAGCAGGGGCGCGCCACAAGCATGAGTATGTGCTTCGAAAAACAGCAGACTGCGCGCTCACGCACACACGCATGCATCTTCTCACTCCCTCTTTCTCCCGCGCCGCCTCCCTCTCTGTGTCTGCCTCCCACTCTCAGATGGCACCTTTACAGCACCTCCCAGGACTTGTGGACAAGGCACACCTCCCATTGGCTGCCGCCTGGTGTGGACTGCACTACAAGTCCCATGATGCCCCTTCCGCCTCGCCCCCTGTAGTCTGTGCCCGGGCTTGGATCGATGGAAACCTGCTGGGCTTTGCTGCTCGCTCCGTTCCTCCTGCTCCTCCTCGTGGCGACCTATATCAGGTCAGTGCTGCTGCTTTTAAGCTCACTCCATTTCTGAGCCTGCCCAGTGACGCGCATTGTACACACTGAGTGCAGAGCGCTTCATTCATTCACTGTGCGCGCTCCCAGCAGTCACCGCCAAGCAGAGAGGGTACACAGCCTGCACAGGGGCCATAGAGTGCATCTGTGGGCACAAGGACCGCTTCTTCGATGCGTCTGCACACCGCACAGCAGAGCACCATTCCTTGCCATGCACGGGACGGGAAGCAATGCATGCATAACTCACCACTGTAGATCGAGTGCACCGCACAGCAGAGCATTTCAGAAAACCTGGTTGTATGCCTTACATCGTATTAATTTTGCAATTTTTAGTAAGAGACAGACAATGAAAGATAACACCCCAATATTAAAAAACTACCTGCATGTCTTGAACATTCTCGTAGCAAACCAACGTTGTAAACACAATCACCCTTCTACAGTAAACAAAAACTATTTATTGCGGAAGGTGCTGGTCCCAAACAGAAGAAATACAACTATTTTCTGTAGTCTGCGAATAATGCATTTCTAAACATCTTTTGTTTTCATGCTTTATTAGCATGCATTATACGTTTTGTGTTTGTATTAAATGTGAACTGGCTTTTCTGAAAACAGATATTAAAATTCAAAGAATAATGAGTTTTCTGAAAGCCTATGGACATGAGCTAATCAAGGCAAGGACACAAACATACAAAGGGAGCAACAAGCCTACAACCAGACTAGCCTTCCTTCTTCATGCTACTAACACTTAAATTGGTCATGCTGCCTGAAGTGTTTCCCTTGTGTATTCAGTGAGGTAACAAGTGCAAAATTATGAGGTACGGAAAGAAACAGAGTGACCAAAAACTTCAAGGAAAGCTGATGGGGGTTGGTCCTGAAGAATTAGACTATCATTCCAACATGCTTGTGTTTACTTCCATACCTTCCCATGCATGGGACGGGAAGCACTACATGCCACTTAAGCTCGTAAACACACTACCAAGCATCAACACATCAGAAGTTTTAAATATGAAATTATGAAAACACTTTATTTTGAAGAATTATTTAAACACGTACAAAAACAATTATTCAAAAAATGTGTTCAAAGTTTAAAAAATATCTTAGTGGTTATATATAAGGTAACAAAAATGCTTAAAATACATTTTATTATAACTTTTCAACATGTTACACAGCACCCACGCTGCTCTACAACATAGCTCAAAGACACTGACAAAGCCAATAGCTCTGCCTAAACACTTACAAGACCCCAAAGGCGAGACCTATTGGCTATGCCAATGCTTGTTATAAATCGGGATTTTAATAGATTTTGAGCATGAGTCTAGCGGGCCCACACTGGCAACTACATTAAAGACATTAGTTAGAACTGGGCCCCAGAGGTCCGGGTGCTCAGAGAAAAAATCTATCGGAGTACCATCCAGGCCGGGGGCCTTATTACTAGTGCACTGAAGGTGAGCTTCCCTAACCTCATGATGATTAAAAATAAGGATGGGCTTTGTATTTAACATAATATATTTCGGGGGGAGATGTCTTCCCTCGCTTGTAAGGCCAAAAATATTTTAGAAGAAATAGCCACCCAAGTTTCTTCATCCACATGAGTGTCTAGGTTAGTGTTATGTGCTGGATTGAGGCCCTAACATAGGTGCGCCGTTTCAGAGGCACAAATCCTTTGTGCCACAAAGACAGGCAGGCCCTTTCACCCACTAAAGGCCCTTTCACCTACATTAGCCCTCCCTTCACAATAACGAGCAACAGAGGCTGTCCCTTATCTGACGTGTGCTCTGGGTGCAGAAGACGGTCCATCTTAAATACGTCATCTCCATGTCCAACAGTGACTAACCTACGTCACAACGAGTTCTTAGAAACAGACCCTTAAGCTCTTGGGATTTTCCCTAGCACAGGATTATTGATTTCTCCAAGAACTCATTAAATATGCATGAACCACTATTCCCTAAGGGTTCATTCCTGACGTCTTCCTCTGACCGACTTTACGTCAATACTAACATTCCAAGGCACCTTTCAGGTATAAATATACCTCCCTTTGCCCAAGCAAACCAGAGGGGACCGAGACTTCCATGCCGACACTCTGACCTGAGACGCTGCAACCTGCGTCATGCCACAGCTCCTGCTGGCAGAGGTCCATCCACCAATCCTGGGGTGTCCAGCTCGAGATCAGGATGAAGTCCCACTAAGGTAATGGGGTTAGAACAATTCCTAGGGGGATTCTTGGCTCTCTAAGACCTACACACATGCTAGGTACACTTAGGTACATCTAGTTAGGCATCATAGGGGTATAGGCTTTATCTTAAATGCATTCTGTATTTCATGTATGTGTTCATTACTATTGCACAATGGTAAAACTGTACCATGCATTTTTATTTAATTGCACTGCTGGCCATATTTCTCTGCTACTGTCCAACAGTTGTTGCAGCACATATTACCAGTACTAGAATAACAACTGTGCAATAAATGTTATTGTAAACACACCCGACTGTTTCTTCTATGTACTTCTCTGAGATGAGTGACTGAAAGAAAAGTAGTATATTGTTTCCACGATCCTGAGGGATCAGGGTTTTATGTTATGTGGTTTCCAGAAGCTATTCCCTTCTTGTTCTCAAGAAGTTTCTAGTGGCCTCTGAGCTAGCTGGTACACAGTAATTAAGTTTAATATACGCGATAGGGGCATACCGACCTCAGTCCTATGCCAAGCCTATAGTGTATGTTATTCCAATGCGTAGAACCTATCAGGGAAATAGGAACTACACTACATGGCGCCCAACTTGAATTTGGCACTTATTTAACAGTAGAATCTGAGTAGTTCAGTCATGCTTATTCTCAGAGACCCCTACTCACAAAACGCCAGAGACGTCTGGAGTGGGTAGGCACAAAATTCCGCCACAGCTAAGTAGGCAAACCTCCTATGTATTGGCTGTTGGTTAATCAAGCTTGAAGGAAATAGTTCCCGAACAATTGTGCCTTTTAAAACCTTATCTTAAAACCCTTTTTTTAGGACATTTTGTTTTCACAACATAATGTCTGTCGAGGCAGCTGCTCCTGTCACTGGGACACAGGTCTCAAACGATGAAGAGGAAGCAAATGCAATACATTTTGCACCCAATATCAGGCATACACTCACACAAAACTCCTCAGACATGGTCTAACAGACCGAGGAGGTACAGTGATATTAATAGAGGCACACGAAGATTATCAAACAGATGTGTTCTATTCTTGGGTTACATTCCCAGCAGTAAATGCAACAACTCAGACTTTTCATTCTTACATACATGATAAAGTCCCAGCGGTCTACACTCCGTTCGAGGAGATTAAGATTCCGCTCACTGACCAGGACCACAATTTCTGGTTTAATGGCGCCCTACAACAAATAAATAAAACTAGGTTCGGTCCACCAGGTAGACCAGGAGCTACATGGCCAATATTAGCCGGCTACACACCACATCCTGACATTGATATAATGCCACAAGATGCACTGCTCTTACAACACAAAGAGTTGGTAAAACTCTTACAGAGCCATGACGCAACTCGTCATAAGGACACTTGGTGTCCAGTACACAGTAGCTACAAATAACACAGCTCCAACACAGAACACCGCTACTAAAATCACTCCACAAACATTACACACAGTAATGGGTAAACTGCCCACAAAATATGAACAGATTCCTTTCTGGGTAGCTCAGAAAATTACCCAGTTAGAAGCAGTATTTCCAAATACCACACCATTTGAAAGCATATAATACTAACACTCTGCTTGCCCATGGGGATCACACCACAGTTAGAGGACTGCACAACTTGGGGTACAGTCTTTGCTGCCATATATACCAGGACTCATGGTATTCCTTCCTAAGCGGTAATTCCAGATGTCTTACGACAGTAAGGAGCTGAACCAGCTCTGACCTTAGGTATGAAATTACTAGGTAATTACGACCAGGTATCAACAATAATACTAGCTAACATTAAAGGGGAAGCAGCTTCAGTGGCAATCCGCCAACATGTAAGAGAGGTCAGTCTTATAGACCAACCACAAGAACTTCCCAAAATAATTGAAACTGCATATGCAGAACTGGGAAGGGACAGTTTAGGTGGGAAAGCTTTTAAAACCACAGCTAATGGGCAGTCCTGAGAAGGACATTTCTAAGCAGACACCTACTTCTTCTAAAAAGAAGTGGGATAATAATAAAAAACAAAATTTTTCAGAAAAGATTCTCAGTCCCGAGGTAGGTCTCCTCAACAGGAGCCCTCTGCAAAGAGGTATAACCTTAGGAATAGGGATAATATTAGGAAACCTGACAGGTATCAGGATACTGATACACATTCCTCTCGACAAACAACACAGGGAGAGAAGGAAAGTCAGTACACAAAGAAGAGCGCAAGCAGTCCAGAGACAAGCGCGCTCAGGACTCTTCTAAAACAGAAGACAAGCCACAATCCAAACCTCAATTTAAAAAGAAGAAAGTTGCAGGTCTCAAAGTTAGACATGGACAGAATCCTAAGGACTCAACTTCTGAACGGGGAATGGGCTCAGACAATGCTAGACAGCGCAGCAGAAGTAACAATAGCTCGCCTGAACCTGAAGGAATTTCTGGACAGCAAAATTGAATGATTACATCACAGTGGGAACACCAGACAAAAGGGTGAGCGTACCACACAAGTTATATGAAATAACACTCCGCATGGAGGAGGACAAACACAGGAAACTAAAAGGTCTCTTTGCGAAGAACCTATTGTCTGGTTTTGACATACTGTTAGCAGAACAAGATTAGCCGCCAGCATTCGTCAGGGAGCGCCCAAAGGGAGAAAGTATATTTTTCCTGCATTTTCCAACCATGTTCCCGTTCACCTTAAACATACATATGCACGGGAGTGGGCAGTAGCCCAAGCTCCAGCATTGTATAAAAATCACCCTGGGTGGGATGGTGCCTCAACCCACCACGTGATCCCGTTAATAGTTTCACCACATGCTCAAAGACAATATCCTATTAAGCAAGAAGCTAAAAACACAGGTCAGGGAGATCTTAGATCAACTTGAATACCAGGAGATCATTGAAAAATGCACTTCACAAAAGAACAATCCCTTGTTTCACTTATCAAAACATGATAATACATTTCGTCTAGTTTTCATTTACAGACACTTGAACACTTGCACAAAGACATATGCTGTCCAACATGCAGATAGTGCCGCATTAATGAATAACATTATGCGGGAAAAAATACAAAACGACACTTGTTGTCTCAAATGGATTTTTCTGTCAAACTATAGCACCTGAAAACAGGTACCTAACAGCATTTAGTATATTAGAGTCCCAGCGACAATTTTTTGTCATCTCCCCCGTGTGTATAAGAACAGCTCAGGGGTATTTTCTGAAAGAGTTACTGAATGGCTAAAGCACTTTGATGAAGAAGCATTGTCCTATATGGATGATATTTATCTAACGGACGACCTATTGGGGAAACACTTGACCAGGGTGAGCACCATTATTATGGGATTCGCCTCTGAGGGCTACAAATTTAATTTTGAGAAATCAAAATTTGCCCACCTCTGTGTCCTATTTTTGGGATACTAGTTTTCAAGTGAAAGGAAAAGCCTGGCAGCTAACTTTTTAGAAAAGTGTGCGCTGCTCCAGCCTCCAAAGACATTAAAACAACTTCCAATCAGTACTGGGATTCCTAGATTTTGGCAGAACATACATTTTGGATTTCGCAGAGAGTAAAACCTTTCTACGACCTTTTTCAAACCTGACTTTTCAGTCAAACACTGGACACAAGAACACACCAATATTCTTTGTTCACTCCAGGAAGATATTATTGCTTCCAAACACATACACTCATGTGTAAACATGCACCACTTGGTACTCAGTATCATTTTGGGTCAATGCGGGTACACTTATTAAACCTTTAATGAAGGTGAAACTGTACCAATCGCATACAAATCTCATCTGTACACAAACACAGAAATGAGTTTTAATTGAAAAGAAAAAAATTCTGACAACCATTCAGACTGCTGTAGCAAAAGAAAGAGCACTGGCTCATGGGAAGATGCATTATTGTCGTCACCCCAGTACCGGGGCTAGCATTCCTAATGCCAAAGCCTTACATCCAGAATGGTTACAAAGGGCTCATTCTTTTGCTGCATCAGACTTTGAATCCAGATTTGATCCAAGTTTAAAAACACAGGCATTCCTGCAATATGAAAAAGAACATCATCTACCAAATGAAATCTTGCCTCTAGATCAGTATGAATTTTTAAAATTTACACTGATGGGTCTGCCCCACCGGCCTCCTTTGTTAAAGATCAGATGCTGGATGGCAAGTTCCGTCCTCATTGCACCAAAAAACTACCTCTAGGTAATAGCACGGCTCGGTTGGCAGCTTTAAAAGCCCTGATACTTTCACTTGCAAACACGGATCGAGAATTCCCCATACTCATTGTGTGTGATTCCTTTTACTGTGTGCGATCATACAATAAAGCATAAAACGCTTTGGGAACAAGTAGTTCAGTTGAGAAACGAACTACCTCTGCCCACTGAAATTTTGCCTCTCGATCAGTACGAATTTATAATTTATACTGACGGATCAGCACAACCCGCTACAGGGAGTAAGCAAGCTTACAGTGCAGTGTGCGCAATCGTTAGAGGTCGCATGCGCGATGGTAACTTCAGACCAATGGTCACTAAAACTCAATCTCTAGGAGATTGTACAGCTCAGCGAGCTGAACTACAAGCATTCAAACTGGCACTTGAAAATACAGATCGCGAATTCCCCACACTTATAGTGTACGATTCCTTTTACTATGTTCAATCATATAATACATATTTACACTATTGGGAACAAAATGGGTTTAAAGATGAAAAAGGTGGCATAATTAAACACAAAAATTATGGGAACAGGTAGTGGAGTTGAAAAACGACCTACCAAAAACTCACGTGATTAACACGCTGAGTCATCAACGTGATGGTGTGCTCATTGAAGGGAATTCATTGGCTGTAGAAGCCACACAGGGGGCTGTTCACACAGCTTCCGTAGCTGCGCACACTCGTTCAACAACGAGAATAGACTGTGATATATGGTGGCTGTAATTGCTTCACGCAAAGGCAGCACAGCAGTGCCTAAGAAATTTCCACTCATATACTCCTACAAGTTAGGTGCAAACAACATTCCATATGCTCAGATTCCTGGAGTGGGGGATAGAGTATTTCCAAATATGGATAGTAGGCAGGAATTAATCATTTAAAGCACACAAGGGCTTGGGCTCCGCGCATTCAGGGGTAATAGCTACTATTTCTTCATTGCAACAGTGCTATTGGTGGCCAGGGATCAGAAGTCAGACTATTGGCTTTGTCTTGAACTGCAAAATCTGCAAACAAATGCCAGGCTACACCATCACAAGACCCGCGCAGGTCCCATTGCTAGACAGCATCAGACTGTCCACTTGATCGTGTCATGTAAAAGGACCACTGTGGCCCCTCAAATTTTGAGGTGGCTTAAAAATATATCTTGGTGGCAGTGGATCCTTGCTCAAGTTTCCTATAGGTATGGCCTCAGCACTCGGCTGACGCTCAAAACTGTTATAGAAAGATTTGCGAGTCCATAACAGGAGATACGCAATCAACGTTACACCCTGACTGTGCTCCACGCTTAACTCTCGGGCTGACAAAGAGGCCATGGAAGGGATGGACGTACTATTGCGGTACTCCTCTCCAACGCCATCCTGAGGGAATTTAGGTAGAGGAGAGGAAGGACTGGGGCATAGAGCAATCCTTAACATCTAGGGTATTAGGCGGGGCGTTAGTGAGGTCAAACACTTATATGGATTCAGGGGGCAATGCACACCCAGCCAAGAAGCTCTCTAGGAGGTCTGACTCCATTTACGAATGTGGGAACCTGATCATAAATGTGAAGGCACAGTGGCGGATGAAAACCATTCTGTATCTATGATCGTTTGGCTGTTTTACAGGAACTAAAGGAAACAAAGAAACAAACAAAGATTCTGTCAAAGTGAAACAGGCCGCCACTGGGAAGTCGAGGTAATCACGGCAAGACCTGTCTGAATCCCAAAAGTCGGGGATCTGGGCAGAGAGAGATAAAGATCGTGGACACAAAGGAATTTGGCACCTCATTCAGGAAAACCTGTGCCATTCCTTCAAGTGAAAGGAACAAGAACTGTACTTTTGCCGCATCTTGCCGTGAAAAAGGAAAACAGATTCATTTCAAATGAAAGAATCAACCAAAAACTATGTGGCCAATACTGAGCAGTAGGCCTTGTGAACTCCACAGTAGTAGACGTCCCTCTCACTACTATTCAAGAAATTCAAACTGAAAAGCTCATCACGTTTGAGAAATCAAATCCATGGAGTGGGGGACTATGCAACAATGCAATGGAACTAGTTCTCCTTGCACCAACCTTTCAAATTCAAAATAAAAGTCAAGACAACACTCAAGTTGCAATTTGGCCAAAAACAAATGTGTACACCAACGTTTTTCAACAAAAACATCAAATAATAAATGCATCAACGTTTTTCAACAAAAGCAACAACTAATAAATGCATCAATGTTTTTCAACAAAAACATAACATATTAACTTCACCATCTGAACGTTTTTCAGCAAAGACCAACTATTAACTTCAACATTTCAACGTTTTTCAACAAAAACAGCAGAAATAACTTCAGCTAAACACGATGCAATTTCAACAATTGATCATACAGCTACTGGCTATTTAATTAACTTTGATACGTTTTCCATGGCTCCACGTGAACAGGAAGCGACGCCAGCCCAAAAACAAACAACGAACATGCAAGTACAAACTTTTGAACCTTTTCTTTTTCCAAAAGATAAAGACCTGGTTTCACCATGGGTAGAACTATGGAGTATTTCTGGGTTCATCTTTTTCTGTTCTAGCTTTGCTTAGAGCTAGCTTTTAGTATGACTCTTAGTGGACACTTTCTACAACACAGGATCAACATAAAACTGAAGCCACGTCCATTTTCAATTCAAATGCAAAAGAGACTTATAAATGTATTCGGCCTGAACAAGCCTTTGTCTGATTAATGTATTTTGAACTTTCATTCATTTTCATTCGTTTTATCATTCATTCAGTGATGTCATTACATGCAGTACATTTTTCTGAAAATTGGGTTACTGATACAGTGAATAATATGCTGTCTGTTTTAGGAATAATTGCTACATTTTCATGAAATGTTAGAGATTTATTCTTATTGTGACACTTTATACCTGTTACCTTCATTAAGGTTAACAACCCCTACACAATTGTAATGCATCTAGAAATGTGGTTGTTTAAACACCAGTAGGAACGTTGCCAAACACTACCAAACACCATCGCACGGGGGTGGAATAGTTGACATACATCAGCAGGGGCAACATTAGATGCCATTTACAAAACAACAGGACAGACCCAGTTAGGAAAGTATGGGTGGTTTGGCCTTTTGACACAAATACCTGTCACAAAAATGATTCCTGAACATCACCAAGGGACTCAGTATACATAGGCCAGACCTACGTTATGTACACATAACATCCAGAGGTAGTGAAATCCTACAGTGTAGGGAAGTTGTGCCTTTTTTTGGGGCTAGAAGCCCCAACACTGACAGTAGTGAAACGAAAGTTTCCTTTGTAAAATTCAATGCTTTAGGCAATCTGAAAACCATGCTTGTGCAGCACTTTTTATTTTTCATTTCACATCAGCTAAAGAAATATTTTTTCTTTTTTGCAAAATAGCACTCTTCAATACAGACTGCCCCTCTTTCCTTTTTGATAAATTTGATCTTTCACATACAAGCAGTGTGATACACCTTGGGAATACCTCGCGAACAGGAACTATGCTTCTCATGGTTTCTAATATTTAAAAGACCAGTCTGAAAAGACTGCAACTGCAACATACCTGTTCTCTGATGCCTGTTTTTTGCAGTGAAGAATGCGTGGTCATCATCTGTCTGACACTTCCAAAGGAAATGCCAGCGGCATTTACCACCAGGCTGGAACTGCTGAAGTCCCATGCTTGGCTGTGTCCCAAGCGTATTCCCATCAAACCAAAGCATTCCTTGCAAATCCAGTGGGTGCCTTTTTGCTTCCTTTAGCAGCACCAAGGTATCGATTACAGCACCGGCTGCCTCAGAACCAGCAACTGGCTGCACTATTCTGTGCTCCCACAACGATTCTGCGAGGTATTACAAAGGTCCGTCCCCTGCAGTAACTAGCAACAGAAATGTTGTGTCTCCCAGCCAGCACTTTTTATCTCTATTTTGCTAAAACATGTCCTGAAACACATTTTTTCTCTTATTGTTTCAACTCTCACCGAGTGCTTGGAGCTTTCCCTCTAAATTGACCTTTTTTTTTTCTAAAGAAAGCATGGTCTTCTGAACAGCTTGTAAGAGTTTTCAATTTTATAAACAGGAACTTTTATAAGTAACTACTGACTCTAAGAGAGTATTTTTTAATGACACTATAGATTTTTCATGTCTCCACAGAGTCTATAGTAATTTTACATATTTTAACAGCTGCTATTTTTTCAGCTCATAAACCACTCACATGCAACTACCTGCCAATTATATGCAAATGCCTATTTTAGTCACGTAGTTTGCTTTTAATGGGTTATTCACGATTGTCCATAGATTGGAGTGGGTGTTATGTGCTGGATTGAGGCCCTAACATAGGTGCGCCATTTCAGAGGCACAAATCCTTCGTGCCACAAAGACAGGCAGGCCCTTTCACCCACTAAAGGCCCTTTCACCTACATTAGCCCTCCCTTCACAATAACGAGCAACAGAGGCTGTCCCTTATCTGACGTGTGCTCTGGGTGCAGAAGACGGTCCATCCTAAAAACGTCATCTCCATGTCCAACAGTGATTAACCTATGTCACAACGAGTTCTTAGAAACAGACCCTTAAGCTCTTGGGATTTTCCCTAGCACAGGATTATTGATTTCTCCAAGAACTCATTAAATATGCATGAACCACTATTCCCTGAGGGTTCATTCCTGACATCTTCCTCTGACCGACTTTACATCAATACTAACATTCCAAGGCACCTATCAGGTATAAATATACCTCCCTTTGCCCAAGCAAACCAGAGGGGACCGAGACTTCCATGCCGACACTCTGACCTGAGACGCTGCAACCTGCGTCATGCCACAGCTCCAGCTGGCAGAGGTCCATCCACCCATCCTGGGGTGTCCAGCTCGAGATCAGGATGAAGTCCCACTAAGGTAATGGGGTTAGAACAATTCCTAGGGGATTCTTGGCTCTCTAAGACCTACACACATGCTAGGTACACTTAGGTACATCTAGTTAGGCATCATAGGGGTATAGGCTTTATCTTAAATGCATTCTGTATTTCATGTATGTGTTCATTACTATTGCACAATGGTAAAACTGTACCATGCATTTTTATTTAACTGCACTTCTGGCCATATTTCTCTGCTACTGTCCAAAAGTTGTTACAGCACATATTACCAGTACTAGAATAACAACTGTGCAATAAATTTTATTGTAAACACACCCGACTGTTTCTTCTATGTACTTCTCTGAGATGAGTGACTGAATGAAAAGTAGTATATTGTTTCCACGATCCTGAGGGATCAGGGTTTTATGTTATGTGGTTGCCGGAAGCTATTCCCTTCTTGTTGTCAAGAAGTTTCTAGTGGCCTCTGAGCTAGCTGGTACACAGTAATTAAGTTTAATATACGCGATAGGGGCATACCGACCTCAGTCCTATGCCAAGCCTATAGTGTATGTTATTCCAATGCGCAGAACCTATCAGGGAAATAGGAACTACACTACATTAGGGTCTGAGGGAGCTTTCAAAAAAGGGGCATTAATTACCATCCAAAAATCCCTAGAGTTATTTGTGATGGAGGCCTGATGGAGTTGTTCCCAGGCCTCCTCCTTCATTATTTTCAATCTAGCTTTCCTAGCATCTTTGTACAGTTGGCGAGAGAGTTTGACTTGGTCCACATCTCTTGGATTAGTCCTAAGGCCTTATGTAAATTTGAAAAAGATCTGGTACAGGCTTGAACGAACCACCTAGGAGCTGATGAGTTACCGCCTGGGAAATTTTTTGTTAGGTTGATCTGTACTTCGTCCAGAACTCTCTCAAAGGCAGTCACCACCCTGATCGGGTCGATGTTCATGTCAAGACAGGTCATAATTTCATTGTGTCTATTTGCAACAACCAGAGGGACAATTTTCTCCTTTTTAATCTTACCCCACTTAAGGACAGTCCCATTTTTTCTTGTTATGTGCGGTTTGAAGTGCCTTATTTGCTGAACCTGTATCCCTTCCCAGGCCAATCAACAGGATATAGCCACGTGGTCACTAAAATTAGAAAAATCTATTTTGATGTCAATAAGGGAACTCTTAAGGAGTGCTGATGCTATCAGATAATCAATGCTTGAACCCTGAAGGTTATTACCAAAGGTTTTGTGTAACGCGCCTGTGCTCGTGGCAATAGGATTAATTATTTCTAGATTTTTTTCTAATGAGGAGTCTATTGAGTGCGTGGTTATGAAGGTTATGGATGAAGTGGGGATAGCCTCTCCTTCCTCATTGGTTAGTCCACATATCGATTTGGCTAAAAAGCAACAACTATGCGCGTTAAAATCACCCATCCATAAAATACTGAGGGCCAGATGTACGACCATTGGATTTAGCGCCTCACAATTTGTGACAAATTGCGAGTCCCAAATTGCGAGGCGCTAAATCCAATGTACAACAGTTTGTTAGCGATTCCCAATGGGGTCGCAAAATGCGAGGCTCATCAATATTCATGAGCCACTCGCAATTTGCGACCCCATTGGTAATGGCCAGCCTCACAGGGATGGTGGCCTGCTGGGGTCAGCAGACCACCATGTCTGTGACTGCTTTTCAATAAAGCAGTTTTTCTTTTAAATGCAGCCCGTTTTCCTTAAAGGAAAACGGGATGCATTTAAAAAAGAATAAATGAAACATTTTCGTTTCATTTTTTAAGGGCAGGTAGTGGTCCCTGAGACCACTGCCTGCCCTTAAAAAATATTTTCCCCTGCATTCCCAAAGGGGAAGGGGTCCCCTGGGGACCCCTTCCCGTTTGCGAGTGCTTTACCACCCTTCTGAGAAAGGTGGTAAACTGCGACTGTTTTGCGACCGCAATTGCGGTCGCAAAAGAGTCATACATAGCTGGAGGACTTGCTATTAGGAAGGGACGACCTCGGAACGCCCCTTCCTAATAGCGACTCGCTATTCCTATTTTGTGAGTGGCAAATAATTTGCAACTCGCAAAATAGGAATAGTACATGGCCAACTCGTTTTTTGCAGTCGCAAAGGGTTCTGAAACCTCTCTGCGACTGCAAAAAACGGTCGCACATCTGGCCCTAGGTGTCTTCTTAAAATCATTGAGTAGTACGTTAATTTTTCCCTCGAGTAAGTCAGCGACCTTTAACATTTCACCCACAAAATTATTATTATAATAATTAATTAGAATCACAGTATTGCCTCCTGGACCTTTTAGGTGTAGTAAATTGTAATAGGGGGAATCATTGTGGGAGGACAAGAATTTAAGTCTAAGGGTGTTTTTCACCAATGTCAGGATGCTCCCCCCTCACACGGCCTGATTTTGACAGAAGGGCGGGCGTGTGGAATGAACGGTACCCATCTAAATGGCTAGGACCTATTTCCCATGTTTCTTGTAAACATATCAGATCATACGAAATTATGTGCTTAATCCATTCTTGGTCGGTCAATTTTGAGCCTAGCCCTGCAATGTTCCACGCAATTAATTTTATCTGATAATTAGCCTCAGTGACTTGCAGGGGGTACTGTGGCCCTTCTATGGCACACATTGATTCTCTGTCAATCGCAAGCTTCGAGATCTGCTAGTACAGTGAATCAGTTACTAGTTGGTAGGGGGTTAGTTACTTGCCTCAGGTAGGACTGTTGGGTCACTGGGTGAGGAAGACTAAAAAGATCCCTATGCCCCTGTCCCCAAGGGTTTTGGATTACTGGTTTATAAAAAAAGCCTAACGGAAATGCGAACATCTGTGTGTCCGGTGTTGGACCCTTGGGTAATAAACTTAAAAGTTTCTGTGCCATAAAGTACGACTTAAAATTTACTAAAATACAATCCCCCCTGATTGTTTTGTCAGAATTTGCCACCAAGCCCACCTTTCTCACCATTATGATGCCAGTAAAAGTTTCTGACCATCCCTCCGTGTGCTCATTAATCCAATGTAGTGCTTTAAGTATTAGTTGATCAGTTGATTCCTTTTGAGTACTGTTTAGCTCGGGGTTTTGACCAGGATAATCACGTAAGGGCAGGCTGCTGGCGGAAGGCCTAATCTTGTATAGGGAATACACCCATGTGGTTCTTCTCGTCCTTTCGGTTTGATATTACGACCACCCTCTGGCCTCAGAGCTGGGTTAAAAAAATCGGAGTCCCTTGGGCCATTGGCCCGTGATGTTCTTTTTGTCAGAAGAGCCTCAGGTAGGGTGGTGACATAAGGGGAAGATGGACAGTTATTAGACTGATGTAACAATGGAGTTGGCCTTAAAGAATCCCTCATCATTGGGTGTAAGTTTAAATTCTTATGGGGGCCTTTACTACTTAACAAACCCCCATCTCCATATTTCTTTAGTGCCTGTGGTGCCTGAGATTCATAAGGTTTGTTTGGAGCACACTGGTGAGGCATTGTCGACTCGTTGGGAGAAATTGGGGTGGGAACCTGTACAATAGATTCTCTCACTGATGACCTTCCCCCTATTATAGTAAGCAAAGCTAAGTTAGCCTCTATTCTAGTTAATCTCTCCAGGAGTGGTTGCAGCAAATTGGTGATTGTCTGTTTGACTCTATGGAATATTGCCTCATGGTCAGGAGAAGTGGCCAGAGTGGGACCCGTGTGTACAAGTGTAGATTGGATCACTCTCCCTCCTCCTTTTTTCTTCTTAGTGGGAGGTTCTGTGGGAGAATGGGTGGCTCTACCCAATGGTGAAATCGAGTGGATCAAACATTTGGATTGGGTGGTAGTTGATTTGTCAATTAGGGGTTCAGTAACAGTCACAGATTGGATCTCAATATTTGATGTTACAGTTAGGGGTCCTGGCTCCTCCATAGAGAGCCTACGCTCAGTCATTTTGATCTCTTTTTCCTAAGCGTCTGATGCCCTTAGGAGAAAAAAATCCAGAGTGTTAGTAGGCTCACCTCCTTGCTCCACAGGATCGATCTTCTGTTTCCCCATATTCAGGAGAGGCTCCGCTATAACTGGCCAGCCGAAGCAGCCACAGTAGAGGGGGAGCCCAGCCCAGCCTCTTCCGGGCTCCGACGGGCCACCATTGGCCCAGGTTTTGCCAGGGAGCAGCCTGGACATCTCCCGCGCAGCGGGGCGTCATCGCGCATATGTGCACGTCAAGTGCATATCAGGCGTTTGGGTGGATGGGGATTGAAGTCCCTCAGCAATGCAGCAGTCTTTCCCTCTCTAGACTCGGCTCTTCCAATGCAGCAATCAGGCAGGGAAACAGGGAGGCAGCTACCCCGATCACGGAGTGGCGTCGCGCATATGTGCGTGTTAAGTGCACGTCAGGAGTGGGGGTGGATGGGGAGTGAAGTCCCCCAGCAATGCGGAAGTCTTTCCCTCTCCGGGCTTGGTTCCTTCGATGCTGCAATCAGGCAGGGAAACAGGCAGGCAGCTACCCTAATCACGGGGCGGCGTCGCACTTATGTGCACATCAAGTGCACATCAGGCATGGGGGTGGATGGGGATTGAAGTTCCCCAGCAATGGGACAGTCTTTCCGTCTCAGGGCTCGGCTCCTCCGATGCGACAATCAGGCAGGGAAACAGGCAGGCGGCTACCAATGAATGCCCAAGTGGATAAGTTAGCAAGACCTAGCTCCATCACTATGAAAACTCTACAACTCATCTTCTCCCACCTAGGATTTCCAAAGAAGGTCCCAGCTAATACCTCTCTTGTACTGTCTAAACTTGATTACACCAATGCCATGTATCATCTCTATCAACTATGAAAAGACTACAATGAATTCAAAACTCTGATGCCAGACTAGTCTTGCATAAAAAGCCAAAAGCCCAAATCTCACCTTTCTTAAGGTCCCTACATTGGTTACCAGTTGCAAGAAGATCCACTTTCAAGCTGCTTTGTATCACCCACATAGCTGACATGGAAAATAACTTTTTATCAGGAAGAAAATCATAAAAACAAAGAAACCTCCGCTCTAGATTGGTGCCCCTTCTCAAAAACCCAGCATACAAGAAAAAAAACAGGGTTGGAACATCTTTCTTTGTTCAAGCAGCCAAACTGTGGAATTCATTACCCCCAAACATAAGATCCACAGATAACCATATTATCTTCAGAAGAATACTCAAGAGCTGGCTCTTCCCTACATGACCACCATATTCAAATACAAATGCACAAGACACCAATGGTGCATTTACGTGTGTTTGTAAACATGTATACTTTAATTATATGTATAAATTCAGATAGGTGCATTTCTTTGTACAAATGCACATATTAATTATGAATAAAAATATATATACTTTCTTATATTTATGCTTAACAAATGTACAGAAGTATATATTACTCAAGAGGTAAAATGTATACTCTCCTTATATCTATGCTTAAAATGTATTTAGTTAATTACATAAATACCATGTAAGTATCGTACTACATACTTATGGGTATCTAGTTATTATGATCACTCCTGTCACAACACATAAACATGCTTATACACAAAGTATGTGTAAATGCTAACTATTCAAAACACTTATTACATGAAAAATTCTAAATACATAAATCAAAAATAATTGAATGATGAAAACAAAACCTATGAATTAATAAATGAAAAAACAATAAAAAATATATGGGTGTGTTCCTCTCTATATATTTTGTATACTCACTAGGTAAAAGATAAGTATATAAATATATTTAAAATAAAATATATATAAATTCAAAAATATAGATGCATACATAAATGTATAACTTTATCATTATTTCCATGTATACGTAAATCAATGCATCAATAACATATAAGGAAATGAGTGTATGCTAATGGGTTTATTTTCCTATAATAACACATATCTCTCACAATGTATAAATATGATTGTAGCAATTGTATCTACAAGTGCTTCACTATTGAAATATTGGGGGTAAAATATAAATTCAAAAACAAAATTAAAGAAAAATTATCACTAAAACATAAATAAAATATAGAGAATGCTTAATTTACAGCAAAAACGGAAAGCCTGAGTTTGTAAATATCTATCCATGCATGTAAGTATGGGGTTTTACCTAGTGCAACTTTATATCTCCTGATTATTTTTCATAGGTGTACCCTGTTAGAATCTCTATTTATGTGTACCTCTTATGTGTGGTCATATATCTACTTATTTATATATTTTCCTCCCACTGCAGAGAAAAAAAAGTTAACTAATCTCGCTAAACTTCACCATATCACCACTCTATGACTCATCCTATTCCTCTACCAAAAAAACTCCTACTTCCATTCTCTGACTCGTTCCAAACCGTTTTACGACTATGAACTCCCAAATAACCCTATCCAAACTCTTCCCTCCTCTATCCATCCTTTATCCTATTCTTCCAAATAACAGGCTCTATGACTCATCCCTAACCTGTTTTACTACTATGAACTCCCAAATAATCCTTTCTAAACTCTTCCCTCCTCTATCCATCCTATATCCTATTCATCTAACTAACAGACTCACATGTCTACAACTCCTATTTCCTTCTACTAATGCGCCACTACTCCAGCTTTAGATTCCAGAGTATCAGCGCCTCCTCAAGGGTAGTAAGCGCTGTATAAATACGATTACAATATGAGAAGCTCAAAAAGGTAAAAAGTGAGACAATTTGAGAATAAAGTTTAAAGAGTGCATTACCAGCATAAGCTCTGAAGATGTCATGTAACAAGAGAGAGAAAATGAAATATGAAGCAAAGCGTTCAGAAATTAAAACAATACACTCATAACAAAAAACCTTTTGAACTGAAAGGATTATTCTTCAGTGGTTAGAAATAAAAATATAAAAAGCTGGGCCTCAGACATGGCAAATATGACAAACATCTTTCCAGGTTATTTTCTGGGCAGTTTCAATAGAAATCGTGACATTCAGCCTGGCAGCCTTTGAGACAAATTATAACTATCAGAACAGGTTATAAAAGGTCTGCAAGCTCAAAGTAACTCACATATAGGGGCATATTAGCAAGACCGGCGATAAAATTATCGCCGTTTTAGCGGCAGGAAACTGCCGCTAAAGCGGCGATAATGGACTTGCTAATATGCGTTATAGAATTCCAATAGAAGCCCAGGTTAGATGTCCTGCACATCTAACCTGGGCTTCTATTGGAATTCTATAACGCATATTAGCAAGCCCATTATCTTTTAGCGGCAGTTTCCTGCCGCTAAAACGGCGATAATGTTATCGCCGGTCTTGCTAATATGCCCCATAGTTTTATGTGAAATGAAGAGGTTAACTACAAAGTCTGAATGATGGAAAATTCAGTAATTTGGTGTGTGTACCAAACAAGATGTTAAAAAACATCGAACATCGAAACTGGCCAAATCATCAGTAAAAGCGTTTATTTTGGGTGATTTTAGTGTAAAATGGCTGTTTTTCCTGGAGGGATTTTTCAGACATCTACTAGTTTGTTTTTTTACTATGTTTATTTTCAGACTCCACAAATATCATCGCCTTTTTATGGTGTGTAGGCCTGTAGGCCATTTTGTGGAGGTGACATAAGTGCACAATCAAGACGTAAATGAGGATTTTTATTCTGAATCTGATGACATCTCCAACGAGTTAAATTAATGTCTTTGTGAACAAGAGTGGGGCTCAACCTGTAACCACATTTCAGCCCACTCCCGTTTGTGAAAGTGCCTTTTATACATTTTCTTTTGAAGATAATTAATTAGGGGTTTATTTACAAGCCCATTGTGCTGCCAGTGCGTCACTTTTAGTATGGGAAAAACTGACATACCGGCGGAGCAAGGGCCTTGTAAATTAGTTTTTTGTACTGCACCAGCTTGTGATTAAACCACTTCGCAGCACATTTTGACACTACTGTTGGTCTGACCTTACATTTCCTTAAGTACGACAAAAATAATCAGACTTTGCTTAGTGTTTGCTCCACGAAAGTGATGCAAACCATTAAAAAAGTGTTATTTTGGATTCCTGATTTGGGCTGGAAAGTACAAAACCTACGTGTTGCAAGGATGTGTGCATCGGTGCAAGGCAGCCAAAAGTGCTCTAGTGCAGTGAGAGAATTAGTGACATACCTTAGTAGATATGGGCTGCTCTGCTCCGTTCCTTTGACGCATCGCAGCACAGCAACTTTTGTTGCTGTGCTGTGTTACTTGAAAATTTACTAAATCTGCCCTCTAGTGTCAACCCTTGGACCAGATCGCGTTTACATATATTTTGAAGTGTACGAGGCAAACAGATATTGCCCTTTGTGGCTTTGTGAATATATTGGCCAAATACACTTTTTCACTTAAAACATTAAAGCAACGATTCAATAGTGTGCAAGCTACACAGATGCCATGCTATGTATATGGAGCTAACTGGTTACCAAATTTATATAATGATGTTATTAGACCTTTAACCTGTCCAAGGAACTGGGCCCTTTGTAACCCATCTGTAACACCCTGGCCACCATTCTTGGCTGTCTGTATTATAAAGCCAACCCGGGGGATTGAAGCAAATACAGGCAACTTATAAGAACAAACTGAAACCAGGCATCTATTGTTCTCTTAACTGATGCTTAAAGTGTCGAACAAATACCACAATAAGGGATGTACAGCTAAGCAGATACCCCTCAGAGGAGACAGTAGAACATCATTACAAAATTTCGATCTCAAATTAGCGAACATCTATGAATCAGGGCCATAAGGACAACCTACAACCCTATATAACCGATAAAAATCAAATGATGATGCAACACAGTATAAACTCTTATCAGTGACTTGGCATAGCGTATACCCTTGTGTATTCCAGCCGAGAATAAAAAACATTTAACAAACAGTAATCAAATACAGGATGACAAACCGTGGACCATAAGCACAGACAAGCAGACACAAGGGGCAATAGAAACTGGAGGAAGACATACTTTATGTAGTACAATACAGATCTTTTAGAAGTTAAACTAATTTTGAAATCCACTGTTCTAAAAACAATAAAGCAAGGATATACAACTTCAGAGATTTTGCAGTGACAATTGCATTGTTTAAAAAAATTATGGCCACATTTATACACCCCTTTGCTTCGCTTTTGCACCACGCAACATGTGGTACAAGAGCAACGCAAATATAAAATGACATTTATGAAGCCACTCAAGCCCACCTTGCTTGGCCCTAACTGGCTTCATAAATCTTGAGTCATGTAGCGCAGAGCAAATCGTTGCGTTGCATTACTCTGCGCCAGGGAGCCATTTTCATGGGTGTTGCGTGGGTGTACCCATGCAACATTCATGGATTTTTATGCATTCCCAGATTTATAGGAACTTGTAAAATTGGGAATGCACCAAAAAGATGCTCCTCCCTAGGAGAGGCGTAACGAGGAGAAATACCTTTATTCTGCAGCACACATAGAAAGAGGAAAAAGCCTCTCAGAATTGTTTTTGTGCAGGAAAGTGTCCCTTTCTGCACAAAAACAATCTTGCATGCAACACATGGTGCAAGGGTGCCTGCATTGGCACTAGGCTGCCACAATGGCACCAGCACAAGAGAAAAGGACAGGAAAGCACCATTTTGGATAAATACGGTGCATTCCTGCCCTTTCTCCATGATGCAGGGCAGCGCAGCAAGGTGACTTGCTGCACTGCACGTGCACCACAAATGCCATAAACATGCCCCTTAGTGAGGAACTAAGATGCCTTCTAAGAGATTGAATAACAAACTGTAAAACACCTATCAGCTACAGCAGTAACATGGTCACAAGGTCAGGAGGTACAAACAGTAGGTCTAATACTGGTTGGGCACAGAGCCTTTGCTCAGACAATATAGAACCTACATAGTAACTGCCGGATGTTTTTGTTTAGTATCTAGGTTATAGCTCAGAATATGTTGATTGAATATTGTATACTACAAGATTTTGCCAATGCTTCTTGGGTCACGCCAAGAAAGCATTAGTGTATCCTGCTGTATTGCATTACATTAGTATATTATGTTTTTATTGCATTGCTTGTACTGCACAAGCATGCATCTCTATTAATGGCATAGGAACACAATCAAGCACCTGTGAAGACTTTGTTAGATTTCACTGTTCTCCCATTCTATAGGCGGGCAAAGACTTCAGCTATGCATCCCTGAAAAACCCCTTTAATAAAGTAATGTTTCACAGACTACCCAGGGTCTTGTATGTGAAAACTGATCTGTCTTTTTGAAGACAACAAAGGCGGGATGACCAGCTGAATATGAACGAAATATGTACTGTAGAGAGTGAAAAACATTTCTTGATGAAAGCAAAGGGTAACTTTCATATGTGTAAACATTGTTTTGGGATGAACCCTTTTTCTGTTGGTTGAGGCCTCTCCAGCTCTTCATCAGTGAAAGATGCCTCGGGATCTTTGCTGTTGTGATGTTGGCATTTAAGGCCAATCTCTTCTGGTATTGATGATTTTGTCAGATTGCCCAGAGCCATCCCTTTAGAAATAATATGAAGAAGGTTAATGATGGAAAGAACTTCCGTTATTTCACAGAGGGAAAAACAAAAACATTTTTTACAAGATGTTCTCAGGGTTTGTGTACTGGCATTGGGTCTTATTGCTGTCGACAACGTCTCCACAGGATTCCCTTCTGCTCCATTGAATATTAATCCACAGCCAGCAGGCCAAAAACGAAGAAAAGCACTGATGAATGGCCCTTAATCTTCCTTGTGCAAGTGCAGTGCTCCACAAATAATAAAGTCCCGGATCAGTAAGTTGCTAAACTGGTTAAAAATTCAACAATGTATTTGCCAACATATTTCTAGCGTACACTTTGTCACTGACAGATTACAGAAAAGGCACCTTTTTTATAGACCTGTAATTTTGGGATCTTATCATCAGCAACTCTTACCATTTATTTTCAAAGACAGCTTTAGAGGAGCGATTTTTAAACACCTGTAAGCTTTCACCATGGTAACCACTTTGGAGTGAATACTGCAGACAAAGATGCGCACGAAAAGACAAGTGTAAGAGAAAATTCATGGACGTGTCTCTCTTGGGGTCAAATGAGGTAAGGACTAATCAGACCCTCCGCAGTGAATTGTCCTCACAGACGAGATGTCCTTGGAAGCCCTTTTCCTCGCATATAGCCCTCTACATTTAATCTCTGTAGATTCGTAGAGTGTATCCCTACTCAATGCTTCATCTGCACGGATGCATGCACCCAGAGACTAGAAAACAGTGCATGATATGATACATTACAATCTGGGTAAATGCATAAATAATGATGCTCTGTCCTGCCATTGGTGCAATGCTACACCCTCCGTATGTTCTCATAATGCAACAGATTGATGCCTGTAAGCGATAACTGGCATCTATCTGTGAATTCTGTGGTTTAAGATAACCATTACAGTACAGTCTGTTAAAGAGATAGTGCACAATGTGCACAGGCGGTACTACACCTTCTGTAGGCCCACAAAATCCCACAGATTGATGACTGCATGGAAAAGCTGTCCTCTAAACTGCGGCCCTTGTGGATTAAAATAGTCTTTGCAGTACAGTCTCCTAAAGAGGTAGGGGCCTATTCACAAAGGTACATTTGCAAATGAGTAAATATACATGTGTAAAGTTACTCTTACACTTTACTACTTTTGGCTAATCACCATTTTTGTGTGTAGATGTACTCTGAAGTGTGGACTTACATGTCTCTGCCCCCTGAAACTAGGGGTGGAGCCAAAACTATGAGCACAAAGTTCTTACCTTTCACACATAAGCAGAGATCTACACCACTGTGGTGTGTAGATCTCCTCCATCGTGGCGGAGATCTTCTATGGCAAAGAAGAGGGAAAAAAACTCAAATGTATTATTATTTTCTCTATAAATATTTATTTTAAATCATAAATGTGAAAATTCATTAAAATATTTATTTTTAGCCTAGAACCAATCAAATAAAATGTTAGCACACATTATGCTTCAAAATAAATGTTTACTAAATAATTATTTAAATATCATTATTTTATCAATAATATTTTTAAGCATAGTAAAATAAAAACACCCTACCTAGCAATTTTATTTGCAATACATATTTAATTAATTTAATTAAATGTCATGGTCTGTTAACTTAGTTAACTTTAACTTTTTCATATATCTATATAAATATATACACACATATATATATAATAAATTAAACTTGGGAACTACCCAGAGTTCTCTGCTTCTTTTTTGCATAATTTATGCGTCACTCTATGCCTGCAAGGGTATTGTTTTGACTTATACTGGGTTCTCCCTTGTGTCTGGACAAAGCTAAACCTCTCTGAAGAGCTGTAATGACAGCGAAACACGTGTCAGTGGTTGCTTTTATTCATTTCAGGTTGGCTTGGATGGTATTTTACCAATCCAAAGCTGTAATACTGTGCCTGGAGTGGTAAATGGCTTTAGTCATTTTACAGCTCGGCATGGATAGCACTGTGCTAATCCTATGCTTCAATCAATCACAGAATTTGTAGAGCACACTACTTACCCGTGAGGGTCTCAAGGCGCTGGGGAGAGAAAAGGGGGGGGGTGCGTTGACTTGCTTGGCCATGGAGAGCGTTGAGTCGAGGATGACTCCCAGGTTGCGTGCGTGGTCGGTGGGTGTCGGGGCTGCTCCCAGCGTCGTTGGCCACCAGGAGTCGTCCCAGGCTGAGGGGTTGGAGTCGAGGATGAGGACCTCTGTCTTGTCCGTGTTCAGCTTTAGTCGGCTGATGTTCATCCAATCGGCGACGGCCTTCATTCCTTCATGGAGATTGGATTTGGCGGCGAGGGGGTCCTTGGTGAGGGAGAGGATCAGTTTAGTGTCGTTGGAGTAGGAGATAATGTTGAGGTCGTGCTGTCTGGCGATGCGTGCGAGCGGGGCCATGTAGATGTTGAACAGTGTTGGGCTGAGGGAAGATCCCTGGGGTACGCCGCAGATGATCTCGGAGGCTTCGGATCTGAAAGGTTCGAGGCGGACTCTCTGGGTTCTGCCGTCGAGGAAGGAGGTGGTCCATTCCAGGGCCTTGTCTCGGATCCCTGCGCCATGGAGGCGTGCGCGTAGAGTGCGGTGGCAGAAAGTGTCGAAGGCGGCGGAGAGGTCCAGCAGGATGAGGGCTGCGGTCTCACCGTTGTCCAGCAGGGTCCTGATGTCGTCGGTGGCGGCGATGAGGGCAGTCTCAGTGCTGTGGTTGCTGCGGAACCCTGATTGGGATGGGTCCAGGATGCTGTTTTCTTCGAGGTATCGGGTTAGCTGTTTGTTGACGATCTTCTCGATGACCTTGGCTGGGAACGGAAGCAGGGAGATGGGCCGGAAGTTCTTGAGGTATCTCGGGTCCGCCTTGGTTTTTTGAGTAGGGCGTTGATCTCTGCATGTTTCCAGCTCTCTGGGAAGGTCGCAGTCTCGAAGGAGAGATTGATAACATTGCACAGGTGGGGTGCGATGGAGCTGCTGGCTTTTTGAAGATGTGGTGCGGGAAAGGGTCTGACGGGGAGCCGGAGTGTATTGTGCTCATGGTCTTGATGGTGTCATCGATGTTCACGCTGGCCCAGGCTGGCAAGGGGTCATGGTCGATGGTGTGCGGCGGGTCTGGTGTATCTATCTTAGTAGGGGCTGTCTGGGTGTTGAAGCTGTCGTGGATGTCGGCGATCTTGCGGTGGAAGAAGGTGGCGAGGGAATCGCACAGGGCTTGCGACTGCGGGATGTCGTTGGTGTTGGAGCTGGGGTTGGAGAGTTCCTTCACGATGTTGAAGAGCTCCTTGCTGTTGTGTGCGTTGTTGTCGAGGCGGTCTTTGAAGGAGATTCTCTTGGCGGACCTGATGAGGTGGTGATGGTTACGGATGGCGTCTTTGTGGGCTGCGTGGCTGTCCGGTGTCTTATCACTGTGCCATTTCTTCTCTAGTTTCCGGCAGGTACGCTTGGAAGCTAGGAGTTCCGGGGTGAACCAGCTGGCTCTTTTGGTGGTGTCGCTGTAGGTGAGTTTTTTCAGCGGGGTGAGGGTGTTGGCACAGTCATCTATCCATCGTCTGAGGTTGCAGGCAGCGTCGTCGGTGTTGGATCGGTCGGAGGGAGGGCTGAGAGCGAGGTTTGCCCGTAGTTGGTCTTCGGTGACTTTGCTCCAGCAGCGGCGTGGGATCTGTTGGGTGCGGTGGTGTGTGGTGGGTTTCTGGAAGGTGAAGTGGATGCAGCGGTGGTCGGTCCAGAGGAGTTCCGTGGTGTGGCTGAAGGAGACGTGGGAGCTTGAGGAGAAGACGGGGTCGAGCGTGTGGCCGGCAGAATGAGTTGGTGTTGTAACGAGCTGTCTCAGTCCGAGGTTGGCGAGGTTGTCGATCAGGGTGGTGGAGTTGCTGTCGTTGTTGTTCTCCAGGTGAAAGTTCAGGTCTCCGAGGAGGATGTAGTCGGTAGAGGTCAGGGCGTGCGTGCTGATGAAGTCGGCGATGGAGTCGCTGAACTGGGGTCGGGGCCCAGGGGGTCTGTAGACAAGGGTGCCTCTAAGGGTGGTGTTGGGGTCCGTGTGGATCTGGAAGTGCATGTGTTCGGCGGTGCAGAGAAAGTCGTCGGTGCTGGTCGAGACCCTGATGGAGTTCTTGTGGATGATGGCGATTCCTCCTCCTATTCCATTGACGCGGTCTCTGCGGGTGATCTTATAGCCGTCTGGGATGGCTATGGCGATGTCGGGTGCGGAGGAGTTGTTCAACCAGGTTTCTGTCAGAAGGCGACGTCTGGTGATGATGTGTCGAGCAGGTCCCAGAGCTCGACGGCGTGTTTGCGTGCGGAGCGGGTGTTCAGTAGGATGCATCGGAGGTGGTTGAGGTCCTTCTTGGTGGGCGGTTCGGTGGCTCTGAGGCTGGTGTAGCTGCAGTTCCGGCAGGTGAAGGGGCCATGATTGCGTTTCGGGGTGGCCTTGAAGCAGTTGTGTGTCCGTCCGGGGTTGAGAGCGTGGAGTGTGGTGGCATCGGTCCTCGAGGCTGGAGCGGGGGGCGCGCGGCCCAGGGGTTCTGGCACTGGGCACGGTCCAGGCACGGACGGGCGCAGACGGGCTTGCCTTAGGCGCGCCTTTGGCGCGCCGGTGGCGCGGCCGCGCCGCGGCCGCCATATATGGGGAGGTGGGAGGGAGGAGCAGCTGGGAGGCGGGAGGCAGGGGTAGCGAATGGGCAGTCAGGGGTGCGGGGCCGCAGGGGACGCAGCGGCAGGAGTGGAGAGAGGCAACAGGGGTACAGAAAAATGGGGGCACGAGGGGAAAACAGAAGGCAAAATTGGGCACAAGAAATGGGGGCAATGAGGGGAAACAGAAGGCAAAAATGGACACACAGAATGGGGGCACGAGGGGAAACAGAAGGCAAATTGGGCACAAGAAATGGGAGCAACGAGGGGAAACAGAAGGCAAAACGGGCACCGAGGCAACAGCAGAGGGGCGAGCTTACCAGCAGCAGCAGCGGGCAGGACAACACAGGCGGAGCTGTGTGGCTGGGGAGCGACCTACCTGGCAAAATTGCTTAAAGACTTTGCTGTAGAAATGGCAAAATACTTTGTCCCTTTCTATCTCGGCGTGGATAGCACTGAGCTAATCCTATGCTTAAAAACTTTGATAGAAAAACAGACATTTGAGGTGAGCAAATTTAGAGTGTCGCTGGTGTTGAGGGTGCTCTATACAGGAGCTGCCTTCCACCTAAACTTGGGAACTACCCAGAGTTCTCAGCTTCTTTTTAGCATAATTTATGCGTCACTCTATGCCTGCAAGGGTATTGTTTTGACTTATACTGGGTGCTCCCTTGTGTCTGGACAAAGCTAAACCTCTCTATAGAGCTGTAATGACAGCGAAACACATGTCAGGGGTTGCTTTTATTCATTTCAGGTTGGCTTGGATGATATTTTACCAGTCCAAAGCTGTAATACTGTGCCTGGAATGGTAAATGGCTCTTGTCATTTTACAGCTCGGCATGGATAGCACTGTGCTAATCCTATGCTTAAAGACTTTGATAGAAAAACAGACATTTGAGGTGAGCAAATTTAGAGTGTCGCTGGTGTTGAGGGTGCTCTATACAGGAGCTGCCTTCCACCTATACTTGGGAACTACCCAGAGTTTTCTGCTTCTTTTTGCATAATTTATGTGTCACTCTATCTTGTGATCAAGGCCAGCGAACGGCGGAAACGCTTCATTGCGGATGTAACTCAACAAAACTAAATAAATAACTACACTTACTGGTGGTCCGCACTCGTTCTTCTGGTGAAGGATATGCGACGGGAGTATATATATATATATATATATATATATATATATATATATATATATATATATATATATATATATATAAATACATTACACCCGATAAAACCAACTGGCTCTCACCCAAGAATGGTTTTTATAAGTGCAGCTCATGCAGAGCTTGCCGCTTTGGGGTCAACAAAGTAGATTACATGTCAGCATTCAGACCAAAACCCATTGCTCTTAAGGGTGTGCACAGATCATGCCATATATGTCCTTGAATGCACCCGTGGGCTTCGTTATATTGGAAGCACCAAACTACAGGTGCATCAGAGAATACTCCAACATATAAGGGCAATAGTCAATTCAGATCACATCAACCCAGTGGCCAGACATTTTAAACAGGAACACAACAACGACCTTACCTGTTTAAAATATTTTGTCATAGGAGCTGTGCCACCATTGAGAAGAGGAGGTAACAGAGAAAAGATGCTCTGCTGACTTGAATCCAGATTCATATTGGAACTAGATTCCCAGGCACCGAACAGCCTCAATAACTGTGAAGAGTTACATAACTTTTTATGAACGTTGTTTTACACCCATTGAGGCAATTATCTTAGACTTCACTTTTAACCTGAGATAAATTAATTCCTCAGTCCTTTTTTTCCTTACGTTAAGACAAACTAGCGTTGGGTGACAGTGGCATTAGATGTCAGGTCATATTTATAGAAACATTTTTGTACAGTAATTTCGTATGGTACTATCCATCCCTGTTAAAATTGATATTTGTATATATACATTCTGCACACAGAACTTTATACACATCAAGCACTTTAACTATTTTTGCACTTTTAATCTTGTTATTAGACTTGTGTATTTGGTCCTAATTATATACTATTACAGTGAGTTTTATCATTGCGTTCTTAAAAGTTTATATGAATACTATCAACTCTATTAATGTTATGATTATTATTATGAACCCATGTGCTGAACCCATTAGTAACCAATTATAATAGAATAAGTGAGACTATGAGGTAGCACACGTGTGTTTAGATTTATACTAATATAGGATTCTCTAAATTATATCTGCTTTTAGTCAAGAAATGTATGAGGCAAGATGCATTCATGCTTGTAGAAAAATGTTTCATGTATTTTTTAAGCTCATTGGGAATATCGTAACCAACACTTCCAAATGTTCTCAAATTCCAGTATGCTAAGTGAAGGCTGCACATTGGTTCCTAAAATAGCGGCATGAACAACATTATGTTGATAGATTATCTCTTAATATTTATACCATGTTATAATTTATAGAACAGCTAGCATCATTTTACCAATATATATCTATGTTTATGTTTATGGATTTATGGATAGCATGGCTGCCCGAAGGCTTCCCAGCGCTGAGGAGAAGGTGATGTCAGGGAAAGAAGTTATCGGGGGAAGAGCCATGTTTTTAGTATTTTCCTAAATACCAGTTCATCTCTTAGCAATCACGTTTCTTTAGGTAGGGAATTCCACAGACTAGGAGCCAGGTGTGAGAAAGATCTTTCTCCCCATCTCGATCTCTTTATTCTTGTCCTCTTCATGAGTAGATCTGATGAGGATCTCAGAGATCTACCCGGAACATAAGGAGCTACAAGCTTTCTTAGTAGGGCAGGGCCCTTGTCGTTCATGGCTTTGTGGGCAATACATAGTGATTTAAATTTGATCCTGGCTTGGATCGGAAGCCAGTGCAGTATTTTCAGAGCGGCTTTCACTGAGTCTTGTCTGGGGATGCCTAGGAATATCCTGACTGCGGCATTCTGAACCACCTGTAGTCTGTTCACTACATATTTGGGGGAGCCCAGATAGAGGGAGTTGCCGTAGTCCAGCCGTGATATCACCAAGTCCTGAACCACGGTTATCCGGGCCTGTTCAGGGATAAGAGGTAAAATCTTCCGGATCATGCAGAGTATTCCAAAACAGGTGGCTGCCAGTTTTTTGGCTTGTTTCTACATAGAAAGACTGTGGTCTAACCACATTCCCAGATTTTTAATGGAATTTTTGGGGACAGGGGGGTTGCCTAGTTCTGGAGGCCAGCAGTTGATGTTTCTGGGCACAGACTTATTTCCCAGGATCATTAGTTCTGTTTTTTTCTCCATTCAGTTTTAGGCTGCACCTGTTTATCCATTCCACTACTTTTTCCATGCAGGGGGCCAGTTGGGTGTGCTTGGATTGTGGGCCCTCCGTCACTGATAGTACCAGCTATGTATCATCTGCGTATGATACAATAGATAACCCAAATTTCTGCACTATCTTTGCCATAGGTTGCATGTATAGATTGAATAATGTGGGACTCAGGGCGGATCCCTGTGGGACTCTGCACGATACTTGTAGGATATCTGAGAAGTGCTCACCTTCCATTATCTGGAAGGATCTATCATCTAGGAATGAGGCCAGGCATTTAGGCGCAATGTCTGTAATACACACAAGATGATGGACGGAATGTTGCACATTGGCAAACATTCACCTCCAGTCACAGATCTGGGTTTAATCCATCGTTATGATGCTTCACCACGCCACGCCACCCCAGTTCAGACATAGCCATATGCAAATCAGTCTTGACCCTGTGCCTCATGGGAACAGTCCAGACCGAACTGCCAAGCCATGTCTTCCCTGGACCGGAATCAAACATCCTAGGACCGGTTTCGGGCTTTCAGCCCTCATCAGCCAGGATAGCTTGACTCCAGTGGCGTAGTGAGCACGGGACCCACGTCTGGGCATACCCTTCCCACTTAGGGCGAAATGCAAAACACACAAGATGATGGACGGAATGTTGCACATTGGCAAACATTCACCCCCAGTCACAGATCTGGGTTTAATCCATCGTTATTTTGCTTCACCATGCCACCCCAGTTCAGACATAGCCATATGCAAATCAGTCTTGACCCTGTGCCTCATGGGAACAGTCCAGACCGAACTGCCAAGCCATGTCTTCCCTGGACCGGAATCAAACATCCTAGGACCGGTTTCGGGCTTTCAGCCCTCATCAGCCAGGATAGCTTGACTCCAGTGGCGTAGTGAGCACGGGACCCACGTCTGGGCATACCCTTCCCACTTAGGGCGAAATGCAAAACACACAAGATGATGGACGGAATGTTGCACATTGGCAAACATTCACCCCCAGTCACAGATCTGGGTTTAATCCATCGTTATTTTGCTTCACCATGCCACCCCAGTTCAGACATAGCCATATGCAAATCAGTCTTGACCCTGTGCCTCATGGGAACAGTCCAGACCGAACTGCCAAGCCATGTCTTCCCTGGACCGGAATCAAACATCCTAGGACCGGTTTCGGGCTTTCAGCCCTCATCAGCCAGGATAGCTTGACTCCAGTGGCGTAGTGAGCACGGGACCCACGTCTGGGCATAACCTTCCCACTTAGGGCGAAATGCAAAACACACAAAATGATGGACGGAATGTTGCACATTGGCAAACATTCACCCCCAGTCACAGATCTGGGTTTAATCCATCGTTATTTTGCTTCACCACGCCACCCCAGTTCAGACATAGCCATATGCAAATCAGTCTTGACCCTGTGCCTCATGGGAACAGTTCAGACCGAACTGCCAAGCCATGTCTTCCCTGGACCGGAATCAAACATCCTAGGACCGGTTTCGGGCTTTCAGCCCTCATCAGCCAGGATAGCTTGACTCCAGTGGCGTAGTGAGCACGGGACCCACGTCTGGGCATACCCTTCCCACTTAGGGCGAAATGCAAAACACACAAGATGATGGACGGAATGTTGCACATTGGCAAACATTCACCCCCAGTCACAGATCTGGGTTTAATCCATCGTTATTTTGCTTCACCACGCCACCCCAGTTCAGACATAGCCATATGCAAATCAGTCTTGACCCTGTGCCTCATGGGAACAGTCCAGACCGAACTGCCAAGCCATGTCTTCCCTGGACCGGAATCAAACATCCTAGGACCGGTTTCGGGCTTTCAGCGCTCATCAGCCAGGATAGCTTGACTCCAGTGGCGTAGTGAGCACGGGATCCACGTCTGGGCATACCCTACCCACTTAGGGCGAAATGCAAAACACACAAGATTCGCGGCTGGATCCGCGCACCCAGCTCGTTTTTTGCCAATTTTTTTAAAAAAAAACAATTTTTTTTTTGGCCCTGAGCAGGCCTAGGGGGTCAGGGTGTTTCTACCCTGCCCCCTTTTTGTGTTTTTCGCCCTTGTTTTTGTCTTTTCTTGTGCCTCGGTTCTACCGAGGCACAAGATGGCTGCCAACACTTCCTGGTTTGGAGTGTTGACAGCCAATTAGCATACAGCTCGTGATCGGGAGGGTGCGCGGACCCTACGCGGCCATAGATATATATGTGATTTAACTTTTGATTTTCTCAGGAACTACTAAACGGATTTACACCATTTAAGCAAAAGGCATGACTCTGAACCAAGGGCTACCTTTTTGCCAAATTTGGTGTAATTCCGTTCAGAAGTTCGGGCTGTAGCTGCGATGAAAGGTTCCTATGGAAAATTGCATGGGGAAAACACGTTTTGGGACCCCCCTTTTTTCTCGGCCCCCGCTTGAATCTATATCTATCTATATCTGCCTACCCCCGGGACACTGCTGTTTGCTATGACAGGACGGGAGCCTCGCGGCTCCCGCCCTGTCATAGCAAACTTGGTTTGCATTTTGAAAGAGAGAGCAGGAAACCTGCTCTCTCTTTCAAAATGCAAACCAATTGCTTTCCACATGGGGAGCAGCATCTTAGCTGCTCCCCATGTGGAAAGCAATGCCGGCTCCCATAGGACGCGGGGAGCCGGCGGGACTGTGGGGGGATTGGGGACCCCCCCACAGTCCCCAACGGAGAGGGCCAGCCCCGGGGGATGGGGTCCCTGGGGCCATAAGTGGCCCGGGAGGGGGGCCACGCAGCCCCCCTCCCCAAATAAAAAAAATAAATAAGGGCAAGGCCGGCCCCGGGGATGGGGTCCCCGGGGCCTTAAATGGCCTGAGGAGGGGGCCACGCAGCCCCCTCCATATTTTTATTTAAATAAGAGGGCATGCCCCGGGGATGGGGTCCCCGGGGCCAATAGAGGCCCAGGGAAGGGGGTCCACGCGGCCCCTTCCCGTTTTTTTTTTTCAAATAAAGCAAAAGAAATGCTCAGGCCCCGGGGGATGGGGTCCCCGGGGCCAAAAGTGGCTGAGGGAAGGGGGCCACGCAGCCCCCTTCCATAAAAAAAAAAAACGGCATCGTGCCGGAGGCCCCGCCCCCTCCCTGCAGTACTCTGCAAACGCGCCACCTGGCGCGTTTTAAGAAGGGAAGTAATTCCCCTTGAATACTGGGGGTTCCTGGGGCCAACTAGCCCACCAGGAACCTCCAGTATGCGCCAGGGGGCTGCCTTGCAGAGAGGTGTACAGAGGCCACGCCCCTTTTTACACCTCTCTGCAACGCAGCTCTGTGGCGCTTAATGGAGGTAGCTGGTGGGCTAGTTGCACCCCAGGGACCCTCAGGATTCAAGGGGAGTTAATCCCCTGACTTAAAACGCGCCACGGGGTGCGTTTGCACAGTGGTGAAGGGAAGGAGCGGGGCCTGAGGTGACATGTGTGCAAACAGGCCCCGTGGCGCGTTTTAAGATGGGGAATTAAATCCCCTTCAATCCTGAGGGTCCCTGGGGGCCAACTAGCCCAACAGGTACATCCAGAAAGCGCCACAGAGCTGCGTTGCAGAGAGGTGTAAAGGGGTGTGGCCTCTCTACACGTCTCTGCAACGCAGCCCCTGGCGCATACTGGAGGTTCCTGGTGGGCTAGTTGGCCCCTAGGGACCCTCATGATTCGAGGGGACTTAATCCCCCAACTTAAAACGCGCCACGGGGCGCGTTTGCACAGATGTCACCTCAGGCCCCGCCCCCTCCCTTCAACATTGTGCAAATATTCCTCTAAAATCAGCCGAAATACGAATTCCGATTTACTCACCTGTTATCAGGAGAGACCTCAGTGCTGCATATTTCAGCCCAGTACTGATCCTGAAAAGTAATTTTAACCGTACTTACCAGTAACTTGAATTTCCTTCCATAGGATATCATTGCCTGCTTTTTGCTGAAAAAGTTTCTAAGTGTTGATTTTTGAAACATACAAATATTCCTCTAAAATCAGCCGAAATACGAATTCCGATTTACTCACCTGTTATCAGGAGAGACCTCAGTGCTGTATCTTTCAGCCCAGTACTGGTCCTGAAAAGTAATTTTAACCGTACTTACCAGTAACTTGAATTTCCTTCCATAGGCTAACATTGACTGGTTTCACTTGGAAATTCTTCTAAGTGTGGAGTTTTGGAACTTTAAAATATTCCTCTAAAATCAGCCTAAATACGAATTCCGATTTACTCACCTGTTATCAGGAGAGACCTCAGTGCTGCATCTTTCAGCCCAGTACTGGTCCTGAAAAGTAATTTTAACCGTACTTACCGGTAACTTGAATTTCCTTTATAGGCTAACATTGACTGGTTTCACTTGGAAATTCTTCTAAGTGTGAAGTTTTGGAACTTTAAAATATTCCTCTAAAATCAGCCGAAATACGAATTCCGATTTACTCACCTGTTATCAGGAGAGACCTCAGTGCTGCATCTTTCAGCCCAGTACTGGTCCTGAAAAGTAATTTTAACCGTACTTACCGGTAACTTGAATTTCCTTCATAGGCTAACATTGACTGGTTTCACTTGGAAATTCTTCTAAGTGTGGAGTTTTGGAACTTTATAATATTCCTCTAAAATCAACCAAAGTACGAATTCCAATTTACTCACCTGTTATCAGGAGAGAACCCAGTGCTGCATCTTTTAGCCCAGCACTGACCCTGAAAAGTAATTTTAACCGTACTTACCAGTAACTTATATTTTCTTCCATAGGAATCCATTGTCTGGTTTTCAGCAGAAGAGTTTCAAAGTGTCGATTTTCACAAACTACAAATATTCCTTAAAAATCGCCTGTATGACTTAAACGCATTCTTTCAACTGTTTACAGGAGATGCACCAGTGCTGGATCCAGGATCCAACACTGAGTAAGAAAAAGTAACGATAACAGTTTTTACCTGCTAAGTGAATTTCCTTCCATAGGATAACATTGGTGATTCTATGAGAAAAAGTTTCTAAGTGTCAACTTTTAAAATACAATAATATTCCTTAAAAATCACTACTGTAACCAAAACGCTTTTACTCAACTGTTTACAGGAGATGTCCCAGGACTGAATCTAGGATCCAGTCCTGTGGTTAGAAAAGTAATCCATAAAGTAACTAATTGCATTTAACTAGAAATTCACATTGAGCTGAATGTTGCATTGTGTTTGAAAATGTGTTGCCCATTGCAACAACTGTAACTACTGTACTTAAAAGTCTATTGCCTATGTGCAAAGTATTTAAACTAAAGTAATTCATTCTGAGAAAGTATTTTTTGTAATGTAATGTATAATTTAATTACAATGTAATTTAAAAAATAAAATATGTAAAAAAAAATTGTTTCTAAAAATGTAGTAAATCAGTATGAAAAAAATAAATATAACAATTAATACATTTAAAAATTGTCATTTACAAAACCTTTGAAATTCACTGAAAAAACCGTAGGTTTCAGACATGTTATAGTTAGGAATTAGCATTTAAAAAACCTTTGAAATTCACTGAAAAAACCATAGGTTTCAGACATGTTATAGTTAGAAATTAGCATTTAAAAAACCTTTGAAATTCACTGAAAAAACCATAGGTTTCAGGCACGTTATAGTTAGAAATTAGCATTTAAAAAACCTTACAAATTCACTGCAAAAACCATAGGTTTTAGGGACAGTTATAGTTACTTGGACATTGCACTCGTACAAAACCCGTGAAATTCCCCTGTTATAGTTAGTTCAGCTAACTATAACTCGCGCCCACAATTCACTGCTGATGACGTCACATATTACATCACTCATGACATGGTCAGTGACATCACTGATGACATCACTGATGACATCTCAAATGACATCACTGATTACATCATCCATGTGAGAATTTAATGCATCTTCTCACACCCTAATATAACTTTTGATACACCCACTCTAAATTACAGACTGCCATTCTAAAAACCATACACACTCCAATACCAATAAGTACATACCCACTCACTGATTCTTAGGTCTACACACACACATCTACTCACTCACCCGTACAGTCACTCATACTTACAGTCACTCAGTACAGGACTATTATATGCACTCATACACCTATATAAACACTCACACAATGCAACTCATCCATAGAGGTACTCACACACCTAGTCAGTCATGCAAATAATTAAACACACTGCCATTTACTCACCTATACAATTATACACACACCAGCTCACTTACTCATACAAATACTAGCACATTCTTACGCTCTTATACAATCACTGATACAAGCACACACTCATCCATACAGTCACTCTCACAATCACACACTCTCGCTTATAGCTATTTATATACTCTAACACACATATATACTGCCTTTTACATATGTAGTTACTCACACATGTACCACTGGGACATACATTCACTCACTAACACACTCTTACACACACTTACCCACCCATACAGTCTATCACAGATGCACTCTTGAAACCATCCACCCAGTGAATCACCCACTCACACATCTATGCACAGAGTCGCACACACCCCACCCACACAAACACTCAGGCACCCATACAGATACTCAGACAACCAATCAATAACTCATATAGACACTCATGTAGCTATTCACAAACCCATGCGGCCACTTACACAGCAACAGACAGACGGATACAGACATTCACACAGTTTAGTCACTAACCCATGCATTCAGTAAGATACGTTTAATCACTCACTTATAGAGTTAGTCACGCACCTAGTAAATCATCCATTCAGACACTTATACACCCACTCATTCTTCAATACGCCTTTCCCTATATATATTAAAAATATTTAAACTTTACAGAAACACACAGTCACTGGATGATGTCATCAGTGATGTCATTTGAGATGTCATCAGTGATGTCATCAGTGATGTCACTGACCATGTCATGAGTGATGTAATATGTGACATCATCAGCAGTGCATTGCGGGGCGCGAGTTATAGTTAGCTGAACTAACTATAACAGGGGAATTTCACGGGTTTTGTACGAGTGCAATGTCCAAGTAACTATAACTGTCCCTAAAACCTATGGTTTTTGCAGTGAATTTGAAAGGTTTTTAAATGCTAATTTCTAACTATAACGTGCCTGAAACCTATGGTTTTTTCAGTGAATATATATATATATATATATATTATCTACTGGCGGTCGCCAGTAGATAGTTATAGTTAGGACCTAGTTTCCATAGGAAAAGCGTTTTTTCTTTTCCCAATAACTTTGGCGCCGGTTGACGAATCTTCGCGACATTTTCAAAACTTGTGGGCAGCTCCGGTCAGCTCCTATCCTTAAAGTTTCGGGTTGATTCGCCAATCGGGGGCCGAGAAAAAAGGGGGGTCCCAAAACATGTTTTCTCCATGTTATTTTCCATAGGAAACTTTAGACACGGCTACAGCTCGAACTGCTGAACGGAATTACACCAAATTTGGCAAAAAGGTAGCCCTTGGTTCAGAAAGAGCCCTTTTTGTTAAATGGTGTAAATCCGTTCAGTAGTTCCTTAGAAATTAAAAATAAAGAGGTCGGAAAATCAATTTCCCATAGGAAAATGTAGACACGGCTACAGCTCGAACTGCTGAACGGAATTACACCAAATTTGGCGAAAAGGTAGCCCTTGGTTCAGAAAGAGCCCTTTTTTTTAAATGGTGTAAATCCGTTCAGTAGTTGCTGAGAAAATAAAAAAATAAAAGTTTCAATATTTAGAGGCGCGGTGGATCCGCGGACCCTCCCGACCACGAGCTTTTAATTGGCTGTCAACACTCCAAACGCGGAAGTGTTGGCAGCCATCTTGTGACTCGGTAGAACCGCGTCACAAGAAAAGAGAAAAACAAACGTGAAAAACAAGAAAAGGGGGCAGGGTAGAAACACCCTGACCCCCTAGGCCTGCTCAGGGGGTCCCACAAGGACCCCCAGGGCCCAAAAAAGCATTTTTTTTTTAAATCGCCCGACTTCGCGCTGGGTGCCCGAATCCGGCAGAGAACATTTTTAAAAAACGAAGCGCGGACTCCCGCGCTTCGTTGTATTGAAGCCCCCGGGTGGGCCAGGTCCCGGGGGGCACTGAAAAAATGTGTGTGGGGGGCCAATGCCCCCCACACTGCCCCGGGGACCGCCACCTCCCCGGGTCTTAATTTATGAGTTGTGGGGGGCACGCAGCCCCCCCACAGCCCTGGGGACCACCACCCCCCGGGGCTAATTTTTAAATGTGTGGGGCCTCCAAGGCCCCCCCAAGCAGCCCCAGGGACTGCCACCCCCAGGGCTTTCATTAATTATTTGCGGGGGCACACGGCCCCCCCGCAGCCCCGGGGACTGCCACTCCCTGGGGCTTGTTTTAAAAAAAAAAGATAAACCTGTGTGGGGGGCTCGCACCCCCCCACACGCCCCGGGGACCGCCACCTCCCTGGGGCACTAAAATGCAAATTTGGGGGTCCGTTATGGACCCCCAAGCCCCGGGGACCACCACCTCCCCGGGGCTTTCAAACTGAAGGGAGGGGGGCTGCGCGGCCCCCCTCCTGGAGCCTGTGATGGCCCTGGGGACCGTCACCCCCCAGGGCCGGCTCCTGCAGTGTCCCGGGATGCCCACCCCCGGGACACTGCTGTTTGCTATGGCAGGACGGGAGCCTCGCGGCTCCCGCCCTGTCATAGCAAACTGTGGTTTGGGTTTTGGAAGAGAGAGCAGGAAACCTGCTCTCTCTTCCAAAATCCAAACCACATTGCTTTTCCACACGGGGAGCTGCATGTCAGCAGCTCCCCATGTGGAAAAGCAATGCCGGCTCCTGCAGGACGCGGGGAGTCGGCGGGACCGTGGGGGCATTGGGGCTCCCCCCATGGTCCCCAACGAAGAGGCCGGACCCCGGGGGATGGGGTCCCCGGGGCCAGAAGTGGCCCAGGAGGGGGGCCGCGTGGCCCCCCTCCCTCAATCAATAATTTTTTTATTTTTTTTAAATGAGGCACAGCTCCGGGGGATGGGGTCCCCGGGGCCACTTGAGGCCTAAGGAGGGGGGCCACGAAGCCCCCCTCCTTTAAAAAGAATAAATAAAATAAAAAGAAATGTGGCCATGCCCCGGGAGATGGGGTCCCCGGGGCCGAAATTGGCCTTGGGAGGGGGGCTGCGCGGCCCCCCTCCCCCATAATAATAAAAAAAATTTTTTTTAAAAACACGCAGAGGCCGGGCCCGGGGGATGGGGTCCTCAGGGCCATAAATGGCCTGAGGAGGGGGGCCACGCAGCCCCCCTCCAAATATATATATTTTTTAAAATAAACAGTGGCCATGCCCCGGGGGATGGGGTCCCCGGGGCCGAATATGGCCTCGGGAGGGGGGCCACGTGGCCCCCTTCCATTTTTGAAAAAAATAGGGGTCAGGCCCTGGGGGATGGGGTCCCCAGGGCCCATAAAATAGGAAAGGAAGGGGGGCCACACAGCCCCCCTTCTAAAAAAATTAATAATTTATATAAAAAAGCTGGCATCGCACCGAGGCCCCGCCCCCTCCCAGCAACACTCTACAAACGCGCCCTGTGGCCCGTTTTAAGTTGGGGAATGAATTCCTCTTTAATCCTGAGGGCCCCTGGGGGCCAACTAGCCCACCAGGTATCTCCAGTAAGCGCCACAGGGCTGCCTTGCAGAGAGGTGGTCCAGGCTACGCCCCTTTTTACACCTCTCTGCAATGCAGCTCTGTGGCACTTACTGGAGGTAGCTGGTGGGCTAGTTGGACCCCAGGGACCCTCAGGATTCAAGGGGACTTAATCCCCCAACTTAAAACGTACCATGGGGCGCGTTTGCACAGTGGTGAAGGGAGGGGGCGGGGCCTGAGGTGACATGTGTGCAAACATGCCCTGTGGCATGTTTTAAGTTGGGGGGTTAAGTCCCCTTGAATCCTGAGGGTCCCTGTGGTCCAACTAGCCCACCAGGTACCTCCAGTAAGCGCCACAGGCCTGTCTTGCAGAGAGGTGGTCCGAGGCCACGCCCCTTTTTATACCTCTCTGCAACGCAGCTCTGTAGCGCTTACTGGAGGTACCTGGTGGGCTAGTTGGACTCCAGGGACCCTCAGGATTCAAGGGGACTTAATCTCCCAACTTAAAACGTTCCACGGGGTGTGTTTGCACAGTGGTGAAGGGAGGGGGCGGGGCGTGATGTGACAAGTGTGCAAACTCGCTCCGTGGTGCGTTTTAAGTTGGGGGATTAAGTCCCCTTGTATCCTGAGGGTCCATGGGGGCCAACTAGCCTTCAGTAAGTGCAACAGAGTTGCGTTGCAGAGAGATGTAAAAAGGGGCGTGGTCTCGGACCACCTCTCTGCAACGCAGCTCTGTGGCACTTACTGGAGGTACCTGGTGGGCTAGTTGCCCCCCAGGGACCCTCAGGATTAAAGGGGAATTAATCCCCTAACTTAAAAACCACCAGGGGGCGCGTTTGCACAGTGGTGAAGGGAGGGGGCGGGCCTGATGTGACATGTGTGTACTTATCCAAAACCCAAGCACTTATAAATTCACCATGCACTCTCCTTGCAGTATTCTAATCACCAGTCAGTACCCATGCACTCATGCAATGACCCATGCACTAACTCATGCACTGCTACAATACTCTGAGCACTACTGATGCAGTCCAGCCATCACCCTGTCACTACCCATGCACTCCTCCTATCACCCAGCGAGCACCATGTACTTATCCAATCACTCCGCCAAAACCCAAGCACTTATAAATTCACCATGCACTCTCCTTGCAGTACTCTAATCATCCAGTCACTACCCATGTACTCATGCAATGACCCAGGCACTAACACATGCACTGCTACAATCCCCTGAGCACTACTGATGCAGCCCAGCCATCTCTTTGTCACTACCCATGCACTCCTCCAATCACCCAGCCAGCACCATGTACTTATCCAATCACTCCGCCAAAACCCAAGCACTTATAGATTCACCATGCACTCTCCTTGCAGTACTCTAATCATCCAGTCACTACCCATGTACTTATGCAATGACGCAGGCACTAACACATGCACTGCTACAATCCCCTGAGGACTACTGATGCAGTCCAGCCATCTCCTTGTCACTACCCATGCACTCCTCCAATCACCCAGCCAGCACCATGTACTTATCCAATCACTCCGCCAAAACCCAAGCACTTATAGATTCACCATGCACTCTCCTTGCAGTACTCTAATCATCCAGTCAGTACCCATGTACTCATCCAATGACCCAGGCACTAACTCATGGCAAATACAGAGGAGGTCATGCTAATCACATGGGTACCCCAACGCATAGTGTTCCCTAGTGTATGTAGGTGTTTTCACTGTATTCTAAGTGTCTTTTAGCATAGCACTGGCTCTAGGGCCGGTTAGTCAGAGTCAGTTACCACCAGTACCCGTCAACAAAAAGTTGGGAGCACAGGAGGACTTTCTGCTCCTCTGTTGGTTCTTTTTGAACATCTCTTACTTCTTCTTGCACTTTTCTTCGTCTTTCTGGACTTCTGTTGCCTCTTTCTGCATTTGTCTTGCTTCTTTGTGCGCTTTTCTTCCTCTTTCTTCACATGTCCTACCTTTGTAGGCATAGTTAGAAATTAGCATTTAAAAACCTTTGAAATTCACTGAAAAAACCATAGGTTTCAGGGACGTTATAGTTAGAAATTAGCATTTAAAAAACCTTTGAAATTCACTGAAAAAACCATAGGTTTCAGGGACGTTATAGTTAGAAATTAGCATTTAAAAAACCTTAGAAATTCACTGAAAAAAACACAGGTTTCAGGGACATTATAGTTAGTTGGACATTTCACTCGTACAAAACCAGAGAAATTCCCCCGTTATAGTTAGTTCAGCTAACTATAACTCGCGCCCCCGCAATGCACTGCTGATGATGTCACATATTACATCATTCATGACATGGTCAGTGACATCACTGATGACATCACTGATGACATCATCCACGTGAAAATCTGATGCACCTCCTCACACTCTAATATAACCTTTGATACACCCACTGTAAAATACAGACTACCATTTTCCAAACCATCGACACACCAATACCAGTTACTACATGTGCACTCACTGATTCCTAGGTCTACACACACATCCACTCATTCACCCATACAATCACTCATACATGCAGTCACTCATCAATACAACGCTATCATATGCACTCATACACCTATACAGACACTCACACACCGCCACTCATCCATGGAGTTACTCACACACCTAGTCAGTCATGCAAAGAATTAATCACACTCCCATTTACTCACCTATACAGATAGTAACGCATACTTACTCTCTTATATAATCACTGATACAAGTACACACTCATCCATATAGCCACTCTCACAATCACTGACTCTCACGTATAGTCATTTATACTCCAACTCTCACATACACTGCCTTTTCCCTATGTAGTTACTTGGACATGTACCACTGAGACATCCATTCACTCACCAACACACCCATACACACACTCACCCACCCATACAGCTGTTTCCACATGCACTCTTGAACCCATACACCCAGTGCATCAACCACTCACACATCTATGCACAGAGTCACACACCTCCCACCCACCCACACACACACTCAGTCTCCCATACAAATTCTCAAGCAACCAATCAATAACCGATATAGACACTCATGTAGCTACTCACCAACCCATGCATTCAGTAAGACACATTTAATCACTCACTTATACAGTCAGTCACGCACCTACTAAATCATCCATCCAGACACTTATACACCCACTCATTCTTCAATACACCTTGGCATATATATAAAACATATTTAAACTTTACAGAAACACACAGTCACTGGATGATGTCATCAGTGATGTCATCAGTGATGTCACTGACCATGTCATGAATGATATAATATGTGACGTCATCAGCAGTGCATTGCAGGGGTGCTTGTTATAGTTAGCTGAACTAACTATAACGGGGGAATTTCTCTGGTTTTGTACGAGTGAAATGTCCAACTAACTATAATGTCCCTGAAACCTGTGGTTTTTTCAGTGAATTTCTAAGGTTTTTAAATGCTAATTTCTAACTATAACATCCCTGAAACCTATGGTTTTTTCAGTGAATATATATATAGATATATATTGTTAGATATATATATACCGTCTCAAACCAAAATAAAGCGTACACTCAGGAGGTAATCCAACAGGCAGTTGTTTTATTCCAGTAATGCGTTTCAACTGCAATGGGTACCAGGTGTGTGTTCAAGACTGCGTTGCAGTCGAAAGGCGTTACTGGAGTAAAACAACTGCCTGTGGGATTACCCCCTGAGTGTGTGCTTTATTTTGGTTTGAGACGGTATTACTACGTCTGGTGTGCTCCGTCGGCTTTAGCGCACCAACTACCAATTGGCGAGGGAGAACGGAAGGTGCAAAATCGTGGAGGAATATATATATATATATATATATACATATATATATATATGTATAATATATATTATATATATGTTATATATATATATATATATATATATTTTTTTTTTTTCCAAAACGAGTTGCTCCTTCCGTTCTCTTTCGCCTGACACAGGCTTGCTGTGTCAGGCGAAACGTGTTACGACTGAATAATAAACAACTGGTGGTGGACAAAACCTCTTTGTGATCGTTGAATATATACTCATGGATGAATATATATATATATATTACCTACTGGCGGTCGCCAGTAGGTAGTTATAGTTAGGACCTAGTTTCCATAGGAAACTCGTTGTTTGTTTTCTCAATATCTTTGGCGCCGGTTGACGAATCTTCGCGAAATTTTCAAAACTCGTAGCCCGCTCCGGTCAGCTCCTGTCTTGAAAGTTTCGAGGTGATTCAGCAAGCGGGGTCCGAGAAAAAAGGGGGGTCCCAAAACGTGTTTTCTCCATGTTAATTCCCTTAGGAAACTTTAGACACGGCTACAGCTCGAACTGCTGAACGGAATTACACCAAATTTGGCAAAAAGGTAGCCTTTGTTTCAGAAAGAGAGCTTTTTAATTAGAGTAAATCCGTTCAGTAGTTCCTGAGAAATTCAAAAAATAGAGGTCGGAAAATCAATTTCCCATAGGAAACTTTAGACACGGTTACAGCTGAAACTGCTGAACGGAATTACACCAAATTTGGCAAAAAGGTAGCCCTTGGTTCAGAAAGAGACCTTTTTTTTAAATGGTGTAAATCCGTTCAGTAGTTGCTGAGAAAAGTCCCGAGGGCATTCAATAATGTAATTGCGGGGGCCCAGGGAGGCCCCCGCAGCCCCGGGGACCACCACCCCCCAGGGCTTTCCATAAACATTTGCGGGGGGCACACGGCCCCCGCAGCCCTGGGGACCGCCACCCCCTGGGGCTTCTTATTTTTAATGTGTGGGGGGCCTCCAAGGCCCCCCCAAGCCCCAGGGACCGCCACCCCCTGGGGCTTTTATTAATTATAATCGCAGGGGCACACGGCCCCCTGCTGCCCTGGGGACCGCCACTCCCTGGGGCTTTAAAAAAAAAAAACATAAACCTGTGTGGGGGGGGGCTCGAGCCCCCCCACATGCCCCGGGGACCGCCACCTCCCCGGGGCACTAATATTCAAATTAGGGGGTCTGTAACAGACCCCCGAGCCCCAGGGACCACACCTCCCCGGGGCTGTGCAATAGGTAGGAGGGGGGCTGAGCGGCCCCCCTCCTGGAGCCCGTGATGGCCCTGGGGACCGCCACCCCCCAGGCCCCCGCTCCTGCAGTGTCCCGGCCTACCCCGGGACACTGCTGTTTGCAATGACAGGGCGGGAGCCGCGCGGCTCCCGCCCTGTCATTGCAAACTGCTCTCGCTTCAATGAAGCAAAGCAGATTGCTTTTCCACAAGGGGAGCTGCATGTTAGCAGCTCCCCATGTGGAAAAGCAATGCCGGCTCCCGCAGGATGCGGGGAGCCGGCGGAACCGTGGGGGCATTGGGGCTCCCCCTACAGTCCCCAACGGATTGGGCCTGTCCCCGGGGGATGGGGTCCCCGGGGTTAGAAGTGGCACCCCTCCCCAAAAATTAAAAAAATAAATAAATAAAGGCCGGCCCCAGGGGATAGGGTCCCCGGGGCCAATAGAGGCCGCAGGAGGGGTGCCACGCAGCCCCCTCCATAAAAAAATAAATATTTGGCCATGCCCCGGGGGATGGGGTCCACGGGGCCGGAATTGGCCACGGAAGGGGGGCCCACGCAGCCCCCTTCCCGTTCACATTTTTTTTTTTTTTAAAGGGGTCAGGCCCTGGGGGATGGGGTCCCCAGGGCCCAAAAAAAGGAAAAAGAAGGGGGGCCACACAGCCCCCCTTCTACAAAAAAAATAAAAAAATAAAAACATGATCATGCCGGAGGCCCCGCCCCCTCCCAGCAACACTCTGCAAACGCGCTCTGTGGCTCATTTTAAGTTGGGGAATTAATTTCCCTTCAATACTGGGGGTCCCTGGGGGCCAACTAGCCCACCAGATACCTCCAGTAAGCGCCACAGAGCTGCATTTTCTCTACCACTCCGCAAACATGCCTCGTGGCAGACTACGGGATGGGGGATGAAGTCCAATTTTGTCCTGAGGGAGTTTGGGGGCCAAGAATCCCTCCTGGTACCTCCTGTAAGTTTTACGCAGCAGAATTCCTGAGCGTTGGTTGGACGCCCAGCACCCTTTCTCCACCACTCTGCAAACACGACTACTAGTTAAAGTAGCATATTTCTGCACCTCTGACTTAGAGGTAGTTTTAATCCCCCTTCCCTATTATGTACTAGGGCCTTACAGAGGAGGTCATGCTAATCACAGGGGTACCCCAATGCATAGTGTTCCCTAGTGTATGCAGGTGTTTTCACTGTATTCTAAGTGTCTTTTAGCATAGCACTGGCTCTAGGCCTGGTTAGTCAGACTCAGTTACCACCAGTACCCATCTGAAAAAGTTGTGGGCACAGGATGATTTTGCAACAAGTCCTCTTTCTGCTCCTCTGTTGGTTCTTTCTGCACATAACTTGCTTCTTCCTGCACTTTTCTTCGTCTTTGTGGACGTCTGTTGCTTCTTTCTGCATTTATTTTGCTTCTTTCTGTGCGCTTTTTCTTCTTTCTTCACATGTCCTACCTCTGTAGGCATAGTTAGAAACTAGCATTTAAAAAACCTTTGAAATTCACTTAAAAACCATAGGTTTCAGGCACGTTATAGTTAGAAATTAGCATTTAAAAAACCTTTGAAATTCACTGAAAAAACCATAGGTTTCAGGCACGTTATAGTTAGAAATTAGCATTTAAAAACCTTAGAAATTCACTGAAAAAAACATAGGTTTCAGGGGCGTTATAGTTAGTTGGACATTTCACTCGTACAAAACCAGAGAAATTCCCCCGTTATAGTTAGTTCAGCTAACTATAACTCGCGCCCCCGCAATGCACTGCTGATGACGTCACATATTACATCACTCATGACATGGTCAGTGACATCACTCATGACATCACTGATGACATCTTAAATGACATCACTGATGACATCACTGATGACATCATCCATGTGATAATTTCATGCATCTTCTCACACCCTAATATAACTTTTGATACCCCCACTCTAAATTACAGACTGCTATTCTCAAAACCATAGACACTCCAACACCAATAACTACATACACACTCACTGATTCTTAGGTCTACACACACATCCACTCACTCACCCGTACAGTCACTCATACTTACGGTCGGTCACTCAGTACAGGACTATCATATGCACTCATACACCTATATAGACACTCACACACCGCCCCTCATCCATAGAGGTACTCACACACCTAGTCAGTCATGCAAATAATTAATCACACTGCCATTTACTCACCTATACAGTTATATACACACACCAGCTCACTTACTCATACAAATACTAGCACATTCTTATGCTCTTATACAATCACTGATACAAGTACACACTCATCCATACAGCCACTCTCACAATCACACACTCTCACTTATAGCCATTTATATACTCCAACACACATATATACTGCCTTTCACATATGTAGTTACTCACACATGTACCACTGAGATATACATTCACTCACTAACACACCCATACACACACTCACCCACCCATACAGTCCATCACAGATGCACTCTTGAAACCATGCACCCAGTGAATCACCCACTGACACATCTATGCACAGCGTCACACACACCCCACCCACACAAACACTCAGGCACCCATACAGATACTCAGACAACCAATCAATAACCCATGTAGACAATCATGTTGCTATTCACAAACCCATGCAGCCGCTTACACACCAACAGACAGACGGATACAGACATTCACACAGTTTAGTCACTAACCCATGCATTCAGTAAGATACGTTTAATCACTCACTTATAGAGTCAGTCACGCACCTACTAAATCATCCATTCAGACACTTATACACCCATTCATTCTTCAATACGCCTTTCCCTATATATATTAAACATATTTAAACTTTACAGAAACACACAGTCACTGGATGATGTCATCAGTGATGTCATTTGAGATGTCATCAGTGATGTCATCAGTGATGTCACTGACCATGTCATGAGTGATGTAATATGTGACGTCATCAGCAGTGCATTGCGGGGGCGCGAGTTATAGTTAGCTGAACTAACTATAACGGGGGAATTTCTCTGGTTTTGTACGAGTGAAATGTCCAACTAACTATATCGCCCCTGAAACCTATGGTTTTTTCAGTGAATTTCTAAGGTTTTTTAAATGCTAATTTCTAACTATAACGTGGTGCAGTATTAGTAGAATAAGAAAAATATGATGGCAGATACATTTTCGAGAGGCTGGGAGGTTTCAGCCCTGAAGATATTTAAACCAAGGTGCAGCTCTGCACTTTGCTTGGTTTGGCTCCATGACGTGTGGTTGCTGATTGAACTTTAAATAAAGCACCTCATCATAAGGGATTTTTTGGTGTGACGTTCTTCTGTTTGCCCTGGGATAGTGGCGTGTATCATGGGCATGTCCTTACAGAGGCCGGAAGGAAAATGTGGAGCGCAGTGCTGGTCTGCGTGAAACGAGCTCCCGGAAGTGAAGCTGCTCCGTTTTACCGGCGAGTTTGGCAATGGTGTGAGAAGGAGAGATCTGCTCCGATTACTGAGCCTCAACAGATTGAGAAGACGGGCGAATATGAACGGGAAAAGCACTGAACTGTGCGTCTGAATGGTGAGAGGCTTGGCGGCGGGTCAGGGAGGATGAGACGCCTGCGGCACCTTTACGGACGTGTGCGAGTGTCTGCCTTTCATGCCGCGCTGCCCGGCGCTTTCACCATTTTGTCTCAGCCCGCTCTGCAGCATTGTATCCGTACGGAGACTCTGAGGCTCTGAATCGTATTCCGGAGGCACCACAGGTAAGACAGGATTGAATCATTTTCCTGCGCGTGTTTGATAAATCCTTGTCAGACGTGGTGGAATTTATACAAGAGGTTATATTTGAGGTGCATACATTCAGTGTTTATAACACATGAGGAGACATCTGTTTTTACAAGGAGACACATTGCAACACCGCGTTTAAACAGAGACTGTGATAGACGAAGTTGCCGTTTGAAAACATGGCAGACAGATGGAGCAAACGTGAACTTATGCTCAAAGACATGTTCAATGAGGTTGGAGACATGCAGGAAGGACCAGGGGTAGTCAAATTCCTAGGATGTTGAACACACCACAACAAAAATTCAGAGAATTGGAACAAGCCAGGATAATGGAGGTGAACAAATGGTGGGAAGGTGTAACCCTGAAGAAATACATCGAATGCAAGCGCATTCCTAGGGGGTTAAGAATTTTTGTCCTACTGACTCTTAGCGACCTGGATTCAGATCTACTTCTCAAATGGCAGAATGACACCACAGAATGTGGAAAAACATGAGAGAGAGATCCAATTAAAAAAGGTGAAGAAATTCAATAGGGATAGAATTGACTATGCCACTGGTAGGGTATACACATTTGCACGCCGCTATGATTCAAATTTTAAAAAACAAACCATGGAACAAATCCAAGAACAGGAGCAACAAAGAATTTCAAGTGCTGAAAGCTCCGAGGCCAGCTCGGGGGACGAATGCGCCCGGGTCGTCAGACCGAGGATGGACTTTTCAGGGGAAATGCGATTGCTGCGAATGACAACAAGGGGAAGGGGGAAGGGGGGATTCCCCCCCCTCCGTAACGGAAGAACAAAAAGAACTAGGCGCAGCAGGAAGAGGCAGAGGAGGAGGAAAGAAAGGGAAAAAATAATGAAAAACGCTGAGCCTAACCCCAAGAAGGAAGACAATCTGGTGATTAATCTATCAAGTAAGATTTTAAATGAGAAACACACGAATTTGCTTAATAAGGGTTTGACATTTTGCCCTGACTCAGGTATGGATCTCGCGTCAGCTAGGGTGGACCTATATAAGTTCTGCAGGAAGCTCAAACTGAGAAAGTTCTTTGCCAATCGGTCCAGCCATAACACAAGATCAGAATATAGAACTTATTTAACTAACCTCACGGGTGAAGACATCGAACCTTTGAGGACGTTACAAGAACTGACAAGTGAAGAGGAACCCCAGGAACCCATACCTGGGGGGCTACCATCTTGGATTTTTGTACAGTAATGGGTATTGAAACCAATATGTCTGTGAGCAGTAGATGTAAAGGAAAATCTAGGTTCTGCCCACAGTTACCCCCGGGAAATAAAGTGGATATCTTTCAGGAGCTGGTGGCAGAAGACCTGAGGGATATCTACGTTAAGGAAAAAGAAAATAGAAACCAGAGAAGTTCCAAAATGAACAAGGATGACTGGTGGGCGCTCACAGACCTACGGCAAGATATGAATATCATTATCAAACAGTCCGATAAGGGCGGCAATATTGTGGTGATGGACCAGACTAAATATCATCAAGAGGTCAGAAGACTGTTGGGGGTTTCTGCCAACTATGAGAGACTAAAAACTAATCCGATCAATGATATCATGTCCATTTACCATATGAAATTATATCAATGGCATAAAGAGGGTCTAATTGACGATGGTGAATTACAATATTTACAGACCAAGTATCCCATTATGCCGACTCTCTACGTACTGCCCAAAGTGCACAAGAATCTTGAAAATCCCCCAGGCGGCCCTATTGTCAGTTTGTGTAGTTCCCTTCTAGAAAATACCTCCAGATTCATTGATATCTTCTTATTTCCATATGTTTCAGACTTACCATCCTATATACGTGATTCCATGGACTTTTTTAATCGAATTAACAACACCCCTTGGAAACCAGGTTATATCATGGCCATGGTTGACGTGGTCTCTCTGTATACTTCAATAATCCATGAGGATGGCCTGAAAGCGTGCAAATATTTTTTGAGATCACGATCCTTGAATTTATTGAGTCACACTAAAATGCTCCTTGAAATGATGTCCTTTTGTCTTGCCAACAATGTTTTTATTTTTGATGGCAAGTTTTACAGGCAGAACCAAGGAACTGCCATGGGCACTTCATTCGCTCAGACATACGCAAACTTAACTATGGGCTTTTGAGAGACAGAATGTCTGTGGTCGGAAGAGAACAATATTAATCTGGAGAGGGTGGTGCTATGGGTCCGGTACATCGATGACCTCTTCCTCATATGAGAAGGAGAGGAGAGTGATCTGAAAGATTTTCTGTCATCACTGAACAACAACTCTCTCAACCTACAGTTTACCCACACGTACAGTAGGAACTCAATTGACTACTTAGACATACGGGTATATATTGAGGATGGAAGAATGTGCACCACCGTCTTCCATAAGACCACGTCATGTAACAGTATTTTATCAGCAAACAGTGCACACCCCAAAGCCCTAAAATGGAGCATTCCTTACGGAGAGTTCCTGCGGGCTCGCAGGAATTGCTCGGAGGAGAAGGAGTACGCAAGGCAAGTTGACGTGATGTTTGACAGATTCCTAAGAAGAGGATATCCAGTCCCTGTCTTGGAAAATGCATGCTTGAGGGCCACTAGACAAAAGAGAGACAATTTACTGCTGCCTAAAAAGACTATGACACCCACTGAATTGACTGTCGAAACAACAACATTTATTACAGATTTTAACAGCTCTAACATCAGAGTCAAACAAGTTATAACTAAGCATTGGAATATTTTAAAGAAAGATCAGGAACTTAAACCTTTTATTCCAGAACATGTTAAGATCACATACAGAAAGGTAACATCGTTGGGCAACCTATTGACCCAGAGTTACTTTACTAATACAAATGTCCAAAAGAATACCTGGCTATCACATAAGGGGTTTATTAAATGTCCCAAATGCAAGGCATGCAACTATGGCCGCAACCGAGTGGATGTAACGACTCTACAAGGATTCAAGAAACCTATTAAGGAGAGGATCACCTGTGAAACTACACATGTAGTGTATCTCCTAGAATGTGGATGCGGCCAACAATATGTTGGAAGTACTGTGAATAAATTAAAACTACGTATCTTCCAACATTTGCGGGCTGTGACTAATAGGGATTTTACTAATGTGATGGCCAAGCATATTTGGAAAGAACACAATGGTAATCTAAATGACAACTTTTTCTATTCTGGCATCGAGCATATCCCGATGAAGATCAGAGGAGGGGATAGAGAATTAGCCTTGAGGCGTGCAGAATCAAGATGGATAGTGACTCTGGGCACAGAAAATCCATGGGGCCTGAATACTGACGCTGAACTTTATACCTTTCTGTAGTGTTTTCTCCTTGCTTAGTGACTTTTTTGATAACTAGATGAATGAAAGGATGATCATTATCCCTAATCCACTTTTGAATTAGGTAGACAGTAAGACAAGATGGGGTCATTAACTAACGGCAGTAAGTGGGCCTTGATTTCCCTGTTTTTTATGAATGTGACTTTTTCACTTATGTATTGGTTTTTAATTAATTGTGTGTTTTTATATGAATCATATTTTAGGCTGTGTTTCAATATGTGCACGAGCCACTTTATTTCGAATAGGTTTACAACTGCACCTGGCACTTTATTGATGTATGTGCAATTTTGGAGAGGAGGATTATATTGAATTCACCTAGTGCTGAAGGTTGCAGCAAGGTGGGTGATGAATGTATCCTTATTATTAAGTTTACATAAGCATGAGCCACTTTTCTTCCATATAGAATGATAACTGCACTTAGCACTTTTATTGCATATATGCAATTTTTGAGAGTATAACTGAGAGGAATTTCTTTATGAGATCTTTGTACTTGACAGAAACATGCACAGTACACTTTAATTTAATTAATGTGAAATGAATTTATCTGATTGTATTTTTAGATAATTTACATGGAAGGGGTGCTTCTCAGTACTCACCGTTGGATATCAAAGTTTTGGTGAAGTGTGAAGGATCTCTCACTCGCTGTTCTTTACACTTTTGTTTAGATCATGGATTGAACATTGGTCCATTATAGTATCTGGTGAGGTGGTCCTATCCCTACCCTAAATGTTCCATGTATGGAATAGGGTTATGGTCTATTATCTTTTGATTTATCTTGGTTTGTGTTGGAGACTGGCTCGGGTGTTTTGCCCTTGGCATTCTCATACTAACATGGAGGGCCGAAAACAGCCTCACCCCAAATCTCTGTGACAAATTTCGTAATGTTGAAAAGTTTGTTAATGTGAAAAGAATTTTTAATGCCAAAGATTTTTGGGAGTGTGTATGACATTGGTCCTCTCTGAATGGATTTACACAGTTTTATATGATTCTATGTGATTTTTGCACAATCTATATGCCAGATATATTTTGAAAATTGGATTTTGGTAATTTTGTCAAAATGTCCCTACAAGTCTGTGTACTTTACAAGAACTGTTTTAACATTACCTGTTCATCTGCAGCGTTGCAATCCGATCTTTTCTTTTCACAATTAGAATGAGAAAGTTAGAATGACTTTGACTGTGTCCCCTTTAAAAAAAAATGTTTGATTTTAATTGGTGATGGTTAAAGGGTAGTGATTTCCCGTTAAATTGACACTCTATGTATCACTCTATGACCCAGTAGAAGGCTCCGGCCGAAACACGTAGGTCAGCTTTTGGTTGTTATGCACATCTGCACTTTGCTTGGTTTGGCTCCATGACGTGTGGTTGCTGATTGAACTTTAAATAAAGCACCTCGTCATAAAGGATTTTTGGTGTGCCATTCTTCTGTTTGCCCTGGGAAAGTGGCGTGTATCATGGGCATGTCCTTACAGAGGCTGGAAGGAAAATATATATATATATATATATATATATATATATATATATATATATATATATATATATATATATATATATATATATACCGTCTCAAACCAAATTAAAGCATACACTCAGGAGGTAATCCCACAGGCAGTTGTTTTATTCCAGTAATGCGTTTCAACTGCAATGGGTGCCCGGTGTGTGATCAAGACTGCGTTGCAGTCAAAAGGCGTTACTGGAGTAAAACAACTGCCTGTGGGATTACCCCCTGAGTGTGTGCTTTATTTTGGTTTGAGACGGTATTACTACGTCTGGTGTGCTCCGCCGGCTTTAGCACACCAACTACCAATGGGCGAGGGAGATCGGAAGGTGCAAAAACGTGGAGGAATATATATATATATATATATATATATATATATATATATTTATATATATATAATATATTATATATATGTTATATATATATATATGTTATATATATATATATACACAATAAAACAACTGATTGGGTGTGCCTGACATCTATGTGCATCAGATAAATGTGCTAATTGAGCATCAAAGCCAAGGATTTTATTACATATATTGAATATGTCGGCTCTCCAATGACAGTCCCGGGGAGTATGCTGCCCTCCCATTGGCCATGAATGAACCAATTAAATTGCTGGACAATTTAAATAGCGTGCCTGTTTGTCAAATGTTTTTACCGCACTGAAGAAAGCATAACGCTGAAACGTGTCTGCGAGGAATAAAGCTGTTGACACGTCCTGTGAGTGCACCTACGTAGCTGTAGTTGTTTTGGAACAAGCTGGTTACATCCCCACCTTTTGGTAGCACCCTCCGCTAGTTCGGAAGCAGGCATTTTGGTGGAAAATTGGAGCCGATATATATATATATATATATATATATATATATATATATATATATACACAATAAAACAATATTGAGGAATTGCTATACCAGAGTGGCTGGATCCTTTTAACTGGATCTGGGTGAGAGACACAGATGTTTATATTAGAGGTGGCGACCGCTTATCCAGCCCCAACCTGTTTGGCTGGGCATCCATTGAACCGTAACACTACTGTTGGAACCCTTATGTGAAAGGGATGCCCGCCAGCTGCACCGAACAAATCAGAACTCTGCCCCAGACCAGGACACCGGCTTGGGAAGTCGAGTCAGCCTGTGATAGCTGGTGAGTACGGTGCTAACAGCATGGCTACCGACGGGGGTGACAGAAGTTGAGATTGGGACTGTCCTAAGCAGCCAGGGTGCACCAGAGAATGGGAACTTGGTGCAGTATTAGTAGAATAAGAAACATATGATGGCAGATACATTTTCGAGAGGCTGTGAGGTTTCAGCCCTGAAGATGTTTAAACCAAGGTGCAGCGGATGTTGCAGTGAGGCCACTTTGAATACACCAATTGGGAGTGGGACTACAATCGGCATCAAACAGAAGGGCAATCAGATGGAGAGATTGTGACGTAGAGAGGTCAGCCACTGGTGGGAGGCAACCTCCTTGCAAAACTACATAGAGGTGGAGCGCATCCCTCGTGGATTGAGAACTTTCATTATACTCACTCTATTAAACCCCAAACCACAACTATTATAAGAATGGGCAGAGAATATTAACTCATGCTCCAAAGTAATGCTGGAAATATTGATACAAGCCCAGATACAAGCATTAACAGATTATCTGAAATCTGAACAAGACCAGGAGTTGGAAAACAGCACCCTGAAACTCGTTGATGATAGAATAAAAATACACGAGAAGGCGGTAATACAAAGGAAAAAACGTGAGTTCCAAAGGGACGAGCGAGACTATGACACTGGACGAATCCTAACCTTTGCAAAGAAATTCGACAAAGCAAGACTGGAATTAGCAAGGGCCAAAACATTAGGTATCTTGGACAAAGGAAGAGGGGAGTCCAGCACTGATCTGAGCTTGGTCTTGGAATCGATAGAAGACCCAACCAACAAGCAACCATCAAAGATTTCTTTTTCCAGGGAGTTTTGGATGATGCCAAGGGATCACAAGCAATCTTTCAGATGCAAGCAAAGAGGAAGGGTGAAAGGAGGAAAATCCAGAATCAGAAATTACAAAAAAGTAGACAAAGAGAAGAACACTGGTATGGGATCAATAGCCCAGGGAAAAGGAAAGAAATAATGGCAGCATAAACATCACAACTTACGGTAATTAAGCTCTTGAAAAGAGAACTATCGGAGATAGAATGCCAGACCTTAAGACTAGGACTTTCTTATTGCACAGAAATGGTGATTGCCTATGCACAATTGAGGATAGATCTGTATAATTTTGCAAGTAATCTGAAACTGTATAAAATACATGTGTTGAAACAACAAAAGTCTACTAGAACAATACAACTGTATCAATCTGCCACTAGGTCTAACCTCATGATTAGTGACATAGAAACAGTACACCCAATGAATAACTTAGTGACAACAGAGAAGGATATGACACAAAGAGATTTATGGGACCCATTTGATCACATACATCTGAGAGATTTACCAGTTATGCATGAGATTGATACTGGGGCCACTTGTGAAACCAACTTTAGGTTGCCCTCTAAATTGATCCCCCAGATACCTAGGGACAACATTGATGTGTTCTGTGATGTTGTCGCCAATGACATACTAACGCTGAGCCAGGAAATCTCGAGGAGGCAAAACATGCATACAAAGCAATGTGAGGCAGTGATGGCATTACAGAAGGACCCTGACCTGGTAATAAAACCCTCCAATAAAGGAGGCAATATAGTCCTTATGGATAGGGAAAACTATGCGCAGGAAGATTACAGACAACTGAATAACACAGCTTGCTACATTAAGGTAGATAAGACCTATTTTAAGAATTTACAGGTGATGTATATAGATCTACTACAGGGTTGGTACGATAACTAACTGATGAGCTGGGGTAAATTACAGTATCTCAAGAATGAAACACCTACCATTCCCACACGATATCTACTCCTGAAATTACATACAAGGCTGACTAACCCCCCAGGTCGCCCAATTGCTTCATCCAAAAACAGTTTGTTTGAAAATACATCCATTTTTGTTGACCATTTTCTTTTTCCCTATGTATGTGATATGAATTACTATGTGGGGGATACAAAGATTTCATACACAAAACCCAGAAATTATATTTGGGGAATGAATGCTGGTTGGTATGCTTGAATGTGGAAAGTCTCTACACAAGCATAAGACATCTTGATGATTTGAATGCATGTATGTATTGTTTGCATGCCAGGAACATCAGTGTTTGGGAACATACACACATAATACTAAAAATGATTGAAAACTGCTTGCAGGAAAATGTCTTCATGTTTGAGAAAGATCTCTATAAACAAATTCAGAGTACTGCCATGGGCACCTGCTTCGCCCACAGCTATGGCAACTTAGCAATGGGCTGGTGGGAGGAGCAGGTGCTCTGGGGCAGTAACCTTGGTGAATGGACTGAGAAGATCAGTATTTGGCTTAGATAAATAGATGAAATTATTTTGTCTGGGAGGGCAATGAGAAAGATATCAACACATTTGCCACAAAGTTGAATGAGAATCAGGTCAATTTGAAGTTCACCATGCAATACAGCCGTGCTATCATTGATTTCCTAGAGATAAAATTGAAAATCATGAATGTGAGTTTGCATACTGAATTGTTTAGAAAGAAAACAGAAAGGAATTCCATTCTGCACACAACAAGTTGCCACCCCAATTTCCGTTGGAGCATTTCATACAGCGAATACCTTAGACCCAAAAGAAACTGTAGCTCTGAACAGAGCTACCAAGAAACCAAAGAAGAAATGACCGGGAGACTGATAGCCAGAGACTATCCACGGAAGGCACTTGAACGGACCAGTCAGAAGGCTGAGTCAATTAAAAGGAAAAAAGTATTATTTAGCCCACCCCCACCAAATGTTGAACCAGGACGGGAACCTGTTCAGTTTAGAACTAAGTTCACCAGTCAGGCAGTGAGATTAAAAAACATCTTGAAGAATAGATGGGGTATCTTGTCCCAAGATAATATACTGAAGGACAAGGTAGGGTGCTTCCCGAGCATCACATACCAAAGAAATCTGTCCTTTAAAGGCATACTGGTACATAGCCATCTAAAACCCAAGACTTCCAACTGTCTGGGACAAGGGAAAGGCTTCAAACACTGGCTATTTTAAAGCATGTATACACAGCTGTAACATTCAGGAGGTGATCCTGGGGAGACTCCTATGGAGAATGAACAAACTTGGTGGATCCCTAGATTCCTAACTTGCAAAACAGACTTCATGGTCTATGTTATCACCTGCCCCTGTGGAAAGTGGTACATTGGCTCAACCACTTTCCCTGTCCTAAAATGCATACTTGAACACTGGAGAGCTTTAACAAAAAATAACCAAAGGTATAGCACAGCCAAACACTTTCAGGAAGCTCACCAGGGAGATTGGACAATGGCCAAATCCTTTGGCATAGACACACGAGAGGAGGAAACAGATTAGGTGCATTGCGTAGATAAAAATCCAGATTTATCCTGAAAGCCGGTTGGATCATGCCACAAGGGATGAATATCGATGAAGAATTTCATTCACACTTGTAGGGGAGTACTGCTTGGGTCTCCACTTGACACAGTTTGGTGCTGACAAACTAAGTGTTTTTGTGTATATGCATTGATTTATATGTTATTCTAATCACGTTTACGTTGTGTATTAGCATGCATCAAGGTATTGATATACCCAGAATTAGGAAAGCAAACTTGGGACTATTTTTCTTCCTTTTCTCTTAGTTACGTGAGTGTTATGTTTTACGGTTGCCCTCCACTAATTGTTGTACAAACACTTCTGTTACAGAACTCAGAGGGTTGAGACCACGATGGAGCAGACTAAATAGCCACGACCAGGGAGTTAAACTGCACGGAGGAGGTCCACCTTGCATTGGAACCTTTTTCTTTTTAGTGGTGAGAATTAGAAAGCTAATGTAGCCATTTGAACACTGTGACAGTCTAGTAGGATGATTCCCCCACATTAATTAAGACTCCTCCACAACAGGTGACACAGTATTTATGTGCATAAATCTTAGACTGAGGTCATGTGATCAAGACCTATTAGGTCAAAACGTGTCTTTTTCGTTTGCCTCAATAAAACAATATTGAGGAATTGCTATAGGGGGGTGGCTGGATATTTTTTCACCGGACCTGGGTGAGGGACCCGGATATGTATATATATATATATATATATATATATATATATATATATATATATGTATCCAAACTTTCGCAGTCAGCGCCGCCGCACCTCGTGTCCTGGGTGCAATCTCCAGCGGTGGTGAGCCGCTACACAGGAATCCACAAAAGCGAACAGTTATCATCCAACCAAAACGAATGCACTCGTGGGTGAATTATAACAAAAAATGCTTTAATGTGCAAGCCTCCAAGCACTGACAGACGCATTTCGGCACGACACAGCTGTTCCTTTGATTATGAGATTAATTATCCTCTCTGCTATAATATTCAACTGGTACTTTGAATGCCCATTCAGGGTGTGATTATGAAATGAATTATGCTTTCCGTTATAACATATAACTGTTATTCTGAATGCCCATTCTGGGCGCGATATACGTCAACAAGTGGGATCACCTTTCAAATTTGTCACATTGAACTGGTAATAGATTTATATATATATATATATATATATATATATATATATATATACGTTGTCTTTTGGCTCCTTTCGCTGACTGTGGCGCTCTTTGGCTGTGCGTGACCCTGCGACCGACCGAGCCCGGCCGCCGTGAATTTTCCAAACACTTCCCTTCCACGGAAGAAAAGAAAGGGTCGCACTGTGGCTTCAGTTTCAAATCCTCGGTTTTTATTAGATGTTAACAGGCAAAATTTCACCTGGGACAAACAAAACCAACGCGTTTCGGTCTCCACTGAGACCTTGCTCACGGTAAGCCCCTTTGTTTGACCACATGTTTTTAAACTGAAGATGACTTGCATCATTTCCTGAAACAATACTGCAGGGCGTTATGGGACTTGAAGTTCTGTACCATATATTTACAAAAACCCGTATTAGTTTTACCTTTAATTTTTACATTTTAAGAAATTCTAAAAGTAAACAAACCTCACCCTCACACTAAATACATTCTTTGTGTTTGTAAGTTGGATACTTTCTAACTAATGCCTCTTTTTTGTTGATGACACAATTCATTCTTATTTGTATATACATTATATCTCTTTTATGTATATCTTTTTATGCTTTTTATACATTTTAAGATTTCCATTTAATTTCCTTCTTAAACCACAAATGTGAAACAATTCACCAGTCTTTTCCATTTTTTATATACTCCACAAGTGGAGAGTGGCACCCTTACATTCTATTCTATAAAAATTGTCCTTTTAACACTTTGTTACAAAATAATAATATAATATGTATTATGTCCATACAAAAAAAATATTTAATCCACAGCTTGTATTAGCGGGGAAGTGTGTCAGTCAAAACCCTGTATCATTTGTCAAATTCTGCCTAAATTTAACACTCCTCAAGTGGTGTGTGCTATTTTTTAAACCAATATTTATCACTTTTTTTATATATAAATATATACATTGGTAACATTTAAAGCAAGAATTATTTACACAATGATACATGTGCTTATTCTTGGGTGAGGAAAACATAAATATTACAAAAAGAAAAAACTCTAAAACCATCCTAAAACTATAGTTTGCATCACTATATCTCGAGAAGCTCTAGGCATGAATATATTCTTCTCTCAATTCTTTCATAAATGTACATAGAGTTCTTCACTTTGATTCAGACCGTGTGGTGTGAATGACCGTAAGTTCAGAATGTGATGGGATTCTTTTTGTCTCAGTTTTTTATCCCTGTCACCGCCCCTTTCCTGTTTTTTCACCGTTTCAATGGCATAGAATATCAACAATTTCCAATTTCTATTGTGGTGAGTTTCCATATGTTTTGCGACCGCATTACCACGATCCTTATGTATGGTCGCTCTCACATGTTCGAGTATTCGCTTTTTTAGTTCACATATGGTGCTTCCTACATATCTTAGTAGGCACGGACACTCGATGACGTAAATTACTAACTGGCTCTTACACGTAATTAGTTCTTGTATGTTCCAAGTTTTTCCATCCGCCACTTTTATGTGTTGAGTATTTTTGACTATTTGGCAAACTTTGCAGTTGTAACATTTCTTAAAGCCTTTGCTTTAAAGCCATAATTTATTTTTCTGTTTGTAAAAATGGCTATGAGTTAACCGATCTTTCAGGTTTGTCGCTCTTCTGTATGTTATGTTTGGAGCGGTTCCCATGATTTTTCCTACTGTGGTATCTAATTATAAGATTTTCCAATTTCTCTTTAATATATCCTTGATTTGTTTTGATTCTTTTGAGAAAGTAGTAATGAATCTTATGGGTTCTGAGTTTGATGTTTCCTTTTCAATCATTGGTTTAATTTGCAAAAGTTATTTTCTGTTTGCTTTATTCGCCTTTATATCATCCAGTGACTGTGTGTTTCTATAAAGTTTAAATATGTTTTATATATATGCCAAGGTGTATTGAAGAATGAGTGGGTGTATAAGTGTCTGGATGGAGGATTTAGTAGGTGCGTGAATGACTGTATAAGTGTATAAGTGAGTGATTAAATGTGTCTTACTGAATGCATGGGTTAGTGACTAAACTGTGTGAATGTCTGTATCAGTCTGTCTGTTGTTGTGTAAGCTGCTGCATGGGTTGGTGAGTAGCTACATGAGTGTATATATGTCTTATTGATTGGTTGCCTGAGTATTTGTATGGGTGCCTGAGTGTCTGTGTGGGTGGGTGGAGGGTGTGTGACTTTGTGCATAGATGTGTGAGTGGGTGATTCACTGGGTGTATGGGTTTTAAGAGTGTGTCTGTGAAGGGCTGTGTGGGTGAGTGAGTGTGCGTATGGCTGTGTTGGTGAGTGAATGGATGTCTCAGTGGTATATGTGTGAGTAACTACATATGTGAGAGGCAGTATATGTGAGTGTTGGATTATATAAATGACTATATGTGAGAGTGAGTGATTGTGAGAGTGGCTGTATGAATGAGTGTGTGCTTGTGTCAGTGATTGTATAAGAGAGTAAGTATGTGTTAGTATCTGTATGAATAGGTGAGGTGGTGTGTGTATAACTGTATAGTTGAGTACATGGGAGTGTGATTGATTCTTTACATGACTGACTAGGTGTGTGAGTAACTCTATGTGTGAGTGACGGTATGTGAGTGTCTGTATAGGTGTATGAGTGCATATGATAGTGCTGTATTGATGAGTGACTGCATGTATGAGTGACTGTATGGGTGAATGAGTGGATGTGCGTGTAGACCTAGGAATCAGTGAGTGAGTATGTAGTAACTGGTATTGGTGTGTCTATGGTTTCGAAAATGGTAGTCTGTATTTTAGAGTGGGTGTATCAAAGGTTATATTAGGGTGTGAGGAGGTGCATCAGATTATCACGTGGATGATGTAATCAGTGATGTCATTTGAGATGTCATCAGTGATGTCACTGACCATGTCATGAATGATGTAATATGTGACGTCATCAGCAGTGCATTGCGGGGCGCGAGTTATAGTTAGCTGAACTAACTATAACGGCCGAATTACTCTGGTTTTATATGAGTGAAATGTCCAACTAACTATAACGTCCCTGAAACCTGTGGTTTTTTCAGTGAATTTCTAAGGTTTTTTAAATGTTAATTTCTAACTATAACGTCCCTGAAACCTATGGTTTTTTCAGTGAATTTCAAAGGTTTTTTAAATTCTAATTTCTAACTATAACGTCCCTGAAACCTGTGGTTTTTCAGTGAATTTCAAAGGTTTTTTAAATGCTACTTTCTAACTATGCCTACAGAGGTAGGACATGTGCAGAAAGAGGAAGAAAGGCGCAGAAAGAAGCAAGAGAAATGCAGAAAGAGGCAACAGAAGTCCAGAAAGACAAAGAAAGGTGCAGAAAGAAGCAAGAGATGTGCACAAAGAACCAACAGAGGAGCAGAAAGAGGCCTTGTTGCAAAGTCATCCTGTGCCCCCAACTTTTTGCTGACGGGTACTGGTGGTAACTGACTCTGACTAACCAGGCCAGAGGCCAGTGCTATGCTGAAAGACACTTAGAATACAGTGAACACACCTACATACACTAGGGTACACTATACTTTGGGGTACCCCTGTGATTGGCATGACCTCCCCTGTATGCCCCTAGTACTTAATAGGGCAGGGGGATTAAAACTACCTCTAACTAAGAGGTGCAGAAGGAGGCAAGAGAAGTGCAGAAAGAAGCAACAGAGGTGCCGAAAGAGGCACGAGAGGTGCAGAAAAAAGCAAGTGAAGTGCAGAAAGAGGCAAGTGATGTGCAGAAAGAAGCAAGAGCAGTGCAGAAAGAACCAACAGAGGTGAAAAAAGAGGCAAAAGGGGTGCAGAAAGGGGTAGGAGAGGTGCACAAAGAGGCAAGAGAGGTACAGAAAGAGGCAGGAGGGGTGCAGAAAGAAGAAAGAGAAGTGCAGAAAGAGGCAAGTAAGGTGCAGAAAGAAGCAAGAGCAGTGCAGAGGGAAGAGGGGTGGAGAGAGAGGCAAGAGGGGTGCAAAAAAAGGTAGGAGGGGTGCACAGAGAGGCAAGAGAGGTACAGAAAGAGGCAGGAGGGGTACAGAAAGAAGGAAGAGAAGTGCAGAAAGAAGTAACAGAGGTGCTGAAAGAGGCGCAAAGGGTACAGAAAGAGGCAACAGAGGTACAGAAAGAGGCAAGAGAGGTGCAGAAACAGGCAGGAAAGGTGCAGAAAGAGGGAACAGGGGTGCAGATAGAGGCAAGAGAGGTGCAGAAAGAGAAAAGAGGGGTGCAGAAAGAGGCAAGAGATCTGCAGAAAAAAGCAACAGAGTTGCTGAAAGAGGCAAGTGAGGTGCAGAAAGGGGCAAGAGATCTGCAAACAAAAGCAACAGACGTGCTGAAAGAGGCAATTGAGGTGCAGAAAGAAGGAAGAGAAGTGCAGAAAGAGGCAATGGAAGTGCAGAAAGAAGCAGCAGAGGAGCAGAAAGAGGCAAAAGGGGTGTAGAAAGAGGCAAGAAAAGTGAAGAAAGAGGCAACCGAGGTACAGATAGAGGCAAGAGAGATGCAGAAACAGGCATGAAAGGTACAGAAAGAGGGAACAGGGATGCAGAAAGAAGCAAGAGAGGTGCAGAAAGAGAAAAGAGGGGTGCAGAAAGAGGCATGAGATCTGCAGAAAAAAGCAACAGAGGTGCTGAAAGAGGCAAGTGAGGTACAGAAAGAGGCAAGAGATCTGTAGAAAAAAGCAACAGAGGTGCAGAAGGAGGCACAAGGAGTGCTGAAAGAAGGAAGAGAAGTGCAGAAAGAAGCAACAGAGGTACTGAAAGAGGCACGAAGGGTGCAGAAAGAGTCAAGAGAAGTGCATAAAGAAGCACCAGAGGTACAAAAAGAGGCAAGAGTGGTGCAGAAAGAGGGAAGAGAGGTGTAGAAAGAGGCTAGAGAGTTGCACAAAGAGGGAAGACAAGGTGTAGAAAGAAGCAAGAAAAGTGCAGAAAGAGGCAAGTGAGAAGCAGAAACAGGCAAGAAAGGTACAGAAAGAGGGAAGACGAGTGCAGAAAGAGACAACAGGGTTGCAGAAAGAAGCAAGACAGATGCAGAAAGAAGCATACAAAGTGCAGAATGAAGCAACAGGGGTACAGAAAGAGGCAAGTGAAGGGCAGAAAGAAGCAACAGAGGTGCAGAAAGAGGCAAGAGAACTGCAGAAAAAGGCAAGAAAAGTGCAGAAAGAGGCAAAAGAGGTACATAAAAAGACAACAGGGGTGCAGAAAGAAGCAAGACAGGTGCAGAAAGAAGCATGGAAAGTGCAGAATGAAGCAACAGGGGTGCAGAAAGAGGCAAGAGAAGTATAGAAAGGAGAAAGTGAGGTGCAGAAAGAGCCATCAGAGGTGCAAAAAGAGGCAAGAGAGGTGCAGAAACAGGCAAGAGAAGTGCACAAAGAGGCAAGAGAATTGCTGAAAGAAGCAACAGAGGTGTAGAAAGAAGCAAGAAAAGTGCAGAAAGAGGCAAGTGAGATGCAAAAACAGGCAGGAAGGTACAAAAAAAGGGAAGACGAGTGCAGAAAGAGACAACAGGGGTGCAGAAAGAAGCAAATGAGGTGCAGAAAGAGGCAACAGACGTGCAGAAAGAGGGAAGAGAACTGCAGAAAAAGGCAAGAAAAGTGCAGAAAGAGGCAAAAGAGGTACATAAAGAGACAACAGGGGTGCAGAAAGAAGCAAGACAGGTGCAGAAAGAAGCATGGTAAGTGCAGAATGAAGCAACAGGGGTGCAGAAAGAGGCAAGAGAAGTGTAGAAAGGAGCAAGTGATGTGCAGAAAGAGCCAACAGAGGTGCAAAAAGAGGCAAGAGAGGTGCAGAAACAGGCAAGAGAAGTGCACAAAGAGGCAAGATAATTGCTGAAAGAAGCAACAGAGGTGTAGAAAGAAGCAAGAAAAGTGCAGAAAGAGGCAAGTGAGATGCAAAAACAGGCAGGAAAGGTACAGAAAGAGGGAAGATGAGTGCAGAAAGAGACAACAGGGGTGCAGAAAGAAGCAAATGAGGTGCAGAAAGAGGCAACAGACATGCAGATAGAGGGAAGAGAGGTGCAGAAAAAGGCAGGAAAAGTGCAGACAGAGGCAAAAGAGGTACATAAAGAGACAACAGGGATGCACAAAGAAGCAAGACAGGTGCAGAAAGAAGCATGGAAAGTGCAGAATGAAGCAACAGGGGTGCAGAAAGAGGCAAGAGAAATGTAGAAAGGAGCAAGTGAGGTGCAGAAAGAGCCAACAGAGGTGCAAAAAAAGGCAAGAAAGGTGCAGAAACAGGCAAGAAAAGTGCACAAAGAGGCAAGAGAATTGCTGAAAGAAGCAACAGAGGTGTAGAAAGAAGCAATAAAAGTGCAGAAAGAGGTAAGTGAGATGCATAAACAGGCAGGAAAGGTACAGAAAGAGGGAAGACGAGTGCAGAAAGAGACAACAGGGATGCAGAAAGAAGCAAATGAGGTGCAGAAAGAGGCAACAGACGTGCAGAAAGAGGGAAGAGAACTGCAGAAAAAGGCAAGAAAAGTGCAGAAAGAGGAAAAAGAGGTACATAAAGAGACAACAGGGGTGCATAAAGAAGCAAGACAGGTGCAGAAAGAAGCATGGACAGTGCAGAATGAAGCAACAGGGGTGCAGAAAGAGGCAAGAGAAGTGTAGAAAGGAGCAAGTGAGTTGCAGAAATAGCCAACAGAGGTGCAAAAAGAGGCAAGAGAGGTGCAGAAACAGGCAAGAAAAGTACAGAAAGAGGCAAAAGAGGTACATAAAGAGACAACAGGGGTGCACAAAGAAGCAAGACAGGTGCAGAAAGAAGCATGGAAAGTGCAGAATGAAGCAACAGGGGTGCAGAAAGAGGCAAGAGAAGTGTAGAAAGGAGCAAGTGAGGTGCAGAAAGAGCCAACAGAGGTGCAAAAAGAGGCAAGAGAGGTGCAGAAACAGGCAAGAGAAGTGCACAAAAGAGGCAAGAATATTGCTGAAAGAAGCAACAGAGGTGTAGACAGAAGCAAGAAAAGTGCAGAAAGCGGCAAGTGAGATGCAAAAACAGCCAGGAAAGGTACAGAAAGAGGGAAGACGAGTGCATAAAGAGACAACAGGGGTGCAGAAAGAAGCAAATGAGGTGCAGAAAGAGGCAACAGACGTGCAGAAAGAGGGAAGAGAGGTGCAGAAAGTACAAGAGATTTGCAGAATGAGGTCAAGAGAAGTGCAGAAAAAGAAAGAAACGTGCATAAAGAAGCAACAGAAATGCAGAAAGAGGCAAGAGAGGCACAGAGGGAAGCAAGAGTGGCTTGCACACCATTAGTACCAATTTAACACTCACATTTAGCAATAAGTAACAGGTGACCATTCTAGGTTTGCAAAGGGCCTTCCACCACGCTGTAACACTTGTTGCTGCATTTTTGGTAACGTTTGACCCGTTTCAGCTAGAAACAAGGCTTTTTTTGTTCAAATCTGCAGATTAGGGTGCAGATGATGAGTTACGTGGCTAATGCAGAAAATGTATAATTGTGCGAAAGTCGGTGCAGCCAAACAGTCACATAATTCCAGTGGCCCTGCTCATACCTCTGACTAGGTCCACAAGTGCTCCTCAGTGATTCCATCTTTTTTTGTCTCACTGAGTTCATAATTGAGCTTCTATGGAAACGAGGAAGACTAAACCTGAGGTTACCACTCCACAACACAGACTACCATACCACATAATTACTCTCCATAACACATAATCCCACTCTACATAATTCCTATACACTAAATACCACATACTTTCTATCCACATAATTTCACTGCACAACATACCACATAATTCCACTACACACAACATACATCCACTCCACTCCAAAAAACATTAGTAAAAAACTTTTACATTTACAACGCCAATAGCTCTAATTCTCGCAAATGCGAAACCTATTACATTGCAAACACTTCTTTAACTAGTAGTCGTGTTTGCAGAGTGGTGGAGAAAGGGTGCTGGGCCTGCGACCAGCGCTCAGGAATTCCGGTGCGTAGGGCTTACAGGAGGTACAAGTAGGGCTTCTTGGCCCCTAAAGTCCCTCAGGAGTAAATTGGACTTCATCCCCCATCCCGTAGTCTGCCAGGAGGTGCGTTTGCAGAATGGTGGAGAAAGGGGGGCATGGCCTTCGAAGACGTTTTAGCAATCCCACTGTGCGGGACTTACTGGAGGTAACAAGAGGGGTAGTTGGCCCCAAAGGATATGCTTGGGGGCCAACTACCCCTCCTATTACCTCCAGTAAGTCCCACAGAGCAGCATTGCTAAGTTCAAAGAGCAGGCCATGCCCCCTTTGCCCACCACTCTCCAAACGCGCTCCCTGGGGCGCTCTTGGATGGGGATTCAAGTCCCCTTCGCTGCTGGGGGTCCTTTAGGGGCCAACTAGCCTACCTCTTACCTCCAGTAAGCCCCATACAGTAGGATTGCTGAGAGGTAGACAAAGACCACGGCCCCTTTCTCCACCACTCTGCAAACGCGCCCCCTGGCGCGTTGTTAGTTGGGGAATTAATTCCCCTTGAATACTGAGGGTCCCTGGGGGCCAACTAGCCCACCAGGTACCTCAAGTAAGCGCCACACAGCTGGATTGCAGAGAGGTGGTCTGAGGCCACACACCCTTTTTACACCACTCTGCAAACGCGCCTCTTGGCGCACTGCTGCTCGGGGGATGAAGTCCACTTGTGTCCTGAGGTCCTCAGGACACAAGAGGACCTCATCGCCCCACCAGCAGTGTGCCAAGATTCACGTTTGCAGAGTGGTGTAAAAAGGGGCGTGGCCTTGGACCACCTCTCTGCAACGCAGCTCTGTGGTGCATATTGGAGGTACCTGGTGGGCTAATTGGACCCCAGGGACCCCCAGTATTCAAGGGGAATTAATTCCCCAACTAACAATGCGCCAGGGGGCGCGTTTGCAGAGTGGTGGAGAAAGGGGGTGTGGCCTCCGGCGAGATGCTGGTATTTTTTTTACAAAGGGGGCTGTGTGGCCCCCCTTTTTTTTACTTTTTTGGGGCCCTGGGGATCCCCATCCCCCAGGGCCTGACCCCTTTTTCTAAAAAAAAAAAAAATTTAATCGGGAAGGGGCCGCGTTGCTCCCCTCCCGAGGCCAATTTCAGCCCCGGGGACCCCATCCCCCGGGGCATGGCCCCTCTTTTTTTTAATTATTTATTTAATACTTTGGAGGGGGGCCACGTGGCTCCCCTCCTCAGGCCAATTATGGCCCCGGGGACGCCATCCCCCGGGGCCGGCCTTTCCTTTTTTTTATTTATTTTATTGCAGGGGAGGGGGCCCACGTGGCCCCCCTCCTGGGCCCCAATGCCCCCACGGTCCCGCCGGCTCCCCGCCTCCTGCGGGAGCCGGCATTGCTTTTGCACAAGGGGAGCTGCTGACATGCAGCTCCACTTGTGCAAAAGCAATCTGCTTTGGTTTTTGGAAGCGAGAGCAGGCTTCCTGTTCTCGCTTCCAAAAACCAAAGCAGTGTTTGCTATGGCAGGGTGGGAGGCGTGCTCCCGCCCTGCCATAGCAAACAGCAATGTCCCGGGGGTGGGCACCCCGGGACATTGCAGGAGCCGGCCCTGGGGGGTGGCGGTCCCTAGGGCCATCAAGGGCTCCAGGAGGGGGGTCTCGTGGCCCCCCACCCTTCATTTATATAGCCCCGGGGGAGGTGGTGGTCCCCGGGGCCGGGGGTCCATAACAGACCCCCATATTATTATAATCAATGCCCCGGGGAGGTGGTGGTCCTCGGGGCAGTGTGGGGGGGCTCGAGCCCCCCCACACTAATTACTTTCAAGGCCCCAGGGAGGTGGCAGTCCCCGGGGCTTGGGGGGGCCTGCGAGGCCCCCCTCCCTAATTTGAAGAAATCCCCGGGGAGGTGGCGGTCCCCGGGGCTAGTGGTGGGCTGCGAGGCTCCCCCACCCTTATTGCTTTATGCCCCAGGGAGGTGGCAGTCCCCGGGGCTGCGGGGGCCCTCGTAAGCCCCCGCAACATAATTAGGCATGCCCCCGGGACCTGGCCCACCCGGGGCCTTAAATACAACGAAGCGCGGGAGTCCGCGCTTCGTTTTTTTAAATTTTCTCGGCCGTATTCGTGACCCCAGCGCAAATTCGGCTGTTTTTTTAAAAAAAAATGCTTTTTTTTGGCCCTGGGGGTCGTTGTGGGACCCACTGAACAGGCCTAGGGGGTCAGGGTGTTTGTACCATGCCCCCTTTTCTTGTTATTCACCTTTTTATTTACTCTTTTCTTGTGGCTCGGTTACCGAGTCACAAGATGGCTGCCAACACTTCCTTTTTTGGAGTGTTGGCAGCCAATCAGAGTGAAGCTCGTGCCCGGGAGGGTTCGCCAACCCTCCTCGGTGCTCAGATATTGATATTTTTCTTTTTCTAATTTCTCAGAAACTACTGAACGGATTTACACCATTTAACAAAAAGGGCTCTTTCTGAACCAAGACCTACCTATTTGCCAAATTTGGTGTGATTCCGTTCAGCAGTTCGGGCTGTAGCTTTGTCTAAAGGTCCTAGGGAAATTAACATGGGGAAAACGCGTTTTGGGACCCCCCTTTTTTCTCGGCCCCCGCTTGACCAATCACCCCAAAACTTTTAAGACAGGAGCTGAACGGAGCGCCCCACTAGTTTTGAAACTTTCGCGAAGATTCGTCAAACGGCGCCAAAGATATTGGCAAAAGAAAAAACGCGATTTGAATAGAAACGAGGTCCAAACTATAACTACCTACTGGCAACCGCCAGTAGGTAATATATATATATTACAGCTCGGTGGGGAATGTCCAACAGGTTAGGCAGCACTCGGGCACAAAAGAGCTTACCCCAATCGCTTTATTAGGTACATCAGTCACGCTTAACCAGCAATTAAAAGCAGCGGTCCGCAACCCTGACGCGTTTCGAGTAATTCTCTTCCTCAGAGGGTAATTGCAGTCGAAAGCGCAAATGCGACGACACCTTCCCTTGCATTTACACCATATCGTGAGTCCTGATTGGACGCCTCAAATGAGTAATTCACGTTGCCTGCTGGGAGGCGAAGTCCGTTAATGTCCCCAAATGGTTGCGCTCCCATTATTGCTGTTGTTTACGGCTCCACATAAGCCCCGGCACGCGTGACTGATTAAATCCATCTGTTGTGCCCCACATATGAAGCCCCTCATGATTAGAAGCCCCGTGGCCCCCATTTTCTGGAGTGGTGCTAGCTCTGCGGCAGGACGGCCGCACATAGATTACAGCTCGGTGGGGAATGTCCAACAGGTTAGGCAGCACTCGGGCACAAAAGAGCTTACCCCAATCGCTTTATTAGGTACATCAGTCACGCTTAACCAGCAATTAAAAGCAGCGGTCCACAACCCTGACGCGTTTCGAGTAATCCTCTTCCTGAGAGGGTAATTGCAGTCCAAAGCGCAAATGCGGCGACACCTTCCCTTGTATTTACACCATATCGTGAGTCCTGATTGGACGCCTCAAATGAGTAATTCACGTTGCCTGCTGGGAGGCGAAGTCCGTTAATGTCCCCAAATGGTTGCGCTCTCATTATTGCTGCTGTTTACGGCTCCACATAAGTCCTGGCACGCGTGACTGATTAAATCCATCTGTTGTGCCCCACATATGAAGACCCTCATGATTAGAAGCCCCGTGGCCCCCATTTTCTGGAGTGCTGCTAGCCCTGCGGCAGGACGGCCGCACATAGATTACAGCTCGGTGGGGAATGTCCAACAGGTTAGGCAGCACTCGGGCACAAAAGAGCTTACCCCAATCGCTTTATTAGGTACATCAGTCACGCTTAACCAGCAATTAAAAGCAGCGGTCCGCAACCCTGATGCGTTTCGAGTAATCCTCTTCCTCAGAGGGTAATTGCAGTCCAAAGCGCAAATGCGGCGACACCTTCCCTTGCATTTACACCATATCGTGAGTCCTGATTGGACGCCTCAAATGAGTAATTCACGTTGCCTGCTGGGAGGCGAAGTCCGTTAATGTCCCCAAATGGTTGCGCTCTCATTATTGCTGCTGTTTACGGCTCCACATAAGCCCCGGCACGCGTGACTGATTAAATCCATCTGTTGTGCCCCACATATGAAGCCCCTCATGATTAGAAGCCCCGTGACCCCCATTTTCTGAAGTGGTGCTAGCCCTGCGGCAGTTCGGCCGCACATAGATTACAGCTCGGTGGGGAATGTCCAACAGGTTAGGCAGCATTCAGGCACAAAAGAGCTTACCCCAATCGCTTTATTAGGTACATCAGTCACGCTTAACCAGCAATTAAAAGCAGCGGTCCACAACCCTGGCGCGTTTCGAGTAATCCTCTTCCTCAGAGGGTAATTGCAGTCCAAAGCGCAAATGCGGCGACACCTTCCCTTGCATTTACACCATATCGTGAGTCCTGATTGGACGCCTCAAATGAGTAATTCACGTTGCCTGCTGGGAGGCGAAGTCCGTTAATGTCCCCAAATGGTTGCGCTCTCATTATTGCTGCTGTTTACTGCTCCACATAAGCCCCGGCATGTGTGACTGATTAAATCCATCTGTTGTGCCCCACATATGAAGCCCCTCATGATTAGAAGCCCCGTGGCCCCCATTTTCTGGAGTGGTGCTAGCCCTGCGGCAGGACGGCTGCACATAGATTACAGCTCGGTGGGGAATGTCCAACAGGTTAGGCAGCACTCGGGCACAAAAGAGCTTACCCCAATCGATTTATTAGGTACATCAGTCACACTTAACCAGCAATTAAAAGCAGCGGTCCGCAACACTGACGCGTTTCGAGTAATCCTCTTCCTCAGAGGGTAATTGCAGTCCAAAGCGCAAATGCGGCGACACCTTCCCTTGCATTTACACCATATCGTGAGTCCTGATTGGACGCCTCAAATGAGTAATTCACGTTGCCTGCTGGGAGGCGAAGTCCGTTAATGTCCCCAAATGGTTGTGCTCTCATTATTGCTGCTGTTTACGGCTCCACATAAGCCCCGGCACGCGTGACTGATTAAATCCATCTGTTGTGCCCCACATATGAAGCCCCTCATGATTAGAAGCCCCGTGGCCCCCATTTTCTGGAGTGGTGCTAGCCCTGCGGCAGGACGGCCGCACATAGATTACAGCTCGGTGGGGAATGTCCAACAGGTTAGGCAGCACTCGGGGACAAAAGAGCTTACCCCAATCGCTTTATTAGGTACATCAGTCACGCTTAACCAGCAATTAAAAGCAGCGGTCCGCAACCCTGACGCTTTTCGAGTAATCCTCTTCCTCAGAGGGTAATTGCAGTCCAAAGCGCAAATGCGGCGACACCTTCCCTTGCATTTACACCATATCGTGAGTCCTGATTGGACGCCTCAAATGAGTAATTCACGTTGCCTGCTGGGAGGCGAAGTCCGTTAATGTCCCCAAATGGTTGCGCTCTCATTATTGCTGCTGTTTACGGCTCCACATAAGCCCCGGCATGTGTGACTGATTAAATCCATCTGTTGTGCCTCACATATGAAGCCCCTCATGATTAGAAGCCCCATGGCCCCCATTTTCTGGAGAGGTGCTAGCCCTGCGGCAGGACGGCCGCACATAGATTACAGCTCGGTGGGGAATGTCCAACAGGTTAGGCAGCACTCGGGCACAAAAGAGCTTACCCCAATCGCTTTATTAGGTACATCAGTCACGCTTAACCAGCAATTAAAAGCAGCGGTCCGCAACCCTGACGCGTTTCGAGTAATCCTCTTCCTCAGAGGGTAATTGCAGTCCAAAGCGCAAATGCGGCGACACCTTCCCTTGCATTTACACCATATCGTGAGTCCTGATTGGACGCCTCAAATTAGTAATTCACGTTGCCTGCTGGGAGGCGAAGTCCGTTAATGTCCCCAAATGGTTGCGCTCTCATTATTGCTGCTGTTTACGGCTCCACATAAGCCCCGGCACGTGTGACTGATTAAATCCATCTGTTGTGCCCCACATATGAAGCCCCTCATGATTAGAAGCCCCATGGCCCCCATTTTCTGGAGTGGTGCTAGCCCTGCGGCAGGACGGCCGCACATAGATTACAGCTCGGTGGGGAATGTCCAACAGGTTAGGCAGCACTCGGGCACAAAAGAGCTTACACCAATCGCTTTATTAGGTACATCAGTCACGCTTAACCAACAATTAAAAGCAGCGGTCGGCAACCCTGACGCGTTTCGATTAATCCTCTTCCTCAGAGGGTAATTGCAGTCCAAAGCGCAAATGCGGCGACACCTTCCCTTGCATTTACACCATATCGTGAGTCCTGATTGGACGCCTCAAATGAGTAATTCACGTTGCCTGCTGGGAGGTGAAGTCCGTTAATGTCCCCAAATGGTTGCGCTCTCATTATTGCTGCTGTTTACGGCTCCACATAAGCCCCGGCACACGTGACTGATTAAATCCATCTGTTGTGCCCCACATATGAAGCCCCTCATGATTAGAAGCCCCGTGACCCCCATTTTCTGGAGTGGTGCTAGCCCTGCGGCAGGACGGCTGCACATAGATTACAGCTCGGTGGGGAATGTCCAACAGGTTAGGCAGCACTCGGGCACAAAAGAGCTTACCCCAATCGATTTATTAGGTACATCAGTCATGCTTAACCAGCAATTAAAAGCAGCGGTCCGCAACCCTGACGCGTTTCGAGTAATCCTCTTCCTCAGAGGGTAATTGCAGTCCAAAGCGCAAATGCGGCGACACCTTCCCTTGCATTTACACCATATCGTGAGTCCTGATTGGACGCCTCAAATGAGTAATTCACGTTGCCTGCTGGGAGGCGAAGTCCGTTAATGTCCCCAAATGGTTGCGCTCTCATTATTGCTGCTGTTTACGGCTCCACATAAGCCCCGGCATGCGTGACTGATTAAATCCAGCTGTTGTGCCCCACATATGAAGCCCCTCATGATTAGAAGCCCCATGGACCCCATTTTCTGGAGTGGTGCTAGCCCTGCGGCAGGACGGCCGCACATAGATTACAGCTCGGTGGGGAATGTCCAACAGGTTAGGCAGCACTCGGGCACAAAAGAGCTTACCCCAATCGCTTTATTAGGTACATCAGTCACGCTTAACCAGCAATTAAAAGCAGAGGTCCGCAACCCTGACGCGTTTCGAGTAATCCTCTTCCTCAGAGGGTAATAGCAGTCCAAAGCGCAAATGCGGCGACACCTTCCCTTGCATTTACACCATATCGTGAGTCCTGATTGGACGCCTCAAATGAGTAATTCACGTTGCCTGCTGGGAGGCGATTTCCGTTATTGTCCCCAAATGGTTGCGCTCTCATTATTGCTGCTGTTTACGGCTCCACATTAGCCCCGGCATGCGTGACTGATTAAATCCATCTGTTGTGCCCCACATATGAAGCCCCTCATGATTAGAAGCCCCATGGCCCCCATTTTCTGGAGTGGTGCTAGCCCTGCGGCAGTACGGCCGCACATAGATTACAGCTCGGTGGGGAATGTCCAACAGGTTAGGCAGCACTCGGGCACAAAAGAGCTTACCCCAATCGCTTTATTAGGTACATCAGTCACGCTTAACCAGCAATTAAAAGCAGCGGTCCGCAACCCTGACGCGTTTCGAGTAATCCTCTTCCTCAGAGGGTAATTGCAGTCCAAAGCGCAAATGCGGCGACACCTTCCCTTGCATTTACACCATATCGTGAGTCCTGATTGGACGCCTCAAATGAGTAATTCACGTTGCCTGCTGGGAGGCGAAGTCCGTTAATGTCCCCAAATGGTTGCGCTCTCATTATTTCTGCTGTTTACGGCTCCACATAAGCCCCGGCACGCGTGACTGATTAAATCCATCTGTTGTGCCCCACATATGAAGCCCCTCATGATTAGAAGCCCCATGGTCCCCATTTTCTGGAGTGGTGCTAGCCCTGCGGCAGGACGGCCGCACATAGATTACAGCTCGGTGGGGAATGTCCAACAGGTTAGGCAGCACTCGGGCACAAAAGAGCTTACACCAATCGCTTTATTAGGTACATCAGTCACGCTTAACCAGCAATTAAAAGCAGCGGTCCGCAACCCTGACGCGTTTCGAGTAATCCTCTTCCTCAGAGGGTAATTGCAGTCCAAAGCGCAAATGCGGCGACACCTTCCCTTGCATTTACACCATATCGTGAGTCCTGATTGGACGCATCAAATGAGTAATTCACGTTGCCTGCTGGGAGGCGAAGTCCTTTAATGTCCCCAAATGGTTGCGCTCTCATTATTGCTGCTGTTTACGGCTCCACATAAGTAGGCCTGGGCGGAAAACTACGCTACGCTTGCGTAGTTTGCGAAGTTTGCGCTACTTCGCACAACGCGAATTGCACGTAGCACAGTGCAAACATGCGTAGCGTAGCGTAGCGTAGTGCAGCGGTCATTTTTTGCTTGCTCGCGGTCCTCAACGTCAAGTTGGCGACCGCGAGCAAGCAAAATGACATCCCGGCGAGACTTTTTCTTCGTTCGCGATCAGCAACATCAAGTTGCCGATCGCGAGCGTGGAAAATAAACCTCCTGGCGAGATTCTCAACGCGGGGAGGTCAGGTTTCTCATTGCGAGTGGTCGCGTATGCTCGTGACCGCTCGCGATGAGAAACTACCAGTCCGCGTTGAGAAGCTGCCGCCGAGTAAAAATCTACTCGAGCGGCAGTAAAAGACAGCTTGCACTGTGCAAGATGCCGGTTTCAATGACTGTACAGTGCGGACAAGCATCCGGCACTGTGTAATCATTGCGAACACGCACTACGCAGTTCGCGTAGTGCTACGCGTAGCTCGCGTAGTGCGAACTTCACTTTGCGTAGCTTCGCGAAGCGCTACTTCGCGAACTACGCCCAGGGTTACACATAAGCCCCGGCACGCGTGACTGATTAAATCCATCTGTTGTGCCCCACATATGAAGCCCCTCATGATTAGAAGCCCCGTGACCCCCATTTTCTGGAGTGGTGCTAGCCCTGCGGCAGGACGGCCGCACATAGATTACAGCTCGGTGGGGAATGTCCAACAGGTTAGGCAGCACTCGGGCACAAAAGAGCTTACCCCAATCGCTTTATTAGGTACATCAGTCATGCTTAACCAGCAATTAAAAGCAGCGGTCTGCAACCCTGACACGTTTCGAGTAATCCTCTTCCTCAGAGGGTAATTGCAGTCCAAAGCGCAAATGCGGCGACACCTTCCCTTGCATTTACACCATATCGTGAGTCCTGATTGGACGCCTCAAATGAGTAATTCACGTTGCCTGCTGCGAGGCGAAGTACGTTAATGTCCCCAAATGGTTGCGCTCTCATTATTGCTGCTGTTTACGGCTCCACATAAGCCCCGGCATGCGTGACTGATTAAATCCATCTGTTGTGCCCCACATATGAAGCCCCTCATGATTAGAAGCCCCATGGCCCCCATTTTCTGGAGTGGTGCTAGCCCTGCGGCAGGACGGCCGCACATAGATTACAGCTCGGTGGGGAATGTCCAACAGGTTAGGCAGCACTCGGGCACAAAAGAGCTTACCCCAATCGCTTTATTAGGTACATCAGTCACGCTTAACCAGCAATTAAAAGCAGAGGTCCGCAACCCTGACGCGTTTCGAGTAATCCTCTTCCTCAGAGGGTAATAGCAGTCCAAAGCGCAAATGCGGCGACACCTTCCCTTGCATTTACACCATATCGTGAGTCCTGATTGGACGCCTCAAATGAGTAATTCACGTTGCCTGCTGGGAGGCGAAGTCCGTTAATGTCCCCAAATGGTTGCGCTCTCATTATTGCTGCTGTTTATGGCTCCACATAAGTCCCGGTACGCGTGACTGATTAAATCCATCTGTTGTGCCCCACATATGAAGCCCCTCATGATTAGAAGCCCCGTGGCCCCCATTTTCTGGAGTGGTGCTAGCCCTGCGGCAGGACGGCCGCACATAGATTACAGCTCGGTGGGGATTGTCCAACAGGTTAGGCAGCACTCGGGCACAAAAGAGCTTACCCCAATCGATTTATTAGGTACATCAGTCACGCTTAACCAGCAATTAAAAGCAGTGGTCCGCAACCCTGACGCGTTTCGAGTAATCCTCTTCCTCAGAGGGTAATTGCAGTCCAAAGCGCAAATGCGGCGACACCTTCCCTTGCATTTACACCATATCGTGAGTCCTGATTGGACGCCTCAAATGAGTAATTCACGTTGCCTGCTGGGAGGCGAAGTCCGTTAATGTCCCCAAATGGTTGCGCTCTCATTATTGCTGCTATTTACGGCTCCACATAAGCCCCGGCACGCGTGACTGATTAAATCCATCTGTAGTGCCCCACATATGAAGCCCCTCATGATTAGAAGCCCCGTGGCCCCCATTTTCTGGAGTGGTGCTAGCCCCGCGGCAGGACGGCCGCACATAGATTACAGCTCGGTGGGGAATGTCCAACAGGATAGGCAGCACTCGGGCACAAAAGAGCTTACCCCAATCGCTTTATTAGGTACATCAGTCATGCTTAACCAGCAATTAAAAGCAGCGGTCCGCAACCCTGACGCGCTTCGAGTAATCCTCTTCCTCAGAGGGTAATTGCAGTCCAAAGCGCAAATCCGGCGACACCTTCCCTTGCATTTACACCATATCGTGAGTCCTGATTGGACGCCTCAAATGAGTAATTCACGTTGCCTGCTGGGAGGCGAAGTCCGTTAATGTCCCCAAATGGTTGCGCTCTCATTATTGCTGCTGTTTACGGCTCCACAAAAGCCCCGGCACGCGTGAGTGATTAAATCCATCTGTTGTGCCCCACATATGAAGCCCCTCATGATTAGAAGCCCCGTGGCCCCCATTTTCTGGAGTGGTGCTAGCCCTGCGGCAGGACGGCCGCACATAGATTACAGCTCGGTGGGGAATGTCCAACAGGTTAGGCAGCACTCGGGCACAAAAGAGCTTACCCCAATCGCTTTATTAGGTACATCAGTCATGCTTAACCAGTAATTAAAAGCAGCGGTCCGCAACCCTGACGCGTTTCGAGTAATCCTCTTCCTCAGAGGGTAATTGCAGTCCAAAGCGCAAATGCGGTGACACCTTCCCTTGCATTTACACCATATCGTGAGTCCTGATTGGACGCCTCAAATGAGTAATTCACGTTGCCTGCTGGGAGGCAAAGTCCGTTAATGTCCCCAAATGGTTGCGCTCTCATTATTGCTGCTGTTTACGGCTCCACATAAGCCCCGGCACGCGTGACTGATTAAATCCATCTGTTGTGCCCCACATATGAAGCCCCTCATGATTAGAAGCCCTGTGGCCCCCATTTTCTGGAGTGGTGCTAGCCCTGCGGCAGGACGCCCGCACATAGATTACAGCTCGGTGGGGAATGTCCAACAGGTTAGGCAGCACTCGGGCACAAAAGAGCTTACACCAATCACTTTATTAGGTACATCAGTCACGCTTAACCAGCAATTAAAAGCAGCGGTCCGCAACCCTGACGCGTTTCGAGTAATCCTCTTCCTCAGAGGGTAATTGCAGTCCAAAGCGCAAATGCGGCGACACCTTCCCTTGCATTTACACCATATCGTGAGTCCTGATTGGATGCCTCAAATGAGTAATTCACGTTGCCTGCTGGGAGGCGAAGTCCGTTAATGTCCCCAAATGGTTGCGCTCTCATTATTGGTGCTGTTTACGGCTCCACATAAGCCCCGGCACGCGTGACTGATTAAATCCATCTGTTGTGCCCCACATATGAAGCCCCTCATGATTAGAAGCCCCGTGGCCCCCATTTTCTGGAGTGGTGCTAGCCCTGCGGCAGGACGGCCGCACATAGATTACAGCTCGGTGGGGAATGTACAACAGGTTAGGCAGCACTCGGGCACAAAAGAGCTTACACCAATCACTTTATTAGGTACATCAGTCACGCTTAACCAGCAATTAAAAGCAGCGGTCCGCAACCCTGATGCGTTTCGAGTAATCCTCTTCCTCAGAGGGTAATTGCAGTCCAAAGCGCAAATGCGGCGACACCTTCCCTTGCATTTACACCATATCGTGAGTCCTGATTGGATGCCTCAAATGAGTAATTCACGTTGCCTGCTGGGAGGCGAACTCCGTTAATGTCCCCAAATGGTTGCGCTCTCATTATTGGTGCTGTTTACGGCTCCACATAAGCCCCGGCACACGTGACTGATTAAATCCATCTGTTGTGCCCCACATATGAAGCCCCTCATGATTAGAAGCCCCGTGGCCCCCATTTTCTGGAGTGGTGCTAACCCTGCGGCAGGACGGCCGCACATAGATTACAGCTCGGTGGGGAATGTCCAACAGGTTAGGCAGCACTCGGGCACAAAAGAGCTTACCCCAATCGATTTATTAGGTACATCAGTCACGCTTAACCAGCAATTAAAAGCAGCGGTCCGCAACCCTGACGCTTTTCGAGTAATCCTCTTCCTCAGAGGGTAATTGCAGTCCAAAGCGCAAATGTGGCGACACCTTCCCTTGCATTTACACCATATCGTGAGTCCTGATTGGACGCCTCAAATGAGTAATTCACGTTGCCTGCTGGGAGGCGAAGTCCGTTAATGTCCCCAAATGGTTGCGCTCTCATTATTGCTGCTATTTACGGCTCCACATAAGCCCCGGCACGCGTGACTGATTAAATCCATCTGTTGTGCCCCACATATGAAGCCCCTCATGATTAGAAGCCCCGTGGCCCCCATTTTCTGGAGTGGTGCTAGCCCTGCGGCAGGACGGCCGCACATAGATTACAGCTCGGTGGGGAATGTCCAACAGGTTAGGCAGCACTCGGGCACAAAAGAGCTTACCCCAATCGCATTATTAGGTACATCAGTCATGCTTAACCAGCAATTAAAAGCAGCGGTCCGCAACCCTGACGCGTTTCGAGTAATCCTCTTCCTCAGAGGGTAATTGCAGTCCAAAGCGCAAATGCGGCGACACCTTCCCTTGCATTTACACCATATCGTGAGTCCTGATTGGACGCCTCAAATGAGTAATTCACATTGCCTGCTGGGAGGCGAAGTCCGTTAATGTCCCCAAATGGTTGCGCTCTCATTATTGCTGCTGTTTACGGCTCCACATAAGCCCCGGCACGCGTGACTGATTAAATCCATCTGTTGTGCCCCACATATGAAGCCCCTCATGATTAGAAGCCCCGTGGCCCCCATTTTATGGAGTGGTGCTAGCCCTGCGGCAGGACGGCCGCACATAGATTACAGCTCGGTGGGGAATGTCCAACAGGTTAGGCAGCACTCGGGCACAAAAGAGCTTACCCCAATCGCTTTATTAGGTACATCAGTCACGCTTAACCAGCAATTAAAAGCAGCGGTTCGCAACCCTGACGCGTTTCGAGTAATCCTCTTCCTCAGAGGGTAATTGCAGTCCAAAGCGCAAATGCGGCGACACCTTCCCTTGCATTTACACCATATCGTGAGTCCTGATTAGACGCCTCAAATGAGTAATTCACGTTGCCTGCTGGGAGGCGAAGTCCGTTAATGTCCCCAAATGGTTGCGCTCTCATTATTGCTGCTGTTTACGGCTCCACATAAGCCCCGGCATGCGTGACTGATTAAATCCATCTGTTGTGCCCCACATATGAAGCCCCTCATGATTAGAAGCCCCATGGCTCCCATTTTCTGGAGTGGTGCTAGCCCTGCGGCAGGACGGACGCACAAAAATTACAGCTCTGTGGGGAATGTCCAACAGGTTAGGCAGCTCTCGGGCACAAAAGAGCTTACCCCAATCGCTTTATTAGGTACATCAGTCACGCTTAACCAGCAATTAAAAGCAGCGGTCCGCAACCCTGACGCGTTTCGATTAATCCTCTTCCTCAGAGGGTAATTGCAGTCCAAAGCGCAAATGCGGCAACACCTTCCCTTGCATTTACACCATATCGTGAGTCCTGATTGGACGCCTCAAATGAGTAACTCACGTTGCCTGCTGGGAGGCGAAGTCCGTTAATGTCCCCAAATGGTTGTGCTCTCATTATTGCTGCTGTTTACGGCTCCACATAAGCCCCGGCACGCGTGACTGATTAAATCCATCTGTTGTGCCCCACATATGAAGCCCCTCATGATTAGAAGCCCCGTGGCCCCCATTTTCTGGAGTGGTGCTAGCCCTGCGGCAGGACGGCCGCACATAGATTACAGCTCGGTGAGGAATGTCCAACAGGTTAGGCAGCACTCGGGCACAAAAGAGCTTACCCCAATCGCTTTATTAGGTACATCAGTCACGCTTAACCAGCAATTAAAAGCAGCGGTCGGCAACCCTGACGCGTTTCGATTAATCCTCTTCCTCAGAGGGTAATTGCAGTCCAAAGCGCAAATGCGGCGACACCTTCCCTTGCATTTACACCATATCGTGAGTCCTGATTGGACGCCTCAAATGAGTAATTCACGTTGCCTGCTGGGAGGCGAAGTCCGTTAATGTCCCCAAATGGTTGCGCTCTCATTATTGCTGCTGTTTACGGCTCCACATAAGCCCCGGCACGCGTGACTAATTAAATCCATCTGTTGTGCCCCACATATGAAACCCCTCATGATTAGAAGCCCCGTGGTCCCCATTTTCTGGAGTGGTGCTAGCCCTGCGGCAGGACGGCCGCACATAGATTACAGCTCGGTGGGGAATGTCCAACAGGTTAGGCAGCACTCGGGCACAAAAGAGCTTACCCCAATCGCTTTATTAGGTACATCAGTCACGCTTAACCAGCAATTAAAAGCAGCGGTCCGCAATCCTGACGCGTTTCAAGTAATCCTCTTCCTCAGAGGGTAATTGCAGTCCAAAGCGCAAATGCAGCGACACCTTCCCTTGCATTTACACCATATCGTGAGTCCTGATTGGACACCTCAAATGAGTAATTCACGTTGCCTGCTGGGAGGCGAAGTCCGTTAATGTCCCCAAATGGTTGCGCTCTCATTATTGCTGCTGTTTACGGCTCCACATAAGCCCCGGCACGCGTGACTGATTAAATCCATCTGTTGTGCCCCACATATGAAGCCCCTCATGATTAGAAGCCCCGTGGCCCCCATTTTCTGGAGTGGTGCTAGCCCTGCGGCAGGACGGCCGCACATAGATTACAGCTCGGTGGGGAATGTCCAACAGGTTAGGCAGCACTCGGGCACAAAAGAACTTACCCCAGTCGCTTTATTAGGTACATCAGTCACGCTTAACCAGCAATTAAAAGCAGCGGTCCGCAACCCTGACGCGTTTCGAGTAATCCTCTTCCTCAGAGGGTAATTGCAGTCCAAAGCGACAATGCAGCGACACCTTCCCTTGCATTTACACCATATCGTGAGTCCTGATTGGACGCCTCAAATGAGTAATTCACGTTGCCTGCTGGGAGGCGAAGTCCGTTAATGTCCCCAAATGGTGGCGCTCTCATTATTGCTGGGGTAAGCTCTTTTGTGCCCGAGTGCTGCCTAACCTGTTGGACATTCCCCACCGAGCTGTAATTTTTGTGCGGCCGTCCTGCCGCAGGGCTAGCACCACTCCAGAAAATGGGGGCCACAGGGCTTCTAATGATGAGGGGCTTCATATGTGGGGCACAACAGATGGTTTTAATCAGTCACGCATGCCGGGGCTTATGTGGAGCCGTAAACAGCAGCAATAATGAGAGCGCAACCATTTGGGGACATTAACGGACTTCGCCTCCCAGCAGGCAACGTGAATTACTCATTTGAGGCGTCCAATCAGGACTCACGATATGGTGTAAATGCAAGGGAAGGTGTCGCCGCATTTGCGCTTTGGACTGCAATTACCCTCTGAGGAAGAGGATTACTCGAAACGCATCAGGGTTGCGGACCGCTGCTTTTAATTGCTGGTTAAGCGTGACTGATGTACCTAATAAAGCGACTGGGGTAAGCTCTTTTGTGCCCTTGTGCTGCCTAACCTGTTGGACATTCCCCACCGAGCTGTAATTTTTGTGCGGCCGTCCTGCCGCAGGGCTAGCACCACTCCAGAATATGGGGGCCACGGGGCTTCTAATCATGAGGGGCTTCATATGTGGGGCACAACAGATGGATTTAATCAGTCACGCATGCCGGGGCTTATGTGGAGCCGTAAACAGCAGCAATAATGAGAGCGCAACCATTTGGGGACATTAACGGACTTCGCCTCCCAGCAGGCAACGTGAATTACTCATTTGAGGCGTTCAATCAGGACTCACGATATGGTGTAAATGCAAGGGAAGGTGTCGCCGCATTTGCGCTTTGGACTGCAATTACCTTCTAAGGAAGAGGATTACTCGAAACGCGTCAGGGTTGCGGACCGCTGCTTTTAATTGCTGGTTAAGCGTGACTGATGTACCTAATAAAGCGACTGGGGTTGTAGTGTGGCTCCTATTTCCCTAATAGGCTCTGCGCATTGGAATAATATATCCTATAGGTTTGACATAGGACTAAGGTCAGTATGTCCCTATCGAGTATATTAAACTTAATTACTTGTGCCAGCTAGCTCAGAGGCCACTAGAAACTCCTTGACAACAAGAAGGGAGTAGTTTCTGGCAGCCGCAAAACATGACCACTGTCTTTCCCTTTAGAATCAGAACGTGTCCCAGAGTCGTGGAAACAATAGATAACTATTTCACTCAGCTCAGTCGTGCATGCTTAGTTTTCTCCAAGTTACTCAGAAAGGAATAGACGGGCGTTTTCAATAAAAGATTTATTGAACAGTCTTGTTTCTGGTGTAAGTAAAATGTGCTGTTACGATCACAAGACAGTATGCGAGATAAATAATGTAGAGTGTGAGCAGTAGAAATAAATAATACTGCGATAGCATTATCTTTTAGTATAGATGCTGTTACATAAATAACACAGACTAAAAATGCGAGTACTCATACGATGCGTTGCTAAGCTAGTTCGACCCCAATGTGCCTAACCTGCTTAGGTGTAGGGAGAGGTATGAAGTAGGTGAAGTATTCCTTACTATGGTATACTAAGAGTATGTTAAGCCTAGTATGCCTAGTATGCCAAGAGTCCCTCTAGGTTCTTATCAGCTCCATACCTGAAGAATGAGAGAGGTTGGAATCTCTTTGCCAGACTCGAACTCCAACACCCCGCAAGGGAAGTCAGATCACTGGAAGCTGGATTCTCTGCGTGCAGGGATGACAGCGTCTTCTCAGTGCGTCAGGCCGGGAAACAGGCTCCTCTGAAGTCGAGGTCTCCTCTGGTTTACAAGGGCTAGGGAAGGTATATTTATACCTGAGAGTACCTAGGAATGTTTAGTATTGACGTGAGTCGGTCAGCGAAAAACGTCATGAATGAACCCCTAAGGAATAACGGTTCATACATAATATATGAGTCCTTGAAGAAATCGATAGTCCTGGACTAGGGAAACTCCCGCAGCCTAAGGGTCTGTTCTTCATGTACTCGTTGTGACGTTAGGGTGGACGGATGTCGGAGACCATGCCTGTATTTGGAGTGCACAGTTAATGCCTAAATAAGGGCTGGGATTTTATGCCTATGTAAGGGCAGGGCGAATTGTGCCTATATAAGGACATGATACTGGAAAGCCCGTTTATGACACCCTAAGAGGAATACAACACCCACTCCACTTTCGTGTATACGATAACACTAAAATGCTAAACATTTAAAATGCTAAACATAAAATGGAGTACCGCATATTTTTAAAATAATATTTCTTAAAAGCATTAAAAAACATAGTAAAAAATGCAAAATGTACTGTACATTTGAAGCAAATGCTTTTCATTTCAGGCATAAAGTTCGAAAATAAATGCAATTGGAATGAAATAAGCAGTAATATTTACATGTGACAAAAAAAATGATCGATAAGTTGTTCAAAAATCAAAGTCATTTCATGTCATGAAAATTAATGAACTGTTTTAGACACACAAGATGACTAAGTGTCTGTGGAAGTACCGCCAAGTCTGTACTATAAGGCTAGTTCTACTTTAAGCAGATTGAAGTGCCATTTTCGTTCGAAAAATGGGAAAAAGTTCAATTTTGGTAGAGTTACAAGTTGTTTAAAAAATGAAGGCCAAATTGTTACTGCATCTCTGGAACACTGTATGCTGAATCAGAGTCAGTTTACGGGTCTGATGTAAACATGAGATCATCTATTTCTATAGACAAAACATCATCCACTGTAGTTGGTGTTAGTTGGAACACCTCGTGAAGCAGGTTAATCGCACAGAGATGTGAAGCATCGCTTTCAGCATTGTTCGCCGCAGCAATGTTCACGTCCGTTGTTACCTGTGTGCCTGTAGATCTTTCTCGTACCTCAGCAGCAGCCGGAAGCGTCTGTGAGATCTCAATTAATGCTGACATCAGGATTGGTAGCCTCTGGGGACAACACATAGCATGGGCCGTTATCTGGTCCAGCAGAGTATCGACATCCGTTGGCGTATCCGATGGAAATGTTAGACAGGTGTCCAACACGCATTCTACACCGCATAGCAGGCATCGTAGAACAGGTAAGATGCAATCTTGCCAGATTGGTCTGAATGACAGGAACCAAGTTGTATTAAGGTCCCGTAGACGATTTATGCCCAAAAGCTCTACTATTCGCTCACGGCACTTTCGTTCAAGGAGAGCTTTCTCCATTTCGCTCGGAGTGATGTCTGCGAAGAGGCTGGCCATAGCGCAATAGCAGGAAGAGAAATAGAATTCCGGCAACAAGTGCTAGAATTAATGGTATGCCACCAAACACCGAATGTGCAAAGTTCGGGATGATTCCGAGTATTGCCTGGAAAGGTGCTAACAGACCGGAGCAGATGCTCTTAAATACATGTATAATGCCAGTTGTATCAGACATGTTGAAGATACGTGATATCATTTCTACGAAATGTATAGGGCAGTTTGTACGTATTAAAGTCTGTATCTCAGCCGAAGTCCTTGCTATTTGTAGATCATAGGTTTCTTTGGCCGAGGTCAAAGGCACTGTTTGCTGTAAAAGCATGGCTTTCATTCTGCTCAAAGTATCAAATCTTATAAAAGAGACGTTCAGCGAAGGCCATAGAGGCGACTCCCTGACTGTGTCTATTGGGGAAAGCAATACTTGCATAAAGCAAGTGACCCTGGAGTTGACCGTTACTAGATATGGGATGCCTGGCAGCATGCCACAGCAACTCTGATCATTCAACATGAGGTAACTCCCATTAGAAAGTTGTCCAAACGTTGGATTAATCACAGCAGCTGGTGTAACCTGCTGATGGCAAGACAAATTTGCCACAGAACCATTACAAGTCCCGTGTAAGGAAATGTCCTGACATATAAGTGAACCGCTTAGTGCACGTTTACAGTTTGTACCGCTCAAAAACACTTCACGATCCCCACTCCAACATCTATATGTATACGGTAAATCCCAAGATGTCTTAATGTATTCCTTACCCAACCTTTCATATTTGCCTGCTTGCATTTGTCTGAGGCAATACTGAAACTGAAAAGTAGTCACAGGTAGTGTGATTTTGCCATGAATAAGCCATTCTGTAGCTGGTTTTTCTGCCACTGTGAATGGTAACTTTTCCAGTTTTTCAATGCTCAGCACTGTATACCTTGCTCCTCTTTGTGCCAGTTCGATCTGTTTATCAGTTAGATTGTATTCTGCAAACAGAGCCGATGTGTTGATGAAACGCCAAGGCACATAGCCAGCTCGCAAAGATTGCAGCGTCCAGCTTAATAACAACATAATAGAACGTAATTGAGATTGGCCTTGTTGTAACATCGCCAAATCTTGTTCTAGTATGTCGATAGCAGAGGATACAATGCCATCCAATGAATATATTCTGGAGGACAAAGTTGTTAACCCATTGTCGACCACAGAGAGTGTTTTCTCTAAATTAATACGATCAAGTTCACGTATTCGTTCTGAAGCCTCCATCTGTGATACTTTCCATGCTTCATTATAGGCAGCATAAATGCCGGCATATATGAAACGTTTTTGACGCGGTTTTCTTGGTCCAAGCAAGAATTCCCTAAGGTCTGCGTCCTTTTTAACTAAGGTTAAGTGATGTTTCACATCCTGTAGTGTAGACTTATGCAGCCAATCGAGGCATAATTTTCCTACACTATATGTTGTTACTACCCCCGGATGTTGTCTTTGGACGTATCTTGGGTCTGGCCTATTAATAGTAAAGCCCTGAGTTTTATTCAGGAATCTTTCTTGACAGTTATTCGTGTCTGTGGGCCAGATCAACCATTTTTTCCAATCAGGATTAGATCTGTTGAGTTGTAGTATATTGTCAACTGTTACCACTGCCTGTGTATTGTTATCTCTGGCAGGTGTTGGTACAGAAGGTGTGTTCATCTCTTTGATCTTGGCTAATCCAAGACAAGATGTTTGTTGGATGGTTTCATTCAAAAACATTATTTGTTCAGGGATGATACAGGCTCTAAATAAAGCTTCTATCCCCTGCACTTGCCAATCTTTAGTACCCCAGACTGTTTTGGTGTCTATTGTGTCTTTCCAAAAGTCGAAACCCTGTCTAGACTGTTGGGCATTAAATAATGCAGAGTAAATCTGTTTTGTATTTGTCAACATAATTTTCAGTCCTGTCGTGTTTACATTTTTATAGTAAAACATTTCTGGATCAGATGTATTGTAACCTGAAAAATATGGAAATTTACTAGCAAATGTTTTTAAACTACCTTTAGGTGGTGTAGGACAATGTTCCCATTGGTTAAACATAAACACATTTCTTGGATATGCAGTTTTATGCAAATAATGATGACCATAGTGGTTATAACAATACATTTGTTCATAGTCTGATGAACCCTCTAAATATTCATGTTTAGAAAATGCAGCAGATTTTTCTAGGTCAAACATTATATCATTGACAGTCTCAAAGTCCCAATCATCTGAATAGATACTGGACGTAATTAGATCACTTAGTGAAATTTTAAACAAATGTGGAATGTTCAATTGTTCCGTCGGGCCGAAGACGTCAAAATCTGTTTTGTCCCACACTATACCATCCTGAATAGGAACAGCTGTGATGTTCACTGATGACAAGTCTCTTGCTTCACAATGGGAAGATTTATGAGGTTTCAAAAGTACGTTCACGCCTTTTCCTTCAGTGTTCACATGGATGTATCTGCCACTTATAAGCACGCTCACAGTTGTTACCAAAGCTAGCCAGAGCAGGAAAACAAAAAGTCCAGATATAATCCAGAGTTCAATCCATGGAGAAACCAAATAAGTCTTTTTCAGAAAGTGAAGAAAGTCTTGTACTTGCTGCTTGAATTTGAATGATGCTGGCGTCGTTTCAGGTTCGCTGGGATCTTCTGAGAACGTATCAAAGTTAATGAAGTAGCCAGAAGCAGTCCTATCAATTGTTGGAATAGCATCAGGATTTGTAGAAATCACTGGAACCAGTTCATCACTTGTTACGTTGGTGTAGACAGGTGTATTTGGACAAACTGTTACTTGGTGTTCAAGAGGGATGAGTTCCATAGCGTTGTTGCTTAGTCCTCCATCAGTTACAGCTGAATTCTCGATTGTTATCAGTCTTTCAGTCTGAACCTCTTGGATAGTAGCGAGAGGAGTGCGTCTGCTACTAGGTCGGAGTCCACGAGGCCTACTATTTAGTATTGGCCACATACTGTGGTTTGATCAGGTCGATGGACACAAATCTTTTCTCCTTTCTTCCAGCAAGGGGCGGCAGAAGTACTGTTCTTGTTCCTTGCACGGCTAGGACAGGTACTGGTTGTCTGTAAGAAGGTCCAAATTCCTTCTTGTCCGCAATTTTTTCTCTGACTAGATCCCCAACTTTTGTAATCCAGACAGGCCTTGCTGGGACCGCCGATTTTTCCCCAGTGGTGGTTGGCTGTAGGAGTACGTTGCTTTGTTTCGTTCTTAATTTGTTTAAGTCCTGTAAAACAGCCAAACGATCTTTGATATCAAAGGGTTTATTTTCCACCACTGTGCCTACGTGTTCAAGGTCTGGTACCCACATTCTTGTCCCAAATAGGACCTCATATGGAGTGACCCCCCTAGAGAACTTCTTGGCAGATTATTCAATGAGCGTTGTACCCCACTAAGGTGTTTGACCCACCCGTCACCCGAACCTAATACTCTAGCTGTTATAGACTGCTTTATGTCTCGGTTTTTCCTTTCCACAACCGAATTTCCCTCAGGATGGAATGGAGAGGAGTACCGCAATGCAACGCCCAGACTGGCCATGGCTTCTTTGTAAGCCCGAGAGCTAAACGCAGGACCCTGGTCAGAATGTAGCGTGCCTATTGCGTATATGCCGATAAAGACTCGCAAATCTTTTATAACAGTTCGAGCTGTCAGCTGAGCGCTGAGGCCATAACCATAGGAACCTAAATTCAGTATTTGTGGGAATGCCTTTGTCCAGTAGGACGCAGGTGCGTAGATAGACGAATGCTGTCTAACAATGGTGTCTGTACTGGGTTGCCGCATTCGCAGCATGGTGTCTGGTGGCTGTCTCGCTGTAATTTACAGTCTAAGCAATTGTTGATGAATATGTGTATTTCTGTATTCATCCCAGGCCACCAGTACATCTCTTTTAACGACAAAATTGTTTTAGAGATCCCTTGATGTGACAGACCCTCCCCCAAATGTGTTTCATAAATCAAGGCTGCTCTGCGTTCCTTGTTTGGGATTACCCTATCCCCCACTCCAGGGATTCGAGCAAAAGGAACGTTGTTCGCATCAATTACATAAGAGTACTTGAGTGGAAACTTTTTTGGTAACGCTGCACTGCTGCCTTTGCTTGAAGCATTGACAGCAAACATTATCTCACCGTCTATTTTTGTTTTTGAACGAGTGATCGCAGCTACGGAAGCCGTCTGCACAGCCCCCATTGCGGCTTCATCAGCCAATGAATTCCCTGCAACGTGAACGCCATCACGTTGATGACTCAGTGTGTGGATCACGTGAGCCTTTGGTAGTTCGTTTTTCAACTGAACTACTTGTTCCCAAAGCATTTTGTGCTTTATTGTGCCACCTTTCGCATCTTTGAAACCATTTTCAAGCCAGTTTTGTATATAGTCATTATACGACTGAACCCAGTAAAAGGAATCGCACACTATCAGTGTGGGGAATTCTCGATCTGTACTTTCAAGTGCCAGTTTGAATGCTTGTAGTTCAGCTTGCTGAGCTGTACAATCTCCTAGAGACTGTGTTTTAGCGACCATAGGTCTGAAGATGCCATTTCGCATGCGACCTTTAACGATTGCACACGCTGCACTGTAAGCTTGCTTACTCCCTATTGCGGGTTGTGCGGATCCGTCAGTGTAAATTATGAATTCGTACTGATCGAGAGGCAGAATTTCAGTAGGCAGGGGACATTCATGTTCGTATTGCAGGAATGCTTGTGTTTTAAAATCTGGATCAAAAACATATTCAGCATCAGTTGCAGCAAGAGAATTAACCCATTGTATCCATCTTGGATGTAATGCTTTAGCATTTGGAATGCTTGCTTTTGTAACCGCTTCTAAGGCTGGTACCGGGGTGACGACAATAATGCGTTTCCCCTGGGCTAAGGCTCTTTCTTTTGCTACAGCGGTTTGAACTGCTGTTAGGATTTTTTCAGTTGAACTGAAGCGCATTTCCGCTTGTGTGTACAAATGGGATTTGTATGCGATTGGTATTTTCTCACCCTCATTGAAGGTTAAGTAGGTGAATCCGCATTGACCCGAAATTATTCGGATCACCAAATTGCGTTGACTTACGCGTGTTTGTAAGTGATTTGTTGCTAACATGTTAGCCTGGAGTGAACGCAAGATTTCTGTGTGTTCCTGTGTCCAGTTTCTGATCGAAAAATCAGGTTTAATTAATGCGTAGAGAGGTTTAACCCTTTCTGCGTAATTTAGAATGTATGTTCTTCCAAAATTTAGGAAACCCAGGATGGATTGTAAGTTTTTTAGCGTTTTTGGAGGTTGGAGCAGTGCACACTTTTCTGAAAAGTTAGCTGCCAAGCTCTTGCCTTCACTTGAAAGCTCATATCCTAGAAATAGGACATTGAGATGGGCAATTCTGGACTTTTTAAAGTTGAACTTGTAGCCCTCAGAGGCGAAGCACAGTATAATGGTGCTCACCCTGTTCAAGTGTTTTTCCAGGTCATCGTCTGTCAGATATATGTCATCGACATAGGACAATGCCTCATTGTCATAAATTTGTAGTAACTCCGTTACCCTCGCTGAGAATAAACCTGGGCTATTCTTGAACCCTTGTGGGAGTCGACAAAAGTGACGCTGGGTCCCCATTATGGAGAATGCTGTTAAGTACCTGCTTTCAGGTGCTATGTTTTGACAAAAGAAACCATTTGAGATGTCTAATGTTGTTTTATATTTTTTACGCACAATGTTATTCATTAATGCTGTGCTATGTGCATTTTGCACTGCAAAAGTTTTAGAACAAGTGTTTAGATGTCTGTAGTCCAAAACTAGACGATATGTATTGTCTGGTTTGGAGACAGGAAACAAAGGATTGTTCATTGAGGAGGTGCATGTTTCAATCACCCCTTGGTATTCAAGTTGATCTAAGATCTCCCTGACCTGTTTTTTAGCTTCTTGCTTTATTGGGTACTGCCGTTGTGCAGTTGGTGCATGTTTCAGATGTATTTTATGGTTAGGTGAGTCCTCATCCCATCCTACATGATTTTTATATAATGCTGGGGCCTGGGCCACTGCCCATTTCCTGGCATATGTATATTTTAGGTGAATTGGAATATGGTTGGAGAAGGCAGGCATAATAATGTCCTCGCCATGTGGGCACTCCCTGACAAATTGTGGTGGCCAGTCCTTTTCTGCTAGAAGTATGTCATAGCCCTTTGATAGTCTTTCCCAAAAAAGTGCTTTCACCTGTCTAGGTTTGTCTCCCTCCATCCGGAGTGTTATCTCATATAACTTTTGTGGAGTACTAACCCTGGTGTCTACAGTCTCTACTGTGTTGTACTCATTCTAGTCCACTATCTCCAGAAGTTCCCTCAGGTTCTGGCGAACTATTGTGACTTCTGCTGCACTGTCCAGCATGGTCTGAGCCCATTCTCCGTTCTTGAGTTGTGTTCTCAGTATTCTCGGCATGTCTGAGTCTTTAGACCTGCTACTTTCTTTTGGAGAATTGAGGTTTTACTCTAGTTTTTGGAGCGTGTTTGTCGTCTTTCGATTTCACGCGTTCTTCTCTGTGTTCCGTCCGTCCTCTTCTTTCAGAAGTCTGTGATGAGATCTGAAAGGGACGAGAGGAACGTGTATCAGTATCTTGATACCTATCAGGTTTTCTCAAATTATCCCTATTCCTGAGGTTATACCTCCTTTCAGAGGGCTCCTTTTGAGGAGACCTACCTCGGGATTGAGAACGTTTCTCGTTCGATTTTTGTTTAGTAGACTCCCACTTCTTTTTAGAAGACGTAGGAGTTTGTTTAATTGAGTCCTTCTCAGGACTTTCAGATAGCTTCGGCTTCACTGGTCTTCCACCCAAACTATCTCTGCCTAATTCTGCATAAGATTGTTCTATTATTCTGGGTAGCTCTGTTTGATGTTCTGTAACATCAAATTCCCTTAATTTTTGGCGGATCGCAACTGCTGCTGCCTCCTTTAATATTAGATAATATTATTGTTGAGACCTGGTCGAAATTTTTCAGTAATTTCATACCTAAATTCAGAGCAGGCTCTGCCCCGTATTCATTTTGAATTTGTTTGAGGACATCAGGTATTACCGCAATTGATGGAATGCCATGTGTTTTGGTATAGATGGCAGCAAAGACTGAGCCCCAAGTGGTGCAGTCTTCCAGTTGTGGTGTGATCCCCATTGGTAAACTGATTGTCAGTATTCTGTGTTTCTCATACGGGCTAGTATTTGGAAATACTGCTTCGATTTGAGTAATTTTTTGAGCTATCCAGAAAGGAATTTGCTCACGTTTTGTGGGCATTTTACCCATGACTGCGTATAGAGTCTGTGGTGTAATTTTTAGTGTATTCCCATGTTGGGGAGTTGGATTTGGAAGTGTTAATGGTTGCTGGACTGTAAAAGTCCGCATGACATATTGAACCAATTGTCTGTAGATTTTTATTAACTCTTGTATTTGAGTAAGTAGTTCCTCATCTGACATTATATCCAGTTCAGGATGAGGTGTATAGCCGGCTAGAATCGGCCATGTTGCTCCTGGTCTACCTAGTGGACCGAGCCTAGTAATGTTTTTGTGATGTTTTAGGGCGCTTTTAAACCAGAGCTGATGCTCCTGGTATGTTAATGGAATTTCTATATCCTCGAAAGGAATGTATTCCTCTGGTAGATCATCTTCTTTGTAGAAGTGAAATGTGTGTGATATTGGATTGCATTCAGGAAATATTACCCATGAATAGAATACCTCTGTCTGAAATGATTCATGTGCCTCTATCACGAAAACTGCTCTACCTCCTCTTGGCGGTAGGCCATGTTTTATAAGTTTTAGAGTGATGGCTCTTCTTAAGTTTTGAGGGATGTCTATAACACCCTCCTCGGTTTCATTTAAACCTGTATTGTTAAAAACTACTGCTTGGGCTGGATCAGCCGCAGCTCCACCGTTTCTGGTTTCAGTGTCGGAGCCAGGCATTTTGTTGTTTCGAAAAATGTAGAACAAGTTTCAAGGAAACAAAGATAAGGTGCACAATATTTTGGAACACTGTATCCTTCAACGTTGAGCAAACCAAACAGCTAATATATAGGGTACTGCCCTATGTAGCCGTGGTGGATACTAAACCCTGCCCACTCCAGACGTCTTTTGGAGTATATGGGTAGGGGTCTTGAGAGAAAAAGCACGGCTGAGTTACTCAGTATCTAACGTTGAATTACCGCCTTACCAAACCGTTGGGCGCCATGTAGTGTAGCTCCTATTTCCCTAATAGGCTCTGCGCATTGGAATAATATATCCTATAGGTTTGACATAGGACTAAGGTCAGTATGTCCCTATCGAGTATATTAAACTTAATTACTTGTGCCAGCTAGCTCAGAGGCCACTAGAAACTCCTTGACAACAAGAAGGGAGTAGTTTCTGGCAGCCGCAAAACATGACCACTGTGTTTCCCTTTAGAATCAGAACGTGTCCCAGAGTCGTGGAAACAATAGATAACTATTTCACTCAGCTCAGTCGTGCATGCTTAGTTTTCTCCAAGTTACACAGAAAGGAATAGACGGGCATTTTCAATAAAAGATTTATTGAACAGTCTTGTTTCTGGTGTAAGTAAAATGTGCTGTTACGATCACAAGACAGTATGCGAGATAAATAATGTACAGTGTGAGCAGTAGAAATTAAATAATACTGCGATAGCATTATCTTTTAGTATAGATGCTGTTACATAAATAACACAGACTAAAAATGCGAGTACTCATACGATGCGTTGCTAAGCTAGTTCTACCCCAATGTGCCTAACCTGCTTAGGTGTAGGGAGAGGTATGAAGTAGGTGAAGTATTCCTTACTATGGTATACTAAGAGTATGTTAAGCCTAGTATGCCTAGTATGCCAAGAGTCCCTCTAGGTTCTTAGTCAGCTCCATACCTGAAGAATGAGAGAGGTTGGAATCTCTTTGCCAGACTCGAACTCCAACACCCCGCAAGGGAAGTTAGATCACTGGAAGCTGGACTCTCTGCGTGCAGGGATGACAGCATCTTCTCAGTGCGTCAGGCCGGGAAACGGGCTCCTCTGAAGTCGAGGTCTCCTCTGGTTTACAAGGGCTAGGGAAGGGATATTTATACCTGAGAGTACCTAGGAATGTTTAGTATTGACGTGAGTCAGTCAGCGAAAGACGTCATGAATGAACCCCTAAGGAATAATGGTTCATACATAATATATGAGTCCTTGAAGAAATCGATAGTCCTGGACTAGGGAAACTCCCGCAGCCTAAGGGTCTGTTCTTCATGTACTCGTTGTGACGTTAGGGTGGACGGATGTCAGAGACCATGTCTGTATTTGGAGTGCACGGTTAATGCCTAAATAAGGGCTGGGATTTTATGCCTATGTAAGGGCAGGGTGAATTGTGCCTATATAAGGACATGATACTGGAAAGCCCGTTTATGGACAACCTAAGAGGAATACAACAGGGTAAGCTCTTTTGTGCCCGAGTGCTGCCTAACCTGTTGGACATTCCCCACCGAGCTGTAATTTTTGTGCGGCCGTCCTGCCGCAGGGCTAGCACCACTCCAGAAAATGGGGGCCACGGGGCTTCTAATCATGAGGGGCTTCATATGTGGGGCACAACAGATGGATTTAATCAGTCACGCATGCCGGGGCTTATGTGGAGCCGTAAACAGCAGCAATAATGAGAGCGCAACCATTTGGGGACATTAACAGACTTCGCCTCCCAGCAGGCAACGTGAATTACTCATTTGAGGCGTCCAATCAGGACTCACGATATGGTGTAAATGCAAGGGAAGGTGTCGCCGCATTTGCGCTTTGGACTGCAATTACCCTCTGAGGAAGAGGATTACTCGAAACGCGTCAGGGTTGCGGACCGCTGCTTTTAATTGCTGGTTAAGCGTGACTGATGTACCTAATAAAGCGACTGGGGTAAGCTCTTTGTGCCCGAGTGCTGCCTAACCTGTTGGACATTCCCCACCGAGCTGTAATTTTTGTGCGGCCGTCCTGCCGCAGGGCTAGCACCACTCCAGAAAATGGGGGCCACGGGGCTTCTAATCATGAGGGGCTTCATATGTGGGGCACAACAGATGGATTTAATCAGTCACGCATGTCGGGGCTTATGTGGAGCCGTAAACAGCAGCAATAATGAGAGCGCAACCATTTGGGGACATTAACGGACTTCGCCTCCCAGCAGGCAACGTGAATTACTCATTTGAGGCGTCCAATCAGGACTCACGATATGGTGTAAATGCAAGGGAAGGTGTTGCCGCATTTGCGCTTTGGACTGCAATTACCCTCTGAGGAAGAGGATTACTCGAAACGCGTCAGGGTTGCGGACTGCTGCTTTTAATTGCTGGTTAAGCGTGACTGATGTACCTAATAAAGCGACTGGGGTAAGCCCTTTTGTGCCTGAGTGCTGCCTAACCTGTTGGACATTCCCCACCAAGCTGTATTTTTTGTGCGGCCGTCCTGCCGCAGGGCTAGCACCACTCCAGAAAATGGGGGCCACGGGGCTTCTAATCATGAGGGGCTTCATATGTGGGGCACAACAGATGAATTTAATCAGTCACGCATGCCGGGGCTTATGTGGAGCCGTAAACAGCAGCAATAATGAGAGCGCAACCATTTGGGGACATTAACGGACTTCGCCTCCCAGCAGGCAACGTGAATTACTCATTTGAGGCGTCCAATCAGGACTCACGATATGGTGTAAATGCAAGGGAAGGTGTCGCCGCATTTGCGCTTTGGACTGCAATTACCCTCTGAGGAAGAGGATTACTCGAAACGCGTCAGGGTTGCGGACCGCTGCTTTTAATTGCTGGTTAAGCGTGACTGATGTACCTAATAAAGCGACTGGGGTAAGCTCTTTTGTGCCCGAGTGCTGCCTAACCTGTTGGACATTCCCCACCGAGCTGTAATTTTTGTGCGGCCGTCCTGCCGCAGGGCTAGCACCACTCCAGAAAATGGGGGCCACGGGGCTTCTAATCATGAGGGGCTTCATATGTGGGGCACAACAGATGGATTTAATCAGTCACGCATGCCGGGGCTTATGTGGAGCCGTAAACAGCAGCAATAATGAGAGCGCAACCATTTGGGGACATTAACGGACTTCGCCTCCCAGCAGGCAACGTGAATTACTCATTTGAGGCGTCCAATCAGGACTCACGATATGGTGTAAATGCAAGGGAAGGTGTCGCCGCATTTGCGCTTTGGACTGCAATTACCCTCTGAGGAAGAGGATTACTCGAAACGCATCAGGGTTGCGGACCGCTGCTTTTAATTGCTGGTTAAGCGTGACTGATGTACCTAATAAAGCGACTGGGGTAAGCTCTTTTGTGCCCGAGTGCTGCCTAACCTGTTGGACATTCCCCACTGAGCTGTAATATATATATATATATATATATTATCTACTGGCGGTCGCCAGTAGATAGTTATAGTTAGGACCTATTTTCCATAGGAAATTCGCAACATTCTATTTCCAATAACTTTGGCGCCGGTTGATAAATCTTTGCGAAATTTTCAAAACTCGTGGGGCGCTCCAGTCTGCTCCTATCCTGAAAGTTTCGGGGTGATTTGGCAAGTGGGGGGGCCGAGAAAAAAGGGGGGTCCCAAAACGTGTTTTCTCCATGTTAATTCCCATAGGAAATTTTAGACACGGCTACAGCCCAAACTGCTGAACGGAATTACACCAAATTTGGCAAAAATGTAGCGCTTGGTTCAGAAAGCGACCTTTTTTTTTTAAATGGTGTCAATCCGTTCAGTAGTTGCGGAAAAATTCAAAAAATAAGAGTCAAAAAATCAATTTCCCATAGGAAACTTTATGCAAGGCTACAGCCCGAACTGCTGAACGGAATTACACCAAATTTGGCAAAGAGGTAGTTCTTGGTTCAGAAAGAACCGTTTTTGTTAAATGGTGTAAATCCGTTCCGTAGTTCCTGAGAAAATCAAAAGTAAAAACACATATATATCTGGGCGGAGCCTAACCACACGTCATCGTGAGATCTGATTGGCTGTCAGCACTTCATCCTGGAATTGCTGGCAGCCATCTTGGGACCAATATAAATGATAGTACCCCATTGAAATGCATTGTAGTGAATCGAAGATTTTGAGGGTTACCAAAAGGAGAACTATAAAGGGTGATAACAGACTTTAGTTACATTAGAATTCATTTGTTGATGGTACCATACTAATTTCAGGAATTGTGGTGTGTTCTAAGGTGATTTTACCCTGTGAAAAACCTTAGACCTGCTGGGATATCATGAATCATGTTTGAGAGAAAACTATTTTCACATGCTTGTCCCATACAGTTTTGGAAGGTGCTCCAGAAGCTAAAATGAGAGCATATTTTCTGTAAATTCACATTATCTTTCTCAGTCATGTGAGAATGAAGTCTGACATTCTCAGTAAAACATGTACATCCAACAAGGGCAGAGACTGTCAGTTGATTCCTTTGTGTTCTACTGCAGCTTCCCAGAGTGTTCTAAAGAACAACTAGAGCGCTAACAGTCTTACTTATGACAAAAGTATGGCACACCTGAAGCCATCTTGATTGGAATAAACTGGTAACACTTAAAACATTTAATTTAAAAAGGAACAAAATGAGGGGGTTCATTTTGCCATAGATATTATGGTTAGTGCTGCAGAAAGAAAATATAGGGCATGTTTTAAGTGAGATCTCAAATCCTGTTCTATTTCATTAGAAAATTCTGACATGCAGACTGAAACAATCACTTTCAATACCAGTAGTAGACTTCCAGTTAACTCCCTGGTGAGCAGTAGCTTTACTACAGTGATCTAATGAACAACTAGAGTGCTAACATTCTGAATTTATGGCAAATATGTGACACATCTGAATGCCTTCTTGATGGAATCAAAGTAAAAAACTGAAAGCATTTCCTACTGAGGAGACTGCAGTAAATGAGGAAATTAGGAAACTTCATAACAAATAAGTCTCCCAAGATGGCCACCAGAGAAAAAAGAGCCCAAATGTAGCACAAATATCACCCAGATGTAGCCCACATATAGCCCAATGACAGAAGTGTGCAAAACACTTTTTATTTTTAGTTTTTCTGCAGTTTTATATAGTGCAAACTGGTCAGGTATTGGAGCGTTACATCTTACTTGGACCCCTTATTGCGTATTTTGCACGAAGTACATGAGATTGATCTTGCGAAACATTGACCTTTACGATTCTGTTAACCTGAAGTTGCTCTGAACCGGGCTTTGTAACACCCGTTTTTACCTACTGGTTTTAATTAATTCTCACTGTATTGTATTAGGAAAGAGGATTTACTGTTTTTATGTACACTTTTATGATCTATGTTTCTAAATCAGATCAAATAAAGTTTAATGAATTCTATGGCAGGACGGAGGCGAGGATTATGCATATCTTTCCTCACTTTATTTGCATAGCAGTTCAAAGAAAACGTAACACAACAATCATTAAACAAAAGACTACACAACCCATGAACCATTAGGGGTAGTCTCCAAGGCAACTATAGTCCAATCATATCACAGTCCATCGTATATAATATCGTGACGTCCCTTCCGCTTCCTCTTTCTTCACTGCTCGTCAGTTAAGTGCATTCCTTACATTCTTGGCTTAATCTGACGTTGTTGCTGTTTGTATAGCGGTTTCTTGTGCACGTTATTAGCATTATTGCCTTGGTATTGTTTCATATTCCCTGCGCAGCAGGCTCTTGCCCGAGCGCTGTTCTCCCCTCGCAGTTTCTCCCGCTGTGTGCTCTGCGCGCGGTGAGATCCTGTCAGGCGCGTCTGGTCCGAGCGAGGCAGCTCCGTCGAGCGCTCCCGCTGGTCTTTACGCGCGTTTGGGAATCCGGTCACTCCTTTAGTGTCCGCTGATTCCCGACCAACCTCGCCTAATTTTGACACCGCTACGCGGTGATTTCCCCACACGGCCACGTTAGTGACCAGCGCCACCTGGTGGTGGTAATTGGTATTGCGCCTCAGTCTATTCTTATAACAGCTTCGGGAAAGCCCAGCTGTTGGAGCACCGGCGAGGGGGCTGCCTTAAGGATTTTAAGGGCATTTGTTCTGTGCTCACACCCTCTGCTATCATGTCTTCTCCAGAAGACCATTTTTACTCCTCCTACCAGGAAGTGGAGGAGGAATGGCCCCCCAACTTCTCCCTCCAGCAGTGGACCAAGCCCTCTCTCTGGCTATTTCTAGGGCGCTGGCTCCTCTTAGGGATCAGGTTGATAAGCTGGCGAAAAGCATCCCTGGGGTGTTCAGTGACCCAGATCTGGTGGTGGCGGGTCCCAGTAGCTCCCAGATGGGGAATAAAAGGGCCGTTAAGCATAACGCGGGGCACTTGGAAGGATTTGATAAACTTACGGAGACCTTCCTCAAGAGTGCGCGAACGCTAAAACATGCACTCTGCCGGGAGGAGGAGGGGCCCGGAGAAAATTGCGACACTGTCACCACTATTGTAGACCCCGACGGCGGGTTTCCTTAGAGGGAGAGGGTGTATCGGAGGACGATTTCTCCTCCGATGAGGATAAGGACTCGGGCGTCCCTGGCGTCCAGAGTCCCACTCCTCTCAGTCCCCGGTTGGGGACGGGGTCCACTCGGACATGTTTGAGCCTACCCAAATTTACCATCCTAGGTCAGCAGAGTGGACACCTGATGCCAAAGTGGCAGAGTATGTGGTGGGGAAAATCCATCAACCCCTTGAAAGGGAGGTCAGGAATAGGATGAGGGGAGAATGCCCCAGGCCCTCACTGAAGGGGAAGGTGGCACACACGCCTGAAATTGATGAGAAACTATGTACCTTTTTCTCCAAGTATATGAGGGATCCCAAGAAAGGAATTGATAGGTCTTGGACGTGGTAGGGCCCTTGACCCAAATTATTCAATTGACGGAGCGTTCCAAAGAGTCAGGATCCCCTTTGTCCACGGATATTGTGGCTGGTTGGGCGCACTACCCTAAACCCTAAAACACTACCCCCTCCACTACCCAAACACCACTGCACTACCCTAAACCCTAAAACACTACCCCCAGCACGACACCCTACACTACCCAAACATAACTGCACTACCCTAAACCCTAAAACACTACCACCAGCACGACTCCCTACACTACCCAAACACCACTGCACTACCCTAAACCCTAAATCTACCCACAGCACAACCCCCTACACTACACAAACACCACTGCACTACCCTAAACCCTAAAACACTACCCCAGCACAACCCCTTCACTACACAAACACCACTGCACTGCCTTAAACCCTAAAACACTACCCCAGCACGATCCCCTACACTACACAAACACCACTGCACTACCCTAAACCCTAAATCTACCCCCAGCATGACCCCTACACTACACAAACACCACTGCACTACCCTAAACCCTAAAACACTACCCCCAGCACGACCCCCTTCACTACCTAAACACAACTGCACTACCCTAAACCCTAAAACACTACCCCCAGCACGACCCCCTTCACTACCCAAACACAACTGCACTACCCTAAACTCAAAACACTACCCCAGCACGACCCCTACACTACCCAAACACCACTGCACGACCCTAAACCCTAAAACACGACCCCCTACACTACACAAACACCACTGCACTACCCTAAACCCTAAAACACTAGAACCCAGCACGACCCCTACAGTACACAAACACCACTGCACTACCCTAAACCCTAAAACACTACCCCCTACACTACACAAACACCACTGCACTACCCTAAACCCTAAAACACTACCCCCAGCACGACCCCCTACACTACACAAACACCACTAGCACTACCGTAAACCCAAAACACTACCCCAGCACTACCCCCTACACTACCCAAACACAACTGCACTATCCTAAACCCTAAAACACTACGCCCAGCATGACCCCCTACACTACCCAAACACCACTGCACTACCCTAAACCCTAAAACATTACCCCCAGCACGACTCCCTACACTACACAAACACCACTGGACTACCCTAAACCCTAAAACACTACCACCAGCATGACTCCCTACACTACCCAAACACCACTGCACTACACTAAACCCTAAATCTACCCCCAGCATGACCTCCCACACTACACAAACACCACTGCACTACCCTAAACCCTAAAACACTACCCCCAGCATGACCCCCTACACTACCCAAACACCACTGCACTACCCTAAACCCTAAAACACTAACCCCAGCATCATCCCCTACACTACCGAAACACCACTGCACTACCCTATACCCTAAAACACGACCCCCTACACTACACAAACACAACTGCACTACCCTAAACCCTAAAACACTACCCACAGCATGACCCCCTACACTACACAAACACCACTGCACTACCCTAAACCCTAAAACACTACCCCCTACACTACACAAACACCACTGCACTACCCTAAACCCTAAAACACTACCCCCAGCATGACCCCCTACACTACACAAACACCACTGCACTACCCTAAACCCCCCTACACTATACAAACACCACTGCATTACTCTAAACCCTACAACACTACCCCCAGCACGACCCCCTCACAACACAAACACCACTACACTACCCTAAACCCTAAATCGACCCCCAGCATGAACCCCTACACTACCCAAACACCACTGCACTACCCTAAACCCTAAAACACTACCCCCAGCACTACCCCCTACACTACACAAACACCACTGCACTACCCTAAACCCTAAAACACTACCCCCAGCACTACCCCCTACACTACCCAAACACCACTGCACTAACATAAACCCTAAAACACTACCCCCAGCACAACCCCCTACACTACACAAACACCACTGCACTACCCTAAACCCTAAAACACTACCCCAGCACGACTCCCTACACTACCCAAACACCACTGCACTACCCTAAACCCTAAATCTACCCCCAGCATGACCCCCTACACTACCCAAACACCACTGCACTACCCTAAACCATAAAACACAACCCACAGCATGACCCCTATACTACACAAACACCACTGCACTACCCTAAACCCTAAAACACTACCACCAGCATGACCCCCTACACTACTCAAACACCACTGCACTACCCTAAACCCTAAAACACTACCCCTAGCACGACCCCCTACACTACTGCACTACCCTAAACCCTAAAACACTACCCCCAGCACGACCCCCTACACTACCCAAACACCACTGCACTACCCTAAACCCTAAAACACTACCCCCAGCACGACCCCTACACCACCCAAACACCACTGCACTACCCTAAACCCTAGAAAAGAAACCCCACCCCATGCCCAATCCCCTTACCTCTCACTCCTCGTGGTTCCTCTCTCCTCGTGGTTCCTGCTTCACGTCGTCTCTGAGGGGCGGTGCACGTCGTTGTGAGGAAACGGAACAGCCTCTGTTTCCTTACAACGACATGGATCGTCTACATGTTTTAGACGCATGGTCATTTACCATACATACCTTTACAACAAAAGTCGTTGTAAAGGCATGCGTGGTAAATGACCATGCGTTCTAAAAAATGCGTAGTAATGACTTTCGTGATGTACAACGCATGCATGGTAATGCATGCGTTGTAATGGTATCGCAAAGTAAAAGTCGTTGTAACAGCTGTTTACCGATCGAAGCTGGCCCCTGTTCTTCAGTGAGACGTTTATTTGATTAATTAGGAGGAAGGAATGTGGTTTTTTTACCGAAAAGTGCATTCCCGGCTGTTGTATTGTGAAAGTGTCCGCGTGGCCTGGTTTCACTTCCGGTGAGAGAGTGGAAGAGTCTGTTTGGATCTAAAGGAGTTCTGTTGTTGGACGGGGCCGGTGCGACATGTCATCAGAAAACATAGCTAATGGAAAGCGTCCTCCATGAAGTGTGGAGCAGTGCCATGAGAGGTCAACGAGTGTGCGTCCCACCGCAGTATGACCGTACGCGTGACCCATGTGCCACCTCCAGGGTACGGGAGGCAGAAGCGGCATCGCAGGTCCTCTTGAAGACCGTTGTAGCACTAATTCTACATTTTGGTACTAGGGCATTTTAACTTCGTTGTTGCTGCCAGATACAAAGAGAAGATCCTGTGTTATTCAGTGCCCTCGTTACCTTTTTTGTGGGTTGTGGTGCTTGTCACTTCGCTGCCCCGCCGGTGCACACGACTGGGCACCCCACCTCGTGTGCCATCTGCAGGGCCTCTGCCGTCGGATCACTGGTTTCGGTTTCTGGAGTGGCAACATAAACAGTTGCTCCCAAAGGACTAGCCTGAACACTTAGGTGAATATCCCCTGCACCAGCATTCCACGGAAATACTTTCCTAGCTCTCCCACGTCAACAAGGACGTCATAATAGCACGGCTCCGCTCGCGACACCGTATGACGTCATCGGAGCCATAAGAGGACCTCGTCGGCGTGCTGACGTCAGTTCCACCCATTTTTCCGTGCCACCGAGGCAAACAGGGGACCGAGACATTTTCACATGTATACATAGTATAATAAATATATATATTCACTGAAAAAACCATAGGTTTCAGGCACGTTATAGATAGAAATTAGCATTTAAAAACCTTAGAAATTCACTGAAAAAACCATAGGTTTCATGGGCGTTATAGTTAGTTGGACATTTCACTCGTACAAAACCATAGAAATTCCCCGTTATAGTTAGTTCAGCTAACTATAACTCGCGTGCCCGCAATGCACTGCTGATGACGTCACATATTACATCACTCATGACATGGTCAGTGACATCACTCATGACATCACTGATGACATCTCAAATGACATCACTGATGACATCATCCAGTGAATGTGTGTTTTTCTGAAAATTAAATATGTTTTATATATGTATATCTCAAGGTCGATGGAAGAATAAATGGGTATATAAGTGTCTAAATGGATGATTTTTTTGGTAAAATTGATTGTATAACTGACTAAGTGTATCTTAGTGAATACATGGGTTAGTGAGTAATGTTTAAATATGAAAATATCTGTATCTTTCTCTCACTTTGTGTATAAGTGGCTGCATGGGTTGGTGAATAGCTACATGAGTGTCTATATGGGTTATTAGTTGGTTTTTTGAGTATCAGTATGAGTGTCTGAGTGTCTGTATGGTTCGGTGGGGGTATTACTTAGTGCATAGATGCATGAATGAGTGACTCACTGTTTGTATGTGTTGAAGACAGCATGTGTGCAGGACTGTATAGGTGGATGAGTATGTGTATGGGTGTGTTAGTGAGTGAATGACTGTCTCAATACTAGTGTCTTTATGAGTAACTACATATGTTTTAAACTAGTATATGTGAGTATTGGTGTATATAAGTGAGTATATGTGAGAGTGAGAGATTGGAAGAGTTCCTGTACAAATAAGTAGGTGTTTCTATAAGTGATTGTTTAAGAGAGTAAGTATGTGTAAGTTTCTGTAGAAGTAAGTGTGGTAGTGTGTGTATAACTGTATATGCAAGTAAATGGATGTTTGATACTTTGTTTGCATGTGTGACTATGTGTGTGAGTAACTCTATGGATGAGTGGCGGTGTGTAACAGGATGTATAGGTGTATGAGTACATATGATGAGTGAGTACATGTATGAGTGACTGTATAGGGACTGTTGGTGAATGAGTGGATGTGTGTGTAGATCTTGGAATTACTGAATAGGTGTGTTGTAACTGGTATTGGTATGTCCATTGTTTTGAAAATGTCAGTTTGTATTTTTGAGTGTGTGTATCAAAGGTTATATTAGGGTGAGAGGAGGTCTGCCACTCTATCACAAGGATGATGTCATCAGTGATGTCATCAGTGATGTCATTTGAGATGTCATCAGTGATGTCATGAGTGATGTCACTGACCATGTCATGAGTGATGTAATATGTGACGTCATCAGCAGTGCATTGTGGGTACGTGAGTTATAGTTAGCTGAACTAACTATAACGGGGAATTTCTATGGTTTTGTACGAGTGAAATGTCCAACTAACTATAACGCCCCTGAAACCTATGGTTTTTTCAGTGAATATATATATATATATATATATATATGTTTTCTTAATTTCAATTGGAGGGGTTCCGTTATCTGTAAGAAAAAAATGAATTTGCATTGTCATACTATTTTTTCCCCATGTGACAATTTATCCCACTTACAGAGTTACCAACAACTGTTGGTGTAACCCAGGATTTAGATATATATTTTCTTCGTGTCTTTTCACATGTTACAAGATGGCCGCCGTGGTTGTCAAATGAATGTGAATCAGTTCATGGCCATCCTCACTGTTGATTAATCTATGCTTTCACCGTTTTGTTTAAAATGGCACTTCAATGGGAAAGAAACTGACATTGAAAAAGGCGTCATGTTGAAACGCATCTATCAGTGCTTGGAGGCTTGCACATTAAAGCATTTTTTGTTATAATTTACCCATGAGTGCACTCGTATAGGTTGGATGATAACTGTTCACCTTTGTGGATTCATATATATATATATATATATATATATATATATATATATATATATATATATATTATCTACTGGCGGTCGCCAGTAGATAGTTATAGTTAGGACTTATTTTCCATAGCAAATTCACAACATTCTATTCCCAATAACTTTGGCGCCGGTTGACAAATCTTAGCGAAATTTTCAAAACTTATGGCCCGCTCTGGTCCGCTCCTATCCTGAAAGTTTCGGGTTGATTCGTCAAGTGGGGGCCGAGAAAAAAGGGAGGTCCCAAAACGTGTTTTCCCCATGCAATTTTCCATAGGAACCTTTAGTCGCAGCTACAGCCCGAACTGCTGATCGGAATTACACCAAATTTGGCAAAAAGGTAGCCCTTGGTTCAGAGTCGTGCCTTTTGGTTAAATGGTGTAAATCCGTTCAGTAGTTCCTGAGAAAATCAAAAGTAAAATCACATATATATCTATGGCCGTGGTGGATCCGCGCACCCTGAGCGCACCCTGCATGCACCCTCCCGATCACGAGCTGCATGCTAATTGGCTGTCAACTGGCTGTTAACACTCCAAATCAGGAAGTGTTGGCAGCCATTTTGTGCTTCGGTAGAACCGAGGCACAAGAAATCCTTGAAAAAAGTGCGCAAAATGCAAAAAGGGGGCAGGGTAGAAACATCCTGACCCCCTAGGCCTGCTTAGGGGGTCCCACAAGGACCCCCTGGGCCAATTTTTTTTTTTAAACAACGGGAAGATGCGCGCAGAGTGCGCGGATCCTGCCGATAAAAAAAAAAAACAAGCGCGGGCTTTCGCGCTTCGTTGGTAATTAGCCCCTGGGGGGCCAAGTCCTGGGGGCAATATTATTATGTGAATGGGGGGCCCCTCTGGGACCGCCACCCCCCCGCGCTTCAATATTCATGGGTGGGGGCTCAAAGGCCCCCCCAAGCCCCGGGGACCGCCACCCCTGGGGCTTCTTTAGAATATATGCAGAGGGGCTCATGGCCCCCCCGCAGCCCCGGGGACGGCCACCCCCCGGGGCTTAAAAAAAAAAAAAAAAAACCTGTGTGGGGGGGCTTGAGCCCCCCCCACATGCCCCGGGGACCGCCACCTCCCCGGGGCACTAAGTATGCTAATTAGGGGGTCCGTGATGGACCCCCAAGCCCCGGGGACCACCACCACCCGGGGCTTTTATAAGTGGTGGGAGGGGGGCCACGTGGCCCCCCTCCTGGAGCCTGTCATGGCCCTGGGGACCGCCACCCCCCAGGGACGGCTCCTGCAGTTTCCCGGGGTGCCCACCCCAGGGACACTGCTGTTTGCTATGGCAGGGTGGGAGCCTCGTGGCTCCTGCCCTGTCATAGCAAACTTGGTTTGGATTTTGAAAGAGAGAGCAGGGAAACCTGCTCTCTCTTTCAAAATGTAGTCCAGATTGCTTTTCCACACGGGGAGCCGCATGTTAGCAGTTCCCCATGTGGAAAAGCAATGCCGGCTCCTGAAGGATGCGGGGAGCCAGCTGGGACTGTGGGGGCATTGGGGCTCCCCCCACGGTCCCCAACATTGTATATAGGCCCCGGGGGATGGGGTCCCCGGGGAGAATAAAAATTAGTGGTAGGTGCTAATTTTTTTTTACGGTAAAATTAGGAGTTGTGCATCCAGCGCGGCATTCAGCGCGGCCCCCTGGTGTGCACGCGTTGGGTGCGCGACTCCTACCGCATTGGGTGCGCGACTCCCAAAAAATATTGGAAAAAAAACAATAATATAAATATATTTAAAAAAAATTATAAATCAAATAAAAAACATTAGAGTTACAATATTTAAAAAAACATTTTTTTCCATTTCCATTAAAAATATATAATGTAATTAAAAAATAAAATATGTAAAAATAAATAGTTAAAAATGTAGAAAATCAGTATCAAAATAGTAAATATAAGATTTATTATATTTAAAAATTGTCATTTAAAAAACCTTTGAAATTCACTGAAAAACCATAGGTTTCAGACATGTTATAGTTAGGAATTAGCATTTAAAAAACCTTTGAAATTCACTGAAAAAACCATAGGTTTCAGGCACGTTAAAGTTAGAAATTAGCATTTAAAAAACCTTAGAAATTCACTGAAAAAACCATAGGTTTCAGGGGCGTTATAGTTAGTTGGGGGTCCTTAGAGGGCAACTAGCCTACCAGACACCTCCAGTAAGCTTCAGATAGTGGGATTGCTGAGAATTACCCACAGGCCTCGCCCCCTTTCTGCAACACTCTGCACATGCGCCTCCTGGCATGCTCTTGGTTATGGGATGAAGTCCCCTTGCCTCTTGAGGGTCACTGGGGGCCAACCAGCCCTTCTGTTATCTCTAGTAAGCCCCACACAGCTAGATTGCTGAGAGTGGTCCAAGGCCACGCCCCCTTTTTATACCACTCTGCAAACATGCCTTCTGGCGCTCTGCTGCTCAGAGGATGAAGTCCACTATAGTCCTGAAGTCCTCAGGACACAAGATGACCTCATCGCCCTACCACCAGTGCACCAAGAGGCACGTTTGCAGAGTGGTATAAAAAGAGGCATGGCCTCGGACCACCTCTTAGCAATCCCACTGTGTGGGGCTTACTTGAGGTACCTGGTTGCTAGTTGGCCCCTAAGGACCCTTAAGGATCTAGGGGACTTAATCCACCAACCCACAGCACCAGGAGGCGCATTTGCAGTGTGATGCAGGGAGTGGGCAGGGCCTCCGGTGAGATGCCGGCTTTTTCCCCTTTTTTGGGTTAGAAGTGGGGTTGTGTGGCCCCCCTTATCTCAATATTTTCTGGTCCCTGGGGACCCCATCCCCCCGGGCCTGCCACTTTTGATTTTTTTTATTCCTTTTAAAGGAGGGGGGCCACGCAGCCCCCCTCCTGAGGCCATTTTTGGCCCCTGGGACCCCATCCCCCGGGGCATTGCCTTGTTTATTTTATTTTTTTATTATTTTCACGGGAGGAGGGCTGAGTGGCCCCCCTTCCCTGTGCCACCTTTGGCCCCGGGGACCCTATCGCCCATGGCCTGGCCTCACATTGTGGACCGCCGGGGAGCCCCAATGCCCCCTCAGTCCCTGCTGGCTCCCCGTCTCCTGCGGGAGCCGGCATTGCTTTTGGACAAAGGGAGCTTCATGGAAGCGAGAGCAGGTTTCCATGAAGCAAAGCAGTATCTGCTATGACAGGGCTCCTGCCCTGTCATAGCAAACTGCAATGTCCCAGGGTGGGCACCCCGGGACATTGCTGGAGCTGACCCTAGGGGGTGGCGGTCCCCAGGGCCATGGAGGGCTCCAGGAGGGGGGCCGCGTCGCCCCCTCCCAACATTTTCATAGACCCAGGGAGGTGGTGGTCCCCGGGCCGGGGATCTGCAACGGACCCCCATATTCTAATTGCTGTATGCCCCAGGGAATTGGTGGTCTCCAGGGCAGTGTGGGGGGGCAGGAGCACCCCCACACTTACTTTAAATTTATGTTGCCACAGAAAGGTGGCGGTCCCTGGGGCTGCGGGGGGGCGCGACCCCCTGCATTTAAACATCGAAGCCCCGGGGAGGTGGGGGTCCCCAGGGCTTGGTGAGGTCCCCCACCCAAAATTAAAAAATGCCCCGGGGAGGTGGTGGTCCCCGGGGCAGCGTGGCGGGCATGAGCCCCCCCACGCTCTTCTTTTATCATTTAAGCCCCGGGGAGGTGGCGGTCCCCAGGGCTTCAGGGGCTTGCGTGGCCCCCGCAAATATATATAACATTGCCCCCCGTGACCTGGCCCACCAGCTTATTAAAACGAAGCGCGGGACCCCCTGACCAGGCCTAGGGGGTCAGGGTGTTTCTACCCTACCCCTTTTTGTTTTTTTTAAACCATTTTCTTCCCTTTTTTCTTGTGACTCGTTTTACAGAGTCACAAGATGGCTGCCAACACTTCTTGGTTTGGAGTGTTGACAGCCAATCGGAATGAAGCTCGTGCTCGGGAGGGTTCGCGGATCCACCGCGGCAGCCAGATATATAATTTTTTTAATTATTGAATTTCTGAGGAATTACTGAACGAATTTACACAATTTAAAAAAAGGTCACTTTCTGAACCAAGAGCTACCTTTTTGCCAAATTTGGTGTTATTCGGTTGAGCAGTTCCAAAATTTCCTATGGAAATTAACATGGAGAAAACACATTTTGGGACCCCCCTTTTTTCTCGGCCTCCGCTTGACAAATCACCCCAAAACTTTCAAGACAGGAGCTGACCGGAGCGCCCCATTAGTTTTGAAAATTTCACAAACATTCGTCAAACGGCTCCAAAGATATTGGCAAATCAACAAACGCTTTTCTTATGGAAACTAGGCCCTAACTATTACTACCTACTGACGACCGCCAGTAGGTTATATACATATATATATATATATATATATATATATATATATATATATATATATATATATATATATATACTGGCGGTCGCCAGTAGGTAGGTATAGTTAGGACCTATTTTCCATAGGAAGATAATTTTTTGACTGGCCTATAACGTTGGCGTCGTTTGCCCAATCTTCATGAAATCTTCCCCAAAAAAGTGTCAAGGTAGGTTCTGTGTGTCATGGAAAGTTTGCGGGTGATCCATGCAGTGAGGACCAAGGAACAGGGGTGCAAAAGAAGGGTGTGTTTGTAATGTTAATTCCCAAAGGAATGCGTTGTCAAACCTACAGCCCGAACCGCTGGACGGAATTCCACCAAATTTGGCAGAAAGGTAGAAGTTGTTACGCAGATTGTGCTTTTTGTTATTTGGTGCAAATCCGTCCAGTAGTTTTTGAAAGATTTAAGCCAAAATTTTTAGATATATCTCTGGCCACGGATATTTCGCGATGGTTGCATAATTATTCACGGATGCGCACTCCATCGGGAATGCTGTGGTGGGCTGGACCCAACCTGAACAGAAAGTGGCGGCCACCATATTATCATTCGGGAATGGTTCCCGGGGCTGAAAATTTGTGTGAAAGCTAAAATAAGGGGTTAGGGTGGAGATACTCTGACCCCATGTTTCAGAAATGGGTGTGTCATTGACACAAGTTATGTGCCCAAAATTGATTTTTTTATTTGCGGCTATATTAGTGACGATGCCGCGACTTCCAGCGCGGGCCCTGTGTACCTTTGTGGGGACATCACTAATATCGCGACATCATCGCAATTATTTATGAAAATATATATATTCGTTCACACTCCCTGGTCACTGTCACACATTCATGTATGCACTCACAAACGCACTCAGACTCTTAGACACCCATTCACATACCCACCCACATGCTTATACATCCAGTCTCATACCCACTCAGATACTCATGCACTCACTCACACACGCATTCAGGTACTTATGTACCCACTTACAGACTCATTCGGAGAGTGGCGCACCCATGTACAGACCCACTCAGAGACTCATGCGTCTACTTAGAGACACAGTCATAGACTCATGCGTACAGTATCATACCTACTTAGAGACTCTTACATCCACTAACAGACTCTCCTGGGCACTCATGCACCCACTCATGCACCCACTCAGATACTCATGCACCCACTTACAGACTCACTTCAAGAGTCAAGCACCCATGTACAGACCCACCCAGAGACTCATGCGCCTACTTAGAGACCCACTCATAGACTCATGGGTAGAGTCTCATGCTGACTTAGAGACTCTTGGACCTACTCACAGACCCACCTGGGCACTCATGTACCCACTCACAGGCCCACTCAGATACTCATTCACCCACTTACAGACTCACTCGGAGAGTCACACACCCATGTACAGACCCACTCAGAGACTCTTGCACCCACTTGCAGACCCACTCAAACACTCACACATGTTCTCACAGACCCTCTGAGACACTCATACAGCCACTTACAGATCCATTCAGAGACTTATGGAGTCAGTCAGTCACTCACACACTCAAGAACTGACACACAGACTCAGTCATATATACATGCACCCACTCACTCAACCAGTCAAGGCTCATGCATCCCCTCACAGACCCACCCAGCCACTCATCCTCCTAGTCAGAGATCCACTCAGACACTCATGCATGCACCCATTCACTCACCCACTCAGAGACTTATGCTCTCACTCACAGACCCATTGAAACATTCATATACCCACTCATACATCCACTCATGGACCCACTCAGACACTCACACACCCATACAGTCACTCACACAGCACTCATAGACCCACTCAGAGACTTATGCACTCAGTCAGTTATACACTCAGAGACTAATGTACCCACTCACAGTCACACTCAGAGACCCACGCACCCACTGACAGAACCACTCAGACACTCACGCTGCCAGTCATAGACCCACTCAGACACTCATGCACTCACTCACAGACCCACTCAGAGACCCTTTCACTCACCCACTCTGACACTCACTTAGACACTCATGTATCCACTCACAGATCCAGTCAGACAGTCATATACTTACTTACAAATGCACAAAGTCACTCATGCACCTACTCACAGATTGAGTGAGTCTTATGCAACCGATCACAGACCCATTGTGACACTGATGCACCCACTCATAGATGTACAGAAGCAATAACTCATTTTGTTACACAAGTATTGATAGACTGTTGCACCGTCTCACAGATCCTCTCAAATATTTATACAGTGAATGAGAGACTTAGTGATGCATGCAGGTACAGATTATACTGAAAGGGTTATGCACTGTGTTATAGAGATATTAAGGGAGTTGTACATGCTATTATACAGTCATTTGGATAGTAATGTGTTTAGAGTGTTGGTTATTATCCATTTTGCAGTTAAAAGTTTTGAATGTGTTGGTGGCTATTGAATGTCTGCATTTGTTTTGTCATTTTGCGACATATTTATTTAGACTTAAACTTTATTTAAAAATGGCTTTAAGTGTATTTTTCAGTATGTAAAATACATTTGCAAATCACAGATTCTCCATAGTAAATCCGACAATGTTATGCTGGCTCAAAAAGTTCTGGAAAATAAAACCAGTTATTAATGTACTTACTGATAAACACATACCAAATCAAAAAATGAGTGGCAAATAATATAAAGGTAATATACAATATCCAATTATAGAAAAAAATACAAAAATCTTAGACGCTCACTTAAAAAAAATGGATGTTAGAATTAAATAATAGAATTAAAAAAACCTTAGAAATTCACTGAAAAAAACAAAGGTTACAGGGACATAATAGTTAGGAAATAGAATTTTAAAAAACCTTAGAAATTCACTGAAAAAACAAAGGTTACAGGGACATTATAGTTAGGCTGACATTTCACTAGTACAAAACCAGAGAAATTCAGCAGTTTTAGATTGCTGAACTAACTATAACTCGTGCCCCCGCAATGCACTGCTTATGACCTGACATATATCACTCATGACATGTCTTGTGGCTCATGGCCTCCTGGCAGGTCTGGCTACGTTACCACGCCTGGCTGCCATGATGACTCTTGCGCACGTTACTATTGGATGTTGTTCTGTCGCCCTCTGTTATTGCCAAGTAATTATACAACAGTTTGTATATTCTGTTATTCACCTTTTCTCCTGTTCCCTTTTGGGCTCAGTCTGAACAACAGTTACAAGGTCGAATAACAACTCCCTGGTTTCTACTGATTTGGCCCGTCCCTCACACCTAGACATAACACTTGTACAGCTGCCATTGAGAAATTAGTGGGCTTTTAATAATGCGCTCGCTTGCTCTAAGAGAGGACTTGGAGACGACCTTTCCAGTGAGAAGAGCTGTGATTGTTTGCTGATGTAGTTTTGCATCAAGAGACTGAGGTGTGGGGGTTCGCTAGTCGAGGCCCAAGGGTCTTCTATTGTTATGGTGAACTGGCTTCCAGCACGGGGAGAGTGGTGATGTTGGTTGGACATATATCCACTGCTTTGTGGGATGCTTTCCCCGTTCGTGTTTTGTGGAGTGGTAACTATGCTGATTATATTGTTCTTATGTATTATGCTACTAGTACTGACACGTGTACTGTACCTTAGAGCACGTAAGTTGAAATAAACATTTTAACCTATACAGTGTCTCTTCATACGCATGTTGTGGACAGGTACGAATGTGACGAAAGAGTGTTCTTGCCTCTGCGAGTCCTGAGAGAGAGATACCGTGTTCTGGGTTGTCTAAGCATTGGTACATTGGTGCTAATGGGACGCTAAGGCTAGTTGGGTTGGGGTTTTGGGTGCTAAGGTTTATGGTTGGCTCACCACTATATTCCGAGGTCCTATTATCCTGTGCATAGCTCTGTATGTGCAGAAACCTTATGACATGGCGCAACCAACAAGTGGGGCAGCTTACTTGCGAGACGCTTGAGTAGTACTTGTGCTTGTCCACACAACCCTCACGTACGCTTCCGGAAGCGTGTGTGATGGTGATACCTCCTATATTACAGTTATTGTAGGTTCTTTCAAGCTTGAAGTGATTAGAAAAGGTTTTTCTTGATTAAAACCCTACTTGTGCTGCCTCCTGTTAGTTTGTCGAAGTATTTTAGCCGTAAATGGCTGTTCAGATTACGGCGCATAGCCGCGGAGCACTCCGGACACACTTACGGGTGTATGGAGTGCCAGATGCTGGAGTCGAACTGATCTTTGTGGTACAAGCCGATCCGGCTTACCACTTTGAGGTGTTCTACTCATGGGTAACTTTTCCTGCAGTGGATGGGACAGACGATTTGTTCCATGAATATACAGCCACCGCAGTTCCTAATAACTATATACCTTATTCATGTATTGAGGTACCGCTCACGGCTTGGCAACACCGTGTTTGGTTTAATGGCGCCCTCCCACAACCGACTACCACGGTTCGTTTAGGCCCCTTATCTATTGATGGGGCCACTTGGCCTGTTTTGGCCGGGTACACCCCACATCCGCGATATATGACGATACCAGTCGCGGAATTGCGCAACATGTATTCGGCTTTAGTACGAGTGCATCGAGCCTTAGTGCAATATGTTACAGGCAACATCCAGGGAGCCCCTCCTGGGGTTGCAGGCCATCCAGCTGGTGCAGCCGGAGTTGCCATAAGTCCTGTAATGGTGAACTCAGTGATGGGCAAACGTCCACAACATAAGGACGACTTTCCTTATTGGCTTGCAGAAAAATTTGATCAGTTGGAGGCAGTTTTTCCACATACAACTCCAGTGGATAAACATCGTATTTTGACGATTAGTTTGCCAAAAGACTTCATTCCCGAGTTGACAGCATGTGACAACTGGGGTAGAGTATTCGCAGCAGTATATTCTAAATGTTTTGGTACACCTTCCATGACAGTTCTCCCCTCTGTAATTAAAAAAGTACAGGATGAACACGGCCCTGAAGCGGCAGTGGAATTAGGGATGAGACTAGTGGGAGTGTTTGAAGTAGTAGCTGAACTGATCCTTGCGAATGTCAAGGGCGATGCAGTGAACTTTCAAGTAGCGAACGCTTTGGCTTTGGTCCCAGAATTGGACAAGCCTCGCGAATTACCGAAAATTATTACCCAGGCTTACAAAACTATTGGTAGAAACAGCCTGGGTAACAAGCCTTTTGCTAAACTGCAAACACAATCGCAACCACAACAGCAACAAACCAAATCTCAATCTGAGAAGGATGAGAAACCAGTCTTCACTAAAAAGAGCTGGAGGCTGAAGAAACAGGGTAAGCAACAGACAAAGCAGGGATCGCGAGGCGCATCCCCGGTTTCAGTTTCTTCTGAACGTACTTATGATTTACGCGATAGAGCGAGAATTAAGTCACCGGATAGGTTTCAGATCCCTGATACGCGTTCTCCTCGTTCTTTACAGGCACAGACTTCGTCACAAGCAGGTGGAGGAGACCGCCAGGATAGAGGAAGGGCCCGTGAGGCCCCACAGGGACGAGACCAGACTCGACAACAAGTCAGAGGAAAAGAAGAAGACGTTCAACGTTTTCGACCACAATTTCAGAAGAAAAAAGTTGCCGCTGTAACAGCGAAATATGCCACAGACGGTGAGAACGAGACTCCTGAATTGGACGTGGGCAGTAACCCTCCTAGACAGCGCCGCGGAAGTAACCATAGTGCGGGAGGCGCTACGTCCTCATATGGAGGCGACAGCAACTGAAACATTCATTACTGTTGAAACAGCAGACACCAGAGTGGCACCCCCTGATAGACTATTTAATATAGTCCTCCAAATCGAAGGTGATATACAGCGAGTAATTAAAGGTATTTTTTGGGAAAATCTGACCTCTTCATATGATATCTTATTAGCAGAGGCGGATTGGCCACCCCCATTCGTAATTACTGCGCATAAAGGGGAGGAGGTAATCCTTCCGAGCTTTTCTCGACATGTCCCAAAAGACAAAGCAGAGGCTCTTGCAGCAGAGTGGGCTGTGTCCCTGGCACCAGCGTTATTCCGCAATCACGTGGGTTGGGATGAAGAATCTCCCCCCCATGAAATACCTTTACGATCGTTGCCGCAGCCACAACCCCAATATCCCATAAAACGTGAAGCCAAAGGCCCCGTTTCCGAAATTCTGACACAGTTGGAATATCAGGGAGTGATTGAACCCTGTGTATCACCTATGAACAATCCCCTTTTCGCGGTTTCTAAACCCGATGGATCGTACCGTTTAGTATTGGATTACCGGCATTTGAACTCTCATTGTCGGACCTTTGCGGTACAAAATACCCATAGTTCTGCGCTTGTAGACAGTCTTGTTCGTAAAAAATACAAAACGACCCTTGACCTTTCAAATGGATTCTACACGCACAACTTAGCCCCAGAGAGTGGCCAATGGTGTGCCTTTACTTCCGGTGGTAAAATGTTCAAATTCAGGCGTCTTCCTATGGGGTACAAAAATAGTCCAGGAGTGTTTGCCGCTCGTGTTGTCTCTTTATTAGACGGCATAGATCCAGACGCCTGTTCGTATGTGGATGACATTTATCTGACAGACGATGAATTGTTTCCGCATCTGACGCGAGTGGACCGCATTATTCTTGAATTTGCGGTTCAGGGATACAAAATTAACTTTGCAAAATCCCATATTGCTGAATTTACCGTTTTGTTCTTGGGCTATGAGCTCAACAATGAAGGTAAGGGTTTAGCCCCCCATTTTCTGGAGAAATGTGCACTTTTGTGCCCTCCTACAAATCTGAAGAAGCTTCAGTCTTTGCTGGGTTTTCTGAATTTCGGACGTACATACATTCCCGAATATGCCCAGCGTATCAAGCCACTGTATGCCTTGATACAGCCTACTTTTTCGAAGTCTTGCTGGCTTCCGGAGCATACCTCCATTCTGCAATCACTGCAGACAGACCTTCTTGAGTCTAAATATCTTTTGACGCGTGATAACCACACAAACTTGGTGATTAGAATCATTCCAGGGGCAGTGGGTTTCACGTATTTAACCTTTAATGAAGGAGACACAGTACCTATCGCATACAAGTCACATCTATACACCTCTGCAGAAATGCGGTTCTCATCTGTGGAGAAAGTGCTAACAGCAGTGCAAATGGCGATCCTGAAGGAGCGCGCACTGGCACAGGGAAAACGCATTCTGGTGGTGACACCCTATCCTGCCCTAGAGGCAGTGACTAAAGCAAGTGTTCCGAACTCTAAAGCTTTGCACCCCCGTTGGATTCAATGGGCAACATCGTTGACATCTCCGGATGTCACTTTCATTTTCGACTCTTCTCTCCAGACTCAGGAGTTTTTACAGTATGAATTCATTCATCCTCCTCCTTTGTCCTTATTGCCGCTTGAGGATTACGACTGTGTGATCTACACCGATGGTTCGGCACAACCGGCCACGGGTTCCAAGCATGCTTATTCAGCCGCATGTGCTATTGTTGCAGGTACGTTTGTGAACGGAAAGTTCAAATCCACTGTGGTGCATACACAGGCACTCGGGGACAGTACCGCACAACTGGCCGAGTTGCGTGCCTTGGTGCTTGCGCTTGAGTTCGTAAATCCTGATGTGACCACTTTAATCGTGTGCGATTCTTATTACTGTGTTCAATCATACAATGACAATCTGTTCTTTTGGTCGCAAAACGACTATAGAGACGCTAAAGGCAACACAATCAAGCATAAAATGCTTTGGGTTAGGGTGGCAGATTTACAAAGACATCTGCCACTCACACAGGTGGTTCACACCCTAGGCCATCAGCGAGTGGGCGCACACGCTGTTGGTAACAGTCTGGCAGATGAAGCTGCCAGATCAGCAGTACTCACGTGTTCAGTAGCAGCAGTTACTAGATCCATGTCTAAAATAGACACTGATATCTTGGCAGCTATTGCTGCAACAAAAGAAGGAATTAATTACCCTAGAGGTTTCCCTTCTAAATATTCTTACCAGATAGGTCCCGATCAGGCTCCTTATGTAACAATACCTAACGTTGGGGTTCGGCTGATCCCCAACGCGGACCGCAGACTTTCCTTGATGGCAGCGGCACACGAAGGCATGGCTTCGGCGCATGCTGGTGTGTCTGCGACAATTTCCATTTTGCAGCAGCGTTACTGGTGGCGTGGTTTATACAAAGATACACGTACTTATGTGCTTTCCTGTGACGTTTGTCAACAGATCAAGCCTTCAACAGTCACAAGACCACCGCAGACCTCGCTTGCGATTTCGAACAGACCCTTTGGGTGTGTTTACTTGGATCACTGCGGTCCATTTTCTTCAGACACTGCCTATAAATATATCTTAGTGGCAGTGGACTCGTGCACACGGTTCATCTGGGTCTGGCCACAACGGAGTGCTGACGCACGAAATGTCATTAGGGATTTGCGAGTCTTTGTGGGAATTTTTGCATGCGGCACCTTCCATTCTGACCAAGGTCCAGCGTTTGCCTCTAAGGCTTACAAGGACGCAATGGGCTCCTTAGGGGTGCGGGTGAAATTTTCGTCTCCGTATAGGCCTGAGGGCAACTCTATCGTTGAACGAATGAACCGTGACTTAAAGCAATCCTTGACAGCTAGAGTTATAGGTACTGGCAGGAACTGGCTGGCCCACTTGTATACTGTTCAACGTGCACTTAATAATCTCCCTAGAAGGCCTCTGGGTGGGCGGACCCCTTACGAAATGCTCTTTGGCATACGAATGTTTGTGCCTGACCTTGATGGTCTAGACATGGCGGCGCAATCCGCCAAGTTTGATGTAGATAATCATTCTACTATGTTACAGGACTTACAAGAAGCCCGAGACAAACTAGCAATTGCACATTTGCCTTCAGCCACAGACCCTGCTTTGCAGATTCCGGTTGCCGGCTGGCTTCCGAAGATTGGCGACCTGGTACGAGAGAAGGTGGAGAACAAAAAAGAATTCGGCCCCTCTTTTCGTGCACCGGTTCCAGTGCTGGGCTTGAAGGGAACACGTACAGTCATCTTACCACCGCTTCCCGGTCGCAAGGAAAACAGATACATCTCAGTGGAAAATGTCAAGCTACAACATCTGGCCGATCTTAAATAGTGTCACACCAGCGGTCTCTTGTCCTGCCATTTATCGGACAAGCGTTCGAGGTACGCCTGCACGAACAGTCACTGATGTTACCATGGAGATGGTTGATTTGCCTGAAAATATATTTGAACCCCCTGCATCACCCTGCATAGACGAGGACGAATATACTTATCCCGCCACAGAGTCGGTGGCACACCAACCAACAACGCCACTGAGCCAGACACGTTATTCTTTTGATTCAGATTCCAACTCATCACAAGTCCCGTCCAAGTTTAGTCTTTATGTATCTTGGTTTAGAGACAATTTTTTGATTCCACCTTGGACATATATTTGGATGGTACTTTTCTTGGTTTTTTTGTTCATGTCCATTGGCTTTGTCACAGTGTTTTTTCTACTCATCAATGGTCACTATTTACCTGAACGCTCTGCTGTGAACAGTGTTGCTGGAACTTTGGCTCCACATTCCTCTTCACACATCATGAAGCGTGACCACACATTTGTGAACATTTCAGCGTTTCCAATTGCTGATGGCATCGTATGGGATGCAGTAAACTTTCAAATACATGGCCCGACAGAAATCATTAATGTACCAAATGTCCTTCGAGTCTCGATGGGTGATGTAGTAAAAAGTAATATTCATTCTGATGATTGGGATGTGCATGCAGTTGAAGCATTGTTTGCTGATTTAAAATATTATGCCTCTTTTAATGCTGAAGACTTGTATATGAATTCTGCGAATTATGCCGATTTGTATTGCTACCAGCATTGGGGCAATCATTTTCTCCACAAACCAAGTGCACTACGCAGCCCTGTTACTTACACCCAATGGGAACACTGTCCAAACCCCATACCAGGTAGTTCCCAGACTCTTCGAAATAAATTCACCTATTTTACTGATTTTAATCGATCGAACCCTGGGTCATATTATTTTAAATTAAAAACTCCATTGACTCAGAAAATAATGTTGACCCATACTAAATTATTATATTCGGGTTCCTTTTTGAGCGCCTTGGCGGTGGGTGGTTATGAATATTGGAAAGACACAGTGGATTTAAAATCAATTTGGGGTTCGAAGCCATGGCAGGTGCAGGGCACTGAGGCCCTGCACCGTGCTTGCCATATTCCAGCCCAAATTCTATTTTTAAATGCTTCCATTTATCAGACCACGTGTTGGGGGTTGGCTACCGTTAAACAACTAAATGCGCCAAACATCCCATCCTTGTCGAGTCTTCCAAATGATAGTTTGCGTTTTAATATGTCCCTTATGGCGTTACAGGCTCAGTTTCAGAACAATTCCTTTAACGTTTCTGCACTAATACAGTCACCCTGGTTGGCATGGCCCATATCATCTAATGCATGCCAACTTCGCTTTCATGGCACAGTTCCTGGTTACATACAGGACAAGCCTGATCCAAGATTTACTGAAACCTGTACTGTGACCACGTATTCAGTTGGTAAATTATGTAAACAATGGTTACAACATTCGTCCTTAGACTCTGTTAAGAACCATTTATCCCTCCTATCAGGCACTATTGACCTATCTGACTTTATCTTGGGACCTCGTGGTCCCCGACCGAAGAGATTCATTTATGAAGCGTATAATGAACTCTGGAAGCTGTCACAAATGGAAGCTGCTTCCCGTCTTAGAGAAATAGACCAAGCAAATTTGGAAAAGGTGCTTGCTGTTGTTGACAATAGTATAAATACCCTGTCTTCCCGCATTTACACATTAGACAATATTGTATCCTCTGTTGTTGATATTGTACAAGATGATGTCTCTATGTTGTATCATGGTCAGAATCAGTTGCGCTCAGTGATGCAGTTTGCATGGACCTTGCAAACTCTTAAGTTGGGTAAAGTTCCTTGGAATTTGTTAAACACCACTGCCCTCTTTTTGCCTTTTAATTTGACTGACAAACAGCAGTTCATGTCCATGAAAGATGCATCCTACACTTTGTTACATATTGAAAAAGTGGATCCTTTACCGTTCTCTGTAGCAGAACTAGATTCTGCGGTGTGGCTAGTTCATGGGGTTATAGCTTTACCTTTTTCCCTATTTGAGTTCAGTTCGTGCATGAAGCATTATCCTGTGGGCCATTTCCAGCCTTTGGGTGGTGCTTTCCTGCATGAACTTTGGTCCTTGCCTTTCATGTATAAATGCCTTAGAGATGGCAAGGAAGTATTTCTCACGGGGGAGTCTTGTGATTCAACTGTGGGTCATTCGCTTATTTGTAAACATATTAAATTGCACAGGGCTTGTAGCGTTTCAGTTCCAAATCTTGCATGTGTCCTGAAGGTTATTCCTGCTCCTGCTATTTCTCCTACTTTTACTTTGCTTACCAACGGTAGCTATTTGCTTTTAAATAACGAAAATTGTTGTGGCCTGCAGGCCGGCATTCCGTATATTGTTACAGTCTCGCACAGAGTTGTCTGCTGCAAGAATGTGCTTTTTCCTCCCCCTCACGACATCGTTGATAGCTCTATTTGGCCTTCCATTCCTACCATGGAGGCAGATTTCAATAAGTTGAACAGAATAAAGGCCCTATTATTGAATGAGGAGGTTATGCTCACATCCGCCCGGGAGACATTCATTCTCCAGGTGGCGAGCACCCACAGTGAAATACAGGCCCTTTTGAACACTGACCTCCCCCAGCATTTTGGGGAGTTAATTCATCGTATTTTTAACGCATCAAACACTGAGGGTCTGGTGCACTTTTTTAAGGTTGTGGGGTCTGGCCTTGTGTCCACCTTTCAAACTATTTTCGGTGTGATACCGGCATTCATTCATTCTATTTTTTCTAGCGTCTTTGGTGGATTCCCATTAATCCTCGCTTTGGCGGCCGGTGTCTTACTGTTGGTCTGTTTTCTGCGCAATGGCTGCACTCCAATGGGCCCTTCTCGATCCCGAACGCCTCCAGCTGCTCCGTGAGCGACTCCTGGTTGGCTTCGATGTTCTGCCCTTGGCAACTATCAGTGTGTCCTACACCCTTTCCTTTCGCTTGCGTATTTCACTTGCGTGCAACCTGTGATGTCTTGCATCCGCTGTCCGTTTACATGGACCATGGATTATTGCCTCTCCAATTCGTCATTGTCGGTCCCGGATTTTGTTCGGTTGGTGGGTCCCTTAGAGGCCCATGAACGGGACTGTTCCGCTGCTGGCTTTATGATGCGTGCGGCTGCACTGGGGATTTTGGCACAATGGGATATCTGGGCAGCTGCTCAGAATCTCCTACAACAAAGTTATATTGAATATCACGCAAGCTGTCCCGCATTGCTTTTGGATACTCCATACTCTGAAGACCATTCCTGCAGCTTTGACCCATTGGACTGGATGGCGTCTACGTTTTTTGACGATTCCAATGATGTCCTTCTGGACGGTATAGCATTTTTCTGCTCTTTCACATTTTTAGATTGATTGACTTGCTGTTAGTTATTAGTAGACCGCCTCTATTCTGCTCAGGTATTTGGAACTCTGTCTTCGTTTTCGCCGTGGCCGCTGGACTGACCAGGGGAGGGTGTCTTGTGGCTCATGGCCTCCTGGCAGGTCTGGCTACGTTACCACGCCTGGCTGCCATGATGACTCTTGCGCACGTTACTATTGGATGTTGTTCTGTCGCCCTCTGTTATTGCCAAGTAATTATACAACAGTTTGTATATTCTGTTATTCACCTTTTCTCCTGTTCCCTTTTGGGCTCAGTCTGAACAACAGTTACAAGGTCGAATAACAACTCCCTGGTTTCTACTGATTTGGCCCGTCCCTCACACCTAGACATAACACTTGTACAGCTGCCATTGAGAAATGAGTGGGCTTTTAATAATGCGCTCGCTTGCTCTAAGAGAGGACTTGGAGACGACCTTTCCAGTGAGAAGAGCTGTGATTGTTTGCTGATGTAGTTTTGCATCAAGAGACTGAGGTGTGGGGGTTCGCTAGTCGGGGCCCAAGGGTCTTCTATTGTTATGGTGAACTGGCTTCCAGCACGGGGAGGGTGGTGGTGTTGGTTGGACATATATCCACTGCTTTGTGGGATGCTTTCCCCGTTCGTGTTTTGTGGAGTGGTAACTATGCTGATTATATTGTTCTTATGTATTATGCTACTAGTACTGACACGTGTACTGTACCTTAGAGCACGTAAGTTGAAATAAACATTTTAACCTATACAGTGTCTCTTCATACGCATGTTGTGGACAGGTACGAATGTGACGAAAGAGTGTTCTTGCCTCTGCGAGTCCTGAGAGAGAGATACCGTGTTCTGGGTTGTCTAAGCATTGGTACATTGGTGCTAATGGGACGCTAAGGCTAGTTGGGTTGGGGTTTTGGGTGCTAAGGTTTATGGTTGGCTCACCACTATATTCCGAGGTCCTATTATCCTGTGCATAGCTCTGTATGTGCAGAAACCTTATGACAGTCAGTGACATCACATCTCAAATGACATCACTAATGACATCATCAACAGAATCTCTGACGCACCTACTCACACTCCAACATAACGTTTCACACACCCACTCCAACTTCCACACTACCATTCTCAAAACCATTGACACACCCATACCAGTACTTATATACCCACTCACTGATTCATAGCTCTACAAACACATCCACTCAGTCAACCATACAGCCACTCATACCCCAACTCACTCACTAATACAGCCACTCATATATCCACTCATACAGCCATACATCCACTCACACACTGTCAGTCACTCATAGAGCTACTCACACACCTACTCATTCATGTGTACAGTCAATCAGACAACCATTTACTCACCTATACAGTTATACACACACCCACTCACATAGTCATACATATATTAACACAAACTCACTCACCCATACAGCCCCTCACACACACACTCACTAACCCATACAGCCAATATCACAATCCCTCACTCACACATATGGTCACTCATATACTCCAACACTCACCTATACTGCCCTCATATATCCTCAAACTCAATCATATACCACTGACAGATCCATTCACTCACTGAAACAGCCATATACACACTGAGTCACTTATACAGCCCTTCTCTTATACACTCACTAGCCCACACACCCACTGTCTCACCAACCCACTCATCCATGCATGCAGTCACACACCCTCTCACCCACCCACGCAGACACTCATACACCCATACAGGTACTCAGATAACCAATCAATCACCCATACATCATGTACCCACTCACCAACCCATACAGCCACTTAGACACCATCTGACTGACTGATACAGACATTCAGACAACCTAGTCAGTGACCCATACATTCATTGAGAAACCTAATCACTGACTTATACAGTTAGTCACGCACCTACTGAATCATTGATGCAGGCACTCATACACCCACTGATTCATCAATACACCTTGGAGCCTCTGGAGCCAAGGGGACTTCTTTCCCCTACCAGCACTGTGCCTGGAGGCACATTTGCAGAGTGGTGGAGAAAGGGTGCGCAGTTGCAGACTTCCTGTCAGCAATCCCACTGTTTGGGACTTACTGGAGATAACGGGAGGGCTTGTTGGCCCCCAAGGACCCTCGACATTCAAGGGGACTATATCTCCCAATTAGTAGTGAGCAAGAAGAATTGTTTGCAGAGTGGTGGAAAAAGAGGGCGTGGCCCTGGACCATCTCTCACAATTCCACTGTGTTGGGCTTACTGGAGGTAACAGGAGGGATTTCTGGCCCCCAAGGACACTCAGAAGGCAACAAGTAGTGCACCAGGAGGCGTGTTTGCAGAGTGGTGGAGAAAGGGTGCATGGCCCCCCTCCTAGGCTGATTACGGCCCTGGGGACCCCATCCCCTGGGGCCTGGCCTCTATTGTGGTTGCCATGGTCCCACCCAGGGCTCCCACTTTCTATTGTCAGAGACTGTAGGGGTAGCCTCAAGGCCCCCATGGTCCCTGCCAGTGCCCCGCATCCTGCCAGCATTGCTTTGACACAGAGGGAGCTGCTAACATTCAGCTCCCTCTGTGTCAAAACAGTTGTGCTCCGCTTTGAGCAAGCAAGATCAAAATGCTCTTGCTTGCTCAAAGCGGAGCACAGTTTGCTATGGCTTGGTGGGAGCTGTCAGCTCCCTCCAAGCAATAGCAAACAGCTTTGTCCTGGGGTGGGCACCCTAGGACATAGCACGAGCCAGCCCTGAGGGGTGGTGGTCCCCAGGGCCATCTGTGGCCCATTGCTGGACATAGCCCTAGGGAGGTGGTGATCCCTGGGGCTGCAGGGGTGCACCACGGCCCCCCACTGCATTTTTTTCACATTAACCCCAGGGAGGTGGCAGTCCCCAGGGTGCGGGCCTGCCCAGGGCACCCACGCATAATTTATAAAGAATGCCCCGGGCAGGTGGTGGTCTCGGGGCTGCAGGGGGCTGTGCGGCTCCCCCACATCATTCATTTTATTTTTTGCCCCGGGGAGGTGGTGGGCACCGGGGCGCAAGGGGTGCTGTGGGCACAAACTGCACAATTAATAGACACTACCCCCAGGATTTGGCCCACCCAGGGGCTTCATAAAAAAGGGCACATCTTTTTTTTTTTTTACCGTGGATCTGCAGATCCACAGGTCCACACCCAAATTTGCTGCAAAATTAAATTTAAAAAAACTTTTTTAACCTCGGTGGGGTCCCTGTGGGACCTCCCCACGATATCTAGGGGTCAGGGTATTCCTACCCTGCCCCCTTTTCTTTTTTTTAAACTTTTTTGTGGGACTTAACTTCAAGCCAAGTCACAAGATGGCTGCCAATCAAATTTTAGTAGGATCCGCAAGTTCACTGCAAGGACTTGCGTCCCCACATATCTATATTTTTTAAACTTAAATATCTCTAAGACTACTGAACATATTTACACCAAATCATAAAAAGCATGCTTTCTGGACCAACATCTAGCTTTTCCGTTCCGTTCAGTGGTTTGAGCTATAGTCGTGTTCAAGAAATGAAAAATTCCCATAGACATAACATGGGCAATCCGTGTTTTAGGATCCCCTTTTTCTCTCAGCCCCCGCTTGATGGATCACCCTGAAACTTTCAGCACAGCAGCTGAACCATAATGGGGAAGTTTTTGACAATTTTTGAAGATTCGTCAAGCGGCACCAAAGTTATTGGCAAAACAAAGAACGCTTTTACTATGGAAACTTTGGTCCTAACTATAACTACCTACTGGTGACTGCCTGTAGGTAATATAAATATATATATATATCTATATAGATAAAATTCGATCAGTGATGTCATCAGTGATGTCACTGACCGTGTCATGAGTAATGTAATATGTGAGGTCACAAGCAGTGCATTGTGGGGCGTAAGTTATAGTTTGCTCAGGTAACTGACAAATTTCTCTGGTTTTGTATGAGTGAAATCTGAGCATAACTATAACATCCCTGTAACATTTGATTTTTTCTGTGAATTGCCAAGGTTCTTTTACTTCTATTTTCTAACTATAACATGCCTGTAACCTTTCGTTTTTTCAGTGAATTTCTAAGGTTTTTTAAAAATTCTATTTCCAGTAAATTTTAACAGCTTAGTAAATTGTATTTCCTCACTGTAACCTGTAACCTTTGAGAGTGGGTGTGTTAGTGGATGTATAGGTAGGTTAGTGGGTATGTGAGTCTCTGAGTGGGTAGGTGCATGAATGTCTAAGTGGGTCTGTGAGCGGTTGTGTGAGTGTCAGAGTGTGTCTGTGAGTGGGCCCATAAGTGTCTGAGTGGGTCTGTGAGTGGGTGTGCGAGTCTCTGAGTGGGTCTGTGAATGGTAAAAATTCTGCTTCGGTCTTGGAGTTTGTAGAATTCAGCAACTCAGTGTTATGTGGAGAATGCAGTTACTGATAAACTCCGCACACCTCAAAGGAGTGGAATTTTTTTTGTGTCATAGGTGCACACGATCAGCACGAGCGACCACAGCTGCAATCTGTACTGCGGCAGAAGGCCCAGGCTCTTAGCAATCCAGCTGTGGGGGACATACTTGTGGCAACAAAAGGGGTTCTTGGCCCCACACGACTCTGAGCAGCCAAGGGGACCTCATCCCCCAACAAGTTGTGCACCAGGAAGCCCCTGTGCAGAGTGGTTGAGAAAGGGTGTGGGGCTTCTAACCACATCTCAACAATCCTGCTGTGTGGAACTTACTTGTTGCAACAATAGGTGTTCTTGGCCCTCAACGACCCTCAGCAGCCAAGGGTACTTTACCGCCCAACCAGTAGTGTGCCAGGAGGCCTGTGTGAAGAGTGGTTGAGAAAGGGGCGGGGCTTCTGCTGACATCTCAGCAATCCAGCTGTGGGGGACTTACTTATCACAACAATAGGGGTTTTTGGCCCCCAAAGAACCTCAGCAGCCAAGGGGACTTCATCCCCAACCTGTAGTACACCAGGAGGCCCCTGTGCAGAGTGGTGGAGAAAGGGGACAGGGCCTCCATCCATGTGTCAGCAATTCCACTGTGGGGGACTTACTTGTTGCAAAAATAGGGGTTCTTGACCCCCAACAACCCTCAGCAACCAAAGGGACTAAATCCCCCAGCAGTAGTGCACTAGGAGACCCCTGTGCAGAGTGTTTGAGAAAGGGGGCGGGGCCTCTGACGATGTCTCAGCAATCAAATGTGGGGGCCTTACTTGTGGCAAAAAAGGGGTTCTTGGTACCCAACGACCCCCAGCAGCTAAGGGGACTTCATCCCCCATCCAGTAGTGCGCCAGGAGGCCCCTGTGCAGAGCGGTTGAGAAAAGGGGCGGGGCCTCCGACGACGTCTCAGCAATCGGGCTGTGGGAATTAATTGTGGCAACAATAGGGACTCTTGGCCCCCAACGACCCTCAGCAGCCAAGGGGACTTCATCCCCCAACTAGTAGTGCACCAGGAGGCCCCTAAGCAGAGTGGTTGAGAAAGGGGACGGTGCCTCCGACGAGGTCTCAGCATTTCTCAGCAAGCTTGTTTCTGACCTTTATTTTGCCTCTTTCTGCTCCATTCTGACCTTTATCATGCCTCTTTCTGCTAATTTCTCACCTTTTTTACCCTCTTTCTGCTCATTTCTCACCTTTTTTAGCCTTTTTTTGCTCATTGCTGACCTTCATTTTGCCTTTTTCTGCTTGTTTCTCATATTTATCATCCCTCGTTCTGGTCGTTTCTGACCTCTATTCTGTCTCTTTTTGCCATGTTTTCCCCTTTATCTTGCCTCTTTTTGTTCATTTCTCACATTTATTGTACCTCTTTTTGCTCATGTCTGATGTTTATTCTGCCCCTTTCTGCTTTCTTTTCCTGTGCAATGGGACCGCGGGGAGCCGGCTCTCCCCCTCCTGTGGGAGCCAGCATTGCTCTGACAGACATGGGACTGCCTAAAGGCAGCACCCTGTATGCCAGAGCAATGTTTTCATCTGTTTCCCTGCATGCATGTTTGCGTGCAGGGAAACAGATGAAAACTCCACTTACTGCAAGCCAGAGCTGTTTGATAGCTCTGTCTTGCAGAAAACGGAGTTATGTTTGTTTTTGCTTGGTGGGAGCTATCAGCTCCTACCACGCAAAAGCAAACAGCTACCTCCTGAGGGTGGGCACTCCAAGAGGCAGCAGGAGCTGGCCCGGGGGTGGGGTGGCGGCTCCACGAGGGGGGCCAAACACTCCCCCTCCAATGTTTATTTAAGCATCAGGGAGGTGGTGGTCCCCGGGCCGGGGTCCGCAATGGACCCCCTTCGTTATTTTCTTTTAGCCCAGCTGAGGTGGCAGTCCCAGGGGCTGCAGGAGCCCTTGCGGGCAGCCCCACATTTATTTCACATTGTTTGCCTTGGAGAGGTGGTGATCCCCGGGGCACAGGAGGGAAACGTGGGCCCTTCCGCTTACATATTATACAGTGCCCTGGGGAGGTGATGGGCCACGGGGCTGAAGGGGGAGCCAGCGTGGGCCCCACTGCATTTTTTTCATTGTTTGCCCTGGGGGGGGCGTGGCAGTCCCTGGGGCACGGGCAGGCCCAGCGGGCCTGCCACATACATAATATACAGTGCCCCGGGTAGATGGTGGTACCTGGGGCTGCGGGAGGGCCATGCGGGCACCGCCGCATTTATTTTACATTGTTTGCCCCGGGGAGGGAACAGTCCTCGAGGAATTCATAAGCCCTAGGAGGGGGGCCCGTGCACCCCCCTCCTTTATAATTACTCATGCCCCCTCGAACTAGCCCACATGGGGCTAAACAAGTGCTGGAGTCCATGCTTCTTATTTTTTTTATTTTTCGGCCGGATCCACGGATTCAGTGCGGATTCTGCTGGAAATTTTTTAAAAATGCGTTTTTGCTGTGATGGGGTACCTCTGGGACACTACCACCACATCTAGGGTTCAGGGCATTCCTACCCTGCCCCCTTTTCTTTTTTAAAATGATTTTTTCCTAGTTTGAAGTGTTGGCAGCCCATTTGATTTGAGCACAGGGACTGTCGTATCCTCGGAGGATCTGCATCCCTATATATACAAATTAGTTTTTTTTTTATTTCTCCAAAACTACTTAACGGATTTACACCAAATAACCAAAAGCTCTCTTTCTGGACCACAAGCTAGTTTTCTGCCAAGTTTGGTGTAATTCCGTTAAGCAGTTCGAGCTGTAGTCGTGTTCAAAATTCTCTATGGCAATGGACATTGGGAAACACTTTTTTTGACCCTCCCTTTTTCTCGGTCCCCGCTTGACAGATCACCCCTAAAGTTTCCATGCACAACAATAATAACCGGGAAACTTTTTGGGAAAAATGTAGTTAAGATTCGTCTTACTGCAAATGTTGATCGTAAATTATTTTTGTGTAACTAGGAGGTGTGGTTTAAGAAAGGCTACTGCAGCCAAATTTTGGAATTATGCTGCATCGTACTGGTTGAAGTGTTCAATAGAGTGATATTCCCTGTGATTGTATAAGATATGGCATGACGATCACTTTAATGCCCGTCTCCAATCAGTATGAACTTATTCACAAGACTAGCATTGTGTTTCCCCCTTGATGAATTGCATTGTAATTATTGCTCCATAAACATGCTAATCTGTCTTGGAAATAAGTGAGTTTGATTTGTTTTTCTTCACCCTTTGTATTTATGATTTTTCCCACAAACGTGTATAATCAAAACACAATACACACACATATATATATACATATATATATTATATGATAATAAATATATATAAATATATATATACATATATATATATATATATATATATATATATATCCACAGAAACCGGTAAGGGTAAAGGCTGTCAGTCGGGGCGGTCCGTGTTCAGGGTACCGGAAACCCTGCAATATACCAACACAAACTTCTGTTTCTGCTTAGCGTGATCAAGGCGAAAGCCGAAACGCGTTGCTTGTGCAGTCAATAAACATCTTAAACTGCAATCTTCCAAGGTGTCCGTGTTTCTTTCTGGAGAAACAGAAGTTTGTGTTGGTATATATATATATATATATATATTCACTGAAAAAACCATAGGTTTTAGGGACAGTTATAGTTAGTTGGACATTGCACTCGTACAAAACCCGTGAAATTCCCCCGTTATAGTTAGTTCATCTAACTATAACTCGCGCCCCCAATGCACTGCTGATGACGTCACATATTACATCACTCATGACATGGTCAGTGACATCACTGATGACATCACTGATGACATCTCAAATGACATCACTGATGACATCATCCAGTGACTGTGTGTTTCTGTAAAGTTTAAATATCTTTAATATATATAGGGAAAGGCGTATTGAAGAATGAGTGGGTGTATAAGTGTCTGTATGGATGATTTAGTAGGTGCGTGACTAACTCTATAAGTGAGTGATTAAACGTATCTTACTGAATGCATGGGTTAGTGACTAAACTGGGTGAATGTCTGTATCTGTCTGTCTATTGCTGTGTAAGTGGCTGCATGGGTTTGTGAATAGCTACATGAGTGTCTATATGAGTTATTGATTGGTTGTCTGAGTATCTGTATGGGTGCCTGAGTGTTTGTGTGGGTGGGGTGTGTGCGACTCTGTGCATAGATGTGTGAGTGGGTGATTCACTGGGTGGATGGTTTCAAGAGTGCATCTGTGATAGACTGTATGGGTGGGTAAGTGTGTGTAAGAGTGTGTTAGTGAGTGAATGTATGTCCCAGTGGTACATGTGTGAGTAACTACATATGTGAAAGGCAGTATATATGTGTGTTGGAGTATATAAATAGCTATAAGCGAGAGTGTGTGATTGTGAGAGTGACTGTATGGATGAGTGTGTGCTTGTATCAGTGATTGTATAAGAGCGTAAGAATGTGCTAGTATTTGTATGAGTAAGTGAGCTGGTGTGTGTATAACTGTATAGGTGAGTAAATGGCAGTGTGTTTAATTATTTGCATGACTGACTAGGTGTGTGAGTACCTCTATGGATGAGTGGCGGTGTTTGAGTGTCTATATAGGAGTATGAGTGCATATAATAGTCCTGTACTGAGTGACCGTACGGGTGAGTGAGTGGATGTGTGTGTAGACCTAAGAATCAGTGAGTGGGTATGTAGTTATTGGTGTTGGAGTGTCTATGGTTTTGCGAATGGCAGTCTGTAATTTAGAGTGGGTGTATCAAAGGTTATATTAGGGTGTGAGGAGGTGCATCAGATTATCACGTGGATGATGTCATCAGTGATGTCATCAGTGATGTAATTTGAGATGTCATCAGTGATGTCATCAGTGATGTCACTGACCATGTCATGAGTGATGTAATATGTGACGTCATCAGCAGTGCATTGCGGGGGCGCAAGTTATAGTTACCTGAACTAACTATAACGGGGGAATTTCACGGGTTTTGTACGAGTGCAATGTCCAACTAACTATAACTGTCCCTAAAACCTATGGTTTTTTCAGTGAGTTTGTAAGGTTTTTAAATGCTAATTTCTAACTATAACGTGCCTGAAACCTATGGTTTTTTCAGTGAATTTCAAAGGTTTTTTAAATGCTAATTCCTAACTATAACATGTCTGAAACCTATGGTTTTTTACAGTGAATTTCAAAGGTTTTGTAAATGACAATTTTTAAATGTATTAATTGTTATATTTATTTTTTTGATACAGATTTACTACATTTTTTTAAACTATTTATTTTTACATATTTTATTTTTTAAATTACATTGTAATTACATTATACATTACATTACAAAATATACTTTCTCAGAATGAATTACTTTAGTTTAAATACTTTGCAAATAGGCAATAGACTTTTAAGTACAGTAGTTACAGTTGTTGCAATGGGCAACACAATTTCAAACACAATGCAACATTGAGCTCAATGTGAATTTCTACTTAAATGCAATTAGTTACTTTATGGATTACTTTTCTAACCACAGGACTGGATCCTAGATTCAGTCCTGGGACATCTCCTGTAAACAGTTGAGTAAAAGCGTTTTGGTTACAGTAGTGATTTTTAAGGAATATTATTGTATTTTAAAAGTTGACAGAAACTTTTTCACATAGAATCACCAATGTTATCCTATGGGAGGAAATTCACTTAGCAGGTAAGTAGTGTTATCGTTACTTTTTCTTACTCAGTGGTGGATCCTGGATCCAGAACTGGTGCATCTCCTGTAAACAGTTGAAAGAATGCATTTAAGTCATACAGGCGATTTTTAAGGAATATTTGTAGTTTGTGAAAATCGACACTTTGAAACTTTTCTGCTGAAAACCAGACAATGGATTCCAATGGAAGGAAATACAAGTTACTGGTAAGTACGGTTAGAATTACTTTTCAGGGTCAGTGCTGGGCTAAAGGATGCAGCACTGAGGTCTCTCCTGATAACAGGTGAGTAAATCAGAATTCGTAGTTCGGCTGATTTTAGAGGAATATTATAAAGTTCCAAAACTCCACACTTAGAAGAATTTCCAAGTGAAACCAGTCAATGTTAACCTATGGAAGGAAATTCAAGTTACTGGTAAATACGGTTAAAATTACTTTTCAGGATCAGTACTGGGCTCAAAGATGCAGCACTGAGGTCTCTCCTGATAACCGGTGAGTAAATCGGAATTCGTAGTTCGGCTGATTTTAGAGGAATATTTGTATGTTTCAAAAATTGACAGAAACTTTTTCAGCAAAAAGCAGGCAATGATATCCTATGGAAGGAAATTCAAGTTACTGGTAAGTACGGTTAAAATTACTTTTCAGGATCAGTACTGGGCTCAAAGATGCAGCACTGAGGTCTCTCCTGATAACAGGTGAGTAAATCAGAATTCGTAGTTCGGCTGATTTTAGAGGAATATAATAAAGTTCCAAAACTCCACACTTAAAAGAATTTCCAAGTGAAACCAGTCAATGTTAGCCTATGGAAGGAAATTCAAGTTACTGGTAAGTACGGTTAAAATTACTTTTCAGGATCAGTACTGGGCTCAAAGATGCAGCACTGAGGTCTCTCCTGATAACTGGTGAGTAAATCGGAATTCGTAGTTCGGCTGATTTTAGATGAATATTTGTATGTTTCAAAAATAGACACAGAAACTTTTTCAGCAAAAAGCAGGCAATGATATCCTATGGAAGGAAATTCAAGTTACTGGTAAGTACGGTTAAAATTACTTTTCAGGATCAGTACTGGGCTCAAAGATGCAGCACTGAGGTCTCTCCTGATAACAGGTGAGTAAATCAGAATTCGTAGTTCGGCTGATTTTAGAGGAATATAATAAAGTTCCAAAACTCCACACTTAGAAGAATTTCCAAGTGAAACCAGTCAATGTTAGCCTATGGAAGGAAATTCAAGTTAGTGGTAAGTACGGTTAAAATTACTTTTCAGGATCAGTACTGGGCTCAAAGATGCAGCACTGAGGTCTCTCCTGATAACTGGTGAGTAAATCGGAATTCGTAGTTCGGCTGATTTTAGATGAATATTTGTATGTTTCAAAAATCGACAGAAACTTTTTCAGCAAAAAGCAGGCAATGATATCCTATGGAAGGAAATTCAAGTTACTGGTAAGTACAGTTAAAATTACTTTTCAGGATCAGTACTGGGCTCAAAGATGCAGCACTGAGGTCTCTTCCGATAACCGGTGAGTAAATCGGAATTCGTAGTTCGGCTGATTTTAGAGGAATATTTGTATGTTTCAAAAATCGACACTTAGAAACTTTTTCAGCAAAAAGCAGGCAATGATATCCTATGGAAGGAAATTCAAGTTACTGGTAAGTATGGTTAAAATTACTTTTCAGGATCAGTACTGGGTTCAAAGATGCAGCACTGAGGTCTCTCCTGATAACAGGTGAGTAAATCGGAATTCGTAGTTCGGCTGATTTTAGAGGAATATTATAAAGTTCCAAAACTCCACACTTAGAAGAATTTCCAAGTGAAACCAGTCAATGTTAGCCTATGGAAGGAAATTCAAGTTACTGGTAAGTATGGTTAAAATTACTTTTCAGGATCAGTACTGGGCTCAAAGATGCAGCACTGAGGACTCTCCTGATACTAGGTGAGTAAATCGGAATTCGTAGTTCGGCTGATTTTAGAGGAATATTTGCACAATGGTGAAGGAAGGGGGTGGGGCCTGAAGTGACATGTCTGCAAACACGCCCTGTGGCGCGTTTTAAGTTGGAGAATTAATTCCTCCTCAATCCTGAGGGTCCCTAGGGGCCAACTGGCCCACCAGATACCTCCAGTATGCGCCAGAGAGCTGCGTTGCAGAGAGGTGTTCAGAGGCCACGCCCTCTTTACAGCACTCTGCAACGCAGCTCCGTGGCGCTTACTGGAGGTACCTGGTGGGCTAGTTGGCCCTCAGGGACCCTCAGGATTGAAGAGGATTTAATTCCCCATCTTAAAACGCGCCACGGGGCCTGTTTGCACACATGTCACCTGAAGCCATGCCCTCTCCCTTCACCACTGTGCAAACGCGCCCCGTGGTGCATTTTAAGTTGGGGGATTAAGTCCCCTTGAATACTGAGGGTCCCTGGAGTCCAACTAGCCCACCATGTACCTCCAAAAGCGCCACAGAGCTGCGTTGCAGAGAGGTGTAAAAAGGGGCGTGGCCTCTGTACACCTCTCTGCAACGCAGCCCCCTTGCGCATACCAAGGTTCCTGGTGGGCTAGTTGGCCCCCAGGGACCCCCAGTATTCAAGGGGAATTACTTCCCCTTCTTAAAACGCGCCAGGGGGTGCGTTTGCAGACTGCTGCAGGGAGGGGGCGGGGCCTCCGGCACGATGCCGCTTTTTTGGGGTTTTTTTGTTGTTGCTTTTTTCTGCCCAGGGGGTCCTTGTGGGACCCCCTGAGCAGACCTAGGGGGTCAGGGCGTTTCTACCCTGCCCCCTTTGTGCGTTTTGCGCACTTGTTTCTTGTGTTTTTTCTCGGCGGGATCCGTGCACCCTAAGCGCATCCCGCCGATTTTGTTTTAAAATAAAATGCTTTTTTCTGCCCAGGGGGTCCTTGTGGGACCCCCTGAGCAGACCTAGGGGGTCAGGGTGTTTCTACCCTGCCCCCTTTGTGCGTTTTGCGCACTTGTTTCTGTGTCTCGGTTCTACCGAGGGACAAAATGGCTGCCAACACTTCCTGATTTGGAGTGTTGACAGCCAGTTGACAGACAATTACCATGGAGCTCGTGATCGGGACGGTGCGCGCAGGGTGCGCTCAGGGTACGCGGACCCTACTCGGCCATAGATATATATGTGATTTTACTTGTGATTTTCTCAGAAACTACTGAACGGATTTACACCATTTAAGCAAAAGGCACGACACTGAACCAAGGGCTACCTCTTTGCCAAATTTGGTGTAATTCCGTTCAGCAGTTCGGGCTGTAGCTGCGATGAAAGGATCCTATGGAAAAATGAATGGGGAAAACGCGTTTTGGGACCCCCCTTTTTTCTCGGCCCCTGCTTGACGAATCACCCCCGAGACTTTCAGGGTAGGAGCGGACCGGAGCGCCCCAACAAGTTGGAAGCTTTCACGAAGATTCGTCAACCGGCGCAAGAGTTATTTCAAATAGAATGTTGCGGATTTCCTATGGATAGTAGGTCCTAACTATAACTATCTACTGGCGACCGCCAGTAGATAATATATATATATATATATATATATATATATATATATACATATATATGTGTGTGTATATATATATATATATATATAGAGAGAGAGAGAGAGAGTAAAGCCGTAAAGACACTTCCGTCGTATATTCAGGCTAGTGCTGATATTTTAGACAAAAAATATTTGGAAAGAAGACATGTTCTTAATGACTATGGATGTTACAGCGCAATATACTAACATAAGACACTGTGATGGCCTAAGGGCTGCTAAGCATTTTCTGAGGATGAGGCCCATGAAATTTGCGAAGCATAACAAAATGTTACTTATAATGATGGAGAAGTGTCTCTAGCCAAGTCAAGTCAACCAAGCTTTATTCGATTTCTTTTTAGATAATCACAAAAGCACACAATATCACACATCATTATGATCAGAAAACAAGGTTTTAAAACTTCATGTATCAAGTCTATTCAAGTAATTTAAGCTGTCTTCCTGAATACATACTAGTTGTTAAAGCCAAATTTTTTAAAAATCACAATTAAAATGTTTTTTCTACATTTAAGTACACTTTTCAAGAACATTGATAAAATCCATATAAAATATTCATTTTCTAAAAATTGTAGGGCTATAAATGCAGGTCGGCATTGCATAAGCCCTAGTGACTTTAACATTGGTAAAATCCATCTCTTTCTCTGTACAGAATAAAATTTACAGAATAGCACAACATGGATTGTTGATTGTTGGGAAATATCGTCACAAGGGCACCTCTTCATAACTCTTGACTAATCATTCATTGTAGGAAAGCTTGTTAGTCTATGTATAGTCCCTAATCTAAATCTGGTAAATAAAAATCTATCATATCCGCTGGGCGTAATTTTAAGATAAGGCTGGATGGAAGTGTCTCTAAGAATAGTTTTGGATCACTGATACAACATCGATTCCTATAACATCGAACTACAAAAATATTGAGTCAACAATATCATATACAAAAACATTAAAATAAAATATAATACAACAAAAACATCTATATAAATAATATCGACAACACAAACATCGATAAAATACATATAAAATATACCCAAAAATAACATTTAAACATAAAAATAAACCATTTTCAATGATAACATGAAATAACATATCCAAACATTATAAACAAACACTTAAAAAAATTACAAAATTAATAAAATTTAAAAAAAACAAACACACAATAAAACCTAAAACAAATAAATAAACAAGCAATACAACTTAAATAAAATATAACTATCAAAAATAAACAAACATAAATATATATCATATATAAAAAAATATATAACATTTATTTACACATACATTTTAATAGCAAAAATAAACAAAATAAAAACAAACTTTAAATAAACATATTTAATATTACACAAATTAAATGGTAACAGCCAAAAATTCAAAAAAGCTATCTCGACCAATAAATTTAAACTACACGAACACAAACCAATAGAAAACTCTAACTGATTAAATAAACACTATAAAAGCAAACAATTAATTAACACAAAATTTACCGTGAAACGAAC